>OU015746.1:102674491-102701033 GCA_907169655.1 Acomys percivali | reverse complement strand
CACACACACACACACACACACACACACACACACACACACACACACACCAAATTCCTTCTCTTATCTTCTCCTCTGGTCTCTTTGTTTTCTGGAATTGCTCCTTTGTTCTATTTGTTCCTCACAGAAGCCACCATTAAAAATTAACTAAGTGTAGATGGTGCAGTGGTGAGCGTAGCTATCTTGAGTGTTTGCTTGTGTGGTTGTGTGTGTGTGTGTTGGGGAGGGGGACTAACCTCAGAAGAGCTCAGGAACCTCCCCTCAGGCCAGAGTTAGTTATTCTTGGAAATAAGTGCCCACCAAGGAAACAGGAAGCCCAGTCAGGCACAGGGGTTCTAGGATTCCCATCCTCTGGAGTTCAGGTTGCAATCCTGCAACTACTTTCACCTCAGGGAACCAGTGGGGATGAGGGCAGGAGGTTTAGCTAGAGTGTGTCCCATTTTCTGTCCTATGACAGCCCAAACTGCACTCAATGTAGTCCACTCTTGGAGTGAAGATTTAAGAAATGGTTGCCGACAGACCTCAAAACTTTCACAAGAAACGAAATAAGTAGGGTACTTTCCCTTGTGTGTCTTGGAGACAGGCTTTCACTGCAGCCCAAGCTGGCCTTAAACTCTAGGTCCCCGAGAACCTCCTGCCTCTCAGCTTCCGGAGCCTAGGCTCCTCCCACAATTGAAGCTACCATCCAAATAACAGAGAGAAGCCGGGGAAAGAGTCGAATGGTATGAAATAGTACTAGATTTAAACTCTCAGAAACTCTCGTGTTCAACTTTTTAAAAATGGGCTGAAGGGAAACAACCCTCTAAGGCAGAGCTTTTAAAGTTCATTCTCAAGTAAAGTGGCAGCACTGCATTAGTTTCTAAAGCAATATTTACAGAACAGATTGTCCCAGGGTTCTAACTGACATAAATAGAGTAGGCCTGGCGTACACACCAAAATGGTTGACAGTGAAATTAGGGCCTGGTGTGGTAGCAAATTACCCTCTGCTCATCTCACCAACACCTAAGGTTCAGAACAGGAGAGGCATCATTTGAAGGGGTAGACTGTTGGGCACACACCCACTTGCCCTACCCAATCCCCCTTACGCAATTACCAGTCTGCTGGTACAAGATATATTGGCCCTATAATTACTAAATATGAACTTTAAAAAAAGAAAGAAAGAAAAAGAAAAAGAACTGGGCCTTTTAAAGCTTAACTGCATCTCTCAGCCACACATTGTTAGCATCAGAACACACATGTTGAATCTCCAACAGCCCCATTGACAGATCTGCCTGCTGTGGGACACAGCCATGTGCGCTATGGCTGAGCTCCTTTCCCAGCATGTTCTGAATGTGCCAATTCTTGAAAAGCCAGGAAATACAGGAAAGGCAGAAACAGGTTGCACACTCAGATAAATAAAGAACCAAAGGGAACAGCCCAAAGCTGCAAACTCACAGTGATTCCTGTGGTTTTAGAGGAACAGCTGATGGTTCTGGTGGGTGTGGGCGTGCAGGACCGCTGCAGTGCCTTCCTGCTGTGGCTTACCAGCCTTCTCAGCAGCCCTGTAAGGTGGGTGTTAATCAGCCCTACAGGTAAGGCCACAAAAGTTTACAAAATCCTAGCCCAAAGAAAGGGGGCACAACCACGGCTATACCCCAGGACAACTTAACTCCAAGCCTGCCCTGGGAAGGAGGGAAAGAAACAGAAAGAAAAGAGAAAGAGAATGATGCTGTATCAAGACACAGGCTATGAGACACTCTGCTCTAAGAAAGCAATGACAAGCACAAAGTCTAGGTTCATGGTCCAGGCTCTCTGTGTAATTCAGGCCTATAGCCATTGCCATCCCCATGTCAGGAACTGAATTGTGTGATCCCTGACCACTCGGAGGCTGAAGCTCTGCCTCCCAGTGTGCTGGTATATGCAGGTAGTGTCCTTGGAGTGTCCTTGGAGTTAATGAGGGTTGCAGGGATGACAAACAAGATTAATGTCCTTAGAGAAGAGGCACTAAAAGGACAATGTGCCCCCTGTCCCTTTCCCTTTAATGTTGTACACCTTGAGGAAGCAGCCGCCTGAGCCCTAGAAAGACGTCTGAATTCACTTTCTATTGCTGTGACACATGCTGTGACCAGAACCCACCTGGGGAGAGAAGGATTAATCTGGTTTCTGCATCATGATCACAGTTCACAGCTGAAGGAAGCTGAGGCAGGAACTCAAGCCAGGAGCCTGGAGTCAGGAAGTCAAACAGAGGCAGGGAGGAATGCATCTTACTGGCTTGCTCCTCCTGGCTTGCTCAGCTTGCTTTCTTATACGACCCAGGACCACCTGCTCAGGACAGGCACTGCCCAGAGGAATGATCCTAGTTTGTGTGAAGCTGATGAAAAAACGAACCAGGATGGAAGACCCTCATTAGACACTGACTCCACCAGCACTCTGGCCTCAGACTCCAGAGCTATCATAAACTAATGTCCTCTACTTAAACCATAAGTCCACACATGGTATTTTGTCATAGTAGCATGAGCAGACCAGCATGTCCTATTCAACATGTGGAGAAACAGCAGTTCTTTGAAGCATTCATTCAAAACTAATTAAAAAACAAAAAACAAAACAAAACAAAAAAACCTTTCTTGGTGGAAGATAAAATCAGGGGTTATTTTGACCGACCAAACCAGAATAAGCACTCTAGAGGAAAGAGAAAGAAAGCAGAAGAACTAGAGTGATGTAAACCAACTGTACTGTCCCTTCTCTTTCCTGCACTCTCTGAGGCAGCAAGGCTTACAGTAAGTTCAGCACAGAGCAGGCTAGAGAGATGGCTCAGCGGCTAAGGGCACTTGCTGATCTTGCAGAGGGTCTGGTTCCGCTCCCAGCAGTTCACAACTATCCCTGACTTTAGTTGCATGGAGCCAATGCCCTCTTCTGACTTCTAAGATCATGGGGCACCAGGCACATACAGAGTGCATATAAAGGAAATAAAGCCAGCACCCACGTAGTGGTTCACAAGCAACTGTCATTCCAGTTCCGGGACATTCAGTGCCCTCTTCTAGTGTCTTCAGACACTCATGTAGTACACAGATATTCATGTAGTACACAGATATACATGCAGGCAAAATACCCAGACACATTAAATAAATAAATGTAAATATCTTAAATACATCTTTACTATCTCATTGTTTGAGTGCTTAAGAGTCCAGGTTGAGTGAGTGACCTGCACTGCCACCTGAGGCCACATTGGTGTCTGTGTCTGAGTTGCCACCAAGGGCTACGTTTGGGTCCATGGTCCTCCTTGAGCCAGGGTCTAGTGTTGGTTTCTGTGGACTGTGTTACCACTGATGATAAGGATGCTGACATGTAGCTCTCCAAAACTGATCATTTCTAGTGGGGGTGCGGGTAGAAAAGGAGTCAGATTTCTTTATGGAACTGGCCACTGGGAGTTTAGCCATGCTCCAGTGAGTATGTAGCCAGTGCCGTTTGGACTTGTTTTTCTTCCTCCTTCTCTACCACCACCTCCTTCTCCTCCTCCCATCCTTATTTGTTTGTTTGTCACATCTGGGGATGGTATGCAACTAGCATTTAGTGGGTAGAAGCCAAAGATATGGCTGTTCCTCTCTCAATGCTCAGAACAGCGCCCCCACAGCACAAAAGGTCCATAGTGTTGGGCTAGAGTGTTGCAAAGCACTGCCAATTCTCCCTGAGTTTCATCCGAATCTGTCCTTACCCTCCAAGATCATCAACCAGAGGCAGCTCACAGTATCCTTGCCATTTCCTCAACAAGCAACTAAACTTCAAGCATTGGGAACATCTGGGAGATACTCTGTATTGAAAAGCATGACAAACACATGGTATGTAGGCTTTCCTTCTGCAGGAGCTATTTATCCAAGCTGGGCACAGTGGGTCCCACTCATAACTCCAGAACTTGAGAGCCTGAACTTGAGAGTTCAAGACCAGGCTGAGCTATAGTGGAAAGACCCAAACTGCCTACCCATCAAAAAAGAGCTATTTGTTCAACAATGTTGTATCCTCTCTCCAAAGTAAGAGCGTCTACCACAGTCCTACCCATCAGTTCTCCGTGCTTGAACCTTTGCATTATGAAATAAATCTCTGGTTTAGAAGATTTATGTAATGAAACAATAAGCAAAAAAGGGGGGCAGGTACAAATAAACAGAGACGCAACATCAAATGCCAAGGACTGAAAAGTGTTTATTTTTTTATGTTAACCATTCATCTTGAAATCTATAAAAGCCAAGGGCACGCAAATGGACCACAACCAAAACTGAGTCTTCATTGTGAGGAACAAGAACACCGTTCTAAAGCTAGTCAGAAGCATCTGCTGAACAAATAAGCCCTTGACCATTTATTAGCACAGGTGGGAGTTGCAAGTATATTAAAGTGAGAACACATTATAATTCTAGGAAGAAGATGGACCTATCATTTCATTTTTTCCATGTACAATATTCTCTAAGCGATGTGTCAAATGATCCACCATTCCAATGAATTCTGTACCGAGTAAGGAAATGTCAAGTTGTGTATCTCAACTCCTTTATCACCCAATCTCAGGGTACAGTCTGGCTCCTATTTCCCTCGCATATCAACAAAAACAAATCCATTGAATCCTAAAATAACTTAAAACCTTTGAGCTCCACCCACACTTCTGAGGAGATGCCAAATTGTTCTGTCTGCTGCAGCACTGCAGTTTCCACAGGGAGCTGATGGATCAGACTGGACAGGACCACATGGTCTCCAAATTCCCCAGGAGCCCGCACCTTGATTGCTCCCAATTAGTAAGGCTATCCACAGAAGCCCAGTGAATCAAGCATCTGCACAGTCCAACCAAGGCCATTAGCTCCTGCTGGTTCCTGCCCCTCAAATAGCCAAATCAAAACTGGTTGCAAAGTACAATAGCTGGCCTGACTGATCAGCCACAGATTCCTTCTAATGAGAGCATGAGAGAATCAAAGCAGCAGGGCAGCCCCACATCACCAACAGTCATATTCAGAATGCACTGGAAGATGTTTCTGAAACTCTAGGTCTAATGTCTCCAATATAATTTTCTAGGCTAACATGAACACATCCCAGACAGCAATGCAGATACGTAACTGGACATGACGTAACAGCCTGCACTAAAGGTCATCTGAGCACTAGCCTGGTTCCAGAGTGAGCTGATATGAGCACCCTGAGTCCTTGGCTAGACTTAGTTTAGAGTTTGAGTTGATGTGTGTGCAGTTAGCATCTGCTTACATCCTTCATCCATTCACTCACACCTGACTCTTGAGCCCAGACCTCAGTGTCTTACAGAGATAAAACCAAGCTCCACTTTCTCCTTGGTGTCACATTAGGATGGCTGTTCAATGAGCTTTTATGATCTTGATACTCAACATTTTATATAATTGATCTGATTTAGGTTTGTTTGCATTCTTTTGTAATGCTAGGAATTGAGTGTAAGGCTAACACATTGCAAGTGCTACATCCCAGCCCTCTTTTCACTTTTTACATTTTGAGGCAAGCTCTCATTGAGTCCCAGGATATCCTAAACTCACTTGGTAGTCTAGATGAGGTTCATGATTCTCCTGCCTTGGCCTTCCAAATAATTGTGGTTACAGGTTTGTACCCTGAGGCCTGGCTTGACTTAATTTTCTATGCTCCACAAATATCATTACTTTTACTTTAAGAAAGAGAAAATTGAGCCTCAAAATGAAAAGTAACTTGCTCAATAACACAGATAATAAAAAGTAGAGCTCAAAGCCATAGTGCTATTAGAGTTTTGGCACTATTTAAATAAGAAGTCAACAAACTCTTCTATAAATAGTCAAAAAAATAAATTTTTTTTTCAGGCCTTCGATCCTCTGTTGCAACCTCTCAACTCTATCTGTCATAACTTGGCATTTTAAAGTTTAGCATCCATGTTTTTATATGAAAAGCAGAGGGCTCTAAAGACCTGGAAGTGCTCTTCCAATGAGTGTATATAAGCTTTTGAACCACTCATAGTAGCAGCATCCTTTGGGGGTCTGTTAGAAGCTAAATTCTGCCTTCTAGACACCCCAATCCTTCATTCAGTCTTCAAAATTAACATCCAAGATGGTGTTCTGGATTCCTCATTACTCATGTGTGTCCAGAGGACACACTGAGAGGGCCACAGCAGCCTCTGGCTTAGCAATGCAGGTCTCACAGGTAACCTGCATATACACACAGCAGTCAGCCACTACTATACACAGGCAGAACAACTACTTCAGCCACGTAAAGACCAAGGTCGCTTGTGAAGGAAGGTCTCACTTAATCCTCCAAAGTTAAACTCTGCAGAGACATCAGATTCTGTGGAATGATCACTATGCTATAAGGTAATGCTTTAAAATCAAAATAAATAGTGCAAGCACCAAGGAAATCACTTCCCAGAGCCCTATCCATTTACAACCCCTGCTGTAAGTATACCTGGTTGTATTTAGAGATACCAACCTGTCTGATAGAACTCCACTGTTTGCATGTTTCCTCTTCCCTAAGATTTCTGCCCCAACTTTTAAAATAAATGGATAAAGGTAAGCTCTGCCACAGACTACACAGAAGAGGGGGCAGTAGATCCTGACAGCAACAGCACAGACACTGCTCTCCCTCTCAGTTGGCATCCTGTGCGTGAGGCTTGGTACCGGGCATTTAGTGTGATAGAGTAAACTTGAACCTCACTAATCCTCAAGTCCCTCTTAGAACAAAACTGTGGTGCAGGTTCCTGGTTAAAGGAAATGAGATTCTAAAGTTACATACATCGTTCTCCTCTTGTCTCTGACATAGTTTAATGCTAGGCAAAACATAACAGAATAAGTGAGACCCAGTCTCTTGTTTTACTTTGTGTGAAAGTTCTTTAAACTAATATTTTAATACCATAACGTAAGAAAGGCACTGTCACACACAATTAATCCAGAATTACCTACAGTGTTGCTTTCTTGGCATGGGGTATTTAATAGAGAAAAAGCATTATTTTAACCTAGCTTGCAAATTCAGTGTAGTTAGCATACTATAACTAAGACCAAGCTGGTCATGGGTAGCTTGGTTTTCAAAGGGCAACTGCATCCAAAAAAGTGTAGGGCACACTTCATCCTGGTAGCCTAGACGACAAGGCTTCAAGCCATACTCTGCTTCTCCTGTCCATGTTCCCACTGAGTAAGTGGATAAGGGCAAGCCCCTCTAAGCCTTGACTTCCTTGACTAAGACGGAGGATTGGTATTTGCTCCTTGAGTTTATCATGACAGTGAAATGAAATAACACTCTGTATGACTCCTCACAGAGGCTCAGTACCTGAAACTATTGTGAGAACTGCTGTTCTTAGTGTTGATCTGTTACCTTTAAGCTGATGTTGAAGAACATTTGGTTCTGAACGAAGAGTCGAACAGGAAAGATGAATAATAAAATCACTAGACGCATCGAATGGTTTAAAGTGGCATTTTGACAAGTGGCTAACTTATTTGGCAGAAATTTACTTCAACACGGGTGCATAAATTTTCAAAAGTGTGCACATGTGCAAAATCTGGTTTGTTTGCTAAAAACTCCACCATATCATCACCATGGCTGGTACGTGGAGACAGACTGGGGAGTCTATCACAGAACAACTGTTGAGCTAAAATTAGAGCTCTGCTGCCCAGTGAAGGCAGTTTCTCAATTTCCTTTCCCCTTTTCCTACTTTTTGTCACCCTCCTACATCAAGCCTTCCTACCCATGCCAAGAATATGCAGTTCAGAAAAGAGATCGGGGCAGGAAAAAGCAAAATTAAGAAAAATACTTAGGAGACCAGGACTTCAGAGAAAATAATCAAGCATCTGGAACTACCTGACCATACACTGTCCACTGCTGCTTTATGTAAGAAATATTAGCTGATCAACGCAGCTTAATATGTGGAACCAATGGGCAAAGCATATATCCTTACTTCCACTTTAGAATCCAAGAATTTACAGGGAAAAAAAAAGACTTATTTAAGCTCAAACAGCTGGTAAGTAGTAGGTCTGGATTGGAACCCTACCCTCATGGTAACAAAAGTCTTTTTAACAATCCCTGTCATGTCTCCAAACTCTGGGACAGATGTGAGGTCCTGTATATAAAGACCAGGGATGGTTCATCTCATAAAGAGCATAGAGTTTCATGGAAAAGGAAGACAGAAGCTGTAATGATAAAATGAGAAGTTGTATTCTCCAAGGCTGAAATCAAGATGGTATGAAAAGTACCACGAAGGAAAGTGGAGGAGAAAGCAGGTCACTTAAAAGGCAATGTAGGAGTTGAGTACTAAAGGATGAAATGGGCAAAAAAAAGAGGGAAATGGGCAATGTCAGCACAAGGATAGGAAAGCTTCTCCAGAGCTGAGATAGGAAGGTGGGCTGTGTACGGCTGGGCCAGGAGAGAGAGAGAGAGCAGAGCTACCGAGAACAAGAACCTGACCCAGAAGTCGCATCAAGCGTGCTATGGAGCATGTAGGTCATTCTGTAAGCAAACTACCAGCTGAAAGAGACTGAAGAGAAGGCATCAGAACAGTCTGGGAAAGAAAGATTAAGTAAGAGGGTCCACCAGATGATCTTAAAAGCACAGAGGTGGGGCGGAGAAGCCCAGGCAGACCAAGACACCAACTCTAGCCGGAAGCACGTGAAAGAAAAGATGACACCTGGTTGAAAGAGGTCCAACAAGACAAAAACACTCACATGCAAAACAGCAGCTTAGAATCATCCACATTTAGGACACCAAATTGAAAACAGGCACACTATCTCAACCAGTAAGAAAAAGAAGAGAAAGCTTCAACTATAATAGTCAAAGCAAGGTCTTCAAGAGAGACCAACTGAATCCAAACGTAGGTGGTCAAGGCTCAACACACTGCTTCAAAAGCTCAGCTAACAGATATATGAAAATGAAAGTAACCAAGAAATAAAAACAAACACAATAAATCGACTTGGCAGATGAGGACATCAGACCATAGGCTACAGGGAAGTATAGAAACATAAAAGGTGGAACTGGCTAGAGGTCAGGCTGCCAAACCTGACAGCCAGGTGGGAGGAGATAACCCACTCCCACAAGTTGTCTAACCTGCACATGGGCATGGTGGGACATACACACACCAGTAAATGTAAACAAAAGGAACTTTAAAATAAAGTAGCGTTTCCAAAATGGCTGACTAGGCAAAGCCACTTGCCACCCAGCCTGATGACGTGAGTTGGATTTTGGGACTCCCATAGCAGAGATAAAAAACTAACTCCCAATGTATTCATACACATACAGATACACAACACACACACACACACTAATTGTACTATTATTTTTATAGGGAGGGGGGAGGGAGAGAGAGAGATCACTAAGATAGTGGCAACCCAGCCAGCCTTTGTAGTAGATAGAGACAGTGTCTATCTCTATAAAAATGGAGGTCATGCTCACAGGGTGGATTTTGTGAACTTTTCATAAAAAGAAGTATCACAAATAACATATGAGGGGCACAGAACCCAAAGTACCACCCAGGGAAAGATTAGGGCTGCAATAAGAACACAATACTCTTGTTATCCTCAGAATTACTCCCATCATGAACTACAAGTCATGACTCAGACCCAGCAAGCAGAGGTTCTCCCCGGCTGTTACACACGCCACCTGTGTGAGAAGGAAGATATCGTCCCACTAGCCCAGGAAGAGCGTTGAAGCCCAGATAGTCTATCTAAAAGGGCTTAGGAATATTCCCCAGAAGTCAAGATCCACATTGAACACTGTATCTTCTACTGGATAAGAAAGAGGAAATGTGGAAATAAAAAAGAAAATTAGAAAGAGGGAAGAAAGAGAAATAAACATCGGTGTGAGAGGTAGAAAGGGGGAGAGAAGTAAAGAAGGGAGGGAGGGAGGGAGGGAGGGAGGGAGGGAGGGGGGGAGCTCGGGCGGGCGGGAGGAGGGGAGGGGGGGAGGGAGGGAGGAAAGGGGGAGGGGAAAGGTTTGCTACTCTTGCTGCCTACACAATAAAATCTAAATGCTCTAGCGTGGCCTACAAAAGTTGGCCCACCTCCACCTCCTAGCCTCTGCCTACCCAGGAACAGCCTTACAACATGCTATTAAACAACTACATAGGCCAGAAAGCAGTGTGTACATCTCAGGCTAAGCAAATAGACCGGAGAAAGAAGAGCAAGTGCTGTATGATTCCACTCTTACAAAACACCTGGAACGTTCCAATCATAGTTTAAAAAAAAAAAAAAAAGTAGATTTGCAGTTACTTGGGGCTAAAGGGGAGAAAAGAATAGGGAGTTATTACTAAAAGGCTATAAACATCCATGGGGGGTAATTAAAAACTAGAAAGATGGTGGCAAGTCTTAGTTATAATTATATCATAATTATATGAGTAACAGTATTAAATAGCACAGTCAAGATTTTTAAATAACATATTTATAAAAATGAATAGAATATACAAAAACCCATTAAGCTGTGCATTTCAAATAGCTGAGCTGTATTACATGTAAATTATATCTCAGTAAAAGTGTTTAAAATACTTGCAACATGTATATAAAATACTAGTGAAGAAAGAAAGACAGGGAATGCAGGCACCTACCTGCTAAGGGAGATGAGCTGTGTGGTTAAGACATGCATCTGTTCTCTTTTCTAAGCTTTTCCAATGGTCCCCAAATTTTCGTAATGAGCTTTATGGTGTTATGTTTGCAGCCAAAATTAGTATAGGGAGGTGGGCATGCTAGCTGCAGCCATCCTCGCTGGGTGAGCCCTGGGTGCTTATTTGGCTGAGCTTTAATGACCCAAATGAGACTAATGATGCAGCCAGGGCCTCTAGAGGAAGACCGCTGGGATTCCTGCGTTCACAAAGGGCCTCTTAGGGCCTATTCCCTCATCTGTGCAGTGGGAACAGTAATGGTCCCTATTACACAAAGTTACTAAGATAGTAAGGGAGATAATATCTGATATCCGGTTTGACCTAAATGGTTAGTCAAGTACCAGCTGCTATTATTTTCACTGCTGATGTTGGAATTCTACTCATAGGAGAGTTTTTCCCCGACATATAATCCACTATTAAAGCAGGATTGGCAAATCTGACATATTGCCCATTTGTGTATGTGTATGGACCCCTAGCTAAAATTGCTTTTAATATTTTCTTTTCTTTAGAGGGGGTTCTACCCTCAAAAATGAACACAGTTGCATGGGCTGATCAAGGGTGAGCCACGCTGAAAAGAAAAGGAAGAGCTGGGACACAATCTTAAGTGTCATCCACGGTGGATCATTCAGTGGGCTGAGGATGGGAGGAGCAGGAAGCAAGTCTGGTCACCATCTTAGGGCAGGAGGCCACGCTGGACAGACCAGATCTGGCCCTGGTGATGCACATGGACCTGCACTTTTGACACCCAGTGGGTCCAGAGAGAAACAGGACAGTCAGCCTGGACCTCTCAGAGCTACAGCTCCTTCACCCCGAGAAGGGCACTGCCCACGCAGAACCACTCGGTCTGAGTCAAGGTCCGGCAGGGAAGACCATCTGCATCCAGAGCCTCCAGCCTGAACTTCTTGCCACCTTGGCTTGTCGGGGAGTTGATTTCTGGATTGAATTTAAGGGTTCCTGTAATGGCCAGGGCTGTGACAATCTTTGGGGGAGGGGTTGTGACAAGGGCATGGATCTCCGGATTCATGTCACTGCAACCTATAACGCTCCTGTTGTAGGAGGTGATGACTGTTTTATTCTTCCCCTTCTTAATGTCTTTGCCGTCCCACTGGCCAATGTAAGAGCCACAGGTATTGGCCAGAATAATACCTCCCACATCTCTCACCATCCTGCTCAGTGGTGGAATGGATCTGCTCAGAGCCTAGCATGATGGTTAGCTGGGACTTGTACTTCAGTCCATGGGCCAGTGCCTGCTGGCCACAGCTGCCAGCCATCCCATGTCCTCAGAGCTTGAACTGGTGCTGCTGGTAATCAAATCCACTCTGATGCTCAGAGGCCACCACAGTGCCCACTTTTGCCACATGTAAGCCAAGTCAGGAAGGTCCCATTGATAGGCAGCTTTAGCTCACTGAGATTAATTTGAATCACTTGATCATACTGGCAGCCAGGGCCAAGTACTAAGTGATCTTGAATTCTTCAGCTTGATTGGCAATGTCTGCTTGGCCTGTCTTTCTCAGACACTTCTTCCTGTGGTTGTATGGGAACACTGATATGGTAGCCCCAATTTCTGCACCCTTATTGCAGATTGCTGCCATAGCAGTACAGGAGATGAAGTTGACAACAAGCCCCTTGGTATTTCACAATAGCACCTGTGCCACCTGTGACGGTGCCTGCCACTTTCAGGATCATGTGTTTGGGAGAGGTTCAACCAGAAAGGGAGCACATCAGCTTCACGCCAATCACCTTGGGACACTTCACCTCCCATGGGATCCCAGCCATGACGTCCACAGCATCAGCACCCTGTACCCCAATGCAGATGCCACCCAGGCCACCAGCACTGGGGTGTGAGAGTCAGTGCCAATCAGAAGAACACTAGGGTATGCATCGTTTCTAGAATGATCGAGTGAATGATTCCAGAAGTCCACGACATACTTAGCACTGCAGTGACCAGGAATTATACACTGCCTGGTTTATGTCTTTGGCCCAGCATAGGTCTTTCTCACACCCCAAGCTGGACCTCAGTCAGAGAGTCACTGTGGATGTTTGATGGCACAGCCACCTTGGGCAGCCCACTGCTAATGAACTGTAGCATAGAAATCTGGGCTGTTGCATCCTACATGGACACCACCTGGTCAGGGCGCAGATGCAAGTATGTCTTTCTCCATTCCATCTCCTGGATGGCTGGGTCATCCAAGTGTCCTTCTCTGGATGGACCACAGCCTTCTCTGAGAGTCAGAGGCTGGCTCAACCCTTTGTAGACAGGGTTAATATTCTTCTCTAGCAGATCATAGAAGATGGTACAATTTGAGCTCAAAGTGGTGGCTCATTGGCACAGGGCAGAGGCCACACAGTACTGGCGCACACCCTAGGCCTTCCACAGCTGGACCCACCAGTAGGCTACAAAGTGCCATTTTGTGCACTGACCAAGATGAGTAGCATCACTTCAATGTTTTTGATGAAAGAAAATAATATTTCATGACATGAAAGCTGTCGAACTCAAATCCCAGGGATAATAATAAACTTTTATTGGAACACAACTACTCCTAATCACTTACATATGCCTATGTCGATGTTTATGCAGTTGTAAACTAGCCTATCTGATCTGTAAAGCCAGAAACATTAACAATCTAGTTATTTACAAAAAAAATGGTAGCTGGGCCTTTGCTAGGGGATAACATCTAAAATCATAACACAGCACTTGTTACTTAGGGTTAATCCATGGCCCGTGAAAACCCCTAAAGAACTAGGCTTTCACTAATATTTATTGAGAGACTAAAACCAACATCTCTAGCCCACTATCTCCACAGCAACCAGCCTGGGGAGACAGGACACAGTCTCTGCAGTAACTGCCCAGCCCAGCAAAATCAGGGTTTGGTCAGTGACCGCCCACTTCCTTATTATTGCCTCTGCTTCCAAATAAATATTCTACTCCCCCCCACAAAACGAACCCTATAAGACACCTCATTTCTAGTAATCTCGCCTCCTCCTTCTTCATGACAGTGGCCTCCAATCAAAGGTGCACCCAAAACCCTCTTCCATGCACAGTTCCCTGCTGTGCTGCCTGCTCTTGAGTCTCTGCCAACACTAGTGATGGTGATAGGTTCTCTTGCTACGCACATCCTGTATAAACACCATCTGCCTGTTTTCCTTTGGGTAGTCTTTGTTTCCTTTCAGTTGACCTGGAAATTTCTTGGTCCCCAGAGATACAGTCTGCACTGTCTGTTGCCATGGACTCAGTATTACACTGCATGTGGTACCCAGAGAGGTCCCTTGTGCCTCCCCGTGCACAGAGTGTCAAACTTGCAGTAATGAGGTAAAATAGTGTGTGGGTGAAATCTACTCTTATACTTGAGTTCCTGACTGGGTATCCTTCATTTCCTAGCATTGAGCTTTGCTATTAGTCCCCATTTGTTTGGAGAAATCAGCCCATTCCTTCTGGTACTTCTGCTTGCTTTGGTCCTGTATTGTGCTGTCTCAAGGTGTTGTTTCCCATAAAGAGAACCACAGGGCACAGCCCCTGTGTTTGTTGAAAGTGTTATTTAAGCCAGAATCACAGACTGGGAATACAGCGGTCCTTACCAAAATCACTCACAGGGGGAAACTTTATGTGGATCATAAAAAAAATAAATAAAAAATAAAAATAAAAACATTTTCTTCCTTCCATCTTCTATCCTAAGATACTGGCTTTAATTCAGAGAGGGTAATTGCCCCTGGGTTTCCTGCAGGAGAGCCAGAGACGGTCAGATCACCATTTTCAGGCAACCAGCCAAAGGTTTGGAGGTGTGAGACATAGGACACCACTCTAAACCAACTGTCACCATCACACACAGGTTATGTACATCTAACTCTTCTCCTTCTCTAGAAGAAAGAAGAGAAATCCTGCTTCCTAATCATTCTTTCGTAATCCTAATCTGTATGCCTATCCCCATGATTTCACCAAAGCCATCTTCAATAGACACTCTAGGAAACATCTGGCCTTCAGAAAAACATTTATTTGCAACACACTTGGTGGGGCAGAGGGGAGGAATACAATTTCTCAGACCCAATTTTATTCATGTAGAGAGGCCTCCAAACAAAATTCTGACTTAAAACTGATTTCCTAAAATAATTTTGGCCCAATCTAACCAACAGTTTCAGAATCTTAACACAGCTAATTTCTCTAGGAAACTTCCTCTTCCATTTTGTTGTTGTTGTTGTTGTTGTTGCTTTGTTTGTTTGTTTTTGTTTTTGTTTTTCTGAGACAAGGTTTCTTTGTGTAGTCTTGGCTGTCTTGAACTCACTTTGTAGACCAGGGTGGCCTCGAACTCACAGCGATCCACCTGCCTCTGCCTCCCCCGAGTGCTGAGATTATCCTTCTTTCCTGCTGTTGCTTCCCTGTATTCTGCCCTCTGCCGTCCTTAGCCTCCAATCTCTCCCCTGGGGACATCTGTCCATCCTCTTTTCCTTGTACAAACCTCCTCACATTCCTGTCCAAAGATCCATCCCATGTGTCTTAATGTTTCTACTGCAGTGATAAAAGTAACCTGGAGGGAAAAAGGCTCATTTCATTTTTATAGCTTATAAACCTGAGAGAAGTCCAGGCAGGGAACTGTAGGCAGCTATGGAAAGGAAGGAATGGACTGAAGGAAAGGAAGGAACTGACTGAAGGAAAGGAAGGAAATGAAGCCGAGGTCACAGGGAAGCAAGCACTGCTTACTGGCCTGGCTGCCTATGGCCTTCTCAGACCATCAGGAGCACCTGCCCAAGGGTGGCACCACACACAATGGGCTGGGTTCTCCTGCATCAATTATTAATCAGGAAAATGTCCTATATCCTTGCCATAGGCCAATCTGGCGGGGGCTTTTTCTCAATTTCTCTTTTCACATGACCCTAGCTGTGTCAAGTTGACAAAAAGACAAAAAAATAAAATAAAAATAAAAACTAACCAGGAGACCATCTATGAGCCAGACATTCAGAAAACTATAGAATTTAAACCTTAGACTTCAGTTGAGTGCAAAGCTATATTAAGGATTCCCTAAATGCAGACATGACTTCTGTGTCTAGAAGAATTTAGGGTTATTTTAAGTGCACATGACCTGGGTTACCAGACTTTATCAACTTGAACACAAGTTATGGAATGTAAATCTTCAAATAGCTATAAGATGTCTTTCCATAATAAATATGAGGGTTTAGGCCTAAACATAATTAAAGCATTCCGAAATCCATACCCAAACATCTCCAATAAATGTAGATCAGACCATAAGTAATCATACAAATGAGAAAAAAATGAAGCCTTAACATTATTTCTAGCATATACTAGAAAACATTTTTAAGCTTTTAAAGATGTTATTACACTGCATACGTGTGTGTGTGTGTGTGTGTGTGTGTGCGTGTTGTGCGCTCATAAGTAAACACATAGATATGTCATAGCATGGGGGCTGTTGTAGAAAACTTGGTTATTAATGCTTATAATTAATCCATGGGCTATTATGGCAATTGATTATTTAACCTGCTATTATATCAATAAAAGACAGAGAAACCTGTTAGATTTATAATGTACCTATACACTGGAGCTGGGCAGAAACTATTCCCCTAAGCTGTCTTTACCTGACAGCCCCACATCCCATGCCAATTGCTCTAATAATTCCTAGCTGGGCTACTTCTCATGTGATATCCCATAAACACCTGTACATGTTCCTCAGCTGGGCCACTTTCCTACATCACCAAACCTCAGAGCAGGCACTTCCCAGCCATGTGGGTATTTGTTCATGCTAACCCATGGCAGGTCTGCCTCCTCTTCCCCTCTATCGTGCCTAGTACCTGTCTCTCTCCTTCCCGTGATGCTTCTTTCCCACGAACCTTAGCACTGCCTACCTCACTTCTGCCCTGCCCAGGTGTGTAGGCAACTTTATTTGACCAATGAGACAGGGGGAGGATGTGGGAGAAGCGTAGCCTGATGGAGCAGATCCAGTCCAGAAAGGATGACTTACTGGCAAGCAGCTTGGGTTGTGTAGCTGAGAGATAGCTCCATAGCTTAGAGGATTGATATCTGCCCAGCTCTAGATAGAGTTTTAAGCTTTTAAAATAAATCACAGTCTCTCTGTGTCAATTATTGTGGAAGCTAACAGGGTTAAAGAAAACTGTTGCTTTGTTAATTAGTATCTTACAGAGGTTATCAGAGTGCAACTTTCAAGAGTCAGTTTTCTCCTTCCATGTGGCTCTCAGGATTGAACACAGGTCATAAGGCTTGACAGCAGGCATCTTTACTCAGTGAGTCATGGAAAACAACTTTTGACAATGTTTAAGTAAAAGATATTAGGTTAACAGTGCACTCTTTTCATCTCATCCAAAGATATTCCCACAAGCCCTTGAAGCCATGCACTATACTCTCCCAGGTACACACCAGCTATCTTCCTAAGAACAGAAGGCCCACAGGGTCAAGACATCATCTCAAATGCTACATTCTACTGCTGTAGATACAAATAGTAAAATATTGTAGGAGACTCCTATAGCATACACAGCTCCCCTCCCAGAATTTAAACAACCTCTAAACTGGCTGTGCTAACACACCCCTGTGACCCCAGCACTTAGAAGGCTGAAGCAGAAGAATTGCTATGAGTTCTATGAGACTGGGCTCCACTGAAGGCCAGTGAGGAGACACTGCATGAATTATTCCTGAGGCAATGTGAACAAACATCTATTCAGGCCAGAGAAAGCAACAACCTGAGTGTCTTGATGAGATGATTAATTCATTGGGCTTACTTAAAGACGCATATGGAGAAGCGAGCATACAGAGCCACTTAAGACTGTGGGTGACACTCCTATGTGTCCAAGAAGCTTGACCGTATTTACCTCGGACTAACATTCCATGCCATCTAGAAATGATATTCCAAGACACAGAGAGACTTGTTCTACAGAGTGCTGTGTCTGAATGTGAGCTACAAAACAAGAGCCTCTTTGGTTAGCTGGGCAAACAAACGATCAGAGCAATTCCCACGGATGATAATCTTACAAACAGAACGGACTTTAAGAAACTTATTGCTGACTCTGGCAGAAGTTACTAATGGCTCCCGCCACCTTCGCAGGACTCCAGGTGGGTCTCCACCCCTCAGATGGGGTAGACAAGTGCACTGCCCTCAGCTGCCTCAGAGAGCCACACTGGCAGTTCTATCGTCCCCTTCCTACATGAAAGAATAATCTAAACACTGTCTTACAGAAACACTTTGCTTTCTAAAGTTTACCCTCATGACCTGTGAAATTTGTTCTCTTGGCCTCGGCTAAGCAACTGATGTTTCTGGTTCTGACATAACTTACAAAGACTATTAATTATTCTCACTTTTTGTCACTAAGGTCACTATTTCAGTCATTGTGTTCCACGCAGGGTCTCAAGTGCTTATGCACAGCTAGTCTCCCATTAAATGTGTCTGCAGTAACACAATAATAAAAAGGTCAGAAAGGCCTCCTAATACAGTTGACTCTGGAGACAAATGGTTATGAGAGCTCAGAGGTAAAGACATGGATCTCTAGCCTTTCCTAAATGGTAAAAAAAAAAAAAAAGGAGCACTCACATGAGCATACAAAAGTCTCAAGTCTCAGGAGCCATATCTCCGTGAGCCAGCACTTGGCTGCGTACCTCCAAAGGCTCAGGTACAGTTGTTCGCGTTAATAAGTGCCCCCTCCCACACAGCTGCATCTGTTGTTCTTGATCACTTATCATTTCACGGCTACACCAAGGCCCTGCTCAAAACAGGAGCTGACGCACCTGGTATCCAGGGCAGAATGACAAACGGGTCACCAGCGTATAAAAAAAGCCGTTGATCACAATCCCACCTTCCTGCCATGCACGTCCAGCCAGGGGAAACTTACCGGCTCACCCCAGACTGACACACAAAAAGCATCCTTCTGCACATGTCATGTCTTGAGAACGCTGAGGAAGAGCCTCTCTCCATGCCCCGGTAGTAAGTTTGTTCCAACCCCAGACATACCTGCCAAGCTCTTTGCATGTCTTTTTCCAGGTAATTCTCACAAAAGCCTGATGATGCAAGGACTATTAACAAAGCCATGGTGACCTGAGAAAATCCAAGCCCCTGGTCTCCTGCACCGTACTTGAGCCTCTGCCATGAGAAGGGATGTGTATGTCCTAAGCGGCTTCAACAAGACGCCACAAATGAGAGGAAACTACCCACAAGCTCTGAGTGGCTAAGGGAAATGAGCGGAAGAGTCCTGTAGCAGGATGTGTTCTACGCTTTCACATCTAAGAACAGCGTAAAGTACAGGCTACGCCATGGCTCCAAAATTATGGGTGAAACCCAAAATATGTTCACACCCCCCCACTAAAGGTAGTACATTAATTACATTAATTGACATTGGTGATGTGAAATAATACTGCTAAGCCTAACAACCATCATAAGGATGCATCATTGAATACTAATAACCTCACACCAATTCCAGACACAACTGCCAAGTTCTTTCCTCATTTCATATTCACAACAGACCAGGAGACTGAAGCTAAGGAATCCAGAACAGGGGCCCACGGCAGAGCAGGAGCGAGCGTCCCACATTATCTCTCAGACTCCATATCTGTGCTATTACCACACCCACAATTCTACATTCAACCCTTTGTTGACTGACCACACATGTTAATAGCTCAAGCACGACAGCTCAAGATGAAGACTAGCAATTACACACAGCGAGAGGAAAGCCATCATTACTCGGGAACGGAAAGCTAAATTCTAAAGTCTGCCCAGTCCAATATCAATATTGTCAGTTCTAGTTAGAGTCATGTATTGTGCTGTAATAAATGCAGAACATAAATTCTTCTTGGTGTCCCAATTAATTGTAGTTTTTAAACTAACCTGGCATTAGCAATTGTCTCCCTAATTATTTAAAATAAGCAGTAATTTCATATAATAGTCTATTTTTCATATCAAGCCAGCATTTCAACAGCATTTCAACAGCCTAATACCTAACTACTACATTTTAGTCAATGATCTTATAGAACTTCATGAAAGTCAGGCTAAAATTACTGAAAATATCTATATATCAAGCTAATATTTGAAGGTCTTTTAAGAACTAGGTTCAGTAACTTGAAACTTGAATACATAGTCAATTTTTATCAACAAAGAGAGAAATTTTGAAATAGTACATGGAAACCCAACGAAACACAAATGTTCATAAATTCATTTAGTTTCCTCAGCACTGGGATGTATAACTTCTTAAATTTGAATATAAGATATACATAATGTGGTACATTAGCATATTACAAAAGCCTACTTAAGAAGCGCAGCAGGGGTGCTGGACAGATGGTTCAGTGGTTAGGAGCACTGGCTGCTCTTCCAGAGGACCCAGGTTTGATTCGCAGCACCTACATGGAAGCTCACAGTATCTGTAAGTATAGTTCCAAGGGTTCTGATGCCTTCTTCTGGCTTTCTCAGGGGCCAGGTACTCAAGCAGTACACAGTCATACATGCTGGCAAAATACTCATACAAATAAAAAATTGTAATTTAAAAAAAAAAACCAGGATATTAGCTAGAGAGCTTCTGGCTTCCCCTGTCTCCCAGTCTCTAACCATCCTGAGTCCACGCCTAAAATATACAGTAGCACACTAGTCAAAAGTGAGAAATGGCTGTTTATCTGTAAAACACACAACTGGAATCCGTCTTTGCCAGTCCCTGACAGGAACAGAGGAATTACTGGTGGCAATTTGATTAGTGCTGTGCAGCTAGTGGGTTTAGGAGTGGGATGCCATCCTGACCCTGACTACCAAAGTCCCTCACTAGATTGTGTTGCCTGAGAAAGAGCCAAGATGCCGTCCCTTCCCTCTGAGTTCCCATGGGAGCTGAGATGCAGCAGCACAAATCCAGCCCCAGAAAACAGGCTGAAACGGGAGCAGTCATCCTGTAACCTTTTTACATTTTGTTTATTCATTTAAGTTATTTTCTGAGCTTTAGTTTATGGGTTTTTGTATTTCACGTAATTTCTATGTAGTATGAAATACTGTTCTTTGAATTTTTCCTAACTATTTAAAAATGTAAAATTTTATTGTTTTGTACTTGCTATACAAAAAAAAATAAAAACAAAAACAAAAACATATATCAAGAAGTAGGCCTAACTTCTAACTTGGTCTTTGGGTTCTAGTTTGCTGACCATGATCTACAAGTTTCTTCCCATTTTTTTTTCATAACCTCATCTTTAATGAAATCCACACTTTACTTCTTCCTCCATGCAGACAAGACATGCCGTGAGCACTCACCAAGAGCTTGCATATATAGGCCACATGGAACGTGTGTATTAATTATCTTTCACTCACTGCAACAAAACATCATGACCAAAAGCAACCTAGAAAGGAGTTTGTTTCATCTTATAGCTTGTAGCTATAAGGAAATTAAAGTCAAGAACTCAAGGCAGGAACCTGGAGCAGGGGACTAAAGCCACGAAGGAGTGCTGCTTACTGGCTTGCTCACCATGGCTTTCTCAGCCTGCTTTCTTACAGCACCCAGGCCCAGCCACCCGTGGGTGGTACTGCACCCTGTGGGATGAGCCCACCCACATCAGCCTTTAATCAAGAAAATGTCCCTCAGGCTTGCCCACAGGCTATCTGGTGGGGCATTTTCTCAGTTGAGGTTTCCCTCTTCCCACAGGACTCTAGCCTGTATCAACTGACATAAAAAACAGAACGCAATAAGGAAAATTCATATTCTCACACTTCTTTCAAAGAGACTAGTCCCAGAGTTCTCCTGTTTAATGGTGGACACTGTCACTGTCAATGCAACAATTATTAACATTGACTGTGAGAGAGTTAAGTCTCCAAAAAGGTAACAAAACATGTATTCAGTGTCCACTTCCATCTTTCTGGACTGGATAACGGCAGTGACTCCTATATGCTCTTCCTTAAGACTTGCATCAATAGTAGGACCTAGGAAATGGGATGCAGGTCACATATGTCCATAACAGCAGAGATGTAAATAGAAATGGTACCCAGAGACTTGGTACAGGGATCTCTGGGTCAAAGGAGCTTCAAAACAACAACAACAACAATAACAACAACAAAGCAGGTCTAAAGGTCTGACTGTGAGGAGAGCCAAATACTGGTTCTAACGTGAAGGGACCTAGGTGGGGGTTGGGCAACTGAGGCACATTAAAGAGATCCAGCAGAAGGGCAAAGTTGGCACTACTAAGTAAAGAAGAGGAAATGTTACGTCTATGGCTTTATATGCTCCTTCTAAAAATATGTGTTGAATATCACTTTTGTAGCACAAATATAGGCCTTGTAGACACGGCAGTGAACAAGAGAGGCATGGTTCCTGTTGCTGTGAGACTTACAGGTTTATCAGCGGAAGAAACACAAGAAGGAAATGCTGAAACTTACAGGAGTATGAGCTGAGACACATCCATCGAAGGTGCTACCTAAGGCAGCCTCTACACATGGGTTTCTAATGGTCTCTACCTCATGTTATGCACACTGCGTGACACTTCACTCCCTCCCTTTAGCATGGGCTATGTCTAGTAATTTGCTTCTGTTGAGCAACTTTCAACACGTGATTAAAACCTCTGGCTTCTGTATTGCTTACATTCCCTCCTTCTCACTTGCTCCCAATCAGTGGTTCTTGACCTGTGCATCACATGTCAGATCTCCTGCATAGCGTGTATTTACATTACCATTTATGACAGTAGCCAAATTACAGTTACGAAGTAGCAACAAAATATTTTTATGGTTGGGGGGGGTCACCAAAACATGAGGAACTGTAGTAAAGGGTCGCAGCATTCGGAAGGGTTGAGAACTAGTGTGCTAAAGGAAGTTAGCTACCATCCTGTAAACTGACCTAACAGAGACGCCTAAAGACAAGGAATGAAATCTCTAGTCAACAGCCTAGGAGGAAATAAAGCCCTTAATCCAAAAGCCTTCAAATAACTGAATCCTACCAGTAACCTCAAGGACAAGTTTGGAAACTTGTCTCCATTAAAGCCTTCAGAAGACACTGCAGCTTTGGGTGGCACAACTACACTTTAGAGACACTGAGCTACAAGAAATAAACTCCTGACCCACAAAACATGTGAGACAATAAGAAACATTGTTTAAAGTATAATAAGTTCAATATAGCTGGGCGTAGTGGCGCACGCCTTTAATCCAAGCACTCGGGAGGCAGAGGCAGGCAGATCACTGTGAGTTTCAGGTCAGCCTGGTCTACAAAGCAAGTCTAGGACAGCCAAGTATACACAGAAAAACCCTGTCCCAAAAAATAAGAGAGAGAGAGAGAGAGAGAGAGAGAGAGAGAGAGAGAGAGAGAGAGAGAGAGAGAGAGAGAGAATTTTCTTATATAATAATAATAGAAAGAAACTAAGTTGCTCAAAAAATACCCATACCCACTTAACATTCTCAAGCAAGAAGTTGTTTCTACTGTGCAGTTTAGGAGAATCAGCGGACTGACTTTTCCAGGGACAAATGCACCTACTGCTACGGTGGCCCTCACGTGCTCTCCCATCACACTTCCCTAACATCTTGGACTCTCAGTGACATTTTCATGGTGTAATTTCTCCCATTAGAGTGCTAGGTCAGTGTTCACTGGCGCTGTCAATCCAGTAACTGGCACAGCTACTGAACCATTATTGTCTAGTTTAACAGCTTCACACAGTACGAATTCAATATATATTACAAGGTATTACAAAACCTAAATTTTGTAATAAAATATGCACAAAAAATGAAAGAGAAGAGAATGCAAACAAACAAGATCAATGAACATCATTAGGCGGAATACCATGACCCTTGTTTCTTTGGTGCATTTATCAACACATGGGCAAACCTGTACAATGTCTACAACATAAAGCAAAAAATATCAGAGATTGTCCACTATAAGACACATCTTTTGGGGCCTATGCTACCTACTTTTATAATTATATAATCTTAACGTGTCTGTCATAAGCTTCCAAGTTTAGTCTTATTTACAATAGATGACACCCCACTTATCACTTTGTAAATTTGACAAGTGAATTCTGACGTGCCATGTGGAAACTCTGAAGTACAAATTAGAAGATCAACACCTACAGAGCAACATTATGCAAACAGTCTCAATCAACTTTTATCTTTAAATAGAATTAATCACTTCACACATTAGATCTCAAAAAAAAAGCATCAAGTGGAAGAAATATTGTATTAAAAGGAAATACAAGAGGTTCTTTAATTTGTGCCATAACATTAGCTCTAGCTGGTCTTTAGGATGCACTGGGGCAGCCAAACCACAAAACCAGACTGCACTAAGTGCAGGAGAGTGAGACCTCCACAGATTTACTCAGCCACTGGGCTGGACCACAGAAGCAGCCCAGGGCAACCATGCTGAGGAGCGCACTCCTCCCACTGGAGGAACGGCAGCGGCCTGGAATGAGGTCTGCAAGGGCAACTGTAGTTTTACACAGAAGCAGCATTTCCCCTCCCACCCCCCCCCCTTAAAATTTCAAGTTCCAAAGAGAGTACAAAGTCATGTGTGTGTCACTGTGTCCGATGAGACTGTCTCTGTTGTAGTTAATCTTGACTACCAGCTTGATGGGATACGGGATCGCATAGGGGACACTCCTTCCTTCGCGCGTATTTGTGAGGGTGTTTCTAGGTCTAAGTGAAGAGAGATGCCCCTACTGAATGGGATAAGCATCACTTCATGGACTTTGGGTTCAGGCTTAATAAAAAAGGAGAAAGTGGTTGGAGCACAAGCATTCATCTCTCCTGGCTCCTTCACAATCTTGCCACAGAGCTAGGGTGACTCTAGCCTCCCATGCCTTCTCTGCCATGATCAAACGCACTCCTGATTGTGAGCTAAAATAAATGCTTCCTTAAATTACTCTTGTTGGATGTTTTGTCTCAGCAGTGAAATAAAGTAACTAAGAGTCACCAAGTAAGCCTGACAGATTGAGCTCAAGGAACAGACTCCATTCCTACCTTGTTGAGAGTGTGCCAGAAACTGTTCAGAGATACTGACTCAGACAGCTGTGCCTCCAGCTGAGGAGCTTCATCTCTTAGGTTAGCCTTGAGCAGTACAACAGAAATAAATGCAAGCCACACGTGACACAACATATTCTAGTAGGCATATTTTAAAAAACATAAAAACAACTATGTGTTAAAATGAGTTCCAATAGTATATCTTACTTAACTCAATATATCAGAAACAATTCACCTCGAAACAGAATCAATGTTAAAAGTTTCTGAGACATTCTGCAATAATTTTGTTGTGCCTAGTCTATGAAGTGTGTGCATCCTGTTTAAGCACATTTCAGTCCAGACGACCCATATATCCAATGCTGAAGACCCTCGCATGGCTGTGTTTATAGTATGGGCAGTGCAGAGTTAGGACAGGGAAGATTTGTATAATTTCTTACTAACCAGGGCAACTTATCTCTCATGAATTTAAGCCAAACCCCAACTATACAACAACTCTTAAAGAGGAAAATAAGCCACAGCAGCTTCTAGCTACTTATGAGACATTTTGGTGTCAACTCTAAGCCAAGAGTTATTGTAGTGCATTTATTTTAATGCTCACTACAGCTCTGAGAATATATGCGAGTAATCTCCGTTTTGTAGCAGAAAACTGAAACGTATAAAAATTAAGTTGCTTAAGATCATACTTCGAGAAGGAAGTGATGCATGGGCTTCAGTCCCAGCACTCTGACTCTAGGATGTACACTGATTTAACAACAGGAAAAAAAAAAGATTAAAGTACAAGAAATAGTTGATCAAGAAATCTTGGTCTGGTATAAGAGTATACATGATGAAAAAAACAGATTATTGATTGAAAGGCTAGAATACAAGTCTCATTTTGAGCTATAGAGATAAATTCACCTACAAGGTAAAGAAAATAAGGGGATAGTAACAAATTCAAAGAGAAATTCAAACTCAATGAACAACAGTTTTATATCAGCAGGTAGGGATAAAGATGATGATGAAGGTGACAGTGATGATGAGGATAAAAACTGATTTTCCTGAGTCTTTACTTTGAGCCACATAGTGTGCTAAGATTGGTTTCTCAAATCTAACAGTATTAGCATCCAAGTTCAAGTAATGTTTATGGAAGCTGTCCTGTGCGCTATGGGATGTTTGGCAACTAACACCTATGACCAAGGCCAGTAACAGCTTTCTACCCACAATAAGCACAGCAATTAAAAAAAAATGTCTCTAGAGAGCTGAACCATAGCTCAGTGGTAAAGTGTTTGCTAGCATGCCTGAGGCTCTAGGTTCAACTTCTAACACTGAGGAGAGAAAAAAGTAATCAACAAATGTCTTCCTAAGTGGTAGAATTGCCTCTAGTTGAAAACTCCTATAGTGAACAGTTGGTAAACATTCTTGGTGGCAGTCTCATGGGGCAGCACTAAAAGTGTCTTTAAAGTAAAGAAAGCTGAAAGTCTGGTTGGGCAGAGCCACGCACAGAGATCTTCCCCACTCTAGCTGTGGCACTCCTAGCTAAGCTCACCTCCCATAGCCACTTATTCCCCCTTTTCTGTTCATGATCTTTTACCTCAAATCCATGTTTTTTTGTGGCTAGTTGCCTTTTAGGAACTTAGCAGAGTATGAGTGAACAAATAAACCCTGAAAGTCTGAGACTGTGTTCATGGAGAATGAGAGCTCCTGCTCTCAGCACGAACATCCACCCGACTGCAGTTAAAAGCAACAACTACGTTTTGTAAGGAATGAAGCTATCAGCACAATGCCTTTTATATCAGATGGGAAGTGACTACAAGTTAAACCTCACAAATACAGCAAAATCTCTACCTGCTTCAATTAATAGATTTGACCTCGAAATATTAAACACATGGGAAACAGAAGCTAATTACTATATCCTATTTTTATATGTGAAAATTACTTATGATCTGTCTTTTAAACAATTCAAAATGGTCTTAAATGATAATTGACTGTGAAATTAGGCCAATTTACACCTACCATCCCTCTGAAACCACCTAAGAAGTGGGACAACCATAAAAGAAGAAGAAGAAGAAGAAGAAGAAGAAGAAGAAGAAGA
>OU015746.1:102618027-102674481 GCA_907169655.1 Acomys percivali | reverse complement strand
GAGGAGGAGGAGGAGGAGGAGGAGGAGGAGGAAGAGGAGGAGGAGGAGGAGGAGGAGGAGGAGGAGCACATCTATGAGTATCAGTGTCTTTCTGTTTCTCAGCCATCAGTTCTCAAGGCCACAAAGGGGAGGTTTGTTTAACTAAACACAACTGATGAATAAGGATGAACTTTTCAGTTTGGACTGTGCAAAGGAAATCCTGTAAGTCTCACACTTCCAACAGCCATTACTAAAATGATACATGCAGAATATTATTAGGTTAAAAGAATGAGGAATATCTTCTAGCTAACTCATTGTCAATGTTATTTAGAGCATTGTTTGATTGGTTTAATATCTTTATTCCATCCCAATGAGGGAAGGCACACTCCTGCTCACACCAATTTACTGTTTTAAAAAAAAAAATGTATTAGCCAATTACAGCAATTATGGTTGCTAGTTTGGTGTTCTGTTGGGACTTTTAACAGAGGGAGTGGGTGTGACTCTGACTCTTTTGCCTGCTCTTGGGACCCTCTCCCTCCTACTAGGTTGCCTCATCCAGCCTTGATATGAAGGCCTGTGCCTAGTCGTATTGTAACTTGTTTGGTTGATATCCAAGAGGCTTACTCTTTTCTCAAGAAGTGAATCTGAGGAAGCGGGGAGGTAGGAGGAGGGGCTGAGAGAAAAGGAGGGAGGAGAAACTGTGGTAAGAATGTATTGTATGAGAGAAAAATAAATTTTTAAGCAATTTAAAAAAGGAACAGTGGCTCTAGCTATGGGACCAGGGGCATGAGGCAGCTTACATCCATGGATAATGCACATTACACCCGCAGTTTGGAAGCAAGAGACACATGCTGATGTTCAGCTCGCTTCTTCAAGAACAAAAACCCAACACAAAACAAACACACAAACAAACAGGCATTCCAGGAGGCTAGAGAGATGGCTCAGGGGGTCAGAGCACTTGCTGCTCTTGCAGAGGACCCAGGTTCAGTTCCCAGAATCACATGGTGATTCACAACCATCTGTAACTCCAGTTTCAAGGGAACCAATGCTGTCTTTTGGCTTCCCTGGATACTAGGCACGCATAAGGCACACATACATACAGGCAGGCAAATATTTATACCCAAAAAATAAATAAATAAACACATCTTTTTCTTAAAAAATGAAAAAGAAAAGGCCTTCATTATTAAGAAAGCTCCACAGATATATCCATCAAATGACTTACTTTCTTCAACTATATTCATTACATTTATTTGGGTCATCTCTACTGTGAAGGCCCAAATCACTTTCTAAAAGAAAGTAAAAAGAAACTAAAACTTCAACATCAGAAACCAATGAGATTGTAAATTCTGAATAACTATATGAAATTAAATCACAGTAACCCATTAAGCCAAGAGAACTACCCAAAATATCTGAAATTACTTTGCTCTTCTTCCTAACGTGATGGTAATAATAAGTGACTCTGATTACATTTCTCTGCCATCCAGACACAAAGAGTGGGATCATGGGACTATCCTGACCCTGAGGAGCCACCAAACCCTCAGGAGAAAGTCTGAATAGGCTCCACCGCAGATACTGCAAATCAGTACCCCTAGCATTAGGCCTTGGTGTTTCTCTTAGGTTTCCTCTAGTGTTGTGTTGGGCTTTGAGAATGAAAAGTGGATCCCTGACACAGAGGCAGCTTCTGCTTCTTAAAATGGTGAGTCGCTAGACTTCGAGCAAAGATCAGTGTGTGGAGTACAGTGGCAGTTATAAAGCAAGTGCTGGTACAACGCCACCTTGTGACTTTGAGTACACCAGAAGTGCTTTCCCCAATGTGAGCAGAGCCTGCGCCTTTGGTTGACAGCCAGGAGCCACCTGGAGCTACCCATCAGAGACTCGGTTTCTCTGTGTCCTCCTGTCAAAGCTGTCCATTAGATCTGGGCCCAGCACTATGTTAGTCACATCAGAAGCTAAAATTGGATCAGACAATGGTCCTGGCCACCTAGAATTTAATTGTCAAGACAAGAAGATAAAGCCTAATCACCAACAATGAGGATATATGAAATATGTTATTTAAATTTTATCCAAAAATGTACTATAGTAAAACAGAAGCATATGAGTCAATAAATGTATAAGGATTTTACATGCATCTTAAAGTTATATTCAAAACTTAGCTATAGTATAAATATATAATACAGATACTTGAAATGTTGGGTTAACATTGACTAAGCAAAAATGCCATGAACTAAAATTGTTTGTAATTACTAGGAGAGGTCTAACCATTTTGTTTTATTACAAACTTGATAATATATACCCTGCCCCAATAACAACAAAACCCCTTAAAAATGCAGTAGTTTGATCCCAGTCTAAAATGGGACAGTACTCAGAACGCTCTATCATAAGTGCTCTCAGTTCTCTTTAGCCTGTGTAATGAAAAGGGGTTCTAAAACCTTCTAGAAGGAGTATGCCAGTAACACAGACAGTACACTATCCTGAATATGTCCTTCTTGCTGTTCCTCCTTGTTTATTTCACTATTCAAATTATCTGCTGTTTGTGTCCATGAAACCTGCATCAGGTATTAAATAATACTCCTTCACCATGACAACACTGTCACCTTTGCTAATGCACCCAAGCCCTCAGAATGTCTTTAAAACTGAGGAGACTTTATAACCTCTCTGGATGTGCTCTGCTCACCACCTTGACAGAAGGGTAACCAAATTCCATTTCAAGAACACAGTCGCCCTCTGTCACCACTTCTCTTCCAAGAGAATCCCTGCGACATGTGTATCCATCCATGCTAGAAACCTGACTGTGTAAGAAAGAGGACAAAGCAAGCCACACATTAGTCTCTAACTCTTATTCTAAGCGATGACTCCATGCTGTGACTAGACCAATCTGACGTGTGGGGAGAGCTGGAACTAGTAAACATCTTCTCGCTCTGTTGTAGAGCCCTGGTTCTCACGGGTGATCCTTATTTTATCTCCCATTACTTCCCCTCTGTGGTGACTTGAGTGAATGAGAAATGCTCTCACAGTCTTGGGTACTTGAACGCTTGGTCCCCAGTTGGTGATTGTGCTAAGGGAGGTTTGGGTGACTCAGCCTTGCTGGAGGAAGTACTTCACAGGGATAAGCTGTGAGAGTGAAAAGCCTCACTAGCTTCCAGTTTGCTCTCTGTGCCTTGTGAGCTCTCAGCTCCTGACACCATGCCTTCCTTCCACTTTCTGCCATGCTCCCTCCCCTCCGTGATGGA
Source organism: Acomys percivali (assembly GCA_907169655.1). Lineage (NCBI taxonomy): Eukaryota > Metazoa > Chordata > Mammalia > Rodentia > Muridae > Acomys > Acomys percivali. Next base: position 102,671,272 of record OU015746.1, on the reverse strand, counting down.
AGCTCATCACTCTGGAACCATAGGCCAGAAGAACTCCTTCTTCCCTCAGCTGCCTTTGTCCAAGTGTTTTATCACACCATCAGAAAGGTAACTAACAGACTGCCATGATCGCGCTGTTCCCGTTAAGATCTTCCTAATACCATTTTTACAAATACAAAGCATAACCTATCATTTTCATACTGAATAGCTATGGAGCACAATGTAAACTAAGGATTTACACTTAGTACTGAGACAGGTATCCAAGGGACTCCAAAGACAGACGCTGACTTCTTAAAGCTCAAAGTATAGACTTACCAAGGTGAATGCAAATGCCATCTTTTCTAAGAGACCACCTAGAATTCCTTTGCTTGTTCTACGTGCTCATAGTATTCTACCCCCAATATGCCTTTGGCCTGCATCAGTTTCTGTTTTACTGTATATATCAATCCCATGTATATCTAGTCTCCTCTGTCTATTCACAAGAAGATTTATCCTTCATTCATCTGTGACCCCCTAAGGCAAGGCAAACAGAACAGTTGAACAACCTGGGACTCGGTTTGCTTTGGACTACTCACACAGCACTCTTTAACAATGCACCTATTAACCTATTCGCAGCGTGGGACCCTCACCTACACCAGGATGCATGTACATCCCTTTCTGAACAGTGGAATCAGCAATCAGCTATTTCCCCCTTAATAATCACCAAACTTAAACAGATTCTATTCAGTCATATTCCAGTTATGTCTGGGTATTAGACAGAGAGGGGCAATGCAGCCTGAACTAGTTTTAGATGCATGTGCACTAAGGCCTCTAAGTGAACCTTAGAGATAGTCTTCTACCTCCTTCCTGTCTTGTGTCTATGTATAATCAGGCATGCATATCATTAAAATCAAATGCATTGTGGGAAAGGCCAGGTACAGTGAGAAAGGCTGACATAATCCAAACCTGTTGATCACACCAGAGACCTACACAACTACACTACTCCTTCCTTTGTACACACCACAAAAAGAATCCACCCCCTAAGTAACTTGGGACCTTGAGTACTTCTACCCAAATGGCCCACTGTCACTCTTGGCAATGAATGTATCTGGCCTGTTCAATCACTTTGCTTTGAATAAAGTTACCTTGCCAAGTTTGTAAATATGTGTGAACCTTTATTCCAGTTCTTTGAATAAGAGGCCAAGAGCTAAGAAATGCTCAGCCTAGCCCCCTGGCTACTAGAAATGGCCCAATAGCACCTCACCTACTGTCTTGTATATATTACCAAATTAAATACTAAACGAGGCAGGACTATATCAGCCTCTATATCAAAGAAATACAAAATTTATGAAAATCTTATAGCATTCAGAGTATTTTGAGACAAAGTACAAAAAGGATAATACATGGATTATATATTCTCATATGAACTCATTCTTGTAGGGATAAACATAGAACAGCATACTCTGTCTCCTGACTATGCAACAAAAAGATGAGGGAATATGGGGGTGGGGGGAGCTAATTGAGCAGTAGTTATTAGGTGGAAGATAGTTATCACAGGAGGAATCTGTTAGTGGAAGAAAACTTTGGTTTCAGCTAACAAAGGCATAAGAAATTGTTCTCATCAGCCAGCACTAAGAGACAAACTTTACAATAAATGAGAAAACTACAGACAAAAGCTAGGTTTTACCGTGGACTTATCTTCAGACAAAGAGGAGCATGGTGGGACAGTGTGCACATCCTCAGAGCTATAAGAGTACTACTGATGGGTCCATGGTAACAGCAAGAGAATGAGAAAAACCATCTAAAAGCTAAATGAGACCATCCTACATGCAGCGGTAGGCGAGGTCCCACCTGGTCCTACTTGGCCCATGCCAGTGGCTATGCTACAGGATGAACAACATCGCAGCTTGGAGAATAAGCATTAGATTGGGGTCAAACATGTTCTTGGGGGAGCTTGACTGTTACTTCTCCAGCTAAATCCAGCTGGAACTGGTGGAGGTACTAAGCAATGTTCCTGTCTGATGCCAGTGTTTTACCTGGTCTACCTTTGGTTCTGCTGCTTTAAAAAAAAAAAATATCCCCCAGGTTAAAGAGATTACTCAGCAGCCAAGAGCATTTGCTGCTCTTCCAGGAGACTCCAGTTCAGTTCCCAGCACCTACAACAGGCAGCTCACAACCTCCTGTAACACCAGCTCCAGGAGATCCACAAGCCAAGATCTTCTGGCCTCCACAAGCACCTAAACATACATGGCATACACACACAGACACACACACATGCACACACACAGAGAGAGAGAGAGAGAGAGAGAGAGAGAGAGAGAGAGAGAGAGAGAGAGAGAGAGAGAGAGAGAGAGAGAGAGAGAGAGAGAGAATGAGAATGAGAATGAATATCTTTTTTAAACTGAAGGAAATTTCCAAAGTCATGAAGGAAAAAGAAAAGGCTGAAAATCTGTTGATGTCATTCTACCAAAATCTTTAGCTTCCCTTTAAGAAACAAGCAGAAATTGGTTGTTGCACTAAAAAAACAAGATTCACTCCACGGGGAACAGGAAGGGGAAGATAACAACAGCGACTGGCAACAACAACTGTGTAAGCTCAGTTTTACAGAAGCTGACAAATTCTGGTGGTTAGATAAACAGCTGCTATGAAAAAGATCCCCAAATAAGGCTGATATTTAATAGCAAAAAGTTATCTCAGGCCGGGCACAGTGGCACACACCTGTAATCTCAGCATCTGGGAGGCAGAGACAGGCAGATCTTTGTGAGTTTGAGGCTATCCTGGTCTACAAAGACAGTCTAAGACAGCCAAGGCTACACAGAGAAATTCTGTCTTGAAAAAAAAAAAAAAGTTATTTCAGTTAACGGTAAAAATTATCTCAGGTTATGGGTCTTTTTCCATTCTAAATCAGTGACAGCCAAGAAAAGACACGATCATATTCAATGCAAATATAGAATGTCATATTACAGCAAAAACGTAATAATACTTACCTCACAACTTCTCTCCAGGGGACAAGATGCCCTATGACTAACCACATTTACTGAGCTTTCTCTTTGGCTCTTCTGTCAAGTATATTTTACCCTGCACAAAAGGCCTACTGCTCAATTTCCTGGAAATTCCCCCACTGAATTTTGGGGAGAGAAATTACAGTCAACTTAGTACCGGGTGAGTTGTAATGTTCTTATTTCTAGTGCCAAAATAGAAATCTGTGACTTTCTGTTTATAGCTTGCTTTTAAAACTAAACTAGCTAGGTGATTCCCCTACCGCCCACATCAATGACTGAACGAGGAGCAGGGTGCGAGGTTTTCAAAGAGCAGAGAGCCACAAAGGATGGCCAATGGTAGCAACAGGCTGCCTGGTACTTTGAGTTGACAAGGACCCTACAGACAAAACTAGGCTTACTGGGAAAGTCACATAATTAACTAGTGATGTTTGCATCAGAACCAAAGCAGGAAGTGACAGTATGCTAATTTCCTTGGAGGTAATCTATCAACCTCCCAACTGAATGTAAGGGTAAAAAAAGACCTGATGTACCCGGTTTGCCACATTTGAAGCCATCTCCATAAGGAGGTTCTTTGATGCTCATCTTCTTCTTTGAGGTAGGCTGGTGTTGCCAGGAGTTAACCTGCCTTGTTTTCAAAGAATCTTTAAAATAATAATAAAAAAAAAAATCTTTAAACGCCATATTCTCTAGGTCTCTACGGTTTTTGAAGACCTTATCTAACTGGCAAACCAGCCACTAGAAAAATGTCCTCATTTTGGCCACAGACAGAATTGCCTAAAAATGGGCAAGCATGGATACAGGCAGAGTCGACAGCCAAACTCTGCCAAGACAGGATAAGTAAGTCCTCAATAGTTCCTGCCTCACAAATATGTCTGTCAGATATACTGAGCCAGAAGGCTGAAGATGATGCTCCAATGTTATGGAGAGGTTTGAGTGGTTGTTCAGGCAGCAAACTGTCTCTGTCATTTTCTTATTTTGGAAGCTGCTAACCTGCACTTCCTGTATACTCAGGTAATTAATTTTTATTCCGTCTCAAGTCTCTGATGAGGTTGAAGACCAGATAGTTTAGTTTTACAATTAAGCTTAGTTGTTTAGGGGTTAAGATGTTTTTAGATCTAGATAGATGTTTTAAGTTGATAAACATGCGATATGATAGATATTGATTTACATTCAGAATTTTAGACTCACCAAGATAGGAAAGATGTTTTCTTCAAGGTTGTCAAATTCAAATAGCCAAAACATTATGAATGTAACATTTTTATAATTCCTGATTGTTTCATGGTTCTTCTTGCTAGATGCAGTTTATTGTATTTATGTGTAATAATATAAATATAATATGTAAAAAAAGAAAATAATAATAATAATAAAAAGAAGAGTCAATGAACTACAACAACAAAATAGCTAGTGTAGCCAACGGGCAGCTCGGTCTTCACATGGATCCCCTAGTAAGGGGAGCGGGGGCTGTCTCAGACATGGACTCAGTTGCCTGCTTTTCTATCACTTCCCTCTGGCAGGGCTGCCTTGCTAGGCCACAGGGGAAGAGGATACACTCAGTCCTGATGCAGCTTGATGTGCTTCAATGGGTTTGGGAGGGTGGCTCCCTTTTCTGAGGAGTAGTGGGGAGGGGAGAGAGGGGTGGGACTGGGAAAAAAGGAGGGAGGGGCTGTGATTGGAGTGAACTGAGGCACACATTTACCAGCATGAAGATTTGTAAGTTCTTTATGTTTTGTTAAGAGTAATTAGTTCATGGGACTGGAGAGATAATTCAATCACCTACATTGGGTGGCTCACAACCACCTGTAACTCTAACTCCAGGGGAATAGGCCCCTGCACATACATGTACATGTTCACACACAGGCCCCTGCACATACATGTACATATTCACATGCAGGCCCCTGCACATACATGCACATATTCACACGCAGGCACACACACACAACATATAACTTAAAATTAAATATATTTAAAAGAATAAGCTTGTTCCTAAATTCCATAGCCAAGAGTTTACTGCTCTGGCCTGAAGAAGAACTTGGATTATCTGATTATTTGGGACAGAGACATATTCAAAATCAAGCAGAAGCCACCCACTGAGAAGACAGGACATCACATTTTTCAGGCTGCATTCTGACAGCAGCCCCACAGAGCTGTTGTGGTTGTGCTGAGGAGAAAAGGCACTGAACGCAGAACACCTGCTTCTTGACCCACCCCTGAGCTTTCACTCCTTCATCAGTTAGATGATGACAATGGCTCCTGCACTCATCTCAAAGGAGGCTTCGAAGACTCGAGTGAGAACACAGGTGAGGTATTCAGAGTGTAATGTAGCTTGGACAACTTCTATCTCACACATGGGAGACATCCCAAAAATAAACCCTTCAAAAGTTCTCTCACGCCAACACTGCACATTATTCTCCACTGGAAGACAGTCATAATGAGCAGGAGCCAGAGCTTCCTGCTGTGCCCTGGACGGAGGCCAGTGCTACTCGATCTAAGTAGCGTGGCCAGAGCTTTCAGTAAAAGCCTCTGACTATACCCCGCTCCTCAGTGACAAAACAAAAAATAATGCACTCAGGTGGCAGCCTGAATGGTAATGGCTGCAGGGCACATCCAGCACACTAACAGTAGAGAGGCTTGAAGGTCAGAGCTCCTGCACTAAGGCAGCCCCTCACCTGTTCTCTTCCTCACCTTGCTCACACTGCAGCTCGGCAGCTGACTGAAGAACACACTACCAAACTCAAGGAAGCTTCCTCTCTGATAAAGATGGCGATGTCACCATTACACCAAAGAAACTAGAACCGTCAGGAAATCAGTGGGTCCAAACCCAGTGGAAAGTGAACTGTAGGATATGATAAACAAAATGGAGGCTGATGGGAACTGGACCACTGGCTTCTCAGAATTCTTTACTATGATGACTAGGAAAACACAAAGTGAAGATGCAGATAGCAAAGAAGGAATCCATGAGATGTCCTGAGTCTTTGACAAGGAAAGAAATGGTCACACCAGTATATCAGGACTACATCACATCAGGACTGACTGAGGCGAGAAACCAACAGATGAAGATGCAGGTTGAGTGATCGGAGAAACAGAAATGGATGAAGACAAGAGACACAGACAATGTGGAGGATTAGTACATGTAATGACGACAACATGAAGACCTATCATGGTAGCTGGAATGAGAATGGTTCTCATAGGCTCATTATTCGAATGTTTGGTCCCCAGTTAATTGAACTATCTATGAATGATTAGATGTGGCCTTATTGGAGAAGCTCTGTCACTAGGAGTGAGCTTTGAGGTTTCAAAAGTCCAAGCCTGACCCAGTCTAGCGTTCTCTCCCGCCCCCTCCCCCTCCCCTTCCCCTCCCCTCCCTCTCCCCCTCCCTCTCTGCCTGCTGCCTATGAACCTAGGATGTGAATCTCTCAGCTACTGCTCTAGCACCATGCCTTTCTACTTCCCACCATGATGATCATGGGCTAACAACTCTCTGAAACTATAAGCAAGCCCCCAATTAATTGCTTTCTTTTTTAAATTGTATTTATTTATTGTGGATACAATATTTTCCCAGGGTGTTTGCCTACATGCCAGAAGACGGCACCAGATCTCATTATAGATGGCTGTGAGCCACCATGTGGTTGCTGGGAATTGAACTCAGGACATTTGGAAGAACAGCCAGTGCTCTTAGCCTCTGAGCCATCTCTCCAGGCCCTAAATGCTTTCTTATATAAGAGTTCCCTTGGTCTTGGTATCTCGTCACAGCGAGAGAACAGTAATAAGGCACCTACACTCAACTACTTTCTCCCATCTCAAATCAAATTGAATTTGTTATTCAAGTCTCTTACATACATAGATAAAAAAGACATGAAAGAAAAAGTTCATTAACTCGTTGTTTCTACAGAAAAAGTGAGTGTCAAAAGAACCTTATGTCCTCGTACAAAATCTAAATAGATTAGTTGATGGTCATGCCTCCTATAGATGAAGCTACACGCCAGTCTTACAGTTAAACACTTACACTGCCTTACTGATAAGAAAGTACTCAACAGACTCTCTGAAGTTCCGGTTGCTAGTGATTGGTGCTAGATGTTTTCATATTTGCAGCCTGACAACCAAACAGGGTCAGACATTTGTATTAAAACTGAAAAAGACAAATTCAAAACCTGACCAGATGGGTTCTTATTCAATCTGTTAGTATACAGTCATAGCTGGCTTAATGAAAACAAACACATTTACCTCAGGATGGTGTACAGAAAAGAAGTGAAGGCTGAACTGGAGACAGACACAGCCTCAGCGTTGGGATGGGCCTTCTGTACTTTCATGTGTTCCAACCTGTGGTGACACTGACACAGATTGGTGGCATGCTCGAGCACGTTGGCTCAGTGCCATGGGCGTCTTACTAGGATGAAATGATGCTAGGCATCAGCAACTAACAAATTTTAGTATCTTTGGACTCTGAATTTTAAACCTTCTAAACCAAGACTTGGAGCCAACAATTCAGGCTGGGTCTGTGGACTTTACAATGATGGTCAGCACAGCTGCTCAGGAAAGTATAATTTATGCCCTCTGTAAACAGTAATGTAAGTCTTTAATTCTTTCCTAATAAAAAGGCCATCGACTTAAAATTAAAAAAATAAGGTTAGTGATTAGCTTTGCCTAGAATCTTATACTTTATCAGCCATTCACTTAGGGAAAAAACCTGACATCAATTATGAGGCATTGCCACCATTTCTGGTTTGGGAACAAGAATATGAGAAAATAATAATAAGTAAGGGAAGTAGGAAATTAGCGGTGGAAGTTTCAGCTCTGCTCTAAGTAGCATGCCTGATGTTCAAGATGTGCATTATCCACTAAACCAAGTAGATCAGCTGAGACAGCTGAATGATGGCCTGGTGATCTCTGCCATCACCTGGAAATGGGGGTCTCAGAATATGGGGCTGTTTCAGAGGTAGATGGGGGTTCATATGAAGGCGAGTGTGCTAATAAGGCAACCATGCACAGCAATAGGTTACTAGTGAAATTGTGGAGAACATCTCTCAAGGGGAGAACTATGTACCTAAAGTATATCATTTTTTTATGTGTTGAATTAATTCAAATCTAGTAGGTTTTATGAAAACAACCTTCCCTGTCTCCAGGGCATCATAATGCTCCAAGTCATATCTGATGCGAGATTAATTTTCCAGTCCATAGATGTTACCCAATTTTAAGCCAAATCAAACTACAGTGCACAAAGTATGGTGCAGCAGTTAAAACACCGTTTAATATATTCAAGTAGCCAAATTAGCCAAGGGTACTGGTTCTTGTTGATAGTATATGTTGAAGAGGCATGCACAGGAGAAGTATGAATTCAAGTGAACATATTAGAATTCTATAGCCAAAAGTAATAGCAAAGATGCTATATTCTGCTGGACAAAGAGGCTCTTCAAAGAAAAGCATTGAGCACACGCACATGTGGAGGCCAGAGGAGATCAAGCCTCTTCCTCTCAGACTCTCAGCTTCTGTTGCCTTGAGACAGGGTCTCTCACAAACCAGAGGCCAGCCAGCTCCCAGTGTCCCCAGCTCTGAGACACACACTGCCATGTGTGGCTTTTCTCACCGTACTAGGGATTCAAACTCAGGTCCTTGTGCTTTGAGCAAGTACCTTTCCTTACTCAATGAGCTATCTCCTTGGCCTCCAAAGAAGCAATTTCAACAAAATATTTCAAGTATCAAGATTATCAAGGTGAAAGTTTATTTCTATAGGCAAAGATACATATGTGTAGCACATGACTGCCCTTGGAACATTAAGTATCAGAACGATTGCTTTCCTCTGCAGTGTTTTCTAGCCCTGGCTATCAAAGCATCTGTTGTGTCTTTGGTTCTCCCACCACGAATGAAGCCAACTTTATAGACTATTTCAATATATGATACTTTCCTACAACTAATGCAGCCTCTGTTTATCCTCTGGGGCTTCCAACAGGACATTTAAGAAAGGAAGTGGTACAACTGGGCACAATGACCCAAACATTCCTGCTTTTGTAGGAAGGTGAAGAGGACCCACACTGACTCCCAGACTGATGCATTGCATCCGCTGCCCTATGTTCCTCTGCCCTTGCAAGACAACTTAAGTCAGCCTTTATATTACACATCAGTCACTGCCCTCAGGAAAGCTTTCATTGATTCCTGCACCGGAAGGTTCTGATTTATTCCAAACATCATTGTATTGTCACCAAGACAATTCATAATCTCTCATTTATATGTATATCATATATATGTGTGTGTGTGTGTGTGTGTGTGTGTGGAAATTATCATGCTAGACTATACTAAATATTTCTCTGGAAGGTGAATTTTTCTGCAGACAAGCAAATGGGGGAAAAAAAAGAGAAGCTTCAAAAGAATTATTCTTTCCCTGTTGGCTCAGAGGGAAATAAGACAGGAGACACAAGGAGGAAGGCAGACAGGAAGCCTCTCTCTTTTGTGGATCTTCTTTCCTCTACTCCTCAGCCTAGCTGCATTCAACTCAAAACTGGTGGTCAGTTCTCCCATCTTAAATTCCTCCTGGGTGCAAGCTCCTAAAGGACAAAGGATTCAAATGATCCTTTCTCCAAAGCACGAAGTAGGATGCAAGTATACCATGTTCTAGACTGGGGCTTCCTAAAACACGTTTCGGTTTTGAGATTTACTTATGCATGTAGGTGTTTCACCCATATGTATGTGTACGCACCATACTCGTGCCTGCCCACAGGCAGAGGTCAGTGAAGGACACTGGAGTCTCTTGGGTGGCTGTAAGCTACCACACAGGCTCTGGGAACTGAATCTGGAGCCTCCGCAAGAGCAGCACGCACTCTTAACATTAAGCCATCTCTCTGGTCCCTCCCAAACATGCCTACTCCTGAACATGCTTGCCCAAGAAACTTTTACCAGGTGTAAAAAACAGATGTGCTAAGCAAGCATTTACTGGTAATAAATCATAATAAAATTTATCTCAGAATAATTTGTTGATAAGCATATATCTTTACCATTTACCATAGGAAGAAGTAAGTTTACACACAAATGATGGAGTCTTGACAATATTTGATACTGCAGGATGTAGAGTATCTTCCTTTTTTTCATAGTCGGTTGATATTTTTATTTTACTATCATGAATGTTGAGAATGTTGCTTTGCATATGTGCATGGCACAACAATAGCAGAAATATATTTAGAGCCATTATAGTTGTGGAGAATTCTAATTCCATACCGAAATTCACTTAATGGTTTTCTTTAAATTAAACTCTAAACTACACAAACCTTTTTAGAAACAAGAATTATCTAAAGATGCACTAATTCGATACTTATATGCTGAGGAAGGGTGATGGGAAAATACTAAAGGTCTTTGTTTTCTGTAACTGAATCACTAAGCTTCTGTAAGAGAAGGAAACTTTCTGTGTGCAGTACATGCATGTGTGTGCAGTACTTACATGTGTGTGCAGTACTTGCATGTGTGTACAGAACATGTACTACAATTCAGGCATACAGTTGTCTCACAGTGACTTTCAGGTGCTTCAGGAGGGGTTGCTGATACTGCCGGGTGTGATGCATGCACAACACACAATACATGTGCTGCATGTTTATAGCCACAGAGGCAGTGAGGTCATGCAAAGCACCACAGGCAAGTGCTGCCAAAAACGCCCTAGATTCATTTGGTGCTGGATTTTGCATTCATCTTTGGTCACTGGACATTCAAAAACCTTTTACTCACCAAACTTTTCATAAGTCCACATTCAGTTACCCAGTGCTCACAAGAGGCTGAGACCACTTGTAAAAGTGATGTTCTAGACAGCTTCAGCCACACCCCAGTAGTTTCTGAAGGTATTTTTTTTAAGTTAAAAAAAAAATTTGGGCTGGAGAGATGGCTCAGAGGTTAAGGGCACTACCTGCTCTTCCAGAGGTCCTGAGTTCAATTCCCAGCAACCAAATGGTGGCTCACAACCATCTATTATGTGATCTGATGCCCTCTTCTGTCCTGCAGGTGTACATGCAGGCAGAGCACTGTATACACAAAAATAAATAAATCTTTGAAAAAAAACAAAAAACCAAAAAACAATTTTGGTTTAAAGTCTTGGCAGTAGAAAAGGCACAGTTGAGGGCTGGGGAAATGGCTGTGCAAGTTCTGGTCTCCAGCACCCAGGTACTAACTAGGGGTGGCAGCTTAAGTCTATAATCCCAGTAGGAAGCAGGGGACTTGTTGGCCAGCCAATCTAGCTGAAACAGTTCTCTCCAGTTTCAATGAGAGACCCTGTCTTAAAAACAAAAACAAAAACAAACAAACAAAAAATATATAGGAAGACACCCTACATTAATATTGATCTCTGCCCTCTACACATGCACAAGTGGGAGCACCTACACACACTTGTGCAGGTGTATACATAACACACACACACACATACATACACACACACACACACACACACACACACACACACACATTTTAAAATGTGTGCTAGGGCCAAATGAGATGCTTTGGTGGGATATGTATTGATGCCAAGCCTGTCCAGCTGAGTTTGATGCTGAGGACCCACATGTTGGAAGGAGAGAATCAACTCCCCCTGGTCATTTTAAGACCTCCATACATGAGCTATGGAACATATTCCCCCTATATAACACATACATACACAAGTGTATACATATATACAGACAGATAGACAGACATATAAATGGTTTAATGTGTGCTAGACATAATGGTATGTACCTATAGGCCCAGCTACTTATGAAACTGAAAGAGGAAGACTGTTTAAGCTAAGAGGTTCAAAGTCATCCTAGGAAACATAGTGAAACTCCTATTTCCCCCCTCCCCAAAAATAAGGGTTTAAATGGAATCCCCAAACCCTACTGACGAGCAGTAACTTTATATTGCCTTAACTATTCTTTCAAAGTCACGTCCACATAGACACATGCATTCCTATGCACCCTTTGACCACACAAGGGATAGCTTACGTCCCGTTCTTTAGCTTTTGCCACTTTTATGTACCCAGTCACTTGCTTGTTGTTAACATATAGGCAGAATTAACAATATCTTATCAATGCTGCATTTTATGGTTGGTGTACCATAACATTTTTTAAACCAATAGCCCACACAGAGAATCTAATTTTTATATTATTTACGATAAAATCCAGCTGCGCTTCAAATAACAAGAGACTAAACAAGATAAAACTGTCTTATTCTATTACACACATACAAAAAAAAAAAAAAAGAAAGAATGTAGAAGCACATAGTCCAGGCTGCCCTGACACCAGACGCCTGTGCCCTGCCTTCCTGCTGCTCCACCACTGGCCTCATGGTGCAAGAATGCCTGCTCCAACTCAAGCCATGATGCCCACATTCTAGCAGAAAGGGGCAGGATACCAGAAGAAAGACATGCCTTTTCCTTGTGTGCGTCCCAGAGTTGTGTTTATGATGTACACTGACTTCCCATTAGTTATAGCTTAGTGACACGGCCATGCTTTCACCGAAGACAACTGGGAACTTTACTTTTTAGCCTGTGTGTTATATACATCATAAATTAGAGCATATTTGTGCTACTAGAGCATATGGGGGGAAACAAGAGTTGGGAAAGCTATAGTATCCTCCAGAGGCAAAGAAGAAAGGAGCAGTCTTCTGCAACTGCCTTTCTATACTTGTTTGGGAAAATCCTCTTTGAGTTACTGTAAGAGGAACGGGAGAAGCTGACAAATCCTATTGCAATTCTCATGTTTTTCAGGTGCGGATTAAGGCCACAGGGAAGTGAAATTTCTTGCCAAAAGTCACAAAACAGCTTTCCAGGAGAGGAGAAATGGCAAACAAAATAAAGAAAAACACAACAAGTTTTAAATCTCAGAACTACAAAAACAGATTTTGTTCTGTGTGACCTATAGTATTAGAGACAGCCAGTCATCCTCATGCTGAGCCCAGTAGACGGCAGAAACTGCAGATGGCTCTGAATCTTGTATGTTCCACTGAGCACCAGGAGCCCTATGCAGTGACTGGCAGCAAGTAGTATACACAGCATGGATACACTGAACAAGGGTGGGAAGGAATCCAAATTCCATGCGGGCCGAGGGATGGTTTTAACACATTCCTCAGAATAGCATGCGATTTAAAACTCGGATGCTGCTCATCTATGGAAATGACTATCTAATGTTTGCCTATGGTTGACTGAAGAAACAAGTCCTGAGAGGAAAAAGGACATAGATAAGGGGAAACCAACGAATCTGCACTAAATATATATGCATTATTTATCTGAAATTCAAATTAAGCTGGACATTCTATATTTGCTTTAAAAATTCTGCCATTTCTACAGCACATTTACGATTTTGATCTCCTGGTTTTTCAATCTATTTTTTTTCATGGCATCCAACATGGCCATGTCAAGTGGATACTCAGTTGATAAATGAGGTAGCACCAGTGGTGCCTACCCATAATCCACAGGCAAACAAAATGCCTTCCCAACAGAGTTCTTACAAAGGCTCAAACATCACACTTATTTATGCCATATGTTAAAAGTAGCTCGGTTTTTCAGTGTCATAGCTACAGAAGTGGCAGGCCAACATCTCCATACAGGTTACAGTAAACATTTCAATGTGGAATTCTTTAGAGCCTGTGTATGCCCATCTAAAGTAATGTCAGCCACAGATCAACGTAGATTCACACAAACTGAAAATATACAAACCCTAGCGAAAGTTCTGGTTGATTGCTCATAAACAAAAGAACACAAGCCTGGAGTGTGAGTGATACACTAGAGTTCTGAGAACACCTCTGAAGTTCACAGACACTTCACAGGAAAGCACTATGGGAGGGATGGAGAACCAAACTGGAAAAAAAAAAAATCTCAGTTGCTTCAGCAAATTATTTCATCACATTCTCTATCTACAGCTTTAAAAAGTTAAAATTTAACTAACAAATTAGAACAGCCTCATGAATTCCCTTCCTGATTATGAATATACTTTTCTGATTATGAATAATCGGTTTCCCCATATGCTGTGGAAACACTGCAGAAACTTTCATATAAAACAAGTTTATAGCCACACACACTTTTATAACAAGGAAATCAAGAACCTTAGCTCCAGGCACATTTTCTCATTCAAGGAACGTACATCATTCGCCTGAAAGAGAACTACCATAGAATTTAAATTTTCCAAAACGTAAAACACCAGCCACATCCCCCCCCCCCCCCAAAGGAACCGGATTCTTATCTAGCTTCTAATTTCGGCAACCAATGTCCAGAAACACGAAGAATAGAGGAAGATTTCCAACTCTCTGCAGGAGTGCAATCAACAAAGTCCAGGCTGCTGGGGACGCCACAGGACAAACAACCCAGTTCTTCAATAACTAAATAAAGAATGGGGGTGGGGGGATTAAAACTTAGACCACCAACCAGTCACAGCATGTGCTCCTCCTCTGAATCCTGAATTGCACTAATTGCTTAAAAAAAGAAAAGAAACACTGACACTTAGGAGACAATGGGAAATTTGAGCACTGCCTACATTAAAGTGCTTTTTTTTTCATGTCATTAATTTTTCATTTATGTGATAACAGCATTATAGTTAGGACTTTCTCAAAGGTCCTTATCTTTCAGACACTGAAACTAAAATATTTGTGGACAAACTGAGATTCGCTTCGAAACCATAGAGGAGGAAGTGGGCGGGATGCAGAGGAGGTAGAGGTGACTAGATAAACTAGGAAGAGGTGGTGACGTCATCACTTCTGTTTGCACTGATGCATGTTCAAAACCCTCCATAAAAAATGTTAGTGTACAACCAAAAATTGAACTCAAACCTGAGTAACATGGTTATGCTTGAAACACAATAATATTCCATAATAGCAAACACCTTAAACAAGTTCTGTATTTCAAACCCCACTGTGAATACACTAGTCCATATAAAGCCCTCTGCCTTGGAATATTTTTTTTAAATGTAAGGTCTGACTTGCCTATCGTGAGTCAAAATGCTATATGCGAGGATGATTTCAAACACATTTAATTTTTCTGCAAACCAGCAGTATCAAGACTTCTCTTGTAAAACCAACTATTATTTTCTGCCAACAAACTGTGAACAAAACTCTAATAAACAACTTTGCTAAAACCTGTTTTTACAGTGTTCATTACTCTGTGGGCCAATTTTTAGTCTGCTTTTAATTGAAAGCTCAAACAGCTATCAAAAATAAATAAATAAATACAATAGTCTTATTTTATAAATTTATAAAAACCCATCTATGCCCTAAAGTTCTTTTTTAAATGGCTACTAAGGAGAAAACTTGTCATTTGTAAAACATCTTTATTAACTGTATTAACCATTTCTGCACGCGCGCACGCGTGCGCGCGCACACACACACACACACACACACACACACACACACACACACACACACGTCGCCTTTCTTACATCTTTTGGTCTTTCTCCCTCTGTCAACCACATGAACAGGAAAAGGGAAACAAGTTCCACGTCTGTGGAGGTAAAAGAGTGCCTGGGAAACAGAACTTTCCCAGCTCTGCATGAACCTACATAGCCAACAACCCAACTAATTCCAACTTACACCACTGCCAACCTTGTTTGGTCTAGCCCATCTGTGAAGTCAGCGACTGTGCAAAAGTTACCCTCACTTCATAAATTAAGAATCTGAGGGGTCAGAAACAGCTCAGCAGTTAAGAGCACTGGCTGTTCTTCCAAATAGATGCAAGTTCAAGTCCCAGCATCCACATGGCACCCACAACTGTCTGTAAGTCCTATTCCAGAGGATCCAACTCTTTCACACATGCAGGCAAAACAGCAATGTACATAAAATGAAAATAAATTAATTTAAAAAAGAAAAAGAATCTGAGACTGAACCACCAGATTTGCAAACTGTGAGAAAGAGTGAAAATGCAGGTGACTTATATCCAAATCTCCTGTCTACTCATCTAAATATTTGCCTCCCCCTAACGTAAGCACATAGTCACGTACAAATCGTTTTCAAGATAAATTACTATTCTGTAACCTGGCCAACACTTACCTCTACTTCAACATCCTTCCATGTAGACTACCCCTACCATTACAGCGTTCCAATGAACACAGCTGCCTGGGTGCCTTGTCACCCAAAGTGTTGTCCACAGACAAGCAGTACCAGCCCTACCCAAAGGCTTGTTGGACACACAGAATCATGAGGCCATGCCAACCCTGCTAAGCCACGTTCTTCATGTTAAGGAGACCACAGACTCCTCGTGCACCCTGAAGTTGGCGAAGTGCTTCTCTGAAAAACTCCAAGAACTGAGATCCGTCATTCCATAAGCCCACACCTCTCCAGGCTGCATCTCAACCTCCCACCATCCAATCGAATTCCCAAATCTCCAACAATCCAGTTCACTGCCTTCCTGTCTCAAGTATTTACAGAACAAAAAGTATACTCCAAATGGACCACATACATCCAAAGAGTCAACATTAGGGACTACTAATGGCCTATTACTATACCTTAGATGAAATGATCTCTCAGCCCTCATGAGAAAAGACTTTCCTTGACACTCATAGCAGTGGACACTTGGCAGTGTGCAGAGAATAAAGGGCTGTGGCATGCTCAGCCCTAGAGGCATGCATATGATAACCTTCCCCACAATGCTCATGGATCTTAGTGGAAGAGGATGCAGAAAGATAGTAAGAGCCATAGGTGGGCCTTAACATCAAGGAAAACAGTGTTTCAGGGCACAACAGAGTAGATACTCACGCAAACACACAGTGATTGTGGCAAGACCACAGGATAGAAGGAGTGGACATCACATCCCATCACTAGCTGATGGACTATTGACATTTTATGGCTTCTAGGAGAGTCTGTTTTCTTTAATGATGTGTGAACTCAGGAAAGAAGATGTAGCTGCAAAGACTGAGACCCACACAGCCTACTACTTCCTTCCACCTGACGTGAACCCTCTCACAGTCTTGGGTATATTCTAGCTCAGCTATTGATCCACCTAATGGCATTGATGTGTAAAATTACCCCCTAATTCCAAATGTGATGCTGCAGTCAATAGACTTTTCCCAGCATAACCTGGGAGATGACCTTTATACTGCCTCAAAGACTGAAAAGCAGCCAGTTTTTCCTACATCTTCCCTCTATGCTACACTTTGTGGCAAAGACAAAATATGTTCTCATTTATACTCCACCTCTGAACCAACTTTAAAAATTACTGCCTTTACATTAAGATATATGTTTTTTTCCACACTGATGCAAACAGACAAAAATTAACACTTGCTTCTAGGAAATCAATTCTCCCATGAACAAAAGAAGCCCCCTCTCATAAATTCTTATCGCTTATATCCAATGGCTTGGTGTCTCAGAGTATCTCCTTCTTTATGTCCCAAATATAGTGCACATAAATGGTGAGTGACATGACCAGTGAGGGAAATTATTAGACAACACATGTGTGGCAGCTGTATATTTTGTAAATCAGTTTATTTTTATTTCACTAACTTGGGTCTATAAAGCTACAACTTTTAAGATTTACTCATGTAGGTATAATAGCTCATGCCTATAATCTTAGCACTTGGGAGGCTGAGGCAACAAACTATTATAAGTTTGTAGGCCAGTCTGGGTAGTAGGGTGAGACACTGCCTGTCGAAAAATTAAATAAATAAATAAATAAATCACCCATGCCTTTCTTACTCCAACATGAATAAAAATACATTTCAAATGATTCTTAAGGCAACAAAATTGATTTAAAGACAAGAAACACACAAGATTGTCACCTGGAAGGACAAAGGACAATATTATTATTATTGCAACTAATTCTCACAGGATGTACTACACAAAGCACACAATGTAACTAATACCATAATCGTGCCTTAAAAATTCAGAGAAGAAAGTAATTTCTAGCTGGGATAATTAGAACAGAAAACAATTATCAGAGGAAGTAGTGTTTTTACTGGTTTAACAGATGGATAGATTTCAACATGTGGTTAAGAGATTTGAAGAATGGTCTTGACAGACAACAGAAAGGTTGACAGCAAGGAGGCTGCATGTGCAAATGAGTCTACTTTGGCCAAAGTAAAGAACGGGGCCTGTGCCAGGCGTGGTGGTGCATGCCTTTAGTCCCAGCACTTGGGAAGCAGAGGCAGGTGGATCCATGTGTGTTCAAGGCCTGCCTGGTCTACAAACCAAGTCCAGGATAGCCAGGGCCACACAGAGAAACCCTATCTCGGAAAAAAAAAAATGGGGCCTGAGGGCTGAGGGATGGCTCAGCTTTTCAGAGCACTGGCCTCTCTTCTGTAGGACCCAAGGGATTCATTTCCCAACATCCACATAGCAGCTCAAAGCCATCTGTTAACTCCAGTTCCAGGGAACCTGACATCCTCTTCTGGCCTCTGAAGACACCTCTGAATGCACATGGTACACAGAACATACATGCAGGCAAAACGTCCATATAAATAAATACCAACATATCACTTTTTTTAAATGGAGGCATGGCAAACTAGGCAGGAAGGTCAAGAAAATGAGAGGTGGAAACATTTGATGAAGATGAGTAAAGAGTGGCAGAGCTTGGCATGGGCAGTGGTCCTCAGCAAAGTCGGTATCCAATTATCTAAGGTCAACTATTGTGTTGGCTGAAAGGAAAGGATCAAAGGTAATCAATAACACATAGAGATTGATAGGTAGGGAGATGATAGATAGATAGATAGATAGATAGATAGATAGATAGATAGATAGATAGATGATAGATAAATAGATAGGCAGGCAGGCAGGCAGATAGGTGATCCTTGTGTCACTATTTAGCCTTCAAATCTAACTGCCTGGGTAGCATTTCATTATACCACAATCCTCCACTATTAGATACTTATGCTAGTTTCTACTTTGTCAACTTGTTTTGTTTTGTAGGTATTTGTTTGAGAGGGTCTCACTATGTAACTGACTGGACTAGAACCTACTATGTAGACCAGGTTGGCCTTGAATTCACAGAGATTCATCTACCTCTGCCTCTCAAGTGCTGATATTAAAGGCACACACTACCAGGCTTGGATTTTGTCAATTTTTAAAATAAAGCAATTTTGATGAAAATCATTCTACTTTGTATGTATATGATTCCTAGAAGAATAGTCACTGGATCAGAATATTGTGAGTATTTTAAACCACTTAATAGCAATTTGCCAATTGCATTCCAAGAATAAGGTACCTACTTATGCCTCCAAAGACTGCATGTTCATCTGTGTGGCTATTTCCTTCTCAATCAAAAGAACATGAACTTCTAGGCACTCTTAACTCTACCACAATGGGTGAGAAGCCAGACCAAAAATGGGAGGAGTTGCTGCCTCAAAAACATGAGAAAAAATTTAAAAGGTACAGTAATGCCCTCCACTTTAACTGTGAGTCCTCACAGGGCACCAGCAGGCTGCAGACACACACTGGCTTTGTGAGTAGTAGCTATGGAACCCCAAAGGCAGGGCTTACAAGAACCTCTGGCTTGGTTAATTCTCCACGGGGCCATCTTAATGTTTGTAGTAAGCTTTATACAAGCCAATCCTGCTTACATCACAAAGTGCCCAAGGAGATATTCAAACTCATTAGATAGTGTCAAAATGTCCACTGACTCGAGCCATAGTATTGTGTTTATCATAGGAAAAGGAGGAGGGAAAAAAAATCAAACTAAGTAATCAACGTTTGATTTAAAGGATGCATTTTTCAAAGTCGTTATCAATTATCTCTTAACTTCATTATACAAATCAAGGAGGGCAATTAAATCAAATGGAAGTCAGAAAGATGCAGAAGAGTCATGAAAAGAAAAAAAAACTAAACTAAGTTTTTAAAACCTAAAGAGACAATAATTCAGAAAGACACTGAGTTCAAAGTCAATGAGAATTTGGCTTTTTTTTCCTGTGGCTGTATCATCTTCCCAGTGGGTTCTTGAACTGAATAAATTTGATTTCTACTTGGAAGTTTTCCTGGAGGCCATCTGGAAAATTCTAACTGACAGGATAAGTGTCTTTCTATTATTCTGAGCCACATAAGACAACTGCTCTCAGGGGCCAATGAAGACAAGTCCCGAGCACCCCATGCCGGTAATCTTCCTAATCCCAATGACTTTTACCCATTGGCTCATGTTCCTAGTGTGACCAATGCCATTTCTGCAGGTTTTATTTAAAGCTTAAAAAATCAAAACATATTAGCATCCCACAGGTGGATTCACAGGAATGTGTACCCAGGCTGTGTCAGGTGAACGTCCACGTCCCACAGGTGGATTCACAGGAGCATGTACCCAAGCTGTGTTAGCTGTGTTAGGTGAATGTCCACAATCACACAGGTGGATTCACAGGAGCATGTACCCAGGTCATGTCAGGTGAAAGTCCATGTCCACCTTCTCCTACATCCTGATTCTCCCACCTCAGCATTCTCACAAGCACCCTCTGAAATCTTGTCTCAAGCCAGCATGGTTGGAACCAGACAGGTTTCCTCAGGAATGATGTGCTGTGCCGGACCTTCTAAATCATATTCCTGGGGCCAGAACTCAGAAGCAGAGTCTTCGAATCCACTATGGGTGAGTCTATGCACAAACCAAAGCTTCTCAAACTCTATACATGTGTATCACATGTGGATCTGGCTAAAACACATATTCTAGCTCATCGAGTGTGGGTCCTGGGACCTGAGAGTTCATATTTCTAACAACCCAAGAGCATTAGTCTCTACCCTAGCTATACATTCGTGTCCTGTGGAAGCCTTTAAAAATACACATATCCAGGCCATACTCCAACGATTTTATCAGAATCCCTAGTGATGAGGTCCAGGCCTCACCCTGGAATGTGTCTATGGGTTCACATATTCTGCTCTCCAGTTTCTCTACGCTCCCACTTGGCTGTCCTTTACTTCCCCCATAACTGCTTTACTTTCCCCCATAACACACACACACACACACACACACACACACACACACAAACTGTTCCTCCACTAGCAGCCTCCCCTTCTTCTCAACCTCCTTAAGTCCTTCTCTCTGCAGTCACATGGCAGCCATATCCCACTTCCCCAGGGAATCCTTCCTAACCAACGTTCCCTACAGAAAACCCACACGAGGCTTTGCATTGTGTATATACAGTGCTTGTAACACAGAGTATCTTCAGAGCATCACATATAATGAATGTCCATTTTTATGAGTAATGGAATTATGTTTACTTCGCCCTGAGAGCCTCTGAAAGCTCCCATCAAAGGGCAGTCTGCGCCTACTGCTACAGTTCTAGCAGCTTTCATGTTTCAAACCGCCTTATTAAAAAGGAAAACTAAAAATATTTACATGTGCTTGATTGCCCCCACTCGTTTCTCTCAGCTCGCAGCATTTGAGACGTTTTGATTAATTTAGTCCTCTTACACTCCCATGAGCTAAGGAATGGAAGAAGTTGAAAGGACACAGCTGAAAACCACCAGTGGAGAGGCGGGACTGGAAAGGAGCGCTCCTTTCCAGGTCATACACCATGCACCCGACACACCCCACATTCCTATCCAAAGCACATACATGCTCCATAATGGTCACAACACCAAGATGTCAGCACATTCCCACAATGTTTATTAATAGTCACTGTTCCGGTAGAAACATTCTAGAAACCTCTAAGTAATGGATGTTTACTTACTATCGGACAAAAAGCACACAAGGAGAGTGGGGAGGCGAGAGGAGGGAGAAGGAGGAGCACCAAAAGGGAAAAGATGAGGATAAGAGAGAGGAGGAAGAAGAAAGGAGGAGAAGGAGAGGACGATCGAGAGGGTCCAACGCGTCAAATGCAATACAGTAGATATCTGTGCTTTCCTCATTGAAACCCAAGGCGCATGCGCCAAGGCCCTCTAGCAGTCTGTGGCTTACACACCTGAGACCTGAGGCAGGGCCTGAGAGGAGCTGGGTCTGAAACAAACAAAAACCACAGGCATGAACCAAACCATGCCTCCATGCCCAGAACATTCCTTTCCACGTTACGACTAAATTGGGTTTTCAAAATACCTACCATAAACTCTTCCTAAAGTCTCGCCTGACAGCCAAAGGTAGCTGCTACGAGCCGAGGCCCCGCCTCCTTTTGTTCATTGGACGAGACACAGCACGTGACCCATGCCTAGTTCCTGTCCAGGGCTTAATCTAGTGTCTTTTTCTTATGTCTAAATTTACCAAACTCTATCGCCTACTCAGATTTTTGTTACACTTGGGAGAGAAAGGAGCCCTGGTGATATTTTTTAAAATTGATGATACTTAGGTTTTTGTAGGAATATTACCTGGAATATAAAAAGAATAAGCTACTTGGAGATAGGAAGAAAAGCAGCGAAATGACATGGCTACTTATAACAGGACCTGTGTGAAAACTTAAAATCCCTTCTGCCTCCACATCCCATGTTACCAGGCATCCTAATCTTTCCAAGACCTCTGACCCTGTTTCCAAATTTCTGGAAGATTCTGTCACTTTTAATATTATTTGAGTATTAAATGACATCTATTCCGTGCTCACTCCGAGTAAGCGGTTTCCTTGCTACCTCAGTCTTCAGCAGGAATCCTTCTCCTTTTCCCACACTCCAAAAAGCATCTCCAAGAAGCTAGCTTGCCTAGCGTCATAAAGATACAATGGGCAGAGCTGTGTGGTCGGTGCCATTCCCTTCACCCACCTTGGTCTGTGCTGTCAGCCATTAAGGAAGGCTAGCTGCTTCTTCTCACTTTTTGGGGGGAGGGGGGTGCTAGGGAGGGGATGGTTTCAATGCCTGCCATCCTTGATATTTTAGCCTCCTGGGGGTAGGTTTTATTTTCTTAAAACAGGGCCTCTAAATTACTGGAGTTGGCTTAAGATTTTTTTTTCCTTACAGCCCAAAATAGGGTATCTTTTCCAGCAGCTGTTACCACCTGAAATTACAGAGAGATGGTTTTAAAAAAATTATATGCAGAACTATATCCAAAATGTCAAATTTCTGAATATATAGAGAGCAAACTGATCTTAATTTATGTCCCTGTGATACAGACTGTAAATTTAGTAAATGAACTTTGATGAAAGATTTAAAGATAAGGAATAGAGTCTGTACTCAGTAAACATACCTAGCAATGGGATGCATAAGCATGAAGCCGTATGAATAACTTGGCAAGATCGCTCTAGAGACAACTCACCCCGTGGGCCTTCATTCCTCCAATAATGACTGAGCGTTTGCTGTGCACTGAGTCCTCTGCCTGGGGTGTCATTTACACCTCACTACAGGAGAAATGGTTGCTCTGTGTTTCGTGGTTTACAGATGTTACTCTGGGGATCTGGAGTGCTCAATAGCTGATTAGTGATAGCAGAGACAAGTGACGAGTCTGTTTGGCTCTGCTGAGGTTGACGGAGCCATCTTTTAAAGCCATGCGTAGCAGCTTCAGAGGGGCCTTCCTGTGAACTGCTCCAAGCAACCTGACTGGCGCAGTTATCCCACCACGCTGTGACGATTTACTTGAAGGTGCGCCTTTCACCCTGTTCCCAGTGTTTAGAATCGATGCATTCCTATCTGCCTCTGCCTCTCGTTGCCCGGGATAGAATAGGAACACAGTAGTCGTACCAAACTATTAGCTGATCGATTTCTCGCATAAGACCAAAGCCAACACTTGCCCCTGCTGATCCAGGCTCTTGAGTGAGTTTTCCAAGATGATAAATTACCTCAGGAAAAAAAAGCCAGAATCTATTTTAAAAACAAAAACAAAAACAAAAAAAAAACTTAAGCCTTGTTTGTTACAAAACTGGGACTCAGTCAATTCCCAAACAGGGGACTGCCAAGTTCTTTTCCTTAATAGATTGATTTGTGACAGTTTTGAGTCACTCGGAGAAGAGGGAAAAAACTGAGCACCTCTGAAACTTTTCTCAGAAAAACTATCTGCAAATAACAAGACAGATGTTGAAATATCAGCGCGTCTTCCGTGAGCACATCAGGACACTCCCTCTGCCAACTTCCAGCTACTTGTCTGCCTCCTCCAATGTGAGCCCAGCCCCACTCTGCTCGAAGCTCGCCTTCATGCCTAGGAAAATACGGCCAAAAATCGTTTCGGCATGCCGGAAGGTATAATCCTCACATCTCAGACACATTTGGACATTCTAATTTAAAACAGGGTAGAAAAAATAGTCTCCTTGTGGGCTGCTGCTTGCCACGTTTCCGACACATCTCTTACAAAACTCTCTATTAAAATCCTAGGCATGAAGTCGGCTTCTCGGTGGAAGAGACGGCATGACACTAGCATTGTTCTAAGCACTAATACAGCAGGCCATTTAGTAACCCTGGGATGTCATTTTAGTCCATTTTACAGAGTAGGAAACTGAAGCTCAACAATGTTCATCAACTCTGATAGGTTCAGTTTTCTTAACCAATATATTTTATTACGAACTTATTAACCGAGCGTACGACTAACCGAAACAATAGGAAAAGAGGATTAAAGAATAACAAAACCATGAGGATATCGGTTCTGAGGAACGATTCTCCTGGCGTTTCCAGCAGGATTTCTTCTGCTGGAACTTGGAGTAACCAGAACCCGAAACCTCAGCAGGAGCCATGAAGCCTTCCCTCGAGTGGTTCTCTCTAGGAGCTTCTTGAAGTGGAGCGATGAACAGCCAAAACTATGCCAAGTCTCCAAAGGCCCCACCTCCAGTTTTGGGCTCATTTATTTATCTCCTCCCAGAGTCTGGTCATGGGATCTTTTCAGCTGGCAATAATCAAGCTCCCACACGGTGATTTGTCTTCTAGGGGATTAACATCACCTGTTCTCTCACAGGACCATTCTGATTCCACACTTGGGATCATAACAAAAACAGGTTTCTCTCTCCTTCAAACTCTACAGACCCGGGGCTCACTACCCGAGCTCACAAGGCTGCCGTCTACATCTGGGGATGGGCTGTTTGGAGGGAGAGTTCTTACTGTCAGCTGTTGGGTTTTGCATCTCTTATGGCATAAGTTCATAAGGCACAGATAACAAGGCCCTTCCACAGCTCCTCCCAGAATGCTTCTCTGTGGTGCAGGCTGGCACAGCAATTGAACTCTGGAGTCTCTCTCTCTCTCTCTTTGGCTTCCTTCTTTTTCCTGATCATCTTCCTTCAGGATTGCTTCTCAGCCATCTGGCCAAGATCAAGCAAATTTTCCTTCAGGCATTTCAGGAAGCTATCTCAGCTCTTTGGTGGTGGCTTACTATGCTCAATGTGTACATTGATTCTCTTGGCAAGGATCTGCGCCCTCAACTTGCTTGTTTATAGCAATACCAACAGCATGCTGGGTAACAGCCTTCCAGTTTTACAATGGTAACGTTTATGGGCACTCCTTTTTAAGTAGTCCCGTTCCCTTGATGTCTGCGGTATTACCCTTCCTATAGATTTGTATGTGTGTAGCTGAAAGAACAACTCTGGTTTCTAAAAGGCCTGGAGAGCATGCCTTGAGTACAACTCCTCTTTCCCTTTTGTGTTGTCTTAGGCACCTTTCCATTGTTGTGACAAAATACCATGACCAAGTAATTTATAACAGAAAGCATATAATGGGGGCTCACGGTTTCAGAGGGTTCAGGATCACGGCCACCATGGCAGGGAACATGGCAGCAGGCAGACAGACATGGTGCTGGAACGGTAGCTAAAAGGCTACATGCAAAGACAACAGCCATGAGCAGACAGATGGGGACGTGATGGGCTTCTGAAACCTTAAGTCTAACACCAGTGACATACCTCCTCCCACAAGGCCACCACTCCTAGTCTTTCAACAGTCCACCATTTCCTAGCTATATATATTATACATTCATTTTTTTTTCATCTAGAAAAGTGGGAACAAAAGCCACTCCCATCTCATGATGTCAATTACACGTGACAAATGAGTCAATATATGTGGCTGGCATACAGTAAGTTACCAATAAATGTTAGGTCTTATTATAATTCTCTTCAAATATCTATTTAACTATTAAGAAATTATATTATGAAATCAGGACCCTGGCCCTGCTTAGGAAAAGGTGGTAAGATGTTAGTAGGGCTTAGGTGTAGAATGAGTGACAAATTCCCCTTCTCAATTTTTTATGAGCCACTAGTCAATCCCTTGTCCCCTTTAATCAGTTCACGTTGCCAGCCTGAAATGAGTGTCTAGTATTATTTTCCAAATATAGAGACATTTACTGGGATATTTTGTACTGAAGGTCAAGGTTCCACGGTGCAGACGGCTCCCAGCTGTTCTCTGTATGCTCATCCTTCGGTGTGTAGCCCCAAAAGGACAGGCTAACCCTCAAGCCAGCCTCTTCCTTTGCTCCGTGGCAACAGAGCTTCCCCAGGAAACATACCCATCTCTGGGCTGTCTAGCCTCAGAGAACAGGGCCTTACCAAGCCTCCTCTACCTGTACATTTTTGGGATCTGTATGCTAAGACACCAGAGACACCTTCTCTTTCTAGCCTCAAGTTCTTTCTGAGTGTGGAGACTACATGGTTCCCAATGCAGCAGACAGGGGCAGCCTGGGATGGGATAGATACAGAACTAAGCTCTCACACCTAACTGGAGATTCTAGTGTAGAGGCGTAAACACGGGCTGTTCCACGCACATTAACACGGCCATGTCCTAGCTCCCTTTTGACCTCTTTAAGTGTACACGCGATGAGAAGAGAAAGGAACAACAGGATTCAGTAACTGACAACCTACATAAACCCTTAACAAGCTCAGATTACTTTCTTTTTCTTTTTTTCTTTTTTTTTTTTTGTTTTGTTTGTTGTTGTTGTTTGTTTTGTTTTGTTTTTTGTTTTTCCAAGACAGAGATTCTCTATGTAGTCTTGACTGTCCTGGACTCACTTTATAGACGAGGCTGGCCTCGAACTCCCTGTGATCTGCCTGCCTCTGCCTCCCAATTACTGGGATTAAAGGCATGCGCCACCATCCTGATGGAAGTGTATACAATAAACTACATTGTAGCAGGAGAACAGTGCTCATTGCGGAGTAAGTGCCTTGTGATATAGACACCTAACAGACTTCTAAATGATATTCAGACGTGAGAATGGCAGGAACTTTCTTGGGACATTCCTCCTCCAAGCTAAACAGCTGTCACCTATAGTGGCTATCACGCTTGAATCATAGCACTGGGCTTACACATGTAGACATACGTACACGTACACATGTTTAAAAACTCCCTGATCACATGTACCCAACATGAAATTGAAACAGCTGCTGGGCTGAAGTTGAATACTACTGAAATGAGAATTGTCCTTAGAAGAGCCAGGCCTGGGACCTGGGACGCTGATTTCATCACAGGTGTATCTGCCGGTGTTCAAACAAAGGCAGTTAGTTCCCTCCTGCAAAGGGAGCTCTGCACAGGGATTCTGTGTCTGCCTTCTTAGCATAAGGGGTGGCACCTTTGTCTACACCAGAAGTCATTTTTTAAATTAAATATTTTTATAAATTTAATAAAATTATTATTTTACAAATTATTAAATATTTATTTTTACATCTACATTTATATTATTACACATGTGTACAATAAACTACCTACAGCAAGAAGAACCATGAAACAATCAGGAATTATATAAATGTTACAGTCTTAGCGTATTGGCTATTTGTATTGGGCAGCCTTGAAGAGAACATCTTTCCTATCTTGGTGAGTCTAAAATTCTGAACATAAATCAATATCTATTATATCTTATCATTATCAACTTAAAACATCTACTAGACCTAAAAACATCTTAACCACTAAACAACTAAGCTTAATTGTAAAACTAAACTATCTGGTCTTCAACCCCATCAGAGACTTGAGAAGGAATAAAATTGATTACCTGAGTATAATGGGAGTGCAGATTAGTAGCTTCCCAAGTGAGAAAATGACAGAGACAGTTTACTACCTGAGCAGTTACCCAAAATTCTCTATAATGTCGGATCATCATCTTCAGCCTTCTGGCCCAGTATATCTGACAGACATATTTGTGAAGCAGGAACTATTGAGGACTTGCTTGCCCTGACTTGGCAGAGTTTGCCCATGGACTCTACCTACATCCTTAAAAAGAGCTCTCCCTTGGCTTTGGTGCCTTTCATCTTGGAAACGTAACCCTTTCACTCCCAGCCAGCCGCTACCATCCACGATTTTGTCTCAGCCCCTGGGAATTAACCAACGCCTGGCATACCTCACTCATGATCTCCCCTCTTTCTTCAGAGCTGCATTGAGTGGTTCCTGAAGTCCTTGAGACCAAAAGGGTTATTAGCTGCTCTTCCGCTCACATACAGGTGGAGGCAGGTCTCTCACTCAGGACTGTGTGAGAGCATCAAAGAGTATGCATGTATCAACCAAGGATGGGCTACAGGAACCTAGAGAGATTATGTCTTGCCTAAGGAAGGTAGTGGCTGCTTCACCCCAGCCTAATGGACTCAAATATCTCGTCCATAGTCAAGAAAATCCAGGGGCGGGGGGATGGAGAGATGATTCGGTGGTTAAGAGCACTGGTCCCTCTTATAGAAGGCCTGGGTTCAGTTCCCAGCACCCACAGAGCAGTTCATAACCATCTGTAAGAATACTTCTAAGGGATCTAAGACCCTTCCGGCCTCCACAGGCACCAGAAGCACATATACATGTGTGCACGCAAAACGTTCATACTCATAAATTAAAAATAAATAAATAAATCTTCTTTTAAAATGAAAGAAAGGAAAATCCAAAACCTTGGTTTTTACATGACATTGACCTTTCACACTTGGGAACTAACTCCTAGTGTTAGTTCCCAGAATTTGATCCAGGCCTCCTGGTCTAATGAAATTAAAGGGTTATTAATGCTGTACATAGTTATGTATGTCATTAAATAGCTATTTGCTAAGCAAATGCTATATTCAGAGTTGTTATTTTAATAAAAGGATGGATGGGTTAATAGATAGGGAGGGAGGAAAAGAGGGAGGGACAGTCAGATACATAATAAAATACTAAGGAAGAAAGCAAAATAAATCCACAAATTAGTAATTTTTAGAAGGAAAAAAAACCTGAGAGATAGCACTTAACCCATCAATACAGCTGTCCTTTGCCTTGCTAAAATAATTTATTTGCTGCTGACAGTGAGTAGGAAGGGTATCACAGACTCTAGAAGTTGACAGTGAGGTACAGGTGGCTGGTCTATCTAAGCCAAGGGTTTCTGCCCTTTCAGAAAGTCATGAGAAAGGGAGCATGGCAGGTCTGGAAGCCACAGGTAAAACCTATCCCAGGTTATTTAAAAACAACCTTTTCCCCCTCTGCACTCTTGGGAGCATGGAATATATTTCTGTAGCATTTCTATTAGAAGGCTAATTAGTATAGCTGAGAAGTGCCATCAACAGCGAAAGTAAAATTAGCCTTTACTTGTAAAATTTCTCCTGAGGGAAATGCTGGTGGCTCCTGTCTGCAGCAAGCATGGCGATGGGAATGCTGTGTCATCACATGGCAAGCAGACTGCCTCAGCAGCAGCAGCAGCAGCTGAATACTCCCCCAGTGTCAGCCAGAGGTAGGGGTGCCAGGATCCCTGCCTCATCTGCCTCACCTGTCACATCCTAGGCCCATACCCCATCAAAATTGTACATGTAAGTCACGTTATAACAGCACTGACTTTCAGGTGCTCCCGGAACTTTCGCAAACAGAGTGTGTGTGTGTCTGTGTGTGTGTGTGTGTCACAGGACAAGAGGACAACCACAGATACCAGTCAGCAGCAGCAACCCACCTTATTTTTTGAGACAGGTTCTCCCAGTGCCCAGAAGGCTAGGCCAGCTAGCCAAGGAGCGCCAAGATCTTCGTGCTTCCCTAGGGTTGGGGCTCTAGCCCACACCCAGCTTTTCTGTGTGGATTCTAGGGCTGAAACATGGCTCTTTATGTTCACAACGCAAGCACTTCACCTACTTGAGCTATCTCTCCAACCATCCTGATAAATTTTGAATAGTAAGTAGGTATAGAATATTTCAACCAATTTTGTCTTCTGAGATAATTCTATTAAGTGCGATGCTGCAGCAGGTGCCCCTGAGGTCCCGGGAAAGGAAATCGTCCGAGGTTGTATTAGCGTATATGATTAGTATAAAATCCAAGTTTCCTATTTTGACACTTCTTCATTGTGAAACCAAGAAGTCTCCTTGGGTTCCAAGTTCCCTCTGTTTCACAAGCAGGAGTGTCTCGTTATCTGGACATTTTCTGAATACGCCCCTGGGTCTAAGGAAGGGACGCCTTGCCTTTGCCCAAAGCTGAGCTCTCATTCTTTCTTTTCTTCCGGACTTTGTCTCACCGATATCACGCTCCCTTTACTCGCTCATTCTCAGCCGTCTGTGGCCTCATGAGAGTTCACGGAGCCAGAACACACAGGAAGACTCACAGAAGCATAGCACAACCCTTTATACGTGTTATCCATGCTATATTAAGCACAGTATTAGCTTCTCCTGATTCTTAGAAGAGGAAAATCCTCTAAGAAAATATAACCTTTCTGAGCCAATTTGTCTTTCTCCTCTTTAAATGTAAGTACAATATCTGGAGCACAAATTCCACCTTGCACCCATCCCTTGGCTTCATGACGTAAGCCTCCGGGCATGCGTGTCCTAGGGCTGCTCCTTCCACTGGGAAGATGACTCTCTGGCCCTCATCTCTGCACCTACCTTCCACCCTTCTGAGCACTGTCTCCAGTGCCCTGATCTCTGTAGGATCTCTTCTATCACTTCCTTCTCTAGGCTTCTGAGACATTTTAACTGTCTCTTTTAAGGAGAGATGCAACTCTCCCCCTCTTTTGAATGAGTCCTGATTCTCCAGGCAAGAGCAGGCCTGGTACATCCCTTTCATAGCCACAAGACTTCTAACAAGAGAACTCCAAATAGCCAAGGCGCTAGCAGCTGGAGACATTGGTGTGCATTTGCATGGGTTACTGCCAATTGCGGGAAATCCAGAGGTGAGACAGGTTTCAAATACAGTGCCATCAAGGCTCCAGCTCAGTGCCTTGGCTGCCTGCTCTTCCACTCTGACCTTCTGCATCTTGGTTTTTTATTTTTTGTTTTTTTGTTTTGTTTTGTTTTTGTTTTTGTTTTTCGAAACAGAGCTTC
This sequence comes from Acomys percivali, assembly GCA_907169655.1. NCBI lineage: Eukaryota > Metazoa > Chordata > Mammalia > Rodentia > Muridae > Acomys > Acomys percivali. The sequence goes on along the minus strand of OU015746.1, from coordinate 102,640,380 downwards.
TCTGTGTAGCCTTGGCTGTCCTGGACTAACTTTGTAGACCAGGCCGGCCTCAAACTCACAGCGATCCACCTGCCTCTGCCTCCCGAGTGCTGGGATTAAAGGCATGCGCCACCACCACCCGGCTGCATCTTGGTTTTTGTCCTCAGAATCTCACCGCATCTTCTTTACAAGTGAAAACTGCAAAGATTAACTAAGCTAACCAAAGTTCTATGGCTGGGGATGGAACCCAGGCCACCTGTCATCTCTACAGATGCTACTCTGAATTGCCATCAAGGAACAAGCAGAAGTGGAAGGAGCAGGCCCAGCTAACACTACGCTGCCAGTCCTGCTCACACATAGTCTTTCAATGTTGAGTGCATGCAACATAGAATGGAAAAGTGGGACCGACAGAATTACTGGGTAAGTACCATAGAGGAGTGTCATTTTTCAGCCTCTCTTACAGTGAGGGTAGAAAATGTCCATTAAGCAAACTTTAAGGATGTGTTCAGGAATGATACCGAGCTCTAGCTCTCACTAAAGTTCGTCAGAAGTTCTGAGTGAAACATGCACAGGGAGTGGCCCTCTTACACATGGGCTCTAAGGTCGCGTCACACCCACCCCTAAGAGTCCCTTGTGTATCCGAGCTCTAACCAGTGTGCACTACAATCTACTCTTGTTAGGGGCACTCTTTTTAGAGTTAGTCTGCCTGGGCTCGGCCCCAGCTCGGCCATTTGCTATCTATCACTCTGGATAAAGCCCTGTCCTCTTAGCCCGGCTTCAGCTTCATTGAAACCTGGGCTGATGACTAACAGTGACTCCTCCATGAGACCATCAACACGCTAACAGCAATGTCATATGTGAAGCCTTACCATAGTATTTCACACCAATAAGCACTCGCAATTACCACCATTCGTTTCAGGTGTATGTGGGCAATGCGTGACAAGCTAACGTGACCTTTTGATTTTGTATTTGTCAACAAGCATATGATAGTCAGAGATGCATGCTAAAAGGAACAGTGATTCTAAGACCCCAGGTATTTGTCTAAAAAATACAAGTGCCCAGACTTACCTCTCCCTGCCCCAACTGATGCCATGCCTTTCTAGAAGCTCAGCAGGAGCTGAGCGTCAGGTATAGGCTGTGATCATTCTCACAGACTCTGGAGAGGCTTCCACAGAAGGAGGAGAAAGACCACCCTGATATCGGCAACTCTTCTAATAAATAAGTTTAGCAGGAAGTTTCCTTCCCTAGACTCAACTGCGTCCCTGGGAAAGACTGAGGCAGTCACCTGTCCATCTCAGACTAGGCATGTCCCTGCCGTGTGCCTTATTCACTGTCTACAGAGGAGGAATTGGTTTCCACTACTATTCAGAAAATGGTAGAGGGGCAGGAAGAACATCTTCTACTTCGGCAGAGCTTTCTTAGCCTTGGATATAACTAGAAAGAGTAGGTACCCAAATGATTCTTGCTTGATAAGCCACCAAAATCCGTTGTTGTCCTATCACAAATGCTAGAGCATAAATTTTAGCACTAGATTTGACCGAAAGTTATCAAAGAAGAGGAGGAGGAAGAGGAAGAAGAGGAAAATGAGAAAAGGAAGAAGGAAGGGAGGAAACAAAACTGTATGAAGTAAGCTGAAAATTTCTGAACTCAAAATATCAACATAATGAAATAAATGCCCTTAGTAAAAATATTTAATGCAAATTTCAATATGACACTCAATCCTATTGAAATCCTTTCAAATAACTTACTTTTGAAAATGCACTAAAGCTGTCCACCTTCAGTACACTGTCCCAGAATACATTTAGTGAATGTGTGTAATTCATCAACATGGTTTCGTCTCACCAACATATACGCTCTCACCAAAGTCCTCACAAAGGTTCATGGCTTCACAGCAAAAACTGAAACACACACACACACGTTCTTGATGTAAACATCGTTAGATGCTCTTGAAGTTTAGAGATGAGAAAGTGAAATAGACATAGTTCAGATTATACACTTTTCCCCCTAGGGAAAGTTTTCATTGGCCCCTCAAAAAGTGCATGACTCCCCAATGGCAAAAAGCACAGAATTTTACAGTTTAAGAAGGCAAACTTTATTTAGTATTTTCTGTATTTCTAAATGTGGGCAGTTTCTTGCTTTGCGTCTCATATACATTCTTGCTGCAATTGGTGCCAGGGTTCTTTGCGGGGCTATTAGCCACACATGGATCTTTCTAAAAGTTCTGCAACACACCAGTGAATTTTCACTTTCAGCTAATGTGCACTCAGGAACATCATCTTGAGACAGATTTTAGAACTCAAGCTGTTAAAACCTTAAAATAGAAAACAGTAAATTTTACCATACCTACTTCTAAAAGCTCCAGATGCTATCAGCACCAAAACCCCACCCACTAACAAGACTCAACTGCCCATGGAAACTATGGACGTATACAGAAAGTGGACAATGGTTTTAAATTTCCCACAAAGATGCAACCTGATATCAGATAAACTATCTTGCTAAAATATGATAGTGGGAATTGATCCAAGGATACAGTCAACACAAACTTCTGCGATTTCTCCATTTGGTAAACAGGAAGCGATTGATAAGCTGAGCATAGAGGTCAAGAGAAACCAGGAGGCTAAAGTTGCCGTTGAAATGGCTGCCCAGGGCCAAGGCAATGGTTATTAAATTTGCAAACCATCAAAGTCTTAGGTGATCTGGGTCTTCCCAATAGCTTAAATAGACAAGCTTCCAATTGTGTGTGACACAAACACGTTTCCCAGCAATGGCCACCCGACCCCCACTCATCCCATCCCCTACAACGCCTTACCCATATATGCCCTGTTTTTAAAAAAATCTACGCACTCTGTCCATTTCCCAGAGATGTCTGCACAGGTCTGTCGGGCTGTGTGGCTCTGAAGACATATAGAATACGCTTTGGACCCAAGCTCTGAGCCTGAAACTGCAACAGAGCAGTCCCTGGAGGGCACCTCTATACACGACATGCATAGGCTTCAAGCTGACACTTCCTCACAAGGGGCAACAGAAACCAATCTCCAGAGACTACAGAGGGAAAGGAAGCCTTTGTACTGCTTACCACTTTCCAAATTACCCCCCCCCAGCCCATCCCTCCCCCAGGGCACGTGGATGTCCTGTTTAATCCTTTCTTCCCAGTAAGTACCCCCACCTGAATGGATCTGCCTTCAATCTGAATGGATTCTGCTGCTTTCAGTCACTTTCTCCCCTAAACAAGAGAAAACAATAAACTGAGTAAATAAAGAGTCTGATTTCTCAAGGAGAACAAACAGAGGTTTTTGTAAAGGGAAAAAAAATGCTTAAAGAAGCAGAAATCAGAAAGTCCCAAGAGGAAATTTTGGCACACAGGATGAGAAACCTCCCAAAAGGCAACGCCTGAAATAAGGTCTGACAGAAATCAATTCAAGGGGAAGCTGAGAGATGCCAGCAGAGGAACTCCCAGGCCGGGAAGCTTGCAAACTACCTTCAAGTCCTAAGACTGAAGGCAAGCTCAAGAACTAGCTGAATGACTGAGGCCATCTGCCGTGGAACCCAGCCTCACAAAAAAGAAGCTGTCCACCTCTGCCGCTCACTTTCGTTGAGGGGAAAGGCTCTCCTTAGTCGTGAATGAACGTCCCGAGAGAGGATCTCTCAGTCCTCTGTTACCTATAGATTGGCTGTCCCGGAACCGCTTCTTCCCGTGCCTTGTGCGAGCTTTCCACAGCAGCCATGGTCCACTGTCCCAATCATTTCTTTCCACCCTTCCTTCTTTCCTCTTTGATCTTACCACCCTCTTCCAATTTGTACCGGCCACAAATGTCTTTGAGTATTTCCAAATGTATTCTGAGGGACAAGATGTACCCCCAGCTAAGAACCACCAAGTTAAAACATGATCAATGCATACTGCCAAGGCAGTAGGTAGTCCTCGGCCAACCAAGGAAACTGGGGTGAGAAGTTGCTGCTTTGGTCTTTCTTCTTCCTTTCCTACTAGAAGACAAAATGTCTGCAGGTGGCTTGCAAGACACAGTCGAATGCTGGCTTCACAGAGACACAGAAAAGAAATGCATGTGCCAGAATTCTGTTTGTCAGGCTGCCCCAGCTCTTGGCTACATGCCTATACTCTGCCAAAAACACCTCTCCCCAAACCTTAGAAAATGCTCTCCACAGGCTTTCAAAGCCTGACCTTTAAAGCAGCTTTATTTTGGGGTGTGTATGTGTGTGGGAGGGAGATTTATAATTTTCTATATTCCTGCAAAGCCAAACTATTTATTGAGTCCACCTGGTAGTGGTGGGAATTTGCACACAGATGTCAATGGACCGAAAACATCACCACAAGAGCTCCACCTGCAACTAATTATAGAAATTGAAATTGAACTCTGGTCAGAAGAGAAACCCACCCCATCTGTGTTGGCCAACCAAATCACCCTGTTGCTGTCTCCCTGTCAACATGAGCTTAGTTCTTAAGAACCTCTGAGAATGCTGTCCATGGGAAATGCTGTTAGACAGTGAATGCTTTGAGGATGAGCACTATTCCCAATCCTCTATCCTCCCATCTCCCTCTAAGCTTGGTTTCAATAAGTACTTCTGGCATAGCAACCCTAAAAGAATCTACACACTGAAGCAGTCCACTGTGTTTTCTTGCTGCATCTGCACTACCGGAGTCCCATCACCCAACCGACATGATCCAGAGAGAAAAGGAGAGACAGGAACCATTTGGATCTGCCAAGGCACAGCATACAAATTTTCTTGCCCTCATATGAACCAAATCACTCCAAAGAAATTCTGAAAGTAAAAGGCTCACGTGCGTACTCACGTGGTCCGCACGCCCCAACTCCAGGGCTGACAGCGAGAGATTGCTGAGGCAGAAAACAGCTGGCATCTGTGACAAAGATGTCTGGCTCACCCCAACTCATTCTCTTACATTCTAACAAAGAAAAGAAACCCACTGTGGCACTGCGCCATGTCATCGATCTTGTGAGCCAAAGAAATGCTCACCTATCTACAGAAGACATTTTAAATTGCCTTTCTGTCTAAGCAGGTCATCCCCTAAGATTGGATAAAGAATCTTGGGCCTTCAAAAAAAAAAAAACTAGGGGGAAAAAAAGAAAGAAACTACATCCGAGTAGCTTCCAGATGCTTCAAGACGAGAAAGAACTTGTTCCTTAGTCTTTCTAAGTTCAGGCATTCTGTGATGTATGTGGTGTTAAACCATGTTATCCAATGCTAACCCCATGTGTCTAAGTAACTTTGGGAAAAACACACACAGAACCCTGTAGGAAATAAGATGAAAAGCCTTACACTGAGAGGCAGCATGTTACTGAACAGATGCCCAGTCAACAATGACTTACATGGTCATGGTCAGGTTTACGTTCTCATGTGAAGGCAGGCCATATGGTGGGCCTATTTCTCAGCATTTTTCTTGGTCTTTATTCCATGATTAGAATATAGTAGACCCAGTCCCAGGCATCAGTCACATTGATACTCAAGACAAGAAACAAAGGAGAGCATTGCTGATGGCAGCTATAATAATGTAGTGGCTCGGGGGTATTGCAGCAACACTTTCTAAGGCGTTTAGCTTTAAGATAAGTTTTTGTGGTCAAGGAAGATTGGGAAATTGATAGGTTAAAAATTTTGTAAAGTGGCTGGTGGCATTCAAAGAAAGAATAAGCAGGCTACCAAGATGAGACTTGATAGCCTATGATCATATAGTGAGGGAGGAGGTCCCCCTCGGTCATAGACCTAGGGGAGGGGAATAGGATGAAAGCTGGAGGGAGGGAGGAATGGGAGGATACAAGTGATGAAATGGCAATTGAGTTGTAATCTGAATAAATTAATAAAAAATATTTTAAAAAGAAAAACAATAATCAAAGGAAAAGAGGCTATCATCTTGAGAGTTTGAGAAGCTATTTGGGGAGTTTGAGGCAGCATATCTGGGAGGGTCTGGAGAGGAGCAAAGGATGGCAAAAAGTGGGATAATTCTATTTCCATTAAAACATATAAAATATTTTTTTAAAAGTTTGTAAAGTGCTGTTTAATTTCAAGAGTTGGGGCATTACATATCATGATAAATGGTATCCCTTGGTTGAAATCATCACTTAAAAGTACCACAAACCAAGCAGCAGACTTTCACTATCTCACAATTCTGGAGGCTAAGACAAAGGTGTCAGTTTGGCTGTTTCCTGCAAAGGGCTTTCAGGAGAGATGTGTTCCAAGACTCCTTCCTTTACTTTACTACAAGGTCATCTTCTCACTGTGTGTGTTCACATCTTCTCTCTGTGCATGTTTGTATCTGTGTCCAAATTTACCATTTTATAAAGACAACAGGCAAACTGGACTAGGGCCCATGTTAAAGAGTTAATTTTAAGTTGATTACCTATATAGCAGTCTTTGTTCCAAATGAGGTCACAGTCTCAGATAACAGGAGTTAGGAATCCACCCTACCTTTAAGATGGGAGACAAAATTCAATCTGGAACATATGCACCATGGATTCCCATGACAAATAATTCTAGTATTTGTGTCTAAAGCTTATTTGACCAGAATAATCCTCTTTGAAAAATACCATTTGCCTGGCCACATTTTGAAAATCCTGTCTGCAGAAACTCAGATTTCTACCAGTAGAAAGAGCCCTGAAGAAGGTACAGGGAGAAGACAAATCTATGGGAGTAGTGAATGTATCTGACTTAGCCTATTTTCTGTTGCTATAACAAAATGCCAGAGAGTGGATATAATACAAAGAAAATGAGGTCTATTTAGCTCACTGTTCTCAAAATCAAAAAGGTAACTTCTTGGCTCCTCCAGCCAACGTTCCATTGCAGTTGGCATGGCACGGCAAAAGCAAGTGCAAGAGTAAAGGAACACATGCAGAGAAGGCCAAATGACTGGCGTAGTCTTGCGGTGAAGAGTCTGCTCTCACAGTAACTACTGTAGTCAACTCACTCCCCTGAGACCTAACCCAGTCCTCAAGAAAGACAATGATCCATCCATGAGAGTGAAAGCCCCATGACCCACTTACCTATTAAAGGTCTCACCACCTTCCAACATAGTTACATGAAGAATTTTAGGAGACAAGCCATATCTAAACCATAGCAACATCTAGTCCCACCCATACACCTGAGGAAAGCCAGAAATTCTGGGTAGAGCCTTCACAATACAAAGTGATGACAGTTGACTTTCACTGTTACCACACTGTCCTGATGCAGCTTGCCTTCTCATCAGGATAAACAGTACCTCTATTATTCACTCCTGGATGATACCGCTTATCAAATCTGGGTGCTAACAATCAAATGAGAACTTCAGAACAGGATCAAATGACTCCTGTTGAAAGAGGCCTATAGTTATACCAATAAAATAAATAATCAAAATGAAGTGGAGCTAGAGCATATAGTTTGTAGAATGCTTGTTTCAGCATGCACAGAGCTGGAGTTCAATCCCCACCACCCCATAAAACTGGCTATGGTAATGCACTCCCGTAATCCTAGCACTCAGGAAGTAATGCCAGAAGGATGAGAAATTCATGGCCACCCTTACCTACATAGTGACTGCTAGGCTACCCTGGAATATATGAGGCCCTATCTCAAAAAAGAAAAGCTAACATAACTGCTACTTTCACTCAGCCTTTCCAGCTTCAGGCTCCAAATAAGAATTAATAAGTGATATGTTGAATTTAGATCTAAAGTTCTTATTAATATTGAATTAGAGTGTATTCTTTTCTATAGTGTTAAGTCAGAAATAGAAATGATCACATAACCATTGCTTAAAAACTGTACCATTCCCCAGACAGGTTTACTTACACTTCTTGGGTTACAGTTCCCAATGACCTTGTCCCACTTCTTCACAAGATGAGTAAATATTGGATCTAGTACAGTCTCCTAGTGTGTGATGCTATTTTTATTCATGCAGAGCCTTGGCTAGCTACACACAACCTAGGAAATGTCTAAAAATTACTTTCTACATATCTAATTTGGAAAAGAGGTCATTAAAAGTACAAAGTTAATAGTTGTACAAAATATCCAGGAATATGAAAAGCCAGTAACATCTGTGCAACAAACTGCAAGATATAAATCCTTATAAAAATTTTCACTTCTGAGGGTTTCAAGGCAGAGTCTTGCTCTATTGCCCAAGCTGGCCTTGAACTTACTCCATGGTCAAAGACAACATGATCTCCCTGCCTCCACTTCCCAGCTGCTTAAGCTTTTCCCACCATGCCTGACCATCTCCACTCTCATGACAAGTCTAAAAGCCTATAGATGCTGTTACTAAAATCAGACAGGTATATCTCTGAGTTCAAAGCCAATCTGGTCTACATATGAGTTCAAGGCCATCCAAGGATACATAGTGAGATGCTGGAAAGAAAGGGAGAAAGAGAGATGGGGGCTAAGCCACTGAGATTTGAGTCTTATTGCCACTCTAGCCTAGCCTGAGCAAGACAGGTGCATAAACCTCTAAACGGGGCCCTAATGTACTTCAAAGAGGAAGAAAACAGGATTTCCACTAAAAATAAAAAAGCCACTTTTTGTTACTGTTCTATTCTTTACCTTAGAGTAGCAAAGATCATGAGTTTTAAAGTGATTTTTAAAAAAAAAAAAAGTCATTAAAATTTACTTCATTGTATTTATTTTACTTGGTCTCATCCATATGTTTTTGTGAATACCAAAGAAGACACATAACACACTGACACTGCACATAATGTAATTTACAAATATACAAACTTACTTGTATAAATGTGGGTTGGTGCTCAGACATCATTTCAATGGCAGAAGCAGAAGCAAAGGATAAAAGACACTTTCAAGTTGACAGACCAGAGGCAACCTTTCAAGCTGTTTGCCGCTGCTTTCATCATTGCTAAACAGCTTTAACTGCTTTTTTTTTTTTTTTTTTTAAGCTAGAGAGCGGAGAAGAACAATACAGAGCAGAGGGGAAATGCACACTAGATTCACGGTGAGTCCACGGGCCAGCAAATCAGAACAGAGCAGAACAGAGTGGTCGAGAAAGTTAATTTGATTTAAGGGTAAAGAGCTTTCAAATGAAACCAGTCACACTTTCTACACCTGCCACACAGTCAGAGATAAGGCGACTGCTCACAAGTCAGAGAAAGCCAATGGGTACAAGGCACATCTGTGACCACAGGTGCTTAGCTCCAAAGGAGTAACAGCCAGAGAATCAGATAGGAGGGCCAACCGATGACCCCCACAGCCCGACAGCAGGACTAGCTGTCATAGAGTCACTCCTTCAGCCAGGTTGGAACTCTCTCAGACTACTAACAAAGTGAAATGCTACCTGGGAGTTCACAAGCCCTCTGCTCCCCCTTAGTGCTCTCTCGCTCTCTCTCTCTCTCTCTCTCTCTCTCTCTCTCTCTCTCTCTCTCTCCTCCAGTAAGAAACTGAGACTTAAGCTAAGCACAGGTACATCTGATTCCAGAGCATTTGTGAAAGTAATACTGTGTAGGGCAGGCCTCATATAACTGAGAAGATGGAAAATGGAACCTGGCGGGACTGACGGGAAAGAAGCTATCAGTGGGAAGGGGAGGGGGACACAGGGCAAGCGAAACCTCAGCTATGTGCACGGAGACCAAGGATGGAGAAGACAGCTCAGACATACATGGAAGGAGGTGGTACAAGGTGAGAGAGGCCCAGGTCTTCCAGTAGACGGTGCTGTAGGCTCAGTCAAAAAGGTACACTGCCTTCTGGAATCAAGGACTGTTAAGAAGGGAACAGGGGGTGTAAGAAGAAGAACAGCCAGCTTTAGGGAGACTCTGGGAAACTAGCCTCACTAATTAGGCTATACAGAGAAGATGGATGAAAGGCTAAGAAGGCGCCTTGCATGTAGTACATAAATACTGAATGGATAAAGGCTAAAGACCCAGCTAAGATGACCTGGGTTTCCCTTAACATGGTATCAAACCCATTCTAAGTTTACTACTTAGAGAGCTCTACTCATTTTAAGCAACAATGCTGGCTCAACAGCAAAAAAAAAAAAAAAAAAAACAATAGCAAACAATAAAAGTTCACCAGTCAGGTGTGGCCTTTTAATGTAAAGTGTTTACTCTTGCAGAGATAAGCATTTTCCTCTTCTATTCTGAGGGAGGGACATCTGAGCTGCTGTTGCAACTGCTGAAAAAGAGAACAAAATTAACCATGCACAAAAGTTGGCAATGAGGGCCGATCCTCCCCAGTTCTGCAACTACGTGAAAAGGTGACTGGAACAAGGAAATCAATCAATACGGCATAGCACTTCCTGCGTGTTCTGCTGTGGCATCCAAGTGAAACATATTAATTAAGCTTTAACCTTCCTTGCGGCACCCAACTTCCTCGGTACCTACAGTAAGTCTGGAGCCCTCTGCAGAGCCAGAGAACACCGTGTCAAGTCAGAACCTACCTGGTTTTCTTCATGAGAGACCCTCATCTGCTCCTTAAGGACAGACATGCGAGCCGCCTCCTCTTTCCTCAAGACTCTCTCCTTCTTCAGCTCGGGACTCCAGAAAGTCTTGATGCTGTTCATGGAGGACCCCAGTTTGCTGTCCTTGATGTCAAGCTCCTTCCGGAGGAGGTCGTTCTCTCTCTGCAGTTCCTTGAGCTGGGCTTGAAGGTCCAACATTGTGCTGTCTCTCACCTGCCTCAACATGGAGGGCACCTGGTGGTGGTGGTGGTGGGAGGAGCCGCCCAGCCCTCCATGTTGATCTGTGTACGAAAGGACGTCCGTGTGGGAAAGGCCAGCGGAAGCAATATTGGGACTACTTCCCATGGCTGTGACCCGGCCTCCATACACAGCTCGGTTTGTAGCCCGTCCCAGAGTCATCGTACCCTTTGGGTAAGTCGTTGAGGCCACCCCTTCATGGTCACTCAAGTACATGGGTCCGGACGTGGCGTAGGCTGCGTTAAGGGACTGGATATTCTCCATAGACAGGGTCTTGCCTGTCCCTCCCCCTCCCCCACTACTGGTTCTTCGGTGGCCCAGTCTAGGAGACCGTGGCAGGCGAGGGGATCTGGAAGGGCTGCCTTCCAGATTGGTGATTGTTCTCGCACTCCCGTACATTTTTCTTCTGTGGTGTGGTGCCGCTCAAGAGAAGAAATGCGAGGCAACGTTGGGGTTTAAGCCAATGTTTCCTTCACTGGCTAGAGCTTTCAACACATTCTTTGTGTAGTCTGCACCAGGAAACGACTCCACTTAGAGACCTGCAAGCGCAACAAAGGTTAATTAAAGACAAACTTCTTTAGAATTCTAAACTACAACTGCATCATATCTTAAAATACATCGATAGAAGTAGGACAATGCTCTCCTAGAAAGCACAAGATCCAGGCCGGGCGTGGTGGCGCAAGCCTTTAATCCCAGCACTTGGGAGGCAGAGGCAGGAAGAGCTCTGTGAGTTCGAGGCCAGCCTGGACTACAAAGCAAGTCCAGGACAAGCCAAGGCTACACAGAGAAACCCTGTCTCAAAAAACCAAACCGAACCAAACCAAAAAAAAAAGCTAGATAGACAGACAGAATGATGGATGGATGGATGGATGATAGTTACATAGAAATGAATAATGATAAATGAGTGACAAAATGATAGATTATAGATAGAAATAGATGGCAGCTAGACAGCTATAATAGGTGAAAAGTGGTGCCCATATATTTGTTTTAAAAACAAAAATAACCCTGAAACATTTCTTACTACATGTGAACTTTCAAAATAAAATTTCCGATCCTGCCCCAAAGCCAAGTTATCAAAAAAAAGAAAAAAGAAAAGAAATTTTTTTTTCCTTAGGAAAATTAAGTTCTCCCTCTTGATTTGTGCTAAGTAAGGTTTGGAAATCCAAAAAGTTCACTATATGGACTTTATCAACTCAATAATCCATCTTTAGGGGCATGGCCCTCAAATACAAACGAGAAAGTGCTGCTTCATTGAGTGTCTAATGTCTGACGTGAGTGCTGTCCTTTCTCCTCCTGTGCCCTTTAGAAATCAGCATCCACCACAGACTTCCTTTCCCTAACACAACCCTCTAGATAGTTTCCCACCATTCCACCGGCACTGGCGCATGATTTGGAGCCCACTGGTCATCTCAGAACTAGAATCGAAGGGTGTTTCAACCAGCAAGACACCTGCACACATGGCCAGATTCTCAAAGCTATTACCAGGGGAAAAGACAGCCCTTCCTGTCTCTTCCCCTGTAATGCCTGTAATACATCTTCCAAGCTAGTTATCTGAGAATTCTGCGTATTAGTTGGCATTAATTTTCATACGAACCTATACACGGGGGGGGGGGGGGGGGGTAATGGTACAGGGGAACAGTAGAGTGGATTTGAGTTCCTGATCCCCTTAACTTCTCACAGTGAGCTATGTACATCAGGACAGTTTTTCTGTAGCTAGGGCCACTGGGCTGCAATTAGCACTTCAATACTGGGACTCCAATGGCCTTAATGGGTGCCTCATGGCCTCCTGAGGGCCTCCTGCCCTCAGGAAATGTTCAGCATGTTTTGTTTTCCTTCAGCGAATTCCTTGGCAACAGGAGGACAAAGTCAAGAGACAGGCAAACAGGATGAAATCTCCACACTAACACAGAACAGATAGTGACTTTCGGCAAATTTTTCAAACTGTCATCAGCTTTTACTCTCCAGTACATAAAATGCAGATAAGCACCATCTAACTCATTATATTATAAAGAAGATGCTATCTATAAAATACCTGACATAGAATAGTCAATAAACAGCTTTTGCAAAAATAAATAGCTTTTGTTTCGTGTTTCGAGGCGATTAAAACATTAGAAGTAACACATAGAGGCACCTTTGGCTTTCATCTGCCTATCATTCTCTCCTCCCACCTCTGCACATACTTTCTAGTAATGCAATCTCCACTTTCCTTAAAAGAAACGGCTTCTAAACCCATACTCCTACTTTAGAAGGACTGAGTGTGGCTGAGCCCCACTACTCCATCCTGGATGGCATCAGACGTGCGAATATAATTCAAGTCTGTCCAATCATTATTCTCCATTCCAGACATGGTAAGTAGTTCAAGGAATGGTACATGACTCACTGGTCCAAAGAGACTCCATCCCGGCACTTTCAGAATAGTTATTTGTTTTCAAGATGGAGCTCTGAAAGTGATGGCTGAATGGTCAGCCCCAAGTGGAGCATCTGCATCATGCCCTTCAAGGCTCTGGGATCATCATAGAAGAAGAGGCGGAAAGAATGGGAAGATCAGAGGGCAAGAAGGAGTGGGTAGTACAGAACACTGACTTCCAAGTCTCCTGAACTCCCAGCAACTGAGATTACCTGCCAAGATCTATACAAGCTTGGGCTGTCTACATCTATAATGAAGTAGGGGAGGGGCTCACGAGGTTCCATCCCCCATGAAGGTCTATAGGCAGTTTATGGTTAATGAGAAAAAGTTGTTTGTTTTTTGTTTGTTTTTTTTTTTGTGTGTGTGTGTGTGTGTGTGTGTGTGAGTTTTTTGGTGATGTGGGCCCTGGAAAGTTATCTGTGCTCCTATAAATACCCCATGTCCAAATGCCCATGTTCATGAAGCAACCCCTACCAAACCCAATGGTTTGGTGACTACATGGGTAAAAGTACTTGCCTTGCAAACTTGGTGACCTAAGTTTGATCTCCAGAGTACATAGCAGAGGGAGAGAACCAACTCTCAAGAAAGTTGTTCTCTCACCTCTACAGCTGTTTCACACTCACATACACACATATGTGCACATACACTGGCACATGAAAGCAGAAGCGGGGCTAATTTGGACAAGGGGGTCACCATGAGTAAAAGACGGACAAGAAAGGGTAATGAGGGGCAAACACAATCAAGAGCCATCAAATACATGTATAAAAATGTCATAATAAAACCCACTTTGCATAATTAGTAAATGCTAATAAAAAGAGAAAAATAAATAAAACATAGACATCTGAGAACTACCTTGTGGAACGGGCCCCCATGGGAGTGAAGCTAGACCCAAGGAAAGCAGAGCTACACACAGAGAGTGTAAAGCCAAGCAAGGAGACGTCTCTTGATATTGTGAATCTAGCAGCCCCTGAAGCCCCATCTCTCCCCAGGCCACTTTAGCTACATATGCCAGAAAGAGTGACAGCATTAATGGCCCCAAGTCTTGACTTTGTTCCATTCTTCCTTCCTTCCTTCCTTCCTTCCTTCCTTCCTTTTTTCACCATTTATGTGTTGTATGTGCATGCAAGTATGTGTGGGTCATGGAACAACTTTGTGGGAGTCAGCTCTCTCCTTCCACCATGTCAGTCCCCAGGGACAGAACTCAGAATGGCAGTAAGAACCTTTGCCCACTGAGCCCTCTCACTAGCACACACCCCTCCTAATCTGCCTCTAGGTTGAGTCCTGTGACTTGCTGTGGCTGACAATGTGGAAATGAATGTGAGTGAAGCAGAAGCCTTGGGGACAGCACCTGTGCGTTTTCTGTCCTGTTTGTTTGCCTTCACCATACCAAGAAGAGCATGCTTTACCTAGAGTTGTCCCTGCCCAAGGCCCACCAACCCCAACATATCAAAGCAAGCCCCGCCCAGTCAAGTGGAGCTTGACAGATGCTTGAGCAAGCCAGCTGAGCTGGGCTGAGCAGCACGCACACTCCATCAGGACTTAGAACACCACACGCCTCTTTGTGGCTGGTTGTTTTGCAGCATTGTGAGAGCAATGCACGACTGGTACCCTAGCCCCAAAACTTCCTTTTTTGCTAAATTCTACATTGCTTGGTGTTCCTACCATTTATACCCTAAGGAGTCCTTGACATATATATATAAAGAAATATTTTCTGTAAATGTTTCCCATTCCCTAAAAAGATAGTCTGTAAAGGAATTATATAGCCGTTTGTAACTTGGACACTTCATTAGAAATGTTTACATTGCTTTAAGCTTCATTTCATTTCCCTTGGAAATATATAAAAATCATGCTATAGCTAAGATTTTTGTATGACTAATACCTTCAGTAAAAAGGGAGTATCAATACAGCAATAATAAGAATCCAGCTATGTAAATGCTGAATGACACAGACAAGACAGTGGAACAGTGTGACAGCATAAATATATCATACTTATTGGTGGATATGAGCAAAGTACAAACCAGTGCGCGTGTGTGTTTATGTATGTGTGATTTCCTCCTCACACTTCTGGAAGTGAGACTAGTGCACACAGTAGCAGGGAGACTGGAGTGATACACATGGAACTGACAGCAGAATTCCCACTCTGAAAGGCCTTCATTTTCTCCCCTTTCTTATTCGCATGCGCTAAATGTTTTCATAATAAAGACATGCTTTTATAATAAAACTTTTCTGGGTTTTTCTCTATAACTTCAACAGTTAAATTAATTTACTAAGCCTTCGCTCTATGAATCGGGGCTATGTCAGGCCATGATTAGAGCTGTACTCCCCTAAAAGGGACTAAGTGACACCTGTCCTCCCCTTTGTTCTCCTCCTACATCTAGAAACAGACGTTCCTCACTTCTCCAGCCAGGTTTGAGGTGTCTCACAAATAATACAGAATTTACACCTGTTAAGATTTAGCCCTTAACACGGTGACTTTTCAAGGCTGGACAGCTAGGGCTTGGGAGCACTGCAGGAGTCAATTAAAAATAATAATAAATTTATTCCTTTTGGAAACACACATACAACATACACAACACGTAACATGAAGAAACATTCTCTTGTTTAATATCATGTGTCCAGAAATTGTAGATGACTCCACAGATAAGAACACCTGTGTGCAAGCAGGGAGACGGGAGTTCTGGAACAGTTAACAATACACAGAGTCGCTCCTGCCATGAAATGTTGGTGGAACAAAGGCATGGAACCGGGTAACCCGGCTGCCGACTACCTTCCCTCTTCTCACCTGGTTCACCAGTGCATTTTCATCTATTATCTATTTTGTGTTGCTTGTTATTTTTTTTTCCCAAACACAGTCTAATCCACATAGGCACGTATACCTTCTTCTTAGTTAAAAATAAAAACACTTCAAGTTATATCCCTATCTCATTTTTAATGTTTGCATTTTTCTGTTTCTCTAGGCAGCAGTATGATTTCACAAGAGTATAGCTTTTTATTTGGCTGATGCACTATATTTTGTTGCTTTCATCTGTATCTCTTTATTATTCCGAATAACAATTTCTGCTGCCTTTGTGTTTACTTTTGCCTTTTAAATTGTTCATTTGTCTTCAATCATATTTCCAAATAAGTACATACATGCATGTACTGTATGTACATGCGCATAGATACCGTATGAATACATCTTTTATTGCCATTTCTGATTAGCAATAATTTTTCCAGCTGGGACCAGAAAGATGGAGATGAAAATGCCTGCTGGACAACCTGAGTGATTGCTAGCCAACATGCATGTTGAACAAGCTGAGTCCAATACCTGAAACCCATGCAAAGACTGAAAGAGAGAAGTGACTCCAAAAAGCTGTCTTCCGACCTATACACATGTGCCATGGTGCCCACATATAAACACATAATTACAATAACAAATGGTTTCATTATAAATTGATTTCCCATTAATCATCCAGGATATGCAAAAGCTTTATAGCTCAATTTTTAAAGAATAAGAGTCTGAGACAATAGCACTTTTTCTTTCTAAATTGTTTTTTAGATGGGGCTCTCATTATGTAGCCATGGCTGGCTGGCCTATCGCTATACAGGCTGAACTGACCTTGAATTCATGGAAATGCTCCTGTCTCTACCTGCAGCATACTCAAGCCTTTTTTCTAATCTTTTAGATTAGAATGCATGTGTGTGTGGATGTAATTTTGGATGAGTCAGCATTAAATTCTACTTAAAGTCCCATACCCTCCTTGTTCCTCGATGTTTTATCCCTAACATCAGTTCTTTTTTCCACAAGGCCTGAATGCCGGAAAATGTTTTATAAGTCGTGATTGTTAATGGCTACCATAGAAATCTAAAAGATAGCCACCAAAACTCCCTTCCCTTCCTATGGACATGTGTCTCTCCTGTCAAAGAAGATTCTAGTTCCCTCCTTCTTGAATGTGAACTGGACTTGTGACTGCTGGCTTGGACCAACAAATGCAAAAGCTGTGACATTTTTCTCACACTGAACTTCGCCCTTCAAAAAGTTTTTCTTTTTATCTCTTAAAATCCAGCAGTCATGATATAAGGAAGTTGTATTAGGTAACCTTGGCTGTCAATTTGGTTGGGGTAAGAAATGCTTAGATTAGTAACACACACACTTCTGGGTGTCATTTCCAGAGACAAATAGACCATGAGGAGTCTGACCCACCAGTGAAGTTAATTTCAGAGGAACCCTTCAGAGGGCATGAGAGCTGTGGAACGTAGAGCCTTGTTGGAGGAATAAGGGTATGTCCTTCAAGGGCTGCATCTTACCCTACCCTTTTCTTCTGTTTCTGGGCGTGATGACATAAGCACCTTCATCTTGCCCTCCCAAAAACCATGAGCCAGAATATAGACTTCCTCCCTTAAAGGTGTTTTCTCAAATAATTTGGTCAGACATTTTGGTCATAAGTAACCGAGAAGCCCAAGCTATCATCCTACTGGAAACAGAACCCACAGAAAATCTTTGGAGATGAGACACCACACAGAAATGCAGCTCATAGGAGGAGGCAGAGCTCTGCAGCCAGCAGTCAGCAGCCAGCACTACGACCCATCAGTGAGATAAGCCATCTTGAACTGCCATCCAGTATCACCTGCGTGAATGGCACTCTAACACTGCAGGCGATATCAAGACCATCAGTCAAGCTGCCGAGCTGTGAAAAGGAATAAGCCGTTGTTTAAAGCCTGAAGACCTTGGAGGGATTTGTTACTCAGCTAGACGTGAACCAGTCACTTAATGCTTTATTGAATGGTTATCTAATCATTTATTTAACTAATCATACGGCACAGGTTATTTGTTGAATGAAACATCTCACAATATTTTGATGGAAAAAAATCTGGCTGACTAATATTTTGATTGATGAAGCACTGGTTACTTACTGAGAATCACGTTCTAGAAAGACACACAAGACTGAAATGAAGCAATTTGTACTCCCATCTTTTCCTTGGCTATTTCCCATCACAGCCTTTGCTCGTTAGTCTTTGCATTCCTTGAAGCTACGATCTCTTCCTGAGGCCATTAAAAAATCCTGAATCAACTAAGACTTCAACATTGTATATTCATAACTGCACCTTAAGATGAATATTATCCCACTCCAGCTGTTTCCAGCCTGTACTTCCTGAGCAGTTTAGCAGATGTCTAAATTAGGGTAACTGATGGGAATTTGGTTTTATACCAAGAAGTCTCAGAGATGTGAGACCAGTAGAGTGGCCCAGCGATGACTCCAAATTTGAATGTACGATATAATCTCCCAACGACTGTTTGGCAGGTGAATCCTTTTCCTTTTGGGATACCTCAATTTTTTCCTTAAAACATTCTTATTTCATCACACAAGAAATGTTTTTAGACAACAGAGTAATTCCTGATGTTGAATGCCAGGTGGACGGGGTTGAGATATGACATAGCTTCTATCTGCAGGAAATTTACTCCCTAGAATGGACCTTCTCAAGCACTTCTCTTGAGCTCACATCCAACAGGGTTTGAAGGAGTGATGGCTCCAAGAACTAGGTACTACAAAATTGACCTCTAACAGGAAAAGGTAAATGATACAAGAATTTACTAGAACCATGCATAGTTGCCCACACCTGTAATCACAGCACTTAAAAGGTGGAAGTGGAAGAGAGACCAGCCTGGGCTGCATATGATGCTGTGTGGAAAAAAAAAGTCATTACTAGATATGGTCAAAGACTGAAAAATTCATAGTGAAAGCCACTATTTTATAGAGATAATTTAAGCTAACATTTTTAAATATGGAAAATGACTGGAGTTTTGACCTCAAAAACTCCAAGGAAAAGTATAATTCCCTCATTTATTTTTCAATCCTCAACAATGAAGCCAGGGAGTCAGGAAGAAAACACAAGTCGGTCATCGCAGTCCATGCCAAGCAGCTGAGAAAAACACTGATGCTTGCACCGCCAAGATCACACTAGACAAAGCTGTTCTGTCTAGGCAGCTCCACAGAAACTACCAAGTCAAGAAGGTGATCAGGAGGCCATCAAAACGGTAACAGAAGTTCCTTACTACACGTCTGCTTTTTTCTTTTAAAGTGTGTTTATGAGAAATGATAATACACATAGCAGTCACTCCTTCTCAGAACAGAAGAACTAATCAAGGACAGCTCCAGTTCTTGAAGGTTTACAGCTGCAGATGGGTCTACTGAAGCCAGATAAAGGAATGTGAAAAAGTCAAATCAGGCGTTCCCCGTGTAAGCCCTTGTTATCCCTTCTCTGCCGTGACTGAAAAGTCTCCAGGTGTTTGAGGCACTGAATGCCATCAAAATGTGATGAAAGTTCCTGAGAGGAAACTGCACCTAACTTTGAACCTTCTACAAGACTGATTATCTGATTAGAAGTGATTATAGAAGGGTCAGATGGCTGCGGGGCCACAGTCTAATACAATATAACGTGGGCTATCTCCAGTGCCGTTAATAGCTGTCTCTCGACCACTTTTATATCTCACATAACATCCCTGTGCTAGTCAGGTGAAACCTCTTGGCATGTCTTAACTTGGCGAACCGCTAGCTTCAACCAAATAAAGCTAATGGTGTCAGCAGATAGAGGTCTATAGCAGACGTGTCCCCACTTTGCTCACTCACTTACATCATGTTGCTTCCAATATGTTTGACAAGTGTGTTACTCTATGGTTTTCTTTGTTCTGTCACTATAAAAACCTCAGGAGGCTGTTATGATTTTGGAATGTGGAATTTATACCATCTGTGTTCCTAGGCCACTGAAACTAACACTTGATTCTATAATAAATTGCCTCTTGTCCCTAAAAGTGAGGGGTATAAATATTTGTGTGTGCACGTGTGTATTCAATGCTCATGCAGAGATCAGAGGACAATCTCTGTGTCATCCTCAACAAAGCCATCTATCTTCCTTTTAATCTTCTTCTTCTACTACTTCTTCTTCTCCTCCTCTTCCTCTTTCTCCTCCTTCTCCTTCCTCTCCTTCCTCTCCTTCCTCTTCTTCTTCCTCTCCTTCCTGTCTTTCCTTCTTCTTCTCCTCCTCCTCTCCCTCCTCCTCTTCTTTCTTCTTCTTCCTCTTCTTTTCTTCTTCTTCTCCCTTCTCTTCCTCTTCCTCCTTTCTTTTCTTCTGGGTTTCTCCTTTCTTTTCTTTTTTCTTTTAGTTTTCGGAGACATGGTTTCTATGTGCAGCCCTAGCTATCCTGGAACTCGCTCTGTAAAGCAAGCTGGCCTCAAACTCAGAGATCTGCCTGCCTCTGCTGGGATTAGAGTGCTGGGCCACCACTCCTGCCCTTTTAAGTTTTGAAGCTTAACTTCTTATTATATGTAAAGTGTGTGTGTGTGTGTGTGTGTGTGTGTGTGTGTGTGTGTGTGTGTGTGTACACAGATGCAATATGCTACAGTACATTTTGGACTCAGAGGACAACTTCAGGGGGTCAGTTCTCGCCTTCCACCATGGGCTCCAGGGACTGACCTCAAGGGTGGCAGGCTTACATAAGCAAGCACTTTCCCTACCCAGCCATCTCACTGCTCTGCCCATCCACCATCTTCTCACTGGCCTGGAGCTCCCTGATTAGGTAAGGCTGGCAGACCAGCGACCCCCGTGGTTCGACCTTTCCTTGCCTCCCCAGCACTGGGATTAAAAGCAAGCACCACACCACATGCCTGTCTTTTTCATATGGGTTAAATTCAGATCCCCGGGCTTACAGCCCAAGTACTTTATCAAATGAGCCATCACCCCAGCCCACACATCTCCTGCTTAAAATTAATTTTAATTAGCAACCTGAGCCAAACACATTATTTGGGAATGAGTTTCTTCTACCAGATTTATAAAGATCAGGCACAGTTTCTCGGGACCAGACCACCCCTAAGGCTACTACGCTCAGAATTAGGTCAAGCTTGTTTGAGAGGTGCAGACTAAGATAATGAAGTCAGCCAGAAGCAGGCTCCCTGGCTGCCACATTCCCCCCACACCACCTCATGATTCCTACCTGTTCTCCTGAGTCACTCACACCCTCCGCCCTCTGCCCAGCTGTGTTTAAGTTCCCTGGTGTATTTTAAGACACTTGCTCTGACACTCAGGCTTTTTTGGGTTGTTGTCTCCTTATTTCTCATCTACCCTAGTTCGTTCATTCGTTTGTTCTTTCTTTCTTCTCTAAGATGGATTTTTGAGAAAATAAAGATTACCTTTATTAAGTGACTACTAGTGCCTACTTTCCATCGCTGGCTTCAAGATCGTTTGTTTGTTTGTTTGTTTGTTTGTTTGTTTTTCAAGGTAGAGTTTCTCTGTGTAGCCTTGGCTGTCCTGGAACTCACTCTGTAGACCAGGCTGGCCTTGAACTCAGAGAGATCTGCCTGACTCTGCCTCCTGAGTGCTGAGATTATAGGCATGCACCATTCTACTCACCTATAAATGTGCCTTTAGAAAATAAGGTAGCAGTAAGACCTTACTGTTCTAAGTATTCTCACAGAGCCAGGATGGAGTCCACCGGTGGAGTCTCTAATAAACTCTTTAAAATACCCTGCTTGCGTGTATTTGTAATACACAACACTAAGAAGGATAAATTATTCATAACCTCAAACTGCAAAGTTACAAATGTTGCTGACAGAAGAGAAGCTATATGACCCCAAAGAAATTAGTTGCACAACACCTTCCATTTTAAAAGGCACCTCATGAATAAAATTCCAAGTCCACAGGTAAATCCTGCTTAAAACGCAAATGAAATAACAGATGGCTTTATGAACCTATGAGAACGCTGTCTCTAATTGCATATGGATTCATAAATAAAATATGCACTCACCCACTCACCCTCTTAAAAAGGCTTAAGGACGCTCCAACTAGAAGCTCAGGGGAACATGGCTGGGAAGAGCCTTAATTCTTGTCTCACTCAAGTGTCTCAGACTATCACAGTCTGGAATACTCTATTTTAAGACAAAAGCACTTCCTGCTATCTGCTCTAAATTAGGTTAAGTTTATTTCCACAGATTTCAGCCTCGACCCATCACCTGAGCCCTGCTGACAGACCTTGTGAGCTGAGCTCATCAGTATTTCCCAAGACTTTGGCAATTTAAAATATCACTCTTTTTTTTTTTCTGATCATCCTCCCCAACTTTTTAAAAACTTTTGGTCACAGATGACATTTAACTCCAAAATAAAATCTTTCTACAGGGAGTCATGGTATAGAACAGGTCTCAAGCAAGAAGTGATTGGCCATCAGGCTAAAGTGACTACAGACATGCATAGTGTGGCCAGGACAGGGCTACAGACGTGTGTAGTGTGGCCAGGACAGGGCTGCAGACATGTATAGTGTGGCTAGGACAGGGCTGCAGACATGTATAGTGTGGCCAGGACAGGGCTGCAG
>OU015746.1:102587076-102605309 GCA_907169655.1 Acomys percivali | reverse complement strand
AGAGAGAGAGAGAGAGAGAGAGAGAGAGAGAGAGAGAGAGAGAGAGAGAGAGAGAGAGAATATATGTAGTAATAATTGTAACATTCTCTAATTACACCATACCTCAGACCCACACGTTAGTATAGATTGTAGTTCATTAGCCTTCCAAGCCTTCCACAAGCGGAGTCTGTCACTGAGGTTGGACTTTCCCATGCAACTTCCTATCTCCAAGCAAGGATGTCAATAGAAGTGATGGTTCCTTGTGTGGTTTGTCTAGCTGCTTGACTGCATCTGTCACAACAAGAGCAGGCCACGGATAGCTGCCATCCCTTCAGCCTGGGCCCCAGAACACACATGGAACACACTAGAACTCACCCTACAGTTACAATCAGGATAATCCCAGAAGCTGAGCCTGCACTCACCTGACGATTCATGAGTGTGAGGATGAATGCCTGTTGCTATAGAACAGGCGATTTTGTCACGCTGCCAGGGTAGAGCGATGTCATGTTATCATTTGGGACATGTGGGTATTTTTTATCTGTTCATTATTTTTGTCTCTTTTCTCCACTTAAAAGAGAACAGACTGACTTGTTGGCTGCAATGGCTGAGTTCCATCTTGGATCCAACTGCTATAAACTAGCAAGACCCACATTATTAGTATTAGTGCTTTTTTGCTTTCTGTTTGTTCCACTATCTTATAAAATAAATAAACTTGAAATAAACTATCAAGGAACTGTATAAATATTGCTGAAACTGAACTAGTAGCTGGCAAGAGGTACATGTTGTGATGGGCAGCGGGAACAGGCTGGCGGCTTTTGAAAGGCCAACAGATGTTCTAGAAAAACAGGTGAAACAAAGACTAGGCAAAATCAGCCAGAGGCAGAGTTTCCCCCAAGGTGAAACCATGGACATCACTCCTCACCTCACTCACCCTCCACAACACAGAGCATAAGTCTGTGGCCTTTCACAGCATAATATTTTTTTAAAGATTCATACTATTTTCAAAGAATAATTTAAAATGTAATCACTAGTGAACATGGATTTTCTTACAAGTGAGAGAAAAATGAAATTCTAATCCCTTAGGGTGCAGGAAACCAACTGACTGATGTTAGAAGCAGTTATTCAACTACAATGTGCTTAAGTTGGAAATTTGGGGAACCAAGAAAAATAAAAGAGCATAAGTTTTGTTTTCCCTTCTTTTAAATCATCATCAAGTTTAGAACTAATTAATCGCCCAAAAATGCTCTACTAGAAACGCACAGTACACAACGTTTGTAAGTCTGTCTTTTGGCAGAAGCAAGAGCCTTTGGATGAACAGGAAGCAAGCAGGCTCAAGGGTCACTAGCATCCCAGTGGGCTCTACGGATGCTTGGGAGTCCACATTTCACACGGGACTTGTGCAGACCACACAAACTCTCAATTCAAGGCCATTGCAAGGTCATGGGTTCTGAGTCAAACCTAAGTACTTACCATCATGGCAGAGTGTGGCAATGTACCTAATTCCCTTCAGTCTCCGCAGTTATAACTTAGAAATAGCAGCACCTACCTCGTATGTGCTCTGCTAAGTTTGGAACAAGGTAAGGCATGTGCACACAGCAGCAGCAGAAGCAATGTTAACAGTGCGTCTGGACACACCTGGCTTCTCTGTCCTAACTAGTATGTTCCAGTTCACTATTTCCTTATACAGCGCTGACATCCACAGCACAACTCATAGTTTTCTAACGGATTCAAGGAGAAAGATGCTGAAAAATTAGCTCTGCACTAGTACAAAGTTAAGAACTACTCCTTCATCCCTGATTTACCCATGCAAGAAAGTCTCCTAACCTCCTTCCCCCAACACTGTCAAGGGCTTTTATTAGAGTTCAGAAGCAAGCAAACAAGATGCCTCATGTGAGAAGGTTAAAGTCCTCTACCCCAGCACTGCCTTCATCCTAAGGAACACCCTGCAAAGGAGAAGCAGGCAGCCTTCACCTCCATGAGTTGAGCTAGACAGTAAAATGGAAAAGAATCCTTTCTGTTTGTGTGAACACAAGCAAAGCACATGTCCCTGCTTCAAAGACATCCCATAAACCCACCAAATCTGACTTAAGAGCCAAACTACATACTCAGAGACAGTGTGAGTTCACAAGGACAAGAGTGGAGTGACCATGGGAGACAGAGCGCCACACCCTTCTCTCAGCTCAACCATAAAAGCGTCTCTTATAAGGAAGACTGCAATTCTGGGGCAAAGTAAATCGTTCTAAGCAGCCACCCCAGCATTCCCTGCCCGCTCCGTTCTTAACACAGATGCATTTCGTGTCTAAGCCAACGACCTCGGCATTCACAACTACTACAACTAGGCGGACAAGGGAGACAGGTGGAACATACTTGCTTCTAAGCCCATTTTTCGAGGAGTTTGCTTCCCGCTTCTCGGCTTCTCACAGCTGGAGCTCCGACCTGGTGGAAACCAATGGTTAAGTAAAACCACTGATTTAAAGAGCCAACCAGGAAACTAACCACGGCAAGGGGGAGCAAGCCCTCCTCTCCCAACCATTGATTGGCTCTTGGGGTTCCACCGGTCCCATTCTACCCACGTAAGTGGCAGGTGTGCCTGTCAGTCACGGAGAGAGCTGGCAATTCACCGCTCCAGGAGTAAATTGTCTTTCATCCAGCAAATGCAGGTAGCCGCCTAAAATCGATCTTATCCTAACAGAGCGGACCCTCCCTCTGGCGAGGAGGAGAAAAGACCCCTAACTACAAAATAAATTATGTAGGGCCGAAAAGAGGAGAGTTTACGGGTCCTATTTTATTATCACCAAAGAAGCCCTTATTCTTCGCTGTCCTAAAAAATGATCTTTCAAAGCCTCGGACAGTAATAGTAATAATTTTTTATTGTTATTACTTCCTTGTAAGTACCCCTTGCATAATTAGGAGATGGAAAAAGAAAAGGTAGGAATGCTGTTTAATTTCACATCGTATTCTTTTTCATACACCATCTCCTAACCCTCCCCAGGAAATCATCTTCATTTTCCCAAGCATTTTTTTTTTTTCTTTTTTAACCTGTATCCGTCCCCGCCATTCCCCCGGAGCCCACCCAGACAGCCAGGCTCACAACCCCGGGGGCTGGGGTTCCTCTGTTTTCCACTTTATTCAGCTTGCCGTTCTGCGAGACCCCCACCCTCGCAACCACCCCACCCCTCCTGGCAAGAAGGCAGCCAGGCAAAAGGGGAGGGGGGTTTATAGGAAAGACAGGCGAGGACAGTGAGGGTGGCTACCGGAGAGGGACTGCAGGAGGTGGCCCCGGGCTGGCGCCTGAGGAGCTGTGCACTTGTTCCAATCCAGGGGTTTAGACACCAAGGCAAATCCGCCCTTAGGCCGCCCCATCCCTTCCCCCGCCCGAGAGAGCCCCGAGGAGGAGGCTGCGTCTCCCCTCGGCACCCCCGATAACGCATTGCAGCTGCCCACAAGCGGCGGAGACCCGCACGAGGGAGCCGGGCCCGTCGGCGTCTCACCTTAGCGATGCTCGCCCTGGCGCGGTCCCACATGGATTTTTTACAACCTCGCGTGGCCGCGGCTCCGGGCTGCCGGGAGGAGCGGGAGCGACCAGGAGCGCGAGACGGCGGAGCGCGGGCAGCGCGGGGAGGTGGCGGGGAGCGCGGCCAGCGCAGAGCGCCGGGGCCGGGCCGGGCCGGGCGGGGCCGAGGGGGCGGCGCCCGCCGCAGTCCCGACACGCGCGCTCACGGCCGCTCGCCCAGGCCCTGACTCACATTCCCAGCATTCCCGAGGAGCCCGGAGGGGCCGCGGCTGGGGCCTGGGCGCCTCCGCGGGGGGCAGCAGAGAGTCGAGCGCGCGCCCGCTCCGCAGCGCCTCCTGCCAACCTCCCGACCCTCCAGTTCTCCCCCAGAAGCCCCTCCAAAAGCTGCCAGACACTTCTGGGGAACAAGAACAGCACTTGTCTTTTAAGTTAACCTATAGAATAGGGGCGGGGGTGCCAATCCTCTGGCACCATCCTATCGTTTGCAGGCCCTTAGAAGGAATGAGACACCTACTTTATTGCTGCCACCTTGTCCCTCAAGGAAAGGCCAGAAAGGTGAAATGGAGAACAATTAAGGGTCCGTTCACCGTATGTATTGGGTGTCTCATCTGATTCCCATTTAAGTTAGAAAGATGTGTTCTGAGTTCACGCAAGCGCACACCGTTTTAGGTAAAGCGCATGAGAAGGTGGGCAAGGTTTTCATTGGCAAAAGCTTCCACTCAACACGAAGCCTTGAACCCCTGCTGCTGCCGCTCCGCAATTAGGGAGGGAGACGTCAGAGCAAAGTAGTCAATTCCAGAACAGCAGTGATTTCCTTTCTGTCCTGCTAAGTCGGCTTCCAGCAACTTCAATGTCCAGAGTCTGCAACTGGAAAGCTCCCACAAATAAAATTGACCGGATCCAGAGGTGGGGTGAGCAGAGGGATGGAACATCAGCACAGTGACTGGGACTTTAAGGGCTCAGAGAACAGGAGGAGGCCTTCCTTTAGCAGCCCTAAATGCCTCTTCCTTTTATAGCCATGTCATTTAAGGTTTTCAGAGCCTGTGAGCTCTCACGTTCTTCCTTCCATCCCCAACAAATAGTGCTCATTCTCCTAACCCTGACACTTGAAGGACAAAATCAAACTGTATCTATTGTGTTGTGTTTCCACATAGGTCCTTGGCAGGCTGGCCTGATAAATGTGAGAGCCATTTGAGATTCTTGAGATACCTCATATTGGGTATATTTTTTAAATGTGACTGTCCTAGTTTTTGTCTCTGTTGCTGTGATAAAACAAAGCAATGACCAAAACCAATTTGGGAGAGGAAAAAAAGGTTTACTTGACTTTTACTTGCACTGCACAATCCATTATCAAGCAAAGCCAGGGCAGGAAGGCAAGGCAGGAACCTGGAGGCAGGAACTGAGGCAGAGGCCACGGAGGATCACTACTTACTGGCTTGCTCCCCATGGCTTGCTCAGTGTTCTGTCTTATTCAATGAAGCAAGGACCATGAAGCCAGGCGTGGCACCACCTACAGTGGGCTGGGCCCTCCCACTTCAATCATCAATCAGGAAAAAGCTGTGCCACACCCAGGCCAGTCTGATGGAGGCTATTCTTCAGTGGAGGATCTCTCTTCCCAGGTGACTCTAATCACATCAAGTTGACAGAACTAACCAGCACAGTGACAGTGAGCTTTAAGTCTCTGTGTGTGTGTGTGTGTGTGTGTGTGTGTGTGTGTGTGTGTGTTGCGCATGTGTTTATGTGTGTAGATGTCTGTGTGTGTGGGCATGCATATGTATGTGTGTGAGGGAATGTGTGTGTGCACATGTATGTAAGTATGTGTGTGTGTATGTGTGTGTATGTGTGTGTGCATATGCATATTATGTGCGGGTACTTACACTTTCTCAATCATGCTCACAAAGACTTTAAAACAGTTGTTATCTTTCAGAAAAGCCAGGTGACATATCCAAGATGGCATTGTTGTAGATTTGTTAAAATTCAGTGTTCAGCGTTCACTATTGATGGCCTTCATTCTCCATTCCTTTGACCTGTGAGTTCTAAATGAGATTCCTTGGGTGTACAAAAGATACTGTACGCATTATATGTATATAGGCCCAAGAATATTTTTCCCACACACGCATGCAAAAGGACTCATAGTTTTCAATATATTTCTTTCAGAGTAGGTCCTTGACTCAGAAAAAAAATTTTAATGGTCGTTTCATGTAGAAAACAAAGGACTGGAGATTTTAGCGTTCTGAGGCACAGATCATCTTCAGCCTCTCTGGAACTTAGTTTACCATCTGAGCTAAAGGAACTCAAGATCTCATCCAGATAATGTGTGTGTGCAAATGTACAGACACCCTACCCAAAATGCCAATTGCTAACAAGTAATCATTCTGAGGTCTTACCCAAGTGGGCAGAAAGTTACAACACAGACACAGCTCTCACCTCAAAGAGAATAATTATCAGTCTATTCTGAAGCCAAATAAGAGTGGCCATGGCCCAGAAACACAATTTTAGGTTATCTCAGACTCCATGTTCCAATGTGGTAACACTTTAATAAAGGTTTTATGGTCCCAGGACAACAACAACAGCAACAACGTTGTAAGTCAAAACACTTTTCAGAAAGCAGGGGAGGAAACCGCAGGTGGGAAGGTCACAGCCATGCAGGGAAATCTCTGCTGAAGTCTCAATGTTATTTGATGGCATTCTTAGCTTTTGGATTTGTGTGAGCTGGGACTCTGTACACAACAGTCACAGGATGTCAGGTCACACACAGAGGTGATCAGTAAGTGATTGTTTAGGATGCTAAGGTAATGTGGCTCTGGATCTACAGCATTTCAACTCTGCATAGTCACTGAAACTCTAATCAGTCATTTAGCCCAGTAGAACGCTGAACAGTGTAGCTTTTTTTGTAGAAGCTTCAGTTCCCCGTCTGTTGCCTCTTACCCCACAGCCTTGTTTTCTTGCTTTCCATTTTCCTTGTAGCCAGTCCTCCAGCAAGCCAGAGAGAGCACCATTTCATGGCAGGTTTTTCATCTCACAATTTATACATTCATTTAACAAAAATATCTTTAGTGTCTACTCTTGGCCTGGGGCTTCAAAGCCTCTCCCCTCAAACACTAGACATTTTAATATGGGCAACTGATAAATAATAAATAAATAAATTAACAGGCAACTCCAACTACCTAAGAAGGGACGAAGTACTGGGAACTGTGGGAGCAAATAGGAAAGGCAGCCAACCATTTTTTTTTTTTAAAGGATCAGTTAAAGGATCCCAAGACGAAGCTTGCCAGAGCTCACAGTGCCACCCTGCCCTGTGTGGCAGGCATGGACCAGCACCACACATAATGTTGTGAACCTAACCATGATGGGGTCTGTGATGATTCCTGCCCTGAATGGACCATAACAGGCTCTCTTCACTACTTGAAACTGAACTTCAAATGAGCCCACCAGGCAGCATTGAATGGAAAGCTCTGGACCATGGTGTGCAAAAGTGTTATTCATGCCTGTGATCCCAGCACTTGGGAGGTAGAAACAGAAGTATCAGGAGTTCAAGGCCAGCCTAGGCTACATGAGATCCTGTTTCCAAAACAACAACAACAACACCGCCTACCATAATGGCAAAGTCACTAGGAGAAAAATTCAAAAATGCTTGCCCCAGGAAGCTGGCACACAGAGCGGAAAACAGCCAAATACACAGAAACAAGACTCCTTAAGACAAAGGGCTTGGTTATACAACAGCTTACTAGATATTCGCAGGGTGTGCAACTCACCGGTATCTCAAATTTATGGTGCTTTAAATATAGTTCAAGGTTTCTGTATATCAACCCTCTTCTCTCCCAAGGTTATCCATCAAGTTACTGACCTCATCATTTGTCCTGTCACACAAGCCCAACCCTAAGCACGTCACTACGCCTCTTCTTGTTTATCCCACAGATCCATACCGTCAGCCATTTCTGTCAGCTCGGCCTTGGCCTGAGTCATGCCACCTCAGTTTCTGAAACAAAAGAGAAAGTGTGTGCCCCAATAGAAAAGCTTCAATGTTCTAAAGTTTTAAAAAAATATACCTGTAGCCAAGGGTGATGATGCATGCCTATAATCCTAATGCTTAGGAGAAAAGATCAGGAGTTTAAGGTTATACTCAGCCACATAGTGAGTTTGAGACCAGCCTGAGCTGTCTCAAACAAGTCTATATAAAGTGCCATATTACCCAGACGGTTATTTTATTGTCGTCAACGCTCGTAAACCTGCCAGTGTGAATATGATGGTCAGTGACTGGAGGCCGGATGGGAGTAACTGTCTTGGTTACACAATGAGGCAGTGTTATAAAATGACTATCTATCTATCATCTATCTATCTATCTATCTATCTATCTATCTCTTCCTCCCTCGCTCCCACCTTCCTCTTCTCTCTTCTCTCCTCCATTTAGTCTTACATTCATTATGGACTTTCCACATTCATTTTGAAGTCAACAGTAGGAAAAACAATTACACATAGCTGTATGGTCCTTGCTATGTGCTAGGCTTCTCTCTAAGCAGTTTTCAGTCTCCTACATTCTACTCCTAAAGCAGTTACATTTAAATGCCATATCTATTTTCCTTCAAACACTAAAGACGTCACAAAGAGTAAAGCTATTCTAGAAATGCACAGAGTTCTTCAGCAGAGTCCTATCTGGGTTTAAGTCCAGGTAAATGTTGGGATGGCATGATGGAAATTTTTAAAGGGGCTGCTGGTAGGATTCCTGTATTAATTTCTACTCTTGCCCTTGTGGTGACATGACCAGCAGAACAACCTAGGGCAAGAAGCACTTGTTTGAACTCAGTTTTAGAGGCTCCTGTCCTTACAGTAGGGCAGGCATGGTGGAGTAGCCTACTTCACATAATGGTAGACCAGGAAGCAGAGAGGGGAAGATATGCCACCATCCATCTACCTTCAATTTCCTCAGAGCCCTCATCCTATGTGATAACTCCACCCACATTCCGGTGCCCCCCCCCCAAGTCAGGTAATACTCTAAACACCCTCACAGACATACCCAAGTGGGTGAGGACTAGCTCTCCTAAGATCAGTCAGTTTGATAATGAAAATTAACTCTTGCAATTTATTTCAATTTAATGGGGGGCACAATGAGGGTAAAGTGTCAGACTACACATAACAGGCACTTGACATGTTAGTTACACACTGTCTTAGTTGGGTTTTCTGTGGCTGCAACAAAACATCATGACCAAAAAGCAAGTTACAGAGGAAAGGGCTTATTCAGCTTACACTTCCACATTGTTGTTCATCACCAAAGGAAGTGAGGACAGGAACTCAAGCCCGGCAGGAACCTGGAGGCAGGAGCTGATGCAGAGGCCATGGAGGGGTGCTGCTTACTGACTTGCTCCTCGTGGCTTGCTCAGCCTGCTTTCTTATAGAACCCAGGACCACGAGCCCAGGGGTGACACCACCCACAATAGGCTGAGTCCTCTGCCATTGATCACTAGCTGAGAAAATGGCCTACAGGCTGGATCTCACCGAGGCATTTCCTCAACTGAGGCTCCTTCCTCTTTGATGACTCTGACTTGTGTCAAGTTGAGACATAATACCAGCCAGCACACACACAAAGCTAGACTTTCTTCTGTTCTCCTCCATAGTGGCAAACTTCTGTCCTCAATAATTAAGGATATGCTATTCATGAAGGTAGAAAAAGAACTAATTGGGGAGGGAATGGGGTCAGCAGGAGTGGGAGAGGACAGGAGAAGGTGGTGGGGTAAATATGGCTGAATATACTATATGCAGGTATGAAAATGTCATATGAAGCCCATTATATATCATTAATATATGCTAAAAAACATTTAAAAATAGCTCTATGTATTCAGACAAATTATCTATTTTGAAAATCTAATAGCTTACCATTTCTTTCCAAAAGGTCTGTGATATGGATGAATATATAACCATTCAGGAAAAAAAAAAATCCTTTTATCACTCAAGAAACAGTGGCTTTGGATCTGTAATGATGATCCTGTGAAGTGAAAGAGTAAAGTTTGCATGTAACAGTCTCAAAGTGTTTGTAAGTAATTTGTGAAAGTCTATGCTGAACGCCCTGGAACAGAGCAAGGCAAGAAAAGCTTTCTGCCCTTGGTGCAGAATTTACTGGTGTAATGTATAGGGTTACAGAAAGCAAAATTATCCCAGTAACTAAGTACATTATATTTTAATTGTTTATTAAGATATCCAGGCATAATGGCATACATCTTTAATTCCAGAACTTCAGAAGGCAAAAGCAGGCAGATCTTGGTGGATTTGAGGCCAGCCTGGTGGGTTCGAGTTCCAGGACAGCCAGAACTACATAGTAAGACTCTGTCTTTAAGACAATTTTTTTAATGTTTTTTATATTCATTTATTTGTTTGTATAGTGTCATGGCACATAAGTAAAGGCCAGAGGACAGCTTGTGGGAATCAGTTCTCTCCTTCCACCAAGATCACACTCAGGTCCTAAAGCTCAACGGCAAGTGCCTTTTATTCACGGAGCCATCTGCCTGGCCTTTAACTTTTTTTTTAATCAGCAAACAACAGCCTATGTTTGGCTCTTTGTTTTTATATAATATTATTAATATTATTATTGTTGTTGTTGTGTGTGTGTTGTAAATAAAGTTTAATGGGAACTTTTGAGAAACGAAACAAGAATAAAAAAAGATATTAGGCTTGGCGGTGGTGGCGCACGCCTTTAATCCCAGCACTCGGGAGGCAGAGGCAGGTGTATCATTGTGAGTTCGAGGCCAGCCTGGTCTACAAAGTGAGTCCAGGACAGCCAAGGCTACACAGAGACACCCTGTCTTGAAAAACTAAAAAAAAAAAAAAAAAAAGATATTAGCTAACAGCTAACTTCTTGGAATAGGCTTTCTGTACCACCAAGAAAGTCAGCATTTATCTCTATATCTTGGATCCTTCCCAGGTTGAAGAAAAACACCTGCCAAAAGTATAGGGTCCTCTCATAAGAGAAACAGAAGCTACCTAGAAATGTTTGTTAGTGGGGGTTAAGGCTATAGTTCAATTGGTGGACTATTTGGCTAGCACATTTTAAAACAAAAACAAACAAACAAACAAAAACAACCCTGGGTTCTATCCCAAATGCTGCATAAACCCAGATGACCCACAGCCATAAGCCCAGCACCTCAGAAAGTGGAGGCAGGAGGATCAGAATTCCAAGTCATCACCAGCTCTCCAACAAAGTCAAGGTCAGCAGGACAATACTTGAAACCCTTCCTCAGAACGAAAAGTTCCTTGGAACCAAGATGATCTTGATAACCCCTTTTAACCAAGAACCCAAGGTCTGCAAAATACCTCCTCCAGGCTATGTATTTGAAAAGTCAATGAGATAAGTGAATACAATGTCTGAAGACCAGATAAATATGAGCCGTTTTTCAGTAATACAAGAATCATTAATGTAATGTGAAGAGTGGAATCTGCAGTCGTGCTGCAAAGATGGAAGTGATGGGCTCATTAATCAACCTGCATCAGGACCGGGGCCAATGCTAGATAAAGGCAGAATGGGGCATGGACCCAGGAAACGGGACCGAGTGCTGCATCTCTGTCCAAGCGTTAGGCATCTTTCCCACCACCTACAAGACGCTGGATGTCCTAGCACATTGTTATAGACAGTACACAGCTTCAAAACTTAGGTTGCCAAAGCTCATCCATTTTCTTCAAACAGGTCTTGGATCAGCTCTAAGAAACTGTTCTTTTCCAAACAAAAGCCTCCACTGCACAATTAAATGAAAGGGAACTCATCTGCTCGGAGGAGAATAATGAGAGAGAAAAAAAAATTTATTTTAAATGGAAAAAATGCGTACAAATTGGCAACAGCTTTAGAATAATTGCTCCCGGGTTTGATTAATGAGATACATGATCAGCCGGACAAACAAGGAACAATCAGTTTAGGACATCGTTTACTTAACCTTTTAATGAAAATCTTTTTTTGAAAATCACCTTAGGGGAAAAAGGAAGAATGGTTTTAAAATAAAACTAAAGGCGCTAGAGAGATGCATCAGCAGTTAAGAGCTCTTGTTGCTCTTACAGAGGACCAACAAGGAAGTTTATACACACCTCTAAATCCAGCTCCAGGGCATCCAATTCCCAGGTAGGGCCTGACCTCGAAGGGCACAAACACACATGGCACACATATACACATGAAGGCAAAACATTCATACACCTACTTTTTTAATCAATAAAGCTTTAAAAACCTTTTAAGCAAACTATCCATAAAGGATGAAAATCTACCTTCTGAGAACACCCTGACCCCCTGAGATTACCCTCTGACCTCTGACACTCTAAGACCACCCTCTGACCACTTTTAGTAGCCTGGTGTATATTCCCTTGGACTATGCCTCTTTATTTTCAGAATCAAACTCAGGGCTTTGCACATAGCAGACAGGCGCTGATCTGCATCTCCAACCTGCTTGGAGTTTAGAACAAATGAATTTATTTCCATGTGTCCGGTTATAGCAGTTGGCCTGGAAGTGTCCTTTATGCCCTGGCTCTAGCTTTAAGACTACAACCCTGGATTCAGGACTTCTCACACTGCACTTTCTCTTTGGCAAAACTAATTGCTCTAAGAGCTAGACACATGACCATAACCATACCAATCAAAATCCATTCCTCAGGTCTAGGGTAGTAGGTCAGGTTGGCAAAGTTCTTGCCATACTAGCATGAGGACCCAAGTTCAGGTCCCAGAACCCACATAGTGGGTGGGTGATGGTGGACTATACATTTAACCCCAAAGACAAGATCTCTGTGAGCAGCACGTTCCAGGCCTGCCAAGGCTACATAACGAATCCCTGTCTCAAAAATAAACAAACAGAAAACATCATGCGTGGTGGGGTGCTTGTACTAATGGATGGAGAAGTGGGGAAAAGAAGGATTTCTTAGGTTCCTTGGACAGTCAAACGAGCCAAGTCATTGAGACCATGGCTACTCAGAGACCCCCATCTCAAAACCCAAAGTAGAACATTCTTGAGGAACCACACTCAAGGTTGACTTCGGCTTAAACACAGGTGGGGGGTTGGGGGGGTCCTTTAGTCCTTTCCTAGGATATTTTTTCAAGAACTGAACCTCCATACTTCTCCAGCAAAGAAGCTATAAGGAAGCACTTAGAAGCCGGAAGCAGCTGGGGTCCACTCTCATGGAAAGGCTGCACATGGTGAGAAGCAGCGAGAGATGCAGGCATTGTGCTTCGCACTGAGGAACCTGTCAAGGACCCTGAAATCCCAGTCATTCTCAAAGCTCTTCTGTGTACTGTGTTCTTCCAGTCCCCGAGTCGTGCCGGTATCCCAGTATCCCTCTTGTGACCGGGCCTGTCAGGCAGAAAATGCTGCTTGTCCCTGAGGCTGTTTTTCATTATGGTCTGCCACTTGACAATGGGAGGAACCCCAATATACACACTCTTCTGTTGTCTGATCTGCCTCGTTTAAAACTGTATCTATTGCAGACAATGTCCACGTCACTGTACATCTCCTGCTTCCTTTTCAATGGTTAATAATCCAGTGTCTGGATTAATGTTCATGACCTTCTCCTAGAGGCAGGAGCACAAAAGCTTTTTAAAATGAGAGAAAATTCATCAAGAAGGTGCTATGGCCGCATCAGGGCGAATGATTGCTATGCAAATGAGAGGTCGGCACGGACGAAGTTCAAGTGATACTTAATTCCCTAACCACCTACACAATATGCATTACACCTGTCTCACAGCATTCATTATGTCTGTCACCTATACAGAGGACCAGATGCTATGCCGTTACACACTCCAGTTTGCCCAGCATGTTGAGCATAGTGATCTTCACCTCATCTACACACTCAAAGGGTCTTTAAACCAGTTTGCTAATGGAACAGCTTAGGGGTAATTGAGGAGAGATGTTATTTGGGCTAGATGTTGAAGCCTGGGACCATAGCTACAATTAGTAATGGATTTAAATTTGTCTAAAGAGCCAATACTCCAAATTCCCATCCTGTAGCTGCCAAAACGAGGAGCAAAGTGTACTAGAAGGTCAGATTTGAGTTTCACCACCAAGTCTCAGTTGGCCCATTCACAAGCTATGGAAGCTTGGGTAACCTAGCTCCTGTAAGGCTCCTAAGCGTGAGGAGAGGGTGCAGAGAGACAGTAGGGGGTGGGGGCCTTTATCTAGTTGTAATCACAGCATCCATGAGGCTAGATTATAAGGCAAGAGGATGACAAATTCGAGGGCAGCTTGCACTACAAAGTGTGAGCCTATCTCCAAAAAACATAGAAGAATAATTAACAGGACTCACCTCCCAGAAAACTTGAAGCAACTAGATAAGAAATTGCTCGGAAAGATCCTCTAGCTTGGGGAGACCTATAGTAAGTGCTCAATACATGACGATTAGCGTCATCTTGATGCCCAGTAAATTCGGCTGTCAAGGCTAAATACTGTTTCTGCTTTGCAATTTCCTCAACTGCCAATGTGACTTTCAGAAACTGTTCTTCCTAAAGTTTCAGGAACACACATAAAAAAGCTGGGTGCTGGCCAGAAAACATTTGGAAGCAAAAACAATCCTAAAAATAAGGAGAGGAGACATGCCTTTTAAAATGTTGAGTTTCTCTTTAAGAGCAAAATAATCCTGTGAGTAAAGATCAAAATGCATTCTTTCTGTGACCTTGTTCCAAAGTGAAGCTTATTGGAGCGTGATGCATGTCAGATGTTGTTCAGAGTGGCATATGCCCTTCCCAGGGCATGTTGAACACACACGGCACGTCTCAGGGCGGGGGTGGGTTCCAGCAGGTGTCTCAGGGTGAAAGAGGAAAAGGGATCCTACCTTCAGTGCATCCACAGTGCTCAAAAAACTGCCTTGGGTTATGGACTGCAGAGCACAAATAGAGACAAAAAGAGTGACAGCCTGAATCCATAAGGCAAATACTTTGCAAAACAGAATTCAACAGCCTTTCCCTGCCTGGTTCTGAGGCTTGGAAATCCAGACTAATTATTCATAGAAAACACACAAGAGGAAGTCTTGCAGCTTGGATTGAGCTGCAATTTAACATCTTCCAGGAACCGGTTCCTTCCTATCATCCCCCACAACTTACCTCTACGTCCACCAGCACTTTACCTAGAGAGCATCCAGGCAGCCGCAACATGGCAGCACATCTCCTACAATCTCTTGTTATTGGACTGCCTTGCTGGCGACTTTGCTGCCTCCTGTGAGTCTCCTTCATAATCGCAATCACGTGGAGGGGCCGGAGAGATGGCTCAGCAGGTAGGAAAGACCTGAGTCTGGTTCCCGGCACCCATGTCAGATGGCTTACAACTGCCTGTCATTCTAGACTCTGGAGATCCAACAACCCTGCACTGGCCCCACCAGCACTATACTCAGATGCACAGACACACGCAGAGGCATGTAATTACAAATGCAATAAATCTTAACAAGATAACAGTGGAAGCCAGGAACTTTGGCATACACCTGGAATTCAGAACCCAGAAGGAGGATTTCAAGTTCAAGTCTAACCTGGGGCTACATAGAAGAACACCGTCTAAAAGAAAGTCTAGGGGTTGGTACAATGGCACCCCAGTAAAGAGCACTGCTGCTCTTACAGAGGACCAGAAAACCCAGGTTCAATTCACAGCACCTACATGGTGGCTCATAACCATCTGTAACTGCAGCTCCAGAGGATCTAATGCTCTCTTCTGACCTCCTTGGGCACCAGCAAACACATGGGACACATACATGCTTGGAGACAAAACACACACACACATTATAAATAAAGGCGGCACTCAGAGGAAGGACAGCAGGCTACCAAGAAGAGACTTGATACCCTTTGAGCATATACAGGGGGAGGAGGTCCCCCTCAGTCACAGTCATAGGGGAGGGGAGTAAGGGGAAAATGGGAGGGAGGGATGAATGGGAGGATACAAGGGATGGGATAACAATTCAGATGTAATATGAATAAATTCATAAAATATATTAAAATAAATAAATAAATGTCTTTATTTTTAAAAAAGGAAGGAAGAAATAAAGAAAGCGTACGCTTGAGTAGCTAACTAAAAGATTCGTTGTTGTCCCTCTACACACACCTATCTGCTCCACTTTTACCAGAAATTGGGCCATTCCATTATGCCAACCCCAATGTCAAGCCCACCACAGTGTTATAGCAAATATCTGGAGATTTAAAGGGAAAGTCTATTTACTCAATAAGTTTGGATCATGGCCTTTGGAAACTCAGTAAACATCTTTGCTAAGAAACTTTCCTTGCAAAGGTCAAAAACATCTTTAATTCCATTTAACCAAAAAGCATATTGATGTCTTGTCATCTACAGTCTATAAAGTGACTTGGTTGTCC
The DNA here is from genome assembly GCA_907169655.1 of Acomys percivali. Lineage (NCBI taxonomy): Eukaryota > Metazoa > Chordata > Mammalia > Rodentia > Muridae > Acomys > Acomys percivali. The sequence goes on along the minus strand of OU015746.1, from coordinate 102,589,512 downwards.
ATTTCAGGAAAGAAGGTGATAATTATAACAATTATCACTAATTGGATATATAATTGACCAGACTTAAGTAGGAACTCACAGAGAAAAAGAATAGAAGGCTTGAAAGCTATATCTTACCCACCTGTATGCTCACACCTGAAAGCCAGAGTATGTCACAGGGAAGCTGATGGCACTGTTCACCTTCTCAAAGCACCATGTCTTAGTTGCCTTTCTGTCACTGTGAAGAGACATCATGACCAAGGCAACTTATAGAAAGAAGAGTTTAGTGGGGCTCACAGTTGTAGAGAGTTAGTAGAGTCTGTAACCATCATGGCCGGGAGCATGGCAGCAAGCAGAGCAGCCTGGTGCTGGAACAGTAGCTGAGCTTTTTTTAACATCCTCACAGAAAGTAGAAGGCAGAGAAAGATAACCAGGAATAGCATGGGCTTTAAAGCCTCAAAGTGGCACACCTCCTCCAACAAGGCCATGCCTCCTAATCCTTCTGAAACAGTTCCACCAACTGGAGACCAAGATTTCAAATATATGAGCCCATGAATGCCATTGTTATTCAAGCAAACACACGCACGCGCGCGCGCACACACACACACACACACACACACACACACACACCTATAATATGGGGTTCTTCAAATTGTTCACTGAAAAAAAACAGAAAGCAAAAACCAAAAACTTCTATGACAGCCTCTTTCCCAGAGTGAGTTAGCTTCAGCAGGGAATTCTGTGACACAGGGCATTGAATGGTTCAAATAAAACTATTTTTATCTGGGATGGAGACATGGCTCAGTGGTTAAGAGTACCCATTGTCTGCTCTTCCTAAAGGTCCTGAGTTCAATTCCCAGCAGCCACATGGTGGCTCACCACCATCTACAATGTGATTGATCTAATGCCCTCTTCTGGCCTGCAGGTGTACACACAGATAGAGCACTCATATACATTAAATAAATAAATAAATCTTTTAAAAATATGTTTTATCCTATACTAAATGCTAACGTATATGACTGACTCTAATTCTACCTGTTAAAAAACATTCTGCTCTCTGATGGATGCCCCAAGCATAACAGTTCCAGTAAGACCGTTTCATGGTTGAATTTATTAGCTGGGATAATCACAGGCAAAATTGCTTCATTCTTCTAGCCAGTTGGCAAAAGTAGACACTTTATCTTCTTTTTAGTTTTTTACTGTTATGGAATTTTCCCTACATGTATGTCTGTGTACCACTTTCATACCACTATTAGATATCCTGGAACTGGAATTATAGACAATCATGAGTCACCATGTGGGCACTATAAAACAAACCTGGGTCCTCTGCAAGAGCAGCCAGTGCTCTTAACCTCAGAGCCATCTCCCCAGTCTCTAGCCTCTTAATACACTGTCAATCTTAAAAGACATTTGGCTGGGCATGGTTGCTTAATCTGAGGTAGATGGGTTGCCCCAAGCTCAAAGCTAGCTTGCACTACATAGTGGTTTCCAGCCTAGTTTGGTCTATATTACAAGAAAAAGGCGGGGGAGGGGTGGGGGTAATCAAAAGCAATTAGCTCAGTGCACCATCTATGAAAAAGAGATACTGGTAACCTGTTTATTCCTCCTTCCACACTGTAAGCATCCAGCCACCAGAAGATACTACGTCATCCCATCTAGCCTTGTGCAGATGAAGGTCCCAGCCTCCTCAGTCATTTCTTCTACACAAAAGACATGACATACAGTGAGTCAGTGTCACATCACAACAGAATTGAACCAACTCTGCAGGAGATAGTTGTGAAGAGCAGAGCTACTGCAGTGGTGAGATCCAGGAGGAAAAAGCCACATTCTCCGCAGGTGCACTAGAGGTGCGTGATGGCCATGTCTGCCCCTGGAACGGAAATGAAGAATTTCAAACTCATTGGCAGTCCCATCATGCTGGCGACTTAAGGCCAACTGGGATTCTTCTAAAGGTAAAGTTTGTTCTGCCTGTGTTCTGGTTATAAAAGCAGCATATACTCAGGAAATATGCAGAATCCTGAAAAGAAAAAATAAATAATTCTTCCATGACTCTACTACCCGGGGACAAGTTGCCGTTTACATTCGCTGTGTCTCCTCCCATTTTTAATTTACAGCTATATTGACCTCAAACAACTTCCACTTATATCTTATGTGTTTAATAATGTCACTTTTACCTTCAAGGGGAACTTGAAAGTACTGCTTTATTTATTTATCTGCATACCTTGCTTTTATTAGTGAAACTTGGGTTTTATTTATTGGGGATATGGAAGGATGGACAAGTGGGCTGTAGGCACTGTCTGCTGCACCACTCTTATTGGACACTTGACTCTTTCCCAATGCTTGTTCCTCAAAGTAGGGCCTGATGGGAAAACTAGAGCACTGGAGGTTCTGTCCTGAAAAACTATTCTCTTCTCTCTCTCTCTCTCTCTCTCTCTCTCTCTCTCTCTCTCTCTCTCT
>OU015746.1:102557266-102570094 GCA_907169655.1 Acomys percivali | reverse complement strand
ACACACACACACACACACACACACACACACCCTCGCCGTATTCACATAAATGAATAAATATCTTAAAATTTCCAACCAAGAGCCGGGCATGGTGGCGCACGTCTTTAATCCCAGCACTCGGGAGTCAGAGGCAGGAGGATCTCTGTGAGTCTGAGACCAGCCTGGTCTACAAATCGAGTCCAGGAAAGCCAAGGCTAGCACAGAGAAATCCTGTCTCGAAAAACAAAAAACAAAACCAAAAAACCTCCCATCAAAAGGGGACTGGAGAAACAGCTCAGTGGTTAAGAGTGAGTGCTACTTTTCCAGGCCTAAATTCAGTCCCCAGCACACTTACTGAGCTGCTCACAACCCTGCTGTAACTCTAGTTCCAGGGGGATCTGATGCCCTCTTCTGGCCTCTACAGGCACTGCATCCACCCGCGTACACACTCACACATACAGTATAAAACAACAGTAACCACCTTCCATCTAAGATTTTTTTTCTCTAAGATCAACACAAAATTACAGGAGTCATCTATGAGCATGCTGATCACCATCCTTCTGTGAACCCAGAGACCATCTCTTTCCCATGTGAGATGTTGGCTCTGATATGATTTCTTTGCGTGTACTTGCCTTACCACTATGGCTGCTGAAGTGTAGCGACAGTCACTTGACCTTGGCAATGTAAGCACCAATGGAAAGCTTTCCTCAGGACTTAAGGGTAAAAATGAGTTTATTTCCCAACTACTTCGCATATGGGATTGCCAGATGCCAAAATGTCTCCTGATATTACAGGGGCAAAGTGTCGCATTACTTAGGCAATCATAAAGTCAGTCATAGCTGACCACCTTCCAGATTTGAATTCCCAAAAGCACATTTGAAGCATAAAGAAACTAGTTTGAAGGAAAATGTCTATCACTGAGTTGCTCACAGGCAGGTCTTGGTTATAAATATTTGTTATCAACAAACAAGCTGGTATTAGTATCTGTGTTGAAGATATGAGGAAGAAGTCCTAGAGAGGAGTACTGTGATAAATGACTGCTAAACCATGGGTCTTTAGTACCAACTCCTGGGCTGTTTTACCCCACCAGGATTTCTTTCTTCTTATCCTGGGGATTGAACCTGAAGCTTTGCACGTGCGAGGCAAGTGCTCTCCCCTGGAGCTACAGCCACGGCTGCTCTGTCTGGCTTATGCAACTTCTTTCTAGGCTCAGCAAACCTAAGAGTGACTTCATGAACTTCAAGATACTCATCTTTTTGGCAAGGAACCAAATTCCTCAACAATTCCACTTCAGCCATTTGCCAGACAGATTAACAAAGGACTATTCCTCAGGATGGAGTTGGTGTGTCTACAACCTGCAACCCGCCCCCCCCCCCGGTTGAGAGACCTCGGCAGCGTTTAGTCTCTGTTCAGAAAAGAGCCCCTTCTCATCTTCCCTTATAGTTTAGGAATCAAGGGTAGAAAATGTGAAAAGTGTGTGGCCCCTCCCTGCCTCGATCAAGCAAGAATGCATTAATGATTTCTTGTGCTTGCAACCTTCCCTACACAATTCAGGCTCAGCCTCAGACTCCTCCATTTCAGTGTGCCATGCCAGGCAAGGCAATCAGCTGAAATTGGCAAGTAAGCTAGATCTGATGGGGTCCACCTGTAACCCCAGCACTCAGGGAAGAGGATTTGACGCAGAGCAGTCTCACGTTCTAGGCCAGCCTAGGTACACAGCAAGATTCCAGGTCCGATAGTCATACAGCCAACAAATGAAAGATGACATTCACTTACCATTGCCGGTACAGGAAAACATTCTTTGCGCTTACTCGATGTGGCAGCCTTTCTTAATTAGTAAAATGTCTGATATGCTGAAATGTTTCCTAAAATAATAGCTCCCAAGTATACCCAGCTGGAATTCAAATAGTCTTATGTAAGTCAAAATTTAAGTCATAATCAAGAAGAATCTGTAATTAAACCAGAGTGTGGACTAAATAGGTGCTTGTGTTTGCTTTGAATGTAACCATGGAAGCATCGAAGGCTACTTCCCAGAAATGAAATTATCTGAGAACTCAAATTGTTGTCTCCTTTTATTGAGCCTTGGGTCTTTAGTATACCAAAGGCAATCTAGAATCATCCAATTAACCAGAAGAGCTGCTAAAGTCATCTGATTACAAATCTAGGAAGATTACATTTTCTCCTATTCAAAGGACATTTAATTTAAAAAAATAAAAATAAAAGTTAGGTTCTCCAAATATAGACTCACAACTGGAAAGTGTGCAGAGTGAGAGACCCTGGAACACTCAGTTCTAAGTAGAATGTATCCATCAAACCCCTTCCCTCAGGCCTCAAAGAACTCTGCAGAAGACAAGGAAGACAGGCAAAAGCCAGGGTGGGTGGAGCACATCACAGGAAAAAGGCTTTCTAGATACAACAGGACTGATGCACAAATGAACTTATAGAGTCTATGGCAGCATGCACAGGGCCTTCACAGGCCTGGTTTCACTAAGCCAGATTTGGGGGGGCGGGGAGAGGGTGTCCTAGGGCTAAGAAGGGAAGGACATAAGCCCCCACCCTAACCTAAGCTAGCTCCAGTTGATATATGATCATAAAGGAAAAATTAGTTCTCTTCAATGGAATCTTGTTGGGACACAAAACACAGTTAAGGACAGGCCTCCTGCCCAGCATAGATGGCCAACACAAAACTAACTCAAATGTAATTGCAGGGGCAGGGGGTGTCTCATGTTTTGTCTGGGCATTTTTTTTTTAACACTACAGGTCTTTTGTTTATATATTATGATCTCTGATTTTGTGTCTATATGGGGTTTCTGTGTTTTTGCACCTACATATGTTTCTTGTGCTTTTTCTTTGGCTCTTTTTTTTTTCCTGTGTGTTTGTTTGTTTTTATCATCTCTTCCTCTTTCTTTTCCTTTAGATGCTTGCTTATTTTCTAATGTGAGAGGGGAAAAAGGAGGTAGATTTGGGTGGGAGGGAGGAGGGAAGGATCTGGGGGATGTGGGGGAAGGGGAAACTGTAATCAGAATATACAGTATGAAAAAATATCTATTTTTAACTTTAAAAAGAAAGAAAAGACAGGTTCTCGTGCAGCCCAGGCTAGCCTCAAACTTGCTACATAGCTGAAGATGGCCTTGAACTTCTAAGTTGCATCCATGAGTCACCATGTGCTGCTGGAGATTGAATGCAGAGCCTTATTCATGCTAGCCCCACCAACATTGAGAACTTGGTTCATTCATGGAGTGCCGACTTCCTGGGGCTCCTGTTCTCCGCAGCTACACTGTTCTGTGATGGAGACAGGTGGCAACAGTGACCATGGCAGAAAGGCTCTTACAGAGTTCAATTTGCCAGTCTTCAGTCTTCTTCCTGCCCTGGCCAGGGGTGCAGAGGAGGGTCACAGATTTCCAGACTCACTTGTTGTAGATGCTGCTGCAAACAGCTCCAGAAGCCTCCTGGTCTGACTTTTGAACAACATGGAGCATTTAGCAGCCAGCCTGCTATGATTAAAGAGAGAAATGAATTCACTGATTAGTTCCGTGAATGCCATGCAATGTCTTGAAAGCATCTCTTTATGCATCTCTAATGCACTTCATGGAACTGCCTAATTTGATGGCACTGGACACTAACAGAGACTTCGAGACCCACAGCAATGGACCAAGCTGAAACCTCTGTACCTTTGAGCCAAAAATCAACCTTACCTTATTTTAGGTTAAACCAATTATTTTATAGCAGCAAAAGGCTGATAATATACAGACCCAAACCCACATACTTGAAACTGTGACCTCCACTTACTATAAAATCAAAATATGCAAATTTGGAAAAGTCAGAAATATATGTTTAAAATTAGGGAGTGGGGACAAAGAAGTTAGACTAACATGTATCACCATGACGCAGCATAGCACATGGCACAGAGCAGGCTCCTGATAAACACTGGATGAGCAAAAACATAAGTCAGTGAACAACTCGGAATTCTAATGACTAGATTCTACTTTCTATATTTATCACTCCCGTTTTACTTCCTCGTCTGGTTCTAAATCGCTTGCTTCTGTGCTTTTTATAACCTTTTCCATGTTTGTGCCAATTTCTCTAGGTGTTCCCAAGCTTAGGTGATTTCCTTTTTGACATTTCATGCTGTGATCAGGGAAAAAACCTTGGCTGTAGCTTTGAAGAATGCTATATCCTTGGTGATGCATTTCTACATGCTGACTTTACAGTTTGGGCCTCTGAGAAGGAAAAGCCTAAGCCTACAAAGTGTAATTGTGTCTCTGAACTCTGGCCTTCTGGACATTGCCCTGGAGATTAAGAAACTGTAGAGTCAGAAGCTGTCCTAACTCCTGCCCACTTATTCATGTGTATGTCCTCTTTGTGTGCACATCCAGTTTGTGTGTGCACATCCTCTGTGTGTGCACATCCTCTTTGTGTGTGCACATCCTCTTTGTGTGTGCACATCCTCCCAGGAAGTAAAAGACTACTGTAGACTGAATGCAGAGTAGAACCCTGTAACTTACAATAACTTAAAATGACTCTGGTAAGTGAAGTGAGCCAGGCACAGAGTGACAACTACTGTACAATTTCCCTGACATGTAGACTCTAGAACTGGATAATCTCACAGAGGTTGAGTAGAGTCATGTGTGTAGAGAGATAGGGACATGGTGATGTATGAGTGCTAAGCTACAGTGGGACAGCAGTGAGATGGTCTGCAGCTCTGTTCCACGGGGTGCTGACTATGATAATAATGTGCTGTGTTGCAGAAGGCTAGACAAAAGGATTTTGAAGATTTTTCTTTTGCCATAAAGAAAGGATGTGGTTGAGGAAACAAGTTTGTTTAACTTGATTTCAACACTGTATAATTTGGTACTGCGGAGCTGGACCAGTGATTAAGAGCACTGGCTGCTCTCCCAGAGGATTCTGTTTCAGTTCATAGCAAGCACTTGGCAACTCACAACCATCTGTACATCCAATCCCCTCTTCTTACGTATGTGGACACCAGGCATACAAGTGAAACACAACACTGGAGCAATATCTGAAAGCTTACTGCTGACCCACGAGAGAGAGAGAGAGAGAGAGAGAGAGAGAGAGAGAGAGAGAGAGAGAGAGAGAGAGAGAGAGAATGCCAACTGGGAGAGGTATGAGCTTTTTAAATCTCAAAGCCCACTCCTAGTGACACGCCTCTTCCAACTAGGCCACACCTCCTAATCCTTCCCAAACAGTTCCACTAACTGAGGAGCAAGCAGTCAAACATATGAGCCTATAGGAGTCATTATTCTCATTCAAACCTCCACAAGGCATATGGGGACTCACAGCAATGTGTTGATGCACAGCCTTCATTAGATGAGTGAAGGAACAAGCTCTGATGGCATCAGTGTATGGAGCAAGTAGCAGAGGTTTGAAAGACCGTGAGCCTCCAGGAAGCACACTCAACTCCCACGCATGAGGTCAGAGTCTACAAAACCAGTCCTGAAATTTTTTAGGACAACTAGGAAAAGAAACCCTAGACAGAGAAGAAATAGTCAAATCTGTAAGGTGAGAAGGTAACCTTCAGGTTTGGAGTGGAGAGAAAGGAGAGGGGGTGTTCTGCTTCTTTTTTTTTTTTTTTTTTTTTTTTTAAGATTTAGTTATTGTGTATACAATGCTCTGCTTGTATATACACCTGCAGGCCAGAAGAGGGCATCAGATCACAAAGTGGATGGTTGTGAGCCATCATGTGGTTACTGGGAATTGAACTCAGGACCTCTGGAAGAGCAGTCAGTGCTCTTAACCTCTGAGCCATCTCTCCAGCCAGCTGCTTCATTTTTTTTAAACACTTGACAAAGTTAAAGTTATTTCACAAAAAAGGGAATCTCAACAGAGAGATGCCTCCATCAGATTGGCCTGTGGGTATGTCTGTAGAGCATTTTCTCAATTAATGATTGGTGAGGGAGGATCTAGTCCACTGTGAATGGTGCTACCCCTGGGCAGATGGTTCTGGGTTCTATGAAAACATCAAGCTAAGTGAGCCAGAGAGTGGCACAGCCGTGCATGTCTAGTGGGAACAGCGAAAGGCATAAAGCCAGCACAGCTGCTTGACAAAGCTCCAGCAACGCGGTGCTGAGGGGTGCAATCACCATGATGCAGTCTCCCACTTTTTTGCCTTGATCTCGCATGTGGCATGCTTGGGGGGTGGGTCTTTTATTATTTGTACAACGTGGGTATATCAGATTGATGGGAATTTTCTTAAGAATCATTTATTCCCTCTCCCAGGAATGCTGCTTCTAAGCTTCCCCAGGAATGGCCTGACATACGGTCCCTCCTGCTTCTAGAGAGATATCCTTATCTGGCCCTACTTAAAGGTCTTCCTTGCCCTGGAGGTTGTGACTCAAATAAAGATGCCAGAGACATCCTACTGAGGCTCTGACTCAGAGATACTCTTACCACATCTGCCTCTGCACTTACTCAGGAACAAGATAATCAGAATAAAGTAAACTTAAGAAGGTAAACAAGATCCAGTAATCTAGAGAAGTTGTCAGTAGAGCAAAATTAAAAGCCTCTTCCTTATAATGATGGACAAAGGTGCTCTGGATAAATGATAAAATTATACTCACACAGGGCCATTATGATGTTGTATGACCAAGAAACAAACAAAAATTACCAAGATTACACATAATAAATAAACTATACAAAAATATAAAATACAAATGTTGTATTATGCCAGAAATGAATAATAACTGTGGTAATTTTGGCCTGAAGATTTTCTTGGGCCTAATGACAATCAGCACTTTAACTATTAAAAGTTGATAATACACAGCCTGCCTAGGCTGGCTTGGAGATTTCCTGTCTAGTGCCCTTAAAACCACAAGAACTGCCAGCCTGAGATCACACTTTGTCAAAATGTGCCCTTGAAACTACAAGACTGCTAAAAGTTGACTTGTGGGGTTAATGAGGGAAAATGATTGAAAAAATAGTAATTCTGTTCTGTCACAGTTTATCAATGATGACTAAACTTATGACCAAAAGGAAGTTAAAACACATGTCCAGGGACAAAAAAAAAATGATATGATCTATGTTTCGGAACCACATGCATCTGTCTGTGCCCACTAACGTTCTGTGTAAATAAAGAAGCACTTCGACTGCCCATCAGTTAGGCTGCAAACACCCAATCCACATGCCTGACTCACTCCTCCCTCACCTTCTTCAGGCCTTGTCCTCACCTGAGGCTGGACGCCGGCCATGGAGAGCAAAGCAGTGAGCAGTGTTCTTCCATAACCTCTGCTTCCATTCCCACATCCAGGTTCCAGCCTGGGTTTCCCTCCACGATGGACTGTGATCAGGATATGTAAGGCAAATAAATCCTTTCCATTCCATGAAAGTAAACTAGGACGGGAGCTTGAGGAAAAGGGTTTTGAGACAATTTATTAATGCTGCAACAAATAGTATAGTGGCAAGTCTGAAGGAAGGAGTTTCAGTCCCACCAGACAAAGCAAGGCGTCTACTCTTTGCTGAGGGAGGGGAACATCCTGCACCATGAGAAAGAAGGCATAGATAACATGTGACTATATTATATGGCCAAACCATGGTGTTGAAATGGGCATGCTGTCCTTGCCTAGTTTTATGTCAACTTGACACAAGCTAGAGTTATCTAAATGGGGAGGACCTCAATTGAGAAACTGCCTCCATAAAAGCCAGGTGTAAGTGTTCTTAATTCATGATTGACGAAGGAGGGCCCAGCGCATGGTGGGTGGCATCAACCCTGGGCTGCTCCTGGGTTCTATAGGAAAGCAGACTGGCTGGGTATGGGGGTTCACATCTTTAATCCCAGCACTCGGGAGGCAGAGGCAGAGGCAGGTGGATCGCTGTGAGTTCAAGACCAGCCTGCTCTACAAAGCAAGTCCAGGATAGGCAAGACTACACAGAGAAACCCTGTCTCAAAGGAAGGAAGAAAGAAAGAAAGCAGTCTGAGCAGATCAAGGGAGCAAGTCAGTAAGCAGCAGCCCTCCATGGCCTCTGCATCAGCTCCTGCCATTTGAGTTCCTGTGCTGACTTCCTTCAATGAGGAACAGTGCTGTGGGAGTATAAGCAAAAGAAACCCTTTCTTCCAGAAGTTTCTTTGGTCATGGTGTTTCATAGCAGAAATCATAATCCTAAAATACATGGCTTAGTCTACATGACAGGGGCCACTTTTTTCTTTAGCTACACAGTGAGTCCTGATTAATCTATGACCTATAGGATGTGACAGCAGTTAGACAGCCTCTGACCTCATGAGGTGGCATGGGAAAGCTGGGTCCTGCCCTACTCATAGCAGAAGGGGTCTAGGGTGTTTGTACCCTGTTCGCAGATGTAAGGGACAGGAGACTCTCATAGTGGTCAGCTGCATTAGTGCTGGAGAAGAGGCAGAAATGTCTACATGGAGAGAAATACCAGAGGTGAAGACACAGACATGGGTAAGAGGTGACACCGTGGAGATGGGCGGTGTGCTCCAGAGAGAGAGTCACTGCAAGAGGAAATCAAAGATTCCGAGGGAAAGCTCAGTCATTCCAATATTTAAGAATGGTGCGTGTAGGGTGAATTAAGAAAGAGCCGAGAGAGATTCAAGTTTCTCATCGCCAGCACGGTGGACATTTGGGTCCTGATGATTCTTTGTGGCAAGGCACTGCTGTGGGCATTTTGTTGCCGCTCTCTGTATTCTGCTTTAACTTACTCCAGACTATGACAAACAGTGGTTTTCAGACTGTGTCTTGCCCTGAGAGACTCCATTTTACAAGGAGCTTTTGAGTCCTTTAGGGCAGAGGCGGACGCTGCTCCTGGTTGGACATGTAACAACATCAGCTTTCCCACATTGCTCACACAGCACAAGCTACTAAATGACTGGTTCTTGGGGGATGGAAAGAGTGTTGCCCTATAATTTTATCAAGGTGAATTGTAACTGTGAGGGTACACTGCAGGGCTGGAGAGATGGCTCAGAGGTTAAGAGCACTGGCTGTTCTTTCAGAGATCCTGAGTTTAATTCCCAGCAACCACTTGGTGGCTCACAAAGATCTATAATGAGATCTGGTGCCCTCTTCTGGAGTGCAGGTGTACATGAAGTCAGAATACTGTATACATAATAAATAAATAAATAAATCTTTTTTAAAGAGTACTTTGCAATATTAAAATCATATAAGAAAAAAAATCATATAAGGAGAGGGAGTAGAGAGCTGACTCAATGGCCAAGAGCACATTCTGCTCTTGTAAAGGACCTAAATTTGGTTCCCAACACCCACCTCAAGCTACCTGTAACTCCAACTACAAGAAGATCTGATAACCCAGGCCTCTGTGGGCATCTGCACTCATGTGGACATACCCACACAGATAGCATACCCACATGCATTCACATAATTTAAAAATGAAAATAATTTTAAAATCATATTAGGGAAACCAGGCCTAGAACCTTCTTGAACACACTGGAAGAAGGAGGGATATAAGTCCTTCACCTGGACCTCATACAGAGGTGAACACTTATCCACAAGATGACAACAGCTCACCCTGACCTGTCAGGTCACCACTCAGTATATGCATCAAGAACTAAAAGGCAAAGAGCTCCCAACTGTCCCTGGGGCTTCAACTCAACTTGGTTGGTGCTGGTGACCCAGACTACTCAAATTTCTGTCTTCCGGTCCTACTCTTTGCCCCTTCTGGATCTGCCACACATACACTTATTCCTTCCTTCCCATTGGGCCGTCCTGCCACTTGACATCGAACTCAACTCTATTCCTTTGCTTCCACACTTGTGGCTCACAGAGCTCGACTCACAACCATCAGCCATCACAGCTTCTCCAGCTCCATTCCAGCATTAGCTTCTTAGGTCTCCTTGAAACTCCTTGCTACTTTACCTTTTTACAGCTGCTCCATAACTTAGACAGATAGACTTGCTGTGGCAAGTGTAATCTGTCATCTGAGAGTTAATACTGAGATAGGCTCTATGGTGTCCTGTGGGCTAGTCACATAGCACAGTCAGCCACACCCCTGAATGAATAAGCAACTCTCTGGTTGAGCCAAGGGAGCTTGTATAAGGCATATGGACTCCTTACTGGCTCAGCCCATGGTGTCCTCAAAACTGGCTGGCCCCAGAAAGAATTACCACAGTCTCCATAGAGTTCATGCCATGGACCCATAAGACCATGAGCCAAGCTCCCCTAGAGCCCTTCCTACTCTCAGGAAGTTTTCTCATCCCCCTGAACAAATATGCGGTTGTCTGCTCACTGTCCATGTTTCCTCATTCTTCCTGGGCATGACACAATGAGCATGGAAGCCACTGGCTCAGGGTTCTTTCCATGTCCATGACCATCAGGCACCTCAGTTTTCCAAGTGAGGTTCACCAAGAGCCAAGATAGTCTCTCTCATTAAAAACAAACAAACAAACAAACAAAAAACAAAAAACCCTACTAATTAAAAGTAAAGAAGCCTGTTTACCTTGGCCATATTTACCAAGAGAAGTATATGTGACAGAATTACTGCCGTTGAAACCACTGTACCCTATGAATTTACTGTTATCCAATACATTCTGATGTTGTAGGAAGATGCAAATGTGGCACGGCAGTGGTGATGCACGCCTTTAGTCCCAACACTCAAGAGGCAGAGTCAGGAGGAGTTCTGAACTCCAGAACAGCCAGGGCTACACAGGGAAAACATAATCAGTAACACCCAGGACAATATGTCTCCACTAGAACCCAGCAACTCTATCACACCAGGCTCTGCATATTCCAACATAGTTGAAACACAAGAAAAGGACCTTAAAACAGTCTTTATGAATATGATAGAGATCTTTAAAGAGGAAATTAATGAATCTCTTCTTAAAATATATAAAAACACAGACATTGAAAGGAAATTAATAAAATGGTTCAAGACTTGAACATGAAAATAGAATCAATAAAGAAAACCCAAACTGAGGGAAACCTGGAAGTAAAAAATTTAGGAACTCAGAAAAGAGCCACAGAGGCAAGCCTCGACAACAAAATATAATAGTAAAAAGAGAGAACCTCAGTTACTGAAGACGTGATAGAAGAAATAGATTCATTGGTCAAATAAAATGCTAAATCTTAAAAACTTGTGGCACAAAACATCCAAGAAATTTAGGACATTATGAAGAGACCAAAATCTAGGAAAATAGGAATAGAGGAAAAGAAAGGAAAGGAAGCCAGTTCAATAGCATAGAAAATATGTTCAACAAAATCATAGAAGAAATTTTTTTCTAACAAAAAAAAAAAAGAGAGAGAGATGCCTCTCTAGGTACAAGAAGCAGACAGAACACCAACTGGATCAGACCTGAAAAGAAAGTCCCCTAAGCACACAATAAAACACTAAACATATGTGGCAAAGAAGGAAAATTAAAAGCTGCAAGGAAAAAAGACCAAGTAACATATAATGGCAGACCAATCAGGATTATACATGACTTCTTAGTGGAGACTCTAAAAGCCAGAAGGGCCTGGAAAGACATGCTATAGACTGTAAGAGACCACAGACGTGAGCCCAGACTACTCTACCCAGCAAAACTTTCAACCACCATAGATGGAGAAAATAAGTCACTCAATGATTAAAAGCTAAATTTAAGCAGTATCTATCTACAAACACAGCCATACAGAAGGCACTAGAAGGAAAACTCTAACCTAAAAAAGTAAACTATAACCAAGGAAACACAGACACACACACACACACACATACACACACACACACATACACACACACACACACACACACACACACCCCAAAAAACCCAAACAACAAAAACATAACAGGAATTAACAAACGCTGTTCATTGATATCTCTCATCATCAATGGTCTTAATTCCTCAATAAAAAGATACAGACTAATAGAATGGATGCAAAATACAGGTCCCATCCTGCTTCATCCAAGAAATAAATCATAACATCAAAGATAGCCATTACTTCAGGGTAAAAAGGATGGAAAAATATATTCTAAGCAAATAGACCTAAAAAACAAGGCGGTGGTGTCATTTTAAAATCTGACAAAATAAACTTCAAACAAAAACTAATCAGAAGAAATAGGAAAGGACACTGCATACTCAAAGAAAAACTCCACAAGAAGACATATTATTCTTAACATCTATGCACAAGGGGCACCCAAGCTCAAAAAAGAAACACTGCTGCAGCTTAAATCGCATATTGACCCTCACACCCTGATAGTGGGAGATTTTAATACCCTCCTCCCACCAGTAGATAGGTCATCCAGACAAAAACTAAACAGAGAAATGCTGGCGCTAAGCTAACTGATGTTATAAACCAGATGGGCCTAACAGATATTTACAGGAAATTGCAGCCAGACACAAAAGAATACACTTTATTCTCAGCACCTCATAGAACTTTCTCCAAAATTGGCCACATACTTGGACACAAAGCAAGTCTAAAAAAATACAGAGAGAGAGAGAGAGAGAGAGAGAGAGAGAGAGAGAGAGAGAGAGAAGTAACACCCTGCATCCTATCTGACCACCACAGATTAAACCTGGAAATCAACAACAGAAAGCTTAGCAACTAGTGGAAACTGAATAACTCACTACTGCATGAAAAATAGGTAAAGAAATTAAAGACTTTCTAGAATTGAATGAAAATGGCTACACAAATACCAAAATTTAGAGCACATAATGAAGGCAGTTCTAAGAGGCAAGTTTAAAGCACTAAATACCTACCTAAAAAATTGGAAAGAAAAATATTAATAACTCAATAGCATATCTGAAAGCTCTAGAACAAAAAGAAGAAATCATACCTAAAGGAGTAGATGAGAAGAAACAATCAAACCCAAGGCTGAAATCAATAAAGTAGAAACAACAAAAAACAATACAAAGAATGAATGAAAAAATTGATTCTTGAAAAAAAATCAGTAAGA
>OU015746.1:102543702-102557256 GCA_907169655.1 Acomys percivali | reverse complement strand
AAAAAAAAAAAAACTTTTTAAAAATCCACTCCAAGTAAATGAATGGACCTAGAAAATAAATCATCCTGAGGAAGGTATCTCAGACCCCAAAAGACAAATATGCTATGTATCCACTTATGTGGATCTTAGCTGTTAAGTCAATGATAACCAAGCTACAGACCCACAATGATAAACAAGTTATAGAACCACAGAGGTTAGGTATAAAGTAAGGGACGAGTGGGTACAGGTAGATCTTGTTATGAAAGGGAAATAGAATAGATAGTTATGGATAGATGGGGGGGGGTCTAGAATGAGAGGATCAAGGCAGGAGGTGAGAGGAAAGGGGGATTATGAAGGGAATATGTAGAGGGGAGACAGCTACAATTAAGGACCATTTTAGGGGTAGTGTGGAAACCTAATTCAGTAGAAAGTGTATATACATATGTGAAGGCAATCTAAATGAAATCACCAAATAACGGGGGTCCGAGTCCTATCTACCCACCTTTTGTCACCAAATAAAGCTTCCTGTACTGGAAATATGTTACATCCAATGGCGTTGTGGGCCAAAGAGGTACCCATAAAAGTCCCCAAATGACTCAGGCTTTGGCCAAGACTATAGGTTGCTCTCCACAAACTGACCGAAAGGTCCATTGCTGAAGGCAATATCTATACAATTCACTGATAACGGAGAAGCTGAGCTTGTGCCTACATAAAGACTTCACCTCTATGGTCTAGCATCTTTGGTACAGGAAGGTATCCTGCACATCACCAAAATAAGCCAGCCACAAACCCTTTGGTATACAATGGTGTCCTACCTAGAAGGTATGCAAGAGCAATGGTGGCACAGACTTGTAGGAGTAGCCAACCAATATCCGGTTTGACTTCAGGCCCACTCCATGAGATGGAACCCATACAAGGTACTGCTTTGGTGATAAAGAACTACAGAATAGATGGCCCAGGGTCGCAGGGCAAAACCCAAATACTGCTGTTCTCTAAACAACAAAACCCCACAGCAATAAAGTGACTCCTAAGGGCATTCTGCTATTGCTCAGACCAGTGCCTTGCTCAGCCATCATCAAAGAAGCTTCCAGGTATTACACAGAGAGTGAGGAACCTTGGAACATTTAGCCCTAAGTGGGATGTCTCTATCTTATCTCTCCCCTTGGGGCTCAGAGAACCCCCAAGAAAGAGGAGGCAGAAATAGTGTAAAAGCCAGAGAGGATGGGAAACACCAAGAAAACAATGCCCTCCAAATCAACAAGATCACAGCTCATATGAACTCACAGGGACTGAGGCAGCATGCACACACGGCCTGCACGGGTCTGCAGCTGGTCCTCTGCATATATAGAATGACCTCCAGTTTAGTGGGGTTTCTTTGAACTCCTGCATGTGAAAATGAGTGAGTCTCTGATTCTTGTGCCTTCTCTTAGACTTTTCTCCTTCTGTTTACTTGTCATGTCCAGCTCTGAAGTGTTAGTTTTTGTTTTTATCTTACCATATTTTTATTATTATCCTTTAGAAAGCTTGTTTGTTTTCCAAGGAGAGGCAGAAAAGTAGATCTGGATGGGAGGGCTGGGGAGGAATTGGGAGGAGTAAAGGAAGGGGAAACTGTAATGATGGTATAGAATGTGAGGAAAAAGATCTATTTTCAATATAAGGGAAAGCATGTATGGGGAAGGCTTGGCGGAACATGCAGTGAGGCACTATTCAGTGGATACTGTAACGTGAGTGAACCCTGAAAATACAAGGCTACAGAACAAGGCCATTGCCAGAGGACAAGTAGGTTTTGTGACATATTCAGGTGAATCTGTAGAGAGAACACAAACGGCTTGGAGCCAGGGGTCAAAGGAAGACAGCAGACACCGCTCCATAGTAAGGGCTTTTCCTTTGGAGAAATAGAACTGTTTTGCAATTAGATTGAGGTATTGCTGCACACACTGCAAGTGTAACTAATGCCACTGAGTTGTTCACGCTACACTGGCTAATTATGTTACAAGAATTTCACGTCAATAAGTCTCACAATTAAAATACAAAAAATTTTTTAAAAGCACCTCAAGGAAACCTTCCTATGAATTTGCTGTTTCAAAAGATACTTTATTAAACATTTATATGAATATAAAAAATGAATCCCAAATTAAATAATTTCTCTTGGAAAAGGGCCCAGAAAAGAAATATAGAACTGTCTATGACGTATTAACTTGCAGATAGACTGCATCTCTGCCAGGGCTTCGGCGTAATGTAATTCCATTGAGTGCTTGGTTCATTGGGAGCTATTTTTCCAGGCTAGTGGACGCTTTTCACAGAGTGACTTTTCACAGAGTATTTATAGTTAAATGTCCATCTTTGTCTTTCAGTTTCTGTGAAGACTTCCTTTCTGAAAGCCTCAATTTGTGGCTCGTGAAACTGAAGGATCCTTAGGATGCGTCACATTGATGTGTGAAATTTACCTCCCCAGCCTGTTTCCTGGGGGCTTTCATCACAAAATACTAGGGCTTGGATAGCTTACAAAGCAAAAGTTTAAAACCCCCTGGGGGCCAAAAGCCCAAGGTCAAGGCATTAGCAGCTTTGCTTCTCCTGAGACATCTGTCCGTGGCGTGCAGATGGCACGTTCGTCTCTGGAGGTTCTTCTGTTTCAATCTCCTCTTCTGCTAAGGGCACCAGTGGGTTGGACCGAGGTCTTTTTAACTTAATTACTTCTACAAATGTTCTTGTCAATCACACAAGGTAACATTCTGAGGTACCGGTCGGGTAGAGCCTCAGCCTATGAGCTTTGAGAGAACACAGTTCAGCCTGTCGCGAGCAATTTCTAAGGAGACTAGGAGAGAGGGAAAGACGACAGCAATGCGGTGTATGTGGGTGAAGGCGGAAGGGGAGTTCTACTTCAAGGGAGGAAGGGTAGCGGCAAGCAGTGAGGATGAGGGTAGTCAGAGGGTCAACTAAGAGGAAAGAGTGACAAATGCATTCTATGTATGCATGGATACATTGCATTTTCAGTCAGATGATTGATAATCAGTAGATTTGGGGGAAGCATGACTAGACTACGGTCTGGAGATTAGCTTTGGTAACCTGAAGCCGGAACTGATGTCATGTCATCGGCTTTCCTGGAAAGTCACGGAGATAGTGTAAAGTAGCAGTGGTTCCACTCTAGTGGATGGTGAAATGATGAGTGCAGCAAAGTGCAGCAAAGGCGATATGGTTACATGAGAAATAAACTTAGAACAGAAGAGCTTCTCAAGGCATGCATTGCCAGCTCAGTCAAATTTGCATACGCTACGAATGAGTGCAGAAACTTACCTATGCGCCATTCAGCAAGCTACTCCTCTCATTGGCTGAGAAAGATCCGGAGGAGTGGGGTTAGGAGGGGAAGAAAACCACGCTGTCCTTTTCTTCTCCCTTTTATGTATGCGGTTTTTTTTTTTTTTCATGAATATGTTTGCTCTCAATCAACGCTCATTTTGTGAAATGTGTGAAGAGAAGGGAGTTTGGGTACTAGCATGTGTCTATGGCAACACAGCCTTCTAAGGAGTGTCAGAGAGCGCCAATCTGCTACAGATGCCGCCTGGAGAGAGGAGGCAGTCAGCTTTAGTTTGTCTTGTTTGTCTTCTGTAGAGAAGGATTTTCTTTCTTTCAATGGAGGGTTGAAGTTGGTTTTTTTTTTTTTTTTTCCTTTCCTATCTGCACAAGCAGAGCTGAGTCTCACAATTCATAATTATTTTCTTTTCTCTCTCGTTAGTTGCACATTGTGAACACTGCAGGAAGGCAGAATTGTTAATGCTAATTATTTTCATCCTGACATATTATTCAGCTTTGGAATTGTCAGCCTCTCCGTCTCTTCCTTTATACTTGACTTTAGAGGTTATAGGTAAAATAAAGATTCATGTGTCAAAAATGTCCATAAACATCTAGTTTTAATTTTACATAGCCTCTTCAAGGGATTTTTTAACTCACTTTACAGCCTGATCAAGCCCCCTCCTCTCCTCCTATTCCCACACTCACACCCCCTCCCTCTATCCCCCCTCCTGTTCTCCTCAGAGAAGGGGAGGCCCCCATGGGTACCAACCCACCCTGGTACATCAAATCACAGCAGAACTAAGAACATTCTCTCCCACTGAGAGCAGAGAAGGCAGCCCAGCTATGGGAAAGGGATCCAAAGGCAGGCAACAGAGTCAGAGACTGTCCCACCCCCACCGACCCACTCCAATTGTTAGGGGACCCACATGAAGACCAAGCTGCACATTTGCTACATATGTGTGTGGGGCCTACACCCAGTCCATGTATGCTCTCGGTTGGTGGTTCAGTCTCTGTGAGCCCCCGTGGGCCCAGGGTAGTTTACCCTGTAAGTCTTCTTATGATGTCCTTGAACCCTCTGGCTCCCTCAATCCTCTCCCCAACTCTTCCACAAGACCACCCTAGCTCCACCTATTGTTTGGCTGTGGGTCTCTGCCTTTGTTTCCACCAGCTACTGGATGAAGTCTCTCAGAAGACATTACACTAGGGTCCTGTCTACAAGGATAGCATAATATCATTAATACTGTCAGGGGTTGGCTCTTTCCCGTGGGTGGGTCTCAAATTGGGCTAGCCATTGGTTAGCCATTCCCTCAGTCTCTGTCCTATCTTTATCCCTGTACTTCTTACAAGCAGGACAAATTTTGGGTGGAAGGTTTTGTGAGTAGGTTGGTGCCCCTCCCTCCACTGGAACTTTTAAAAGGAAAAGTGAGGCTCTATGCTGGTTAATTGTTTGTCTACTTGACACAAACTGAGGTCATTTAGGAAAAAGGAACTGTAGCTGGTGTTTGCTACATTATGGGTTCCTTACTCTCTTCCACCTTTATTCCACCTTTATTCCACCTTTCCAACCCCCCAATATTAGGTAGGAGAGAAAGAGGGAAAGCGGGGGGGTGGGGGGGGAAAGGACCATCGTTATTGTTTGACTACTTCCTGCTGATTAGGGGCATCTGGTTCCTTTGGACAAAGTTGTTCTTCACAATCAGGTATTTAATTTCTTCTCATTTCTTTGTACACAACTAATTAACAGACAGCATCTGACCACAAACCAGCCAACAACTGCCACCAGAAACCAGCAAACAGCTATCAGAAACCAGCAGCAGCCACAACCATTGCTACCACCACTTCTGCCACAGCCACTCTTGGGGACTCTTGTATTTATATACCCTCTCAAGAATCCCCAGAATTCCAAATGCCATACACTTGCAGAACTATCTGCATCTGGCAAAATCACACCCCTACTAGAACCCAAGGCAAATCATAGCTAGCTGCTGCAGACAATCTGAAGTGGCCCCATATCCCACACCTGGGATTAAAACGAAAACATATTCCCATAATATTTTGGGGGGAGTTGTTTGCTTTCTATCGTTTTTGGATTTTGTTTGGTTGGTTGGTTGGTTGGCTGGTTGGTTGGTTTTGGTTTTTTTGAGATAGGGTTTCTCTGTGTAGCCTTGGCTGTCCTGGACTCACTTTGTAGATCACGCTGGCCTTAAAGTCAGAGATCTGCCTGTCTCTGCCTCCCAAGTAGTGGGATTAAAAGCATGCACCACCATGCCTGGCTCATTTCTGTGTTTTTTGTTTGTTTCTTTTTTTGTTTTTTCGAGACAGGGTTTCTCTGTGTAGCCTTGGCTGTCCTAGACTCGCTTTGTAGACCAGGCTGGCCTTGAACTCACAACGATCTGCCTGCTTCTGCCTCTCAAGTGCTGGGATTAAAGGCATGCGCCACCACGCCGGGCCTCATTTCTGTGTTTTTAAAGAAACCAAAAATTCTCATTCTAAGGAACTGAGAGCAGTGCCACCCCTGGGTGGGTAGGAAGCATGCTTAGCAAGCCAGTAAGCAGCATCCTGCCATGGTCTCTGCTTCAGTTCCTGCCTCCAGGTTCCTCCCTGCAGTCTGCTTTGTCTTTCTTCAATGATGGACTGTAATCAAGATATGTAAACTCCTTCCTCTCCAAGTTGCTTTTGGTCATGGTGCTCATCACAGCAGTGAAAACAAACTAGAACAGGCTCAAATCATTTTATAAGGTTCATTTAACCTCAGTATGAGAACAAGATTAAAGGAATACAAGAAAGGAAAATTCCAAGCCAATTATCATCATGTACACCAAAAGAAGAAAAGGCATTCGTAGGGAATGGTAGTGTACTCCAACCACCACGCATATGCATTATGACCAATATGTTTATATGAAAACATAAGTTGCTCTAATGTTAGAAAAATGCATTAGTATCCTTATGAAATGTATAGATTAAAAGTAAGAAAAACAAATTAACCCAATAGATTGAAGAAAAAAGAGTTTGATAAAATTAGCATAACAAAAATTTTCATCAGTGTCTTAAGGAAAATGAGCTTTTTTAAACTCAAAAGGATAAGTCCAGGTGTGGTGGCACATGCCTTTAGTCCCAGCACTCATGAGGCAGAGGATGGAGGATCGTTATGAGTTCAAGGCCAGCCTGGTCTACAAAGTGAGTCCACGACAGGCAAGGTCATGCAGAGAAACCCTGTCTCGATAAACCAAAAACAAACAAACAAACAAACAAACTCAAAGGGATAAATACAATACATCTCTGGCAAACATCCTCAATAATGGTGAAACACTGAGCATCCCTGTAAAAACAAGACGGACATTTGTCTTCCCAGCATTGGCAACCTCTCATTACACCTGTGATCCTTTCTAGAAAGTTAGCTAAAGAAAGGGAAGACACTAAGGGAGGTAAGGGTAGTAACATATAGGTAAAATGAAGGCAAGGTTGGGGAATAAAGACAGACACACTCAAGCAGGGAGTAGGGTGGGGAACAGAGGAGACAGGAGGCGGGTTAGCCAAAACAAACTGTGTATGGTAAAGATATGTAGAAACTTACAACCTCGTAATCCAAGTAAAAGGTAAAATAAGAGAGGACAATAGACCGCTGGAGGTATGAAAGAGCAGGATGAGGAATACAGACGTGGGATGGGGAAGCAAAAGTGGGAAAATTAGGGGATGAGAGGATTAACCCAAACTAGGATGTATAGAGAAGCTTTATGAAATCCCACTAATTAGTAAAAAGAGGAGTTTGAACAGAGGTCCCATTCATGGGTAGACAATACTTTCCCAGAAGACATGACTTTTTCAATGAACACTTCAGTGCCAGGCATGGGTTGTATCTCTCTGAGTTACTGGTCATAGAGGCTCCATAAGTACCCCCAAACAACATAGCTATCACTCTTGCTCTTGGTTTCCTGTCATAACTAGATGACAAGCCCCTATTGAAGAAGATACCACACACTCTGGGTTGCAGGAGGCATAGAAACTAACCTTGAACTAACCAGAAAACCTCTCTCCTTGCTGGATAGATTTCATAGTGCCAGAAAAATGTTATGCAGAACACTAAGGGAGAAATGATCTTACACAGTGCTGAACGCTGCTGCTAAAATATCAACATGATAGGCAAGATGTGCCCACTGGTACAATACTGGCATAAACATCATAGGAGTTACCAACAGCTTTCTGATTTCTCCACAGCAGAGAATTTACTCTCTATACTCTCTATACTGTAAATCTGTCAGGAGGGCATGGAGAGGTAGTTTGGATGGGTTATCCAGTCGTTGGTCCTGTTTGGACAGGCTTAGGAGGTATGGCCTTGCTGGAGGAAGTATGTCACGGAGGGGTGTTTTAAGAACTTAAAGAGCTGGTTGTGGTGGCATGATTCCAGCACATGGGGAGACAGAAGCAGGCAGATCTCTGTGAGTTCAAGGCCAGCCTGCTCTACAAAGTGAATCCAGGACAGCCAAGGTTACACAGAAAAACTCTATCTCAAGCCTACCCCGTCCCCCCCAAAAAAGAAAACCAGAAACAAAACTTAAAGACTTGCAGGCATAGATAGAGAAGTTTGTTTGGTTTTTGTTTTTTTTGGGTTTTGTTTTTTTAGTAGTAGTTAGTGGGTAATGCAGAAATTGGTAACTGCTCAAAATGGGGAGAGCAGGTGACTTTAAATGCTCATCCATACATGGAACATCTGCATCACTCCCCCTCTCTGGCAAGGACCACGGAACATTACAGAGAGGGAGCAAAAAGGCATAAATGCTGGAAGATAGGGGGAGAGTGGTATGAAATGCTGTCTGCTGAACATGACAAAGCTCAGAGCAGCTGTGTTACCCACACAAGATCAAACCAGAATCTACTGATGAATCATTGAAATTAGTTAGTCTAATAAGAGATACCAGTAACAATCACCTAATATTGTTTAAGGAAGATGGTATAGAAGCATAAGCCACTGTGAAAATACCATCTGTAAAGCCAAAAACTATGAGAGACTTATAAGTAAGTCCAGCAAATGTGTGCATCTTTATGAACAAAAGAATATTTAAGACATTTGTAAAAAGATTCAAGTGAAATAGTATTCCCTACTCATGGGTAGAAAGACTACACCATAAAGCATTCAGTTCATCAACATGATTGCAACTAGAGACACTGACAAGCTGGTGTTAAAATAGAGAGAGGAGAGCTGGAAAGACAGTTCAGTGGTTAAGAACACTTACTGCTCTTCCAGAGGACCTGAGTTCCAGCAATCACATGGGGGCTCACAACCACCTATAATGTGATCTGATTCCCTCTTCTGGCATATAGATGTATATGCAGGCAGAGCACTGTATATATACTAATAAATAAATATTTTTAAAAATAAAATAAAATAGAGAGAGGAGAAAAAGGCCTTCCAAGACATAAAGACTTGCCTGGGTATCAAGAGTTACCTGAAAACTTAAATCATCAATAATCAATTAAGACAATGAGATTGTCTTAAGCAAAATATAGTATACTTTGGGGAAAAGAACTATGCCCCAATACATATTAAACCTTGATGTTTGATAAAATGGCTTTAAAGTTCAAGAGCACCCACATTCACACCATACATCAAAATAACAACAACAACTAGATCAAAAATTATAATATGAAAACCTAACTTGGAAACTTCCTACAAGATGAGATAATATATACAAACAATAAAAGAAATAGTATGTTTTTCACTGTACTAATATATGAACCTGTAATAACAAATACATGATGAAGAAGAAGAAGAAGAAGAAAGTAAATCCAGATGTGGTGGTGGATACCTGCCACCTCAGACCTTGGCAGATGAATCAATTCAAATTCATTCTCATCTAAGTATTGAGTTCAAAGTCAACCTGGGTACATGAGACCTTGCCTCCCACCTGAAAAAAAAAAAAAAAGCAAGAAGGAAGCAGGGAGGAAACAGGTATGTTAGCACATGCCTGTGAAGCTAAGCTAGGAAGATTGCCTGGAAGAAGCCTGGTCTACACAGCAAGACCCCATCTCACAAAACAAAAAGACCCCAGGATGTTGGAGGTGCTGATACAGTGGGATAGTTGCCTAGAAGAGCTTCAGGTGTCGGGATGAACTGGCCTAAGATAGATCAAGAATTACCTAGGATACAAATCTCTGGCACATCTGTGATGGTGGTTCTAGATTGGGTTAGCTGAAGTGGATGTCCCAACTAAGTACCATTCCATAGGATCTGGGACTTATTAAAAAGGAGGAAGTGAATACAACATTAGCCCCTGACCCCCCGCCCTCTCTCCCTCCTCCCTTCTTTCTCTCTCCCTCCCTCTCATCCTCCTTCTCCTCCTTCCTCTGTCTCTGTCTCTCCCTGTCTCTCTCTCTCTATCTCTCTCTGTGTCTGTCTGCCTCTCTGTCTCTCTCTCTATCTCTCTCTGTCTGTCTTTGTCTCTCTCTGTCTCTCCGTCTGTCTCTGTTTCTCTCTCTCTCTCTCTCTCTCTCTCTCTCTCTCTCTGTTTCTCTCTCTCTCTCTCTCACCTATGTATGCAATGGCCAACTGCCTCAAGTGTCTGCCTTCTCCCACACAACATACTGCATCCTCAAAGTGTACGCCAAAACAAACCCTTCATTTTTAAACTTGGTTTTGTCAGGAATTTTGCCACAGTGATGAGAAAAGTAGCTAATACTTTTTGAATGAGGCCATGAGTTGGGCAACTGATGTGATTAATCTTGACCATGGGCCTTTGAAACTAGTTTACAGAAGGAATGTAGAAGAGTTTGGAGCTTAAAGGGTCATTTTGTTGAGAGTTTGGAGAAGTAAACAAAAGCTCTAGATTGAGGCCGTTCATGTTGTATCCTAGAGAAGATTGTGTCTTCATTCTGTCCGTGTGCTGAGAAGCTAAGTGAGGCTGAACTCAGTAGATATGGGCTACTTGGTTTGGCAGAAGAAATATCAAGGCAGGACAACATTCAGGCTGTATAACAGTTACTGCTCGTTGCTCTTAGCCAAGTCTACAAGGAACACAAACGGAGCAAAGACAAGCTGAAAGCTGTGCTGTTTGCTGGGGGAAAGGAGAGAGTATAAAGCCGAGGACAAGGCTGGTCTGAGAAGGCAGCTTTAGTTCATAGAAAAGTTATCACCAGTAAAGGGACTCTCCTGCAGCACTGGGACAATAGGCAAGGCACCCTGAATGCAAAACTACTCATTGAAAGCTCTATCTTGTGAAAACTGAAATTCATTTCTAAGGAGAGAATCTTAACTAAGAATGCTACTGAAAGGATTCCCTAGGGGTGGGAGGGAGCAAGAATACTTGCTGCTTTGTTTCAAGGGGATGATACTACATATTGAGTCGGCAACAGAACTTTTCAGAATCATCCACACAGTACTGGTTTTGTAGGTATAAAAGTTTAAGACTGAAGGAACCATGGAGTGTGCCACTAAGATTCCAGAGACCATCGGGGCTGGAGAGATGGCTCAGTGGTTAAGGGCACTGACTGTTCTTCCAGAGATCCTGAGTTCAATTCCCAGCAACCACATGGTGGCTCACAACCATCTATAATGTGGTATGATGCCCTCTTCTGAATAAATACATAAATCTTAAAAAAAAAAAAAAAAAAAAAAAAAAAAAAAGGTTCCAGAGACCTTCTATAGCTGAGCAGTGTGTGGCACGGTCAGAGTCCCTCAAAGAGATCTTTTTTTCTCTCTCTCTCTTTTTTTTTTTTATTAATTTATTCATATTACATCTCAATTGTTAGCCCATCCCTTGTATCCTCCCTTTCTTTCCTCCCTCCCGCTTCCCCCTCTACTCCCTTTCCCTATGTCTGTGACTGAGGGAGACCACCTCCCCCTGTATATGCTCCTAGGATATCGAGTCTCTTCTTGGTGACTTATTATCTTTCCTCTGAGTGCCACCAGGCCTCCCCATCCAAGGGACATGGTCCGATAAGTTACAGAGGTGGAGCCTCTCAGCAGACAGCTAGCTTGGCTCATGTCTGCAAGCACAGCAGAGTATCATTAATAGTGACAGGAGGTGGGTCTCTCCCATGAGGTAGGTCTCAAGTTGGGCCAGTCATTGGTTGGCCATTTCCTCAAACTCTGGTACATCTTTATCCCTGCCCATCTTGTAGGCAAGGTAAATTTTGGGTCAAAAGTTTTGTGGGTGGGTTGGTGTCCCTCTCCCTCCATTAGGAGTCCTTCCTGGTAATAGATGTGACCACTTCAGTCTTCATATACCCCACTGCTAGGATTCTCAGCTAGAGTCACTCTGAGAGGCCACCCAGTGGATTGAAACAGATGCTGAGACCCACAGCCAAACATTAGACAGAGATCTGGAATTAAAGGTGTGCACCACCACTGCCCAGCTTTTAAAATTTTTTTCTCATGGCCAACTTTTTTGTTTTGTTTTGTTTGTTTGTTTGTTTTGAGACAGGGTTTCTCTGTGTAGCCTTCGCTGTCCTGGAATTGCTTTGTAGACCAGGCTGGCCCTGAACTCACAGCGATCTGCCGGCCTCTGCCTTCTAAGTGCTGGGATTAAAGGCGTGCGCCACCACACCCCGCACCCATTGCCCACTTTTAAAGCCCTTTTATCGATCCAAATTGTTCCCTCTGGCCTAACGGAGGAAGGTAGAGGCAGCAGGGTGCTGGTAAATCCCATTAAGGGAAATCTGCTTCAGTCTGGTAAAGCATGGCTATTTTATAGATTTTTTTAAACTTTTCTTTAATTCCCTCTGTGTTTACACACAGAGAGACACATGATTAAAAATAAATCTTAAGAAAGTAAAATAAACAGTACATTGGGCCTTATTTGTAAGTTCATACGATTTGGGGAAGAGTCTTTTTGAAAAGTAATTTTCTCCACTGCCCACTTTTTGTTTTGTTCGTTTTCTTTTTGTTTTTCTGAGACAGGGTTTCTCTGTGTAGCCCTGGCTGTCGACCAGGCTGCCCTCAAACTCACAGAAGGTTCCAGCTGGACTGAAAGGCCC
Source organism: Acomys percivali (assembly GCA_907169655.1). Taxonomy (NCBI): domain Eukaryota; kingdom Metazoa; phylum Chordata; class Mammalia; order Rodentia; family Muridae; genus Acomys; species Acomys percivali. The sequence continues at coordinate 102,545,016 of OU015746.1, read as the reverse complement.
AGCACTGACTAAGATGAAAAGAGGCAAAGAGGAAGGAGGGAAGGAGAGAGAGAGAGAGAGAGAGAGAGAGAGAGAGAGAGAGAGAGAGAGAGAGAGAGAGAGAGAGAGAATATATGTGATTTGCTTTTGGAGCAACCATAACGTGGAAAATGAAGAGACATGATTTATACATGACTACAGTAGATTGTTGGTGGCACTGAAGCTTGGTGGTGCATACCTTTTATCCTCAGCACTCAGGAAGCAGAGACAGGAGGACCTCTATGAGTTCAAGGTCAGCCTGGTAGATCTAGTAATTTTCAGACTAGCTGGGACTATACCTACTGATATCTGGACACTATGTCATTTACCAACAAAAGAGGAGGGCTCAAGAGATGGTTCCACAGTTAGGAGTGCCTACTGCTGTCGTAAAGGACCCGAGTTCCATTCCTAGCACCCACATCAGGTAGCTTACAATCTCTTGTAAATCCAGTTCCAGGAGACCCGACTTATTCCGAGCGTACCCACACTCATCACCTGCACAGAGACACACACACTACAGGGCTGACGACAGAAAGCCTGTGCACACAGTCTCCCCTGTGCAGAGAGATGCTGCTCTCATGCCTCTCATTAAAGGACATTCTGTAGAAGTCAGGCTCCTCTTCCTTTTCTTTTCCTATAGCCTCAGCCCATCTTGATCTAACACACGAGGTTAAAAATAGTAAAGAATGTACAGTCCACTCACCAGGCCCAGCCTCAGGCCACCATTGAGCTCTGTGATCCTATTTAATTCAACTCTACAGTAGCAAAATATGCAAGGGATTTCTTCTTCTATGGCCTGGCATTTTATTCCTGGCCATAGAATATGGCTCAGGAAAAGGAATCCTTAGTTCATACTATGTAGGAAGGGTTGTTGAAAGTATTGTTCTCATCAAAGGATGTTTGAACTTTTTCTCCCTTCTCGTGTCAGCATCAAAAGTACTGTACCATCACAGGTTATAAAGCGAAGTAGAAAATTGTACTTCTGATCCTCCAAACACCTTGTTCAAATCCTGAATAGATTTTTTTTTCCATCACAAGCAAGAACCCTTCCAAACTTTCAGTGCATCAACTATCTCTGTAAAGCAGAAAATCCTGAAGCTATCACTAAATTTTTATATGACTATTTGGGTTTGCCTGGCACTCTCCGTATAGCCCAAGCTGGCACTGGAGTCACAGCAGTCTTCCTGCCTCAGACTCCCAAGTGCTAGGATTATAGGCATGAACCACCAAGCCTGGCTTACTGGCTTAACTATCTGATTGTTTGCATTTTTATCGTGTGTGTGTGTGTGTGTGTGT
>OU015746.1:102437313-102541935 GCA_907169655.1 Acomys percivali | reverse complement strand
AGAAAGAAAGAAAGAAAGAAAGAAAGAAAGAAAGAAAGAAAGAAAGAAAGAAAGAAAGAAAGAAAGAAGGAAGGAGAGAGGGAAGAAGGAAAGAAAGAAAACAAAGAAACCAGGGGCTGTCCAAGATGGGTCAGCAGGCAAAGGTGCTTGTGGCCAAAACTAAGTATATGAGTTCTATTACTGGAACCCAAACGGTGGATGGAGAAAACCAACTCCCACAAGTAGTCCTCTGGCCCCCACACACTTGCTGTGCGGTACACATGTGCTCACATTCACACATATACCCTGATATAAACACAATAAGTAAATAAATAAGTAAGTAAATAAACAAATAAAGTAAATTTAATAGATGGCTTTTAAAAAAAAAAAAAAAACCAACTAGGTGCACCTATGGGAGGAGAGTCCCTGCCTTTTCTGTCCTTTGGAGACAGTGAACCAGAGAAAGATGCTAACATCTGTTAGAGACTGGACACTCACCCCTTACAAGTTAGTTAACTCATCCTTGAGCACCAGGCCCTGTTTCTCTCTGCTCTGGACATGAGTAAACACTGCTGCTGCCTGCAGGCCAGTGTGAACCCTCATCTCCAGTACAGCCACCCCCAAGGATAACATGAATAATAAAAGGCAATCAAATTCCCCCAAGGAGTTCTCAGGTTCTTTCTTTGATGTCTCAAAATGATGCTCTGGGGCTTTGAAGCAGGGAATTTGCTTAAGGATGACAATTTAAAAAAATCAAGAGGTGTGGTGGCATGCCCCTTTAATCCTACCACTGAGGAAGCAGAGGCAGGTGGATCTCTGTGAGTTGGAATCTACACAGTGAGTTCCAGGACAGCCAGAGTTGCACAATGAGACCCTGCCTTAAAAAAAGAAAAAAAAAAAAGAAAGAAAAAAGTCTAGCAAAATATGACGATTTTAAGAAATTGTATATGAGGAGATTCATTTATGGAAGCCAAACTTCAAGAACTAGTTCAGATACTCAAATATCATGAGAATGAAGGGTCCACAATTAAGTTGCACACACACACACCCACCCGCCCCCACAGCTCAAGCCCTAAGACGCACAGGGTAGAAGTGAGACCTGACTTCTGTACATGCTCTGTGGCACATGCACTACTTCCAAAATAAATGCAATTTTAAAAAGAACTGGTTTGTGCAGGGCAGTAGGCTCATGGGGTCTGAGGAGTTAAGGGCATTTGCAGCTCTTCCAGAGGACCCTGGGTCAGGTCCCAGCATTCACATGGCAGCTCACAAGCTTCCCAGCCCCAGGGATGTGGTGCTCTCCTCTGGTAGCAGAGGAGGTAGCAGAGGTACACATATGTGTGTAAAGGCACATGTGTATGAGGCAAACACATAAATAAAATCAAAATACCTTTTCAAAAACAACATATTTGTATGAAAACGCCATAATGAAGCCCATTACTTTGTATTAGCTTTAAAAGTTTTTTTTTTTTTTAAGCAGAAAAGAATTAACATGTGCTTTATTAGTGAAGTGCTTGTAAAAAACGAGCTTACCAGTTAGGACATGACCTCCAGAGCCCCAGAAAGAGTCCCAAATCTCTATCATTTTCTATTTTCTGTGTTAACCGCAGAAAACCACAACTCCTCAGCTGAAAGAAGTTTGCTCTGTGAAGGTTTCCACATGGCACTTTGTTAGAGGGCGTTGGTGCTATACTGCCATCTGCTGTGTTGTGTCAAGATCAGGTTCAATCACCCACATCGGTGGCTCCCAGGGAGTGAGAATTACATGCAAGAAGCCTGTGTGGCTTTGCTTTGTGAGGCTTGAGCGCAGAAGAAACACATATGCAGTCATATGATTCAACATATATGAGGAATAGGGGGGAGGCTTATGTGTGGTTTTCAAAATATGATAAATTTGAAGAACCAAAAAAATGCAAAGTAACATAACAAGACTTATTCCTTCACCATCTTTACAGAACAGTGCACGTCCACAGACTCTTCCTGGACTTTTCTCTCTGGTCTTATTGTCACCATTCCCATGCCAAACATTTTCCCCTCCTGGACATCACATCTGTCACCAATGTTTGTAGCACCAAAACCACGATGTCTCAATACTACAGGCTTATGGGGGGTGAGGCTAACCAGTCCTTTGATGGTGTTTTCCTTCCACATGCCATTGGCCATTCTTCTAACACAACGGATCTCAACCTTCCTAATATTATGACCTTCTAATACAGTTCTCCATGGTGTGGTGACCACCACATAAAATTATTTTCATTGCTATTTCATATCTGTAATTTTGCTACTGTTATGGATTGCAATGTAAATATTTGTGTTTTCCAGTGGTCTTGGGTGACCCCTGTGAAAGGGTAGTTTGACCTCCCACAGGTTGAGAACCACTGTGCATCTGCCGGGTTTTTAGTGGCTTCTGGTGGAGGACAGTTACAGCTGCTGCTGTCCTGTTCGTGGTGGTTGGTTTGGGGGCCAGGATCTCAGTGTACAGCTAGGCTAGCTTTGAACTAGAAATCCTCCTGCTTTGCCTCAAGGGCTGAGACTACAGGCATGAGCTACCATGCTTCAGCAGGGGTGGGGGAGGTGGGGACACTGGAAGGCAATAGATGGAGCCAGGTGTGGTGGCGCACGCCTTTAATCCCAGCACTTGGGAGGCAGAGGCAGGCGGATCGCTGTGAGTCCAGGTCAGCCAGCACTATTATACAGAGAAACCCTGTCTCAAAACAAAACAAAACAAAACAAAACAAAAAATTTTTTTAACCAAAAACAAGGGCGATATATGAGCCTGCTTTTCCCTCAGATCACATTATGTCTGAGCCACCCCAGAAGATGCTTTCCACACTTGGGGAAGGTCTTCTACTCTACATTAGTCCTTTCAGGAACTACAGATCAGCTCAAAACAGTGCTGTTGTCTGTGGGGTGTGTGTGTGTGTACCAATGAGTTTTATTAGGGATATTTACAGGAATGTTGGGTGAGAGGCTACTGCGGTAGGAGCAGAAATGACTCAAAGACAGCTGCGTCACAAAAGCTCACCCCAACACGGATCACAGCTCACCAAAGCTGGAGCAGACTGCACATGCTGCAGGGAGCTCAAAGCTTTCAGAGTCCTTTCTAGGTAACTAGTAGGTGTAAGCCTCTTTAAGGCAGCTCATCTGGTCTTTGTTACATCTGTGCAGTTCACTGGGCCTCTGCTTCCTCTAGGCTGCTTGTCTGGTCTGTGATCCTTCCGGGGCTTGTCTGAGATAGTTCTTTGGAGCTTGGCATTTTCTGAGAGTTGACGCTCAGCAGTCTACTATCTATATACTTTTGGTTGGGGTGGGGGAGAGGTCAGTTTTTGGGGACTTCCTGAAGTGATTTTGAATTGTTTACTTCCCATCTTTATTGAAGAATAAAGTTTTTCTTCCCCTTAGAACATTCTGTCATTTTACATATTTGTAAACATCTCACCTTAAAATCCCCTGCTGTTTTACTTCACTTTTAAAAACTTTTTTTATGGGGCCAGGCACAGTGGTGCACACCTTTAATCCCAGCACTCTGGGATGCAGAGGCAGGCAGATCACTGTGAGTTCCAGGCCAGCCTGGTCTACAAAAGGAGTTCAGGACAGTCAAGTCTACACAGAGAAACCTTGTGTCAAAGAAACAAAAACAAAAACAAAAAAACAAAAAACTTTTTATAATCTTTTTGTGAATTTCATATTTCATATCATGTACCTCAATCTCACTCACCTCCCACCCAAAAGAAAATAAAAAACAAAAACAAAAAATAAAAACATTTTCTCATGGAAGCCGTAGCGTGTGATATCTGTTTGTCCCACAATATATCTGTTTGTCCATACATCTTTACTTACAAGCGTTCATTGCAATTGGGCTGGTTTGAGGCCTCTGGCTTCGGCTGCACTATCAGTACTGGATCATCACTGGGACTCCTCCTCCTGGATGTCCTGTTGTTGTCCTGTATCATGGAGGTCCTCAGCTTTGGATCTGCAGAACCACCCCCTTCACATGCTCCAGCAGATCATCGATGGGGCAGACACTGGGGTGGGCCAACCCAAAGCCCTGGATCTGGACCTGAGAAGTGGCTGAGTTGGTCAACCTTCTGGCTCTCCCCAACCCACACCACCAAGGCCAGATCTCCAGCACAGGCCAGGCCAGCTCACTCAGTCCTGCAGCTGACAAGAGGCAGGGCCAGCTCTCCTGCTCTCATGGCCTTAAGCAGCTCACCGATGCCTACCCACTACAACAGAGCGCACTCTACTCCTGCTGCCCAGGCCAGGTGAGGTGAGGGGCCAGTCTCCTGAGAGTGCTTTAGCCTTGAGAGACAGACCCATTTGTATCTTAACTGCTTCCCAAAGGCCCATCCTCTGGTAGCTTTGCTGTGAGCCTGTAGTGCTATTAGGGGCTGCTGGAAGTTATGACTTTGGATGGAGGTGGTCCTCAAAGGGGATGGTGGGAGCTTGGCCCCTCCTCTTCCTCTCCCACTGCTGTCTTCTTGCTTAGAGAGCCTAATCTTTAAACCTATCCTGATGCTGGCTATAGTTTGCCGTTGCTCTTTGTATGTGTGTGCACAGTCTAACAACATGAGGCAGTTCCCCTCTCTGAGGGATTTTAAGTGGTAGAAAATATAAAGAGACTTGCATTTTGAAAACCCCGCTGGCCTCAGAGTGGAGACCAGGGGTGGAGGGAGTGTGAGGACAAGCTGAGCACAGTTTCAACCAGCCTCAGACGTCTCTCCTGATCTTTCATTAGAAGAAACTGAGGTCAGAAGGGTTAATGTACTGACTACTGCCCCCCCACACTATTTGCATATTTCTGGAGCCAATTCTCAGAATTTCCCAATTAAGACCTGCATCTCCTCACACCCGAACAATTTACGTAATTTAACTTTGCTTTCACAGAATGCATATCTCCTCTGGTTTCTACTGTCTGGTCCTGCAGACAGAGAGGAATCTAATTAACTTATTTTGTGAAGCTGTGCTCACAAATGAATCCCTAACACTGCTTCCAGGTAAGGAGGCGAAGAGGACTCCAAAGATACAGCTGCAGGCTTTCCCAGCTGTGGGCTTCTGGGGGATCTTTGGTTGTTTGGTTATTGGGTCTCATCGCTACTTAGTCCAGTGTGGACTCAAGCTCCCAGACTTGAGTTCCCAAGCTTACTTTGAACCTTCTATATAGATTGGTTGACAGGTTAGAACTTTAACAATCGTGAAGAGGTTGGAATGTTGCAAGTCGAGGAACTAATTACAGTTTATCTTGGCTGTTTTTGTTTGTTTGTTTGCCTCCCCTAAATTTATTTATTTTATTTTATTGTGCATAAGTGTTTTGCCTGCATAGGTTTGTGTACCACTTGCATGCCTGAAGAAGGCACTGGGGCCCCTTGAACTGGGGTTAGTTACAGATGGGTGTGAGCCACCATACGGATGCTGGGAAACATCCCAGGTCTTCTGTAGAAACAAAAAGTGCTCATCCTTGCTGAGACATTTCTCTCTTTCCCTCCTTTTTGGGTTATCCTTTCTTTCTTTTTCTTATTACGTTTTATGTGTATGCATGGTCTGCCTTCATTTATGTCTGTATGCACATGTATGTACCTGCCTCTCAGAAAAAGGCATCAGATCTTTTGGGATTACAGTTAAAGACTGCCATGTGGATGCTGCCATGTGGATGATGGTACTCAAACCTGGGTCCTCTGGGAGAGTAGCAAGTGCTCTTAACCACTGAACCATCTCTCCAGCCTCTGTTGGATTATCTTTAGACCACTTAATATCTATTCACTGCACAACTTAATACCCCTGTGACTATCAGGTGAAATCTTTGAAAGGTCTTAACTTAGCAGATCACTACCTCCCACCAACCAAAAAGCTAAGAATGTCATCAGATAGCATCTGTAGCCAATAGCAGTGACTTCCTAGCTTTTCTTATCCTGCCTATCTACTGTGCCCACCAATGTACTTGAAAAGTTTTGATTTATAACTTTCTTTTTTTCTGTACTATAAAACATCAAGAAACCATTACCACACTGAAACATGAAATCCTGTTCCCAGGCCATGGTCACTCATATCTGACCCCAGAATTAACTATCTCTTCTCTCTCTTGAGGTGACAGCTCTTGTTTTTTTGTTTTGTTTTGTTCTGTTCTGGTTTTTTTGTTTTGTTTTGTTTTAATTTGGTCACCAGACTGGCACCAGATTTACAGCAATTACAAGGTGTTCACCAGCACACCCAGAAGGGAAGGGTTTTAAACAGTTCCAAACAAAGCTTCAGAAAGCACAGAACCATAGACCCAGTGTTGCAGGGGCGACAATGGAGTCCAGTGAGCACCTGTGGACTTTGCAGGGTCTTATATCACAGAAGGAGAAATTGGACAGGGGCACACAGGTGTTGGTAGATAAAGAAACAGTCTACTAAGAAAGAGGGCACTTCCGAGGAAGGAAGAGGGCCAGAGCTGGGAGGAAAATTAGAATCTCAGTGGCACCTAAATTCGAGGAAATTGGGACCTTTATACATTATCTGCAAAGTGGATGGTTTTTCTTTTTCTGATCCTGCTCTGTCAGACACCAGCCTGGGTGGGGAAGAGTTTCTAGTCTGATTTATGGTATATCCTGTCTTAGTGAGGATTTCCACTGATGTGAGGAAACACCGTGACCAAAAGCAACTTGGGAAAGAGAGGGTTTATTTTGCTTATAGTTCTATGCTACAGTTAATCATACCAAACAGTTATGGTGGGAATCTGAGGAAGAAGCTGATGCAGAATCTATTTTGGAGTAACACCTTGTCCTCATAGCTTGCTCAGTCTGCTTTCTTATAGAACCCAAGACCACTGGCCCAGGAGTGGAGCACTCGCAACGGGCTGAACCGACTCCTGTTAATTATTAATTAAGAAAAATGCTGCCAGGGAGTGGTGGCAGCGGCGGCAGCAGTGCACACCTTTAAGGCCAGCACTTGGGAGGCAGAGACAGGTGGATCGATGTAAGGTCAAGGCCAGCCTGGTCAACAAAGAGAGTCCAGGACAGCCAAGGCTACACAGAGAAACCCTGTCTCAAAAAAACCAAAAGAAGAAAAAAAAAGAGAAAAGAAAAATGCTTACCTACAGCCTGATCTTGTAGAGGCATTTTTTCCGTTGAGACTCCCTCCTTTCAGATGACTATAGCTTGTATCAAGTTGATAAAACTAGCCAGCACATATGCTAATTTTGACCACATTCTCCTTCCAGTCTCAAATGCAGCTCTCCAGAACTGAGTCTTAATTATTTATTGTATAATATAAAGTTGAGTCTGTCAAAAATCCTAGAAAGAAAGCCACAGAGGCTATTTTTAGTTCGGTTTTCTATTGCTGTGAAGAGACCACGGCCACAGAAACTCTTATAAAGGAAAACAGTTATTAGGACTGGTTTACATTTTCACAGGTTCAGTCTATTATCATCATGGCAAACCAAGTGCTAAGAATTCTACATCTAGATCCACGGGCAACAGGAAGAGACAATGCTACATCTGAGACCTCAAAGCCCACCCACAGTGACACACTTCCTCCAATGAGGCCACACCTCCTAATAGTGCCACTCCCTATGAGCCTAGGGGGCCCATTTTCCTTCAAACGACCATAGAGGCCAAGTCAACATCCTTAGGGATGCCGGTGGAAAGGATAACTGTTGGAAGGAGCAAAAATATTTTAAAGAGAGAGACAGGTGGCTCTCTCTGTCTGATAGACTGTTGAAATGGTACTTTACTCATACACAATGAAGTCACGACTATTGGGTTAGATAAAAGACCTGGCTCAAAAGCTTATACCCTACATGAGTTCATTGATATGATGCTATAGAATAGTCTAAGGTAGTTTATGTTGATAGAAATCAGAATAGTTACCTGCAGGGGTTGATAAAAAGAGGGACAAGGGAACTTTCTGAAGTCACAAATACATTTTATGTTTTTTTTTTTAAAAAGTGGAACTAAAAGGAGTGTTTACCTTTACCAAAAATTCTCAAATGATTATATTTGTATATCGTTAAGACATGGGAGGGAGGAAGGAATGGGAGGATACAAGGGATGGGATAACTATTGAGATGTAAAATGAATGAATGAATTAAATGAATAAATAAATAAAAATTAAAGACATATTTAGACCCCTACCCAGATCTAGCCAATGGTCAGAACATTCTCCACAGTTGAGTGGAGAGTGGGATATGACTTTCTCATGTACTCTGGTGCCTCACATTTGACCATGTCTCCTGGAGGGGGAGACCTTGTGGCACTCAGAGGAAGGACAGCAGGTTACCAAGAAGAGACTTGATACCCTATGAGCATATACAGGAGGAGGTAATCCCCCTCAGGAACAGTCATAGGGGAGGGGAATAAGGTGAAAATGGGAGGGAGGGAAGAATGGGAGGATATAAGGGATGGGATAACCATTGAGATGTAACAAGAATAAATTAATAAAAAAAAGACATATTTAGTTGTATTTTTTATGTGTATGAGTATATATCTGCATTTGTGTATTGCACAATGTGTGTGCAGTGCCCAAGAAGGCCAGAAGAGGGTGTCATATCCCCTGGAATGGAGTTATAGATGGTTGTGATATGGGTGCTGGGATCTGAACCCAGTTCTTTGGCAGTAGCAGCAAATGCTCTTAACTGGTGAGCCATCTCTCCAGCCCATACTGATATTTTTCTTTTAATGAGGAAAAAAATTCAAATGACCTAAAAATGTGTAAATTATAGGACTTACACAGTACATCTTTGATAAAACAGGAGTAGTCATAGTAGTAATGATGATGATCGCACACACACAGTGCCATTTTAAGGATTTTTTTGTATATTAAGCTTATTTAATTTTCACGGTAACCTTCTGAAAGGGGCACTAGTATTCATGTCTAATATAGTAAAGAACAAACTGGAACAGAGAAAGTAACCTACCAAGTTCACATAACTGGGCAGCAGCAGAGATGGAGTCTGAACTCAGGCATTTTCCAGTGCTTTCCTACATCACACTTCACTCCCAACAAAATAGAACTCCAGGGTCATGCTTTTCTCCTTATCTGTAAAGGACTCGCAATGTGTGACCCCAGGGGCTTTTATAAGCTATAGAAGTGTTTGGCATGAGCTAATAACCCCCAGAAACACTCTGTAGCAAGATTACTGTCCACATGACTGTCCATATAGTTACTTATATGAAAGTTGTGCTTGTGGAATCTCTAAACTGCCCTTGCACCCAAATAACAAAGATGTCCTGCATGTTTCTGAAGGGGGTGGGGGAAAGAACAGAACAGAAAGATGCATGGGCAGCTAAATAATGTTACTTCTAAGAACTTTTTAGTTCCTCTCTCACAGGATGCTTAGAAGGTAAGAAGGGTTGTTTTGTGTATTGTAGGGCTGTTATCAAAGCCAGGGCCATGTGTATACTAACAGATGTGCTATCACTGCATTACTTTTCTCATTGCTGCAATGGAATACTCAACAAAGCCAATTTAAAGATGGAAAGGCTTATTTTGGCTCACAGTTTGAGGGATACAGCCCATCATGATGAGGAAGTCACAGGGACAGGAATGCTGCAGGATATTTGATGCCATTGTGAATCCTGAGATTGTGAACTGGAAAAAACATGTTTCTTGTTGTGGTGTGGCTCAGCCCTAGCACACACCTTTAACCAAGAGCTTTCTGATTATTGTAAACAGATGGTTGAGGTGTGGCTTAGCCCTAGCACACACCTTTAATCCAAAAGCTTTCTCTAAACAAGATTAAATAAAGTTACCCCTAGGTCAAATGTAGGAGTAAGCAACCAATTGACAGGGAGTGAACATAGGGGGAAAAAAAAACAGGGAGAGGAAGACAGAGAGATGCACAGGAAGTAGAAAGGAAGAACATTTAGTTTAAAGGGTATATAAGACAGTGTGAAGAAGGAGAAAGGGCCTTTTCCTTCTGGGATGTATGATAAATAGGAAAAGCTTTTCCCTTCTGAGATGTCACCTAAGTAGGAAGATCAGCTGGGTTCTTTCTCTGCCTCTCTGAGCTGGCTAGTTTTTACCCCAATATCTGGTTCCTGAGTCTTCATTGGGGTGGGTAGAGCTGGAGTTGGGAGAGACCCTGCCCTTGGGCTGGAGATTTCTGGGTAGGGGGTGGAGTATGCTAGCCACACCCTGTAGCAGGTAGGGCCACACCCTGTGGCAGGTAGGGACACACCCTGTAGCAGGTAGGGATCAAGGGATATCTGAAATTAAACAATAAAGTTAATGAGCAAAGCCAGACACAAAAGAACAAATATTGTATGATTGTACGTATACAAAATGTCAAAGGTAGACACATTCAATATTGACAGATATAGCTGGGTTGGTGGTGCACACCTGTAATCCCAGCACTGGGGAGGTAAAGGCAGGTGGGTCTCTGTGAGTTTGAGGCCAACCTGGTCTACAAAGTGAGTCCAGAACAGCCAAGACTACACAGAGAAACCCTGTCTAGAAAAACCAAAACCAAAACAAAATAACAAAAACAAAAACAAAACACCCCTGACAGATATGAAATTAGAAGTCTCTATGAATTTGGAGAGGAAAGAAACATTACCTCAGAACTGTCTGGAGTGGTGAGGAATTTCGGATGATAGTCTCACAACACTGCCACCCACTGACAATGCTTGACAACGGTTACCATGCAACTTTTTACTATATACTAAAAAATACATTTTATTTTAAACTTAAAGGTTTGCCAAGTGTTTAATAACATGTACTTCCTCTTACTTTCCTGGAGAGGGAGTGAGAAAGGAGCTTAAGAAGTGGGGCTGGAGAGATGGATTGTTGGTTAATAGCACTGGCTATTCTTCTACAGGTCCCAGATTCAATTCTTAACACCAAACTGGATTCTAACACCCTCTTTTGACCTCTGCTGGCACTAGTCATGCATGCGGTACACAGACATACATGGGGATAAAACACCCATACCCATTAAAAATAATAAGAAAGCACTCGGGAGGCAGAGGCAGATGGATAGGCATGAGTTCGAGGCCAGCCTGGTCTACAAAGTGAGTCCAGGACAGCCAGGGCTACACAGAGAAACCCTGTATCAAAGAAAAAATTAAATTAGGGGCTGGAGAGATGGCTCAGTGGTTAAGAGTGCTGTTGTTCTTGCAGTGGATCAGGGTACATTTCCCACTTTACATGGAGGCTCACGGCCACCTGAAACTTCAGTCCCAGGGGATCTGACACCTTCTTCTGATCTCTATGGGCAGCAGGTACACACAGCACACACATCCATGCAAGTGAAATACTCACACATATAAATAGATAAATCTAAAAAAAAAATACAAAAGAAAGAAAGAAAGGAGGTAAAGAGAAGACAAAAGGAAAAGGGCTTACCATATAATGTGCAGTTCTTGATTGGCTTTTATTTTTCCCAAAACAATATTCTCAGCGGGCTGGAAAGATGATTCAGCAGGGAAAGTGTTCGCTGCCTAAGCATTAGGACTGGAGTTCACATTCATATGTGTGGTTATGGTGTCTCCACCAGTATTCTTATGCTAGACATGCAGAGTGTAGGAGACACAAGATCCTTGTGCTCAGAGATAAGCACCAGGGAAACAGGAATGTTAAACACACATGGCTGTCCCTTCAAAAGGAGAGGTGTATAACTTGTGTTCTGCCAGAAAGCTGAAAATGGATGTGCTTAATAGATTGATGACGTCTGTGTTATGTTACCTGTATGACCAGGCTACATCAGCTCCCCAAAACTCTTATGTTTATCCCAGTTCATCTATAGTGCTATCCACCCCCTTCCCCAGACCTTTGTGAGCACTGTTTACCTTGAGCCTGCTTCTTTAGTTGATCTATAGAATGTATTCTTATGGAAGATGTTACTTTACTAGACTTTACTAGAGTTTTGATGAAATTGTGTCTTAGGCTTTGTTGTACACACTGGACAGTTATTTATCACCAGGAAACTTTTCTCCCCGAAGTTGTGCTGTGCTTAAATATGTCTGAAATAAACCACCCAGTGTCAGACTGTTGAAGTTTGAACCAACACCAGCGACTGAGTCGTGTTGAACTGGACTTCCTTCTTGCCTCATGCAAATCGACACTCTCTGCTGGCCCTGGTGTTTGCAGAGACCCCCACAGCAGAGATAGGCTAGGTTGAGCCGGCTAGGTAGACTAGCTGAGTTAGCAAATTCTGGCTCCAAGTGAGAGACTCTGCATCAACATACAATGTGAAGATAAATCAGAAAAACAAACAAAACAAAATACTCTACAACCTCTGGCCTCACACTTGTGTACCCACTTGAGCACACATGGGAACACATACCTTGCATGAATACATACCACACAAACACAAAGAAAGATGTAACACTTTCAAATTCATACCACTCCACCTCCCAGAAAATAACTACTACTCACCTGCTGATTTTAGCCTTTTAAATAATTTTAAGTGTAAAAGTATCCTTTTATGTGTTTTGTTTTGTCTTGTTTTTAAGAAAGCTGCTTAATATGTAGCTCTTGCTGACCTGGAATTTACTATTTACACCATGGTGGCCTTGATCTCACAGAATTCCCCTGCCTTAGCCTCCTGAGTGCTGGAGTTAAAGACGTGTGCCACCACAAACAGCTAAAAGAAAACAAAATAGTCAAATGTATAAATGTGCTCTCCTTTCAGGCTTCCTTCCTTTATTTGTTGTTTCATTTTCTGTTCGTTTGTTTCTTTTTCTCTAGGTCCATTTTTGAAACAGAGTCTCGTGTAGGAGAGGGTGGCCTTGAACTCTTTAGTCTTCTGTCTTAGACTCCCAAGTGCTGGCACTACAGGTGCATGTTTTCATGACTGGCTGTTGTTTGGTTTTCTAAAGAAAGATTGATTGCCCTGTGTAGTCCAGGCTGGCCTCAAACTGTGGCCGACCGCCTACCTCCACCTCCTAAGTGGTCCCAGCTGTGGTTACAGACGTTTACCCGACACCAGCTGTTTTTCTGCTGCTCCCTTTGGTACAGGGTCCTAAATGCTTGTGTGACGTGATAGCGAAGTCCCCTGATCTTCCAGGAGGGCATCTGCTGCACAGGACTGTCCTCCAAGCCTGACTACTGTCGTCTTCAGGATGTTTAGATGGCTCTGTTTGCATGAGATAGCCCTCCCTCATAGAAGGAGTGGGTAGGGAAGTTGAGGGAACCTTGCCTGCGTATCCAGGCGCCCCTCTCGGCCAATTATATGCAGTGCTGCTATAATTACACCCGTGGGCTCCGGGGAGACAAGGGTAAGCACAGCCATGCGGAAATAATCACCCTTGTTGGGTGTAGACCTTCTGGTGTCGTTACTTTGGGGTTACCTTACCCAAGCTCCAGCCTGAAACCCCTCACCCACAGCACTGTAGGTAACGCCAATGACGTTGTTTTGTTGTTGAGCTCCTCAGAGGAGGTAGACGTTGCCTAGTTATTCTTACCCTCAGCGGCTTCCTTGAGGAAGTGACATATGTATGTATGTATGTATGTATGTATGTATGTATGTATGTATATTTGGGTGGTGGTGGTTTTGAAACAGGGTTTCTCTGTATAGTCCTAGCTTTTCTGCAACTCACTCTGCAGAGACCAGGCTGGCCTCGAACTCAGAATTTTTAATTTTGTTTTATTTTTAAAGCTGTGTGTGCTGGCACATGCCCCCAAACTTCTGGTACCAGGGGTTGACATAGCTACAGGTGGCTTAGACACCTGATATGGGTGCTGGGATACGAACTCGGCACCTCTGGAAGAGGCACAAATGACAATTTGAGTCTTAAAGCACCAGCAGGGGTTATTCACACATTAGATATGTTGTTTTTTAGTGGTCAGTGACCCAGGCAAAACCTCTTCGTGCCCCTGAGAAAGCACTGCTAATGACAGGTATGGTCTACACTGTGATTGTTGCTGCAGTATTTAAAGAACTTCAGTATGTAAGGCATCAACGATGTGGGTTATGGGAAGCGACACATACTTAAGTACCCTAGGCGTCCCTAGTCCCTCAACTTTTCTGGGCTAAAATAAATCTCTCCACCAAATATGAGCTAGGATGGTTACATCTGTAGCCTCTGCCTATTCGGAAACCTCCACCTGCGCCAAGGCGGCTCCTTGACGCTAGCGGTGACCCTGGGGAAACCACAGACGCCCCCCAAAGGCTCAGAGTCTGGGGAAACACTAACCAAATGCACCCGCCAGCATGCACCACTCTGATTGGCTCGGCTGGCCCCCGGCATCCAATCGACGCAGCGTTTGTTGAGCAGCGGCGGCAACCTGGGTACACAAGTGGCCTGAGCAAGCTGCGGGTGGCCGTCGGGGCCATGAACCTGGGGTAAGCTGGCCGGGACTTCCTGGGGTGCGAGGCTGACCTTCGGCGGGCGCGTGGCGGCGGGCGGGGTTCAGACACGGAGTCCCAGAGGGCGAGACACTGAGTCGCTACAGCTGCTCCGCACCGAGCTGGGCATCCTGAGCTGGGGCATGACCGAGTGTGGGGTGCGGTCTTCATTTCAAAAGTTCAGTTTTGGAAGAAGACTAGCCACCAAACCTAGACTTAACCACGCATCCAGCAGCTGAGTGTTAGGTTCTCATCTGGGAGTTTGGAAATAAATGAGGCAGCCCGTCCTGTGAGCTTACGGGACTATTGACTAGGGACTTAGCAACTTCACTTTCATTGAAGATGTTGCCTTGTAACGTAAAACTGTTTGTAATCCCTGCAACGGGGAAGCCTTTAACACCTATTTCTCACAGGTTGTTTCCTTTAACTAACAAAGGAGGCACTTTGATTTCCTCTACCAAAGCAACACTGGGTTTTTGCTTTGCTAGTCTATCTGCTCGCCCTTTTAATTTCTTGGCTTGATGTTTTCTTTTTAACATTGTCTTCATTATTTTACTGTTCATTGATCCATAACCCCACCCCACCCTCACCCCCGTAAAACAATGAAATATTTTGGAATCCCATTAGTAGAGTTTTGATGACCTTAATAGACAACATAAGTTTTGCTGGGGTTTTTTTTTTTTGTTTTTTGTTTTTAATGCTGGTGTTTTTGACATGTAAAGACTATACTTTGAGGGAGGTTCAGGCAGGAGGATCAGGAATTCAAAGCCAGCCTGGCCTACATAGAGAGTTGGAGGGCAGCCTGGGCTATATGACTTAAACAAAAAAAAAACACCTTTCTTTGATGGTCACACACACACAGACACACACACACATAGACATACACACACACACATAGACATACACACACATTCAAAGGTATAGATTTTAAGGTTCATATAAATATTTCTGGTTGCTATTTAGTTCAAAATTGTCTAATTAAAATTGTCGAAATAATTTTCTTTTATTTTGCAGAGATGGTTTAAAGCTTGAAACTGAATTATTGGATGGAAAAACCAAGCTAATTCTGTCTCCATATGGTATGATGAGTTATTGGAAGTCTAAAATGCTTTAAGTTTGTATGTAGAATATGTAGTAGTTTAGCAGATGTTTTGCTTGTAATAGAGATAGTTGAATGACACTTCGAAACAATGTTTTCCTTATGTCTTTAAATTGACATTTATCCAAATAAAGTCAGATTGTGACAGTGATCACTATTGTCAGTATTGGCTCATAAAATATATTTCATGTGTAATCTAATGGAGGTAGAGTTCAGGTAATTATGTACTTTTGCATGTAAACACACTATTATGTGAGAAAGTTAAATTTATACAGTATAACCACATTGCTAAAGTCTATTATTATTATTACTTATTAGTTTTTTTTTTTTAACTCAATAGAGTTCCTCAGTCTTCTCCCCACCACCATCTGCTTATAGTCATACGTTGGAAAGATAACTGAAATAAAGATGAAATGGGAGTTAATACTCGAACCACCACATCGTAAAAATTGGAATATTTGGGTGGGGCTTAAGATTAATGCTTTCGGGATGGTATTTTTATCCTAACATCTTAATCAGTACTTAACATTTTCTTTTGTCACTGCCTTAATATGTTTGGGTTAATAGTTTAGTAATTTTATTTTCTTTTGTAGAGCATAAGTCAAAAGTTTCTGTGAAGGTAAGCCAAGTGATTTTGACCCTGCCTGTTTCCACATGTAAAATGCGTATTTTCATGTTTTGTTTGTTGAGGCATGGCCTTTCGGTTGGACCCAGAACTTGCCAGGACAGCTAGTAAAGCTAGGCAGCTTTCTCCAAAGGACTTCCTGTCTCTGCTTTCTACATGCTGGAATTAGAGATGGGCCTTGACATGTACCCAGCATTTATGTGTGCTCTGCGCATCCAGATGCTGGTCCTCACAATTCCATGGCCAGCACTTTAACCGCTGGGTCATCTCTCTAACCTGGACTTTGTGTTTTTAGTGTGAGGAGTATTGGTGAGCTTGGTAGGAGAGCAGCACACTATAAGAAGGTGTCTTGTGACATAATCTCATCCAGGAAGCTCCTGGGGGTGGTTTGGGCTCCGTTGCTTTTCTTGCTCAGTAACCTGAACATAACTGAATCTTTGTAGGGAAGTCTGACTTTTTTGTTAAATGCAGCCAGCCTCCTTTCATTATTCCTCATTGGCATTGATTGAGCTATAGGCAGTGTTTAGAACTGGATTAGCTGTACCTTGCCGTGGCATGCTCATTGAGTTTCGTTCTTAATAAATGTTCTTAGAAGACCCTTTTTCTGCATAGTACCTCTGGAACAACAGGAATATGACAACAGAATCCTAGTTGTTTCACTCCATTTGGTAGGTTTGTGTCCAGCAGCTGTGAAACTCCAGTGTGGCCTGGAGCTCCGCTCTGGCTTCATATGTCTTCTTCAGGAAAGGGAAACAGTACAATCCACCCTTGTTGTCCACAAGAGCCAGGTCTGGTGTGACTGTAATGGACGTTCGATGGGCGCTAGAGATCCCCAGAAGGGAGGGGACCTGGAGAGTTGCTTCTGCCCGTGGAGGAGACCAAGTTCATACACGGCAACTGTGTAATTAGAAGCTTAGAGATGAGGGAGCTAGTTACTAGTTAGAGAAGTAGGAAGTATATTCCAGGCTTACAGGAAATAGTACGAAATGCCAAATTATGAGAAATAAGTCGCTTGTGAAAGATGGTGTACCTTGAGGGCGTGTAGGACAGGAAGCTTAGGAGGAGAGTTTGAATTTATGCTCAAGGTCCTAGAAAATGGTGTGACTTACTATAGGGGAATCCATTAAAGATTTGTGTGTTTGGTTGGTTGGTTAGTTGGGGTTTTTTGTTTGTTTTTTCAAGACAGGATTTCTCTATGTAGACTTGGCTGTCCTGGAAGCTCACTTTGTAGAGAGGCTGGCCTCGAGCTCATAGAGATCCACCTGCCTCTGCCTCCCTTAAGTGCTGGCACTAACGACACGCCGCACCACCATTATTATTATTATTATTATTATTATTATTATTATTATTATTATTATTATTATTATTAAAGATGAAATTTCACTGTGTAACTCAGGCTAGCATAGAACTCCATTGTCTTCCTCCCTCAGCCTCCCAGTGCTGGAGTTTTCAGGCATGCACTACCAAGCTCAGCTCAGTGTAGGATTTTTTGATAAGGGAAGTAGCTATAATCTTAAGTTTTCTTTGTAGGAAAGCACAGCAGGTAGCTCTGTGTAAGGCAGATTATCATTACAGGAGAGCCAGTTACTTGTCAGTCGCAGCAGTCAGGAGCACCTGGTAAGGCATTGAGCTTACATGGTGGAGGAAACATCCAGAAATGACTCTGAATGTCTGTTACTGGAGTAGGTTAAATGAGACGGTCTGTTTAGAAAGCTGAAGTGCCCAGCCGTGACAGCGAAGGCTCAAGAGTCAAGACAGTGAGAAAGGAGCCGTCCAGTGGCTGGAGATGGGCTGAGGTGCTAGCTGAGTTGAGCCATGTGCAATATGTTGATAATTTGATAAAGTGACTTTTGAAAAACTAAAGCACTTGTTTGTTTGATTGGTTTGGTGTGGTTGAGATGATGGGGTTTTCTGTGTAGCCCTGGCTGTCCTGAAACTTGCTATGTAGACCAGGCTGGCCTCAAACTCACAGAGATCCGCCTGCCTCTGCCTCGTGAGTGCTGGAGTTAAAGGTGTGTGCGACTGGCTCTAAAATGACTTATTTATGCCTAAAAATGAGAAGGTAAAATCTGGCATTCTTAATTTTCTTGAAATAGTGGAGGATCTTACAACTTATTTCAGTACAACAGTACAGCGTTTCTGGGAAATATGGTAGTACCCATTAGATGAGAAGAATGCCAGCTTCTTTCTGATCTAACATGGCACATGTTTTAATGTGCCAACTGTCATTTGTGTAGTTAATATTTAAAATAGTCCAGGGATGCAAGGGCAAAAGGTGCCCCTAGATGTTGGTATTATCAAAACCTGAAGCCAGCTGCTGGAGAGGTGGCTCAGCAGCAAAAAGCACCGACAGCTTCTGCACCATGGCAGCACACAACCATCTCTGACTCCAATTCCACGGAAACTGGCCTGTGGTGCATAGACATAAACTCAGGTGCGTGCGCATACGCGCGCGTGTGCACACACACACAAACACACACACACACACACATTATTTTTAGAACAAAAAACCTAAAGCTAGGAATAAACAGGGTGAAGAGATATAGGTAATAAAGAAATCTTGGGGCTGGGATGTATTTTGGAAAGTGGTGTAGGAGGAGCTTGAGCACGTCATCAGCATGCTTGTCTGTTTGCAGCTTGTTGGAAGAGAAGGGAAGTTTGAGTGATGAAAGCTCTCGGGGCATTTACTCCACTCTGACAGCAAGGATCTTTTCTTAATAATTTTCTTGCATTCCTCACACTTTTCATAGTGCACACAGAAAGCAAGTGGTGTTTGATGGATTAAATGAAGGATAGATAAAATAGATAAGATGTAATTTAGTAATGAAAACATGTTTTATGTATATGCTAATTAGCTAAGGGAGCCCCTGAAGGAAGAAGGTCGAATATGATCCCATGGCTACTGAGCTCAGAATAAAACAGTGGTGCCATAGAAATGTGAGTATTTTTTAAAAAGAAGCTAATTTGGAAGCTAGGATGAATTCAGTGGCACACGAGGTGTAGTTAAGGATGTTCAGTCAAAATGTTTTTATCAAAAAAAAAAGTTTTTATCACCTGCTCTGTTGCACTCATGCTGTAGGTACAGGGGATAGGGAGATTGAAAAAAGAAACAAAAGTCTGTTCTATGGAGTTTACATTAGGATGGTACAGAATGGACAGAGCTAAGAATAGTAAATAAATATAAGACAAAGAAGCTGTGGAGAAAAAAGAGGGTGAAGGCAAGATCAGGACAGAGCCCAGCAGCACTGGGGAGGGGTGGGAAGTACCAGAGGAGGCGGAACAGGGCCTCAGGGAAGGACCCGAGCGGTGGTTGGAAGCTGGTAAGGAAGGAGCTATGTAGAGTCTGAAGTGACAGTGTTCTAGCAAGACACACTGACTAGGGCCGCAGTCTTGTCGAGGCCAAGGAACGTTAAGAAGCTCACGTGGCTGGGGACTAAGATAGAAAATGAGGTCAGGGACTGGTTCAGGGGTAAAGGTGCTTGTCTCCAAGTCTGATCCCCAGAGCCTATATGGTGGAAGGAGAGAAACAGCTCCCACAAATTGTCCTCTAGCTCCTCCCAGTTAAAAAAAAAAGTACGAATAAATAAACAAATAAGGTTAGATCTAAATAGACAGTGGAGACAGAAGAGACAAGAGGAGATTACAGTGAGAAATTCAGCTCCGCCTCCAAGCATAAGAGGCCATGGGAGGCTCTTAAAGGATAACAGCATGATCTGAATTACATGTTGTGAATCGGTGTGTTGAGAGTAGACTGGTAAGCAAGGGTGGAAGAGGGGATAGTAGGTCAAGGGAGAGCTACTACCCTGGGGCAGAGAAGTAAGGAGTGATGCTAGGGGTGGTCATTCAGAATACAGCAAACAGCCTTTGACAGATGGTATCTACCAGCTGGAGACACGGCTCAGCAGTTCAGAGCACTTGATAGTCCTCCTGCAGAGGACCCGGGTTTACTTCCCAGTACCCACATAGTGGCTTTTAACTGCTGGCACCAGGCATGCATGCTGCATACGTACATGCAGGCAGAACACTTGCCAAGAATCGAATGAGGGAAATGTAAGGGCTTTTGTGAAGAAGCAGTAGTTACTAACAGTGAGGGAACGCATGGACTTGGTGCGTGTGGGGCTGCTGGGTAGCCTGCTGGACAGTCTCACTTATGAGTGTAATAGAACCAGTTACCGTCCTTTCTCCACTAGTATTTACAGGCTGTGGAGAATTGGACATTTCTAGAGTTGGGATTTGATTAGTATGTGAGACGGGCTGCAGGATAAAGAATGAAAAAGAAATGTTAAGAAGGGAAATGAGAGCAGGTGGGGAGGTGTCAGCATGGACGCATGATGGATCCCAGCACGGGTAAACAGTACATGGAGTTGGATGTGGGAGAGAATGGGCTGGGAAACAGGAGGATGGTCTGTCTAGAGCTTGCAGTTGTGGGTCCTTACAGGGTCACTATACAATCACTGTGGGGATGAGTGAGGCCATATGGAGGAGAGAGTGAGGAAGTGGATGGCCTGTGTGGATGTGAAAGAGCAGTAACTAACATGGCCGGGATTGGAGAGAGGGTGAGCCAGGAGCTAAGATGGTCGACTGGTGACCTAGAGGAGGTAGTGCGAGTTACATAACTTACTGATACACAGTTCAAAGCTGGTGTAGAATGGAGTTGACCTGTAATATACAATCTTATTTGTATTCTTTATTATCTGGAATTAAAATCATTTCTCATTGTTGACTCTCTCAGGAGAAAGTCTGCCAAGGTGAACAGCATCTTATGGCTGTAGTATCTAACTGAGCAAAATGAAAAGCTTAGAGGCCTGGGCTATCAGACTTTAAGACTGGTGATTGTTAGCTGGCTGCAGTGGCTCACACCTGCAATCTCAGAGGCAGTGGGAGGAGCAAGGCCAGCCTAGGCGACAGAGCAGTGCTGTGTCTCCAGACAAAATGATCGTGTCAGGGTTCTTTCAGGCGCCGTCATAAAGAATAAAATTGTGTTTTAACAGATGGGAAATAAGATCAAGATTGCAAAGTGTCCTCCTTTAAGAACAAAACAGACTGGACACATTCTAAAATCAGCACAAAATACCTACATTGGGAGTGAAAACCTTTTTCAAAAGAAGATACTTACTTCAGACACTTTGCAGGCAAAACCTGAAAAAAGTAGATCAACATTTTCACCCACTAAGGACTTATGTAAGCCATATGCAGAAAAAGACAGTCTTCGTTCCCAAAAGGAGCTCTCGCCTGCAACCTGTAACATACGGAAGATTATAAACAGCCCAGATACTTGTGTAGTGGCCAAACAGAAGCCTTGCAAAAAACACACCACAGCCGAAAACATGGACAGCAGTTTGGTGTGTCTGACCCAAGAACAGCTGCGGCAGATTTTGATGCTGAGTGTAAGCCCAGGCCACGGCTCCATGCCCCTAACTGAGCATGGGGAAGGAGAGAGGACAGGTAAGAGCTTCCTTACGCCTCGCTGCCTGTTATTGTTCCCATACGTGCTTTGGAAGTTCAGATTCATTGGCTTTTTTGTAACTGTGCCTCTTAAAAATCTGATTTAAAATGCAGTAATATTGTTATTGTTCACATTAGTCTTTTTTGTTTGCTTTTGTTTTTCAAGACAGAGTTTCTTTGAGTGGCCTTGGATGTCCTGGACTCATTTTGTAGACCAGGCTGGCCTCGAACTCACAGTGATCTGCCTGCTCAACCCCCCTGAGTGCTGGGATCACAGGTGTACGCCACCAGGCCCGGCTTAGTCTTTTTCTTACGCATAAAATATGTAAAACTGATTTATAGTTTTGCCATGTTTTAAAATTAATGCTCAGCCGGCCATGGTGGAGCACGCCTTTAATCTCAGCACTCAGGGAGGCAGAGACAGGTGGATCGCTGTGAGTTCGAGGCCTCAAAATAATCTTAAGATACCTGGTTTGGGGCCTGGAGAGATAGCTCAGCAGTTAAAATACTAATCTAAGGCAGATACGGGTTTCGAACCTGGGGTTCCTGTACTCAGCAGACAGAGGCAGGAGGAACACTGCAAACCGAAGGCAAGCACGGGCTGCATAGTGGGATCGCATTTCAAAAAGAAAACAAACAAACAAAATGCATTCGACTGTTTAAAACAGTAAGCCTCTGGCATTTGAAGTGAGTTAAGAAAACCCTTCTGTAAGGACAGGACTTACAGAAATACATTGCTCTGGCTGCTGTTGGTCCTTCCTGTCCCTTCAGTCATCCTAAGGGACTGTAAATGTTCTTTCACCAATGTAAGTCAGATTATCTATAGAGATAGTAAAATACTGTAGGCTTTCTGTTTCACCAATCAAGGTTATGTTTTAGAAACCTAGTTTCAGCTTTGAGCTAAGGAATTGGTGACTATGAAAGTACTCAAAATGCCAAAATTTGAATGAGTATAGTGAGGTGACAGTAAAATTGGCCATGAGCAGAGAAGGGCACACACAGTAACCTCTGTATGCTCCCACGTGTTCACAGTGGGGACCCATCTCCCAGTCTGTGCTATTTGTAAAATAAAAGAAGATGTTTTCTTTAGGCTGGAATTGTTGCTCAGAATTATACCTCATTAGATATACTTTGAGTTAGTATCAGTACAGTTAAGACATTTTACTTAACCCCGAGGTAACTTTCATTTTATGTGCTCTCTCTTTTCTGAAAGAAATAACACATTCAGGATGAGTCACAACACGCTAGAATCACGCTAGAGTGTGAGCCTTCTGTAGAACCCTTGGTTTAGTTACGGTAGCTGGGGCGCATAGACCACAGTTCACAGAAATTGTCCACAGGCAAATAAGGAAAACAAGGTCATGAATTTTTATTAAACTATTTGCATTTGTGCGTCTCTCCCCCGCCCCCTCTCTCTCTCTCTCAACAGGGTTTCTCTGTGTAGCCTTGGCTGTCCTGAACTGGCTTTGTAGACCAGGCTGGCCTCGAACTCACAGCGATCCACCTGCCTTTGCCTCCTGAGTGCTGGGATTAAAGGCCACCACTGCCCAGTGCTTTCTTTTCTATTTGATGTAAAAAGTTGTATGCCTGTGGCCACGAGTCAGCTCTTTAATCTTGGGCCCCCAGTTTTTCTCTTTTCTCTTGATTTATTTGTCTATTTAGGGTAAAGTCTCATATAGGGCAGGCTGGCCTCAGTCTACTAGTACCCTGTCTCACAACAAAAAGTTATGTGACCTTGCTGCTGCTGCTACTGTTTTCAGGCTGGCCTTGAACTACTACTCCCTATCTTCCTGTCCTCACCTCCCAAATGCCTTTGAGACCATAGGTGTGCACTACACGGTCCTGGGGGTCAACCTAGGGTTCTATTTCTACAGGGCAGGCCCTCTGCCGACCAAGCCACACTCTAGCCTTTTGGGTTCTTGCTTTTGAAATGCTCCCACATAGCCCAGGCTGGCCTTGAACTCCTGATCCTCTTGCTTCTACCTGCTGAGGGCCAAGATTGCCAGTATATGCCATCACGCCCACAGGTTGTTTGGTTTTTTGTTTTTTTTGTTTTGTTTTTCAGCTACTTCAAGGACTGTTTTAAGAGTTTGTTGTTTGAGACAGGATCTCATTGTGTAGCCCTTTGGCCTGCCTCTGCTTCCTGAGTGCTGGGCCTAAAGTCTGCACCTCCACACTTCCCTTATTTGTTTATTTTGAGGCAAGGTCTCACTTCGCATCTGGGGCTGGCCTAGGACTTAGTGTGATGTCCAGACTGGCCTCAAATTCAGAGTGATCCTCCTGCCCCAGCATCCTGAGTCGTACCTGAGGGTTGTAAGTGTGAGCCATCATGCCTGCCGAGGCTTTCCTTTCAACTGTTTGGTAGTGTGTTAGGATAAATATTACAACTGGCATGATTTTAAAACATGCATTTTATTCCTAGGCCAAGATAGTTTACATTTAGTCAAAGTTCCTAGTCAGCCAAAGGAGGCGAATGTTACAGGAGTTCTGCAAAGAGCAGAGGATGGTTCGCCCGACCCAAGTGAACGTGAGCACACCTTCAGTGCAGCTCAAGAGGCGGTTCAGCAGTGCGAGCAGAGTGTTGCCATGTAGGTGACATCGTGTGTTCCTGGGGTGTCTGTAGAGTATGTGCTTGCTTGTCCATTGCATGTGAAGTTTCTGAAGACTTGGCTGGGGTGTCTGTAGAGTATGTGCTTGCTTGTCCAGTGCATGTGAAATGTTTAAAGACTTAGCTATTTAAGAGCTTATCACTTAATATTTATGCAGTCAGTCACGTAGAAGGAGCATACTGCGGTTCCTGGGTTTTCATGTGTGTGTTTTACCTTAGAGAGAATGGATGGAGACCAGCTGACATCTTCAGTACCCTGGGGGAAAGGGATCGTGATAGAGCTTTGTTGGAAGCAAAAAGAGCCCAGTGGAGAAAAGAGCTAGGTAATTTTTGGATCTTTTATAATACTTTTGTTGGCTTGTGGAATATTTCGTTACCTTTCAGTGTACTATCCTCTTGTTTGATAACATTTGACATCTGTCGTTCTCTGCAAACTCCTAAGCAGCTTCGGAGTTTCCCATTGCCCTGTATCTTTGGTGCTGTGCAGTGTGCACCAAAGCAACTTGCCACTAGTATCCTTTTGAAGCCCTACAAGCAACTCCTAAACCTTTTCTATGTGCGTGTTTCTTTTATATAAATCCTGCAGCTTGAAATTAAAATTATGTGTGGCATCCGGGGGTGGGGGTGGGGGGTCCGGAAGCAATTTGTAAGGGTCAGTTCCTTCCTTCTTCCACTGTGTGGGTCTTGGGATTGAATTTGTTGTCAGACGTGTGGCAAGCACCTTTATTCACTGAGCTAGCTCACCAGCCTGTAGCTCTAATTCCTATTTCACTTCCAGCCTTAATGAGAAATGACTAGTGTGGTGCTGACCCTACATTGAGGTAGCAGTACCAGCGCTGCGCTTTACAGAAGCAGCCAACGGGTACAGGCACAGTAGCAGCTTGCCCGTGCCGTAGGTGGGACGTGGCTGAGCTAGAGCTGGACCCTGAAGCTTGCCTCGTACCTTTTAAGTCTGTTAGTAAAAACAGTATAGGAAGGTAGAGCCGAGGAGCTGGTAGCATGACAGTGTACTGAAAAACTGTTCCATGCTACTGATAGCTGTAATAAAAACGAAAGTACTTAAAAATAAATTAATAAATAAAAGTACCTGAAGTCTGGTTCTGACTCAGTGTTTTCTTTTCCACCATATCCCTCAGGGTTCCTGTCTGCCTTGTCAGGCATCTCCTCCCAGACAACTGTGATTAACTCTGTGTTTCAGTCTGTTTTCTTTATGACAGTCATGATTCATTTACAGGATTCCTTTTTTTTTTTTTTTTACAGTTTTTGTACATTTTTTTAAAAAACCACATTATTTACAGATGAACAGGTTGCTTTAAAGAAGAAAGAAAAAGAAGCTTCTCAAAGATGGAATAATCCTTGGAAAAAATCTGAAATAGAATGTGAGAAACTTCAAGTCCTTGACCAATCTAAGGTAAGTATATCAAGGTCAAGCAAGCTTCCTGCTTGTGTCTTTATGCATCTTAGGAAAAGACATCTTTATTGCTTTTTTTTTTTTTTTTTTTGAGACAATGTCTCAAAAGCTCTGGCTATTCTGGAACTCTATGTAGACCAGGCTGGCCTCAAACTCACAGAGATCCATCTGCCTCTGCCTTCCACATGCTGGGATTAAAGACATGTGCCACCATGTCTGGCCTGTATTACAATTTTTAAAATGTAAAATAATGTTCAAATTATAGGACATTACTTCGATAATTTTTTTCTTTTGTTTTGTTTTTGAGGCAGGAATTTGCTATGTAGCCCTGGCTGGCCTCAAACTAATGGCAATCCTCCTGCCTCAGCTGCTTTGTGCTAGGATTCCAGGCATATGTCATTATGCCCAGCACTATCAATTTTATTTTTAGTGTTTATTGACTAAAAATGAAAAACTGTACTTTTCTCAGGGTTGACATGGTACTTAATTTAATCACGATCCAAACTAGTTTTCTAAACTTCCGTTTGCAATTTATAAGTTGCCTTGCTGTATTGCTAGGTTAAATGTTGTGACTACAGCAACCTCCCCTAATCTGTAAATGTGGCTTTTCTGTTTACACTTACCTTCGTGTGTTAGTGTACATGTATGCATGTGGGCTTGTGTATGCCACCTGAGTGGAGGCTTTAGAGAAGTTCTGGGAGTGGGCTCTCTCCTTCCACCGTGTGGATCGGGGCATTGAGCTCAGGGCTTCAGTTTTGGCCGCCATCTCTTCAGCTCTGTTGTTAGTGGTCTAAGGAGTCACAGCCTGTGCCCCAACAAGGCAGCTTTGGCCATGTTCTTGGAAAGCTCATTAAAAGAGCCAAACTCATACTGAAAAGCAGAAGAGGAGACTCTCTGAGTGTTGCCATGTTGGGAAGAGCGACAGAGAGATCCAGCATCTCCCCAGATCCATCTGCAGGGTCTTGGTGGGAAAGTACAGATTAAGGTGAGGTAGGCACAACTAGGCATCTGGCCAAGGTGGCCCCCTCACCCTTGCATCAGTCTGCCAAGTGCTAGGCATTTCTCCAGGTCTCCCTAGATCACTCTTCACCTTGTATGTTGAGGCAAAGTTTCTCACTTGAACCTGGAGCTCCCAGTTCAGTTAGGCTGGGGATTGAGCTCACATGCTGGAGTTGACAGGCCCCTCGACTGCCCAGCATTTACATGGGGGTGTCCAGTGTTGTAGAACCCTTGAGAGCCTCTCTACCCCAACTAGTTCCTGGGACAGAGACCTCTTGAGTTTATAAAAGCTTTATATCACAGTAACTGAGCAGGTATCAACCCTCTAAGCTATTTTGCTGTTTCCCAGCTACACACCATGTTACTTGCCTACTTCCTTCCTGTCTGGCTGCTGCTGCTCCATCAGGCCAGCCCTGATGGCCACATGCTCATGGTCCATCCTGCCCCATGGCAGCTTCCTTCTCTCCAGCTTCCTCTCCTCCTGCTACGTCTTCTCTTTCTCTCTCCTTCTCCTCCCAGCTTGTGCTCCCTCTCAGACTCCCACCCCAGTAACCTCAGCTCCTCCTCGTCTCTGCCCAGTTACAGGCTTCAGCAACTTTATTAACCAATCAACTTTAAATTAGGTAGAGAGAAGGTTTACACAACAAAGACCAGTGTACGTGAGGCTGGGCAGCAACCAGATCTTGGGGTACAGTAATTGGTATTAGAATACATATCACCAGACCAACCCCCAATGGTCCAGACTTCCTCACACTTATTGTCAAGGGTTTTTATCTGTGGCGCAGTAGTGGAAGTCTGAAAACTAACACACACACGCTCTAACACTGGATAAGCAAGAAGTGAGCTGCTTGTCCATTCAAAGGTTTTGAAGGGTGGCTGTCTGCATTGTGCCTGTGATAGCCTTTGGGGAAGTTTTTGTTGTTGCCCTTTCTTTTTGTACATGCTAGGTAAGAAATACATCTTCAGCCCTCAGAGGAATACTATTTTGAGGAAAAACCCAAGTGTGTAATACAGAACTCCATCCCTTTACACTGAGTTTTCAAACAGCTTTGTGCTTCTGAGTAAACTTAGCGTCAGTGTTTTTGAGCTGGCCTCCCTAATTGACCTCTTAGCTTTCCTCAGGACTCGTGACCCTAGACCCTTGTGAAGTAAAGAGGGCGTGTCCTAATACACTGTCTCTGACCACACGCCCACTGCGTATCATTTCCAGACCATAGGTCTGCATTGGCCAACAGAAAGTTATTTTGTACATTACCTATTAAAAGCAAACAAAAACCCCCATATTTTGAAATAAAATACATACAGCCTAACATACACCATTTTAAAATATATTTTATTAATTTATTCATATTACATCTCAATTGTTATCCTATCCCTGTATCCTCCCATTCCTCTGTCCCTCCCTCCCTCCCTCCCATTTTTCCCTTACTCCCCTCCCCTATGACTGTGACTTAGGGGAACCTCTTCCCCCTGTATATGCTCATAGGGTATCAAGTCTCTTCTCGGTTGCCTGCTATCCTTCCTCTGAGTGCCACCAGGCCTCCCCATCCAGGGGACGTGGTCAAATATGGGACTCCAGAGTTCGTGTGAAAGTCAGTCCCCACTCTCCACTCAACTCTGAAGAATGTCCTGTCCATTGGCTAGATCTGGGTAGGAGTTCAAAGTTTACTGCATATATTGTCCTTGGCTGGTGCCATAGTTTGAGCAGGACCTCTGGGCCCAGATCCGCCCATCATAATGTTCTTGTAGGTTTCTAGGACCCTCTGGATCTATTTCCCCACATACACCATTTTTTAAAATGTTTTTTACACTTGTTTATTTTATGTGTGCCTCTGTGTGTGTGTGTTTGGGTATGTTTGTGGTGGTGCACTCACACCACAGCCTGGGTGGAGGTCAGTAGACAACATTTAAGAGTCAGTGGGTTCAGGACTTAACTTATCATGCTAGACAAATGTCCGTGTTGCGCCATCTCACTGGGCCTCAAGGTCAGCTTGTACACTGGGAATAATTAAAGCTATGTTATTAAAAAGTCAATAATATGTGACTTATTTAGGGTTTCTGTTGCTACAATGAAAATAAAACACCATGATCAAAAAGCACGGGGAGGAAAGGGTTTATTTGACTTACACTTCCACATTGCTATTCATCATTGACAGAAGGCAGACAGGAACTCAAGCCAGGCAGGAACCTGGAGGCAGAAGCTGACACAGAGGCCATGGAGGGGTGCTGCTTACTGCCTTGTTCCTCATGGCTTGCTCAGCCTGCTTTCTTATAGAACCGAGGACCACCAGCCCAGGGGTGGTACCACCCACAATGGGCTGAGCCTTTCTACATCTGTCACGAATTAAGAAAATGCCCTACAGCTGGATCTTATGGCGGTATCTCAATTGAGGTTCCCTCCTTTCTGATGACTCTTGTGTCAAGTTGACATAGCACTGTCCATTACAACATGTAAGCTCCTCAGAAGACTAGCATGAATTAAAAAACATGTACAGCTTATAACATTTTTCAAAAGAGGACATTTAGAACAATTGCTGCTAGAGAGAGCCCAGTGGTTAAGAATGCAGGCTGCTCTTATACCAGACTGAGTTCAGTTCCCAGCACCCATGTACTTCATGAATGCCTGTAACTCGAGCTCCAGGGCATCTGACATACTGTTCTGGATTCTGTGGAAACCTGCACCCATGCACAGAGCTACACATACACGTAATTAAAAATAATAAAAACGAGGGCTGGAGAGATGGCTCAGTGGTTAAAAGCACTGACTGTTCTTCTAGGGGACCTGGGTTCAATTCCCAGCACACAAATGGGAGCTCACAACTGTGTGTAACTCCCAAGATCTTGACACGTTCACCCAGACATACATGCAGGCAAAACACTAATGCACATAAAAAATTTTTTAAATCTTAAAACCTTATGCCTGCATAATAGAATTTTAATGCAAAGTGGGCAAATGAAACAGTGATTAAGTCATACTGTATTCCTGGAGAAATTGAATTTTTCATTAAAGTGTCTACACTCAGAAAGCTGAGGCTCTGGGATCATCAGTTTGAGGCTAGCCTGGGCTACCATGTAGTGAGCCCTTATCTCAAACCAAAGTTGAAGAAGAAGGTAGTGAGCCCCAGCAAAGTGAACTCCAGGCCCAGATGTCTTTACAAGAGGAAGGTTTGCAGTGTGATGTTGACTAGTGAGCCTGATAATAAGACTGACAAAGCATCTTTGATGCTTAAAACGACTAGAAACATTAGAAAAATTATAAAAAATAATCACACACTAGTGATACCCATAGGATAAACTTAATCAAAAAGGCTAGATTAAGCTGGTTGGTGGTAGTGCATGCCTTTTATCCCAGTGCTTGGGAGGCACAGGCAGGTGGGTCTCTGTGAGTTCGAGGTCAGCCTGGTCTACAGAGCTAGCTCCAGGACAGCCAAGGCTGCACAGAGAGACTCTGACTCAAAACAACAATAAGAAGGCTAGATTAAGATTAATATTTACAGGCTGGGCGTGGTGGCGCACGCCTTTAATCCCAGCACTCAGGAGGAAGGGGTAAGTGGATCACTGTGAGTTTGGGGCCAGCCTGGTCTACAAAGCAAGTCTAGGACAGCTAAGGCGACACAGAGAGACCCTGTCTTGAAAAACCATAAAAAAAAAGATTAATATTTAAGAAGTCCCTAACACAGCATTAAAAAGATGACCTACAAAAGCAAAATGATGGAAGATAGCACAGTCAGGAGGACCTAAATGGTGGTGTGGTGCAGGGTTGGGCACGTGGAGACATGCTGGTCATCCACTTCAGCCTGTCTTAGGTCCCAGTGAGAAACCCTGTGTACAAAAGCAAGGTGGATGGCTCCTAAGGAAGAAATAATGCTTCGGGGTGACCTCTGCTCTTCACATCACATATCCACACACAGAAGAAACAAATGATGTCTTGAAGGACTTGTATCTAGTATATATGGTTTTTTTTTTTTTTAATCGGGCAAGAGATTCTGAATAGCTATAACTCCAAGCATGGTAAGTAAACATGTGAGAAACTGAGACTTTGAACTGTATGCTAAACTTTTACAAGTTATGTAATTTTAGATTGAAAGTAATTTTTAAAACTTTAAAAATATAATTACATCATTTTCCTCTCCTGTGCTTCCCTCTACCAAGCTCACAGCTTTCTCTTCTTTAACCATTGTTCTCTCTCTCTCTCTCTCACACACACATACACACAAATATATACATATAACCTGCTGAGTCAGTTTAGTGTTGCCTGCATGTACATGTTTCTAGGACTGACCACTTGGTATTAAATAACCAGGGGGCTCGTCCCTGGGGGAAACTAATTTCCTCCACTGCAGGTTTTCACCTGTGGGTGGGGCCTAGAGATTTTTCTCTTCTTGGTTGGGATGTCCACTGTTGAAATTGTTCATGTCTTCTTTAAGCACTCATGTTGAAATTTCATGGGTGTAGCTTCCCTGTCACAGCTAGAAGACACACAGCTGACTTTTTTCTATTCATCTGGCTCTTAAAAATCTTTCCACCCCCTTCTTCTGTGATGTTCCCTGAGCCTTAGATGAGTGTTACGTTACAGATGTGGGTGCCATGTTACAGATGCTGTGTTGTAGATGTGGGGTTTGTGTTGTAAATGTATCAGTTGGACCTTTGACAAGTTGTGCCTTTCTGTAATGATTTGCTGCTCCTGCTGCTCCTGCTTTGATGAGAGGTGAGATCTACACTGACCTGTGGGTGTAAGGATAAGTATTTAGAATATAATCAGGACTACATTGGTTTAAGAAAGTGGCAGTTGCAGATTCTCTTACATCCATGATCTCATTAGCCATATGTAGTTGAGTAGGTTTACAGTAGCATGCGTAATTTCTTTCCTGTTAAGTGGGCCATGAGTCCAATTAAACAGTTGTTGGTTACCACCAAGATGTTAGTGACACTATTGTACCTTTAGGGATATTTGGCAATCCTGGTCTTTGTTTTGGCATTACAGCTGTGTCGGACTTTTGTTTGCTTCCTCCCTTAGTAGCTTATGTATTACCCTCCTGTGTTATGAAAGCTAGTCTTCAGGGAGGATGCTTTTGGGGCGGTTCCAGCTCAAATCCTCCATGGGTGTGGTGTCTTCACCAATATGGACTTACCTTTTAACTTTTAGGAGGAAACCAAGTAGAAATACCCTGTATTGTTTTGGGAGTCTCTTGGACTGCCCTGACCAGCAACATGAAAGGAGGTTTCTCATGCTTAGTATTAGGGGTTTAGTTAGATAATCTAAGGTTCCTCTTGGTGGGGGTACTATGACCTCAAGTGGTATAACTTCATTTAAACTATATAAACTTGTATACACATACACTTAGATATAATTTTAGGTAAATAAAGTAACATGTGTATATTATTAAATAATAACTCCCTATCACTTTTAAGCATCATTACTTTTGCCTCCTCCTTCCATCTCCTGTATCATTTTCCCTCCTTCCTCCCCTATTGAAGCCCCTTCTTCATTTTCCCTTATTACCTGGCTTCCTCTCACTAGAGTTCCCCTCACCCCACCCCCACAGTCCTGTTTACTTTCCTAGTTTCTGCAGTTTCTCTAGGTCAGTGGTTCTCGACCTTCCTAATGTGACCCTGTAATGAAGTCCCTCCAACCATAAAATCATTTTGTTGCTACTTCATGACTATAATTTTGCTACTGTTGTTAATCATAGTATAAATATCTAATATGCTGGATATTTGACATGTGACCTCTGTGGGAGTCAGACTCACAGGTTGAGAATTGCTGCTCTAAGTTATATATTCACACCTGAAGATTGGGAGTTAGGAACCACGAGTGAGACAGAACATTCATTATTTGTCTGTCTGCATCCAATTTTCTAGTCCATCCATTTACCTGCACATTTCATGATTCAAGATTCCGCTCTCTTCCTTTTCCTTCCTTCCTTCCTTCCTTCCTTCCTTCCTTCCTTTTCCTTTTCCTTTCCTTCTTTTTCTTTCCAGCATAGTAGTATATCATTGTGTCTATGTACCACATTTCATTTTCCATCAGTCAGAGGCCATTTCCCAGCTACTGTGAACACTGATGAATAAGTACCTGTGAAGTTGGGTGTACTTTTCCTTGTTTTGCTGTTTTTATTCTTGGAAGATAGATGTAGTTATCAGAGTATTCTTTCCCAAGATTGTAGTTTTATAGACTGCTTTAAGTGAAGAATCAATAGATAAAACATTTTCTTTCTGTGTCCTGAGATGTCTTACATCCTCTACCAGTATATATTTAAAACACCATTCTGATGGTCAGAGCATGTTGGCTTAGTAGTGTGGTCAGATTTTTTCCTAGGGACAGATGCCTCCTGGGTTAGGTCTGTGAGTACCTTAGTAAGGTCGACAGTACAGGGGCCTGACTTCAGTTGGAGTGCCCTTGCAGAGCTGCCAAACAGGAGCGGCAGAGAAAGTGGATAGTAAACAAGCAGAAGATGACTGGCAGAGGGAAACAGAGGGAAAAAATGATATATTTAAAGTTAATCGAGGAAGTTTATGGCTTTAAGGGAAATAAATTCCAAGTCTTTATTCAGATAAACTTGTATTCTAAAATTACTTGGCAAATTATACACTTATCCTTATGAAACTGTTTACACTGAATGTATTCAGTATGATTTTACATAGCTTTTTAAAAGTTTAGAAATGCATTTTTAAAAATTTCCCAAGATATCTAATTATACAAGGAATCCAAAAGTATGTTTGTTAGTCTTTATGATGTGTATACTACTGAATTTCTTTTAAATTATTTCTTGAGATTTTATGTATTTTTTATTTGTATGGGCATTTTGCCTGCATGTGTATAGTGCCCAAGGAGGCCAGAAGAGGGCAGAGGATCTCCTGGAAGTAGAGTAACAGGCAGGTGCTGGCCACCATGTGGGCACTGGGAACTCATGCCAGGTCTCTTTGTAAAGAGCAGTCAGCGCGCCTAATCAGTGAGCTGCCTCCAGCCCATCAGTGCTGGCTTATAGATTGTGTTTGTCATTTATAATTTTGTAAGGGAATGGGTGAACAAGTTCTGAGCATTTCCTATTTGTCACTGTTAGGGTGAGGAACATGACAGATGGGCAATGCATTCTGACTCATTAAGGAGTCATCCTGGTTCTCAGTCTCGACTGTCCTCTCAGTTGACACACCAACGCCTGGAGTCGGTGTGTGTATCTCCTGACACTCAGGAACTGGCTGATGTCAATGCTGTTTACACACCACCACCTGGAATCCAGGTGGAGCCTTCAGAGGAAGAACAAAGAGCCAGACCTGCTATGGATATGGCTGTGTCACATGGTCAGAAAACAAAGTAAGTTTGTTTTTTAGTGTTGAATCCTTTAAGAAAGTATATTGAATAGAACTATCATTGTCCAGTTAGTTTCAGTGTGGCATTCGTCTTTAATAGAAATGATTAGCAGATGTAGATTAAGCAAAGAATGCTTAACCATTCTGCAGTTTTGAATTAGCAAATGTATATATCTTCCCAGCTTTCTCCGTTCTATGACTGCACTCTTGGACCCAGCACAGATTGAGGAACGGGAAAGACGCCGACAAAAGCAATTAGAACATCAGGTATTGTACTGTAAGACAGTTGGTGTTGTTTCTATATTAAGTCATGATCATGGCCAGCATACACCTAAGTAAATGAAAATTGAAATTTTTTCCGAGACAAACCTTCGTGTATTTTAGGCTGGTCTTAAACTTGCTATGCAGCCAGGGGTGACCTTGAACTTGCTATGCAGCCGGGGTGACCTTCAATTCTTGATCTTCTTGTCTCTACTTCCCAAGTTCCAGAATTCCAGGCATAGACCACTACACCCAGCTGGAAATTCTGATACAAATTTTCACCTTGGGCCCGGTTATATCCTGTTATAAATCCAGTCTCTTAACACTGCTGGCATCATAGTAGAATTAAGCTTGGGCTGAGGACCAGACAGTATTATTACCATGCTGCCTGCTTTCTGGTGGAGCCTTTAAATGAATGTGTTGTATATGGGATTTTGTACTATCATTAAGTATTAGCTAGTTCCTCAGAGTTCTTTTCAGGTCTTTGAAAGAAAACACATTAAAAAAAAAAGTAGACTATTGACTAGCAATCTAGTAGTAATATAAGGCTGAGATTAAAACTCATTTCAGGCTGACATTAGACGGACTTACTGGTCTGAGTGACTTTGGTGGTTCATTTTCCTCTGGAGAGTGTGTGTGTGTGTGAGTGTGTTTGTGTGTTGAAATGAGCTCCCACCATGTTGCTCAGATGTAGCTCAAACATTTTCTTAGAATCTAAGTCTCCTAAGTAGCAGGAGCCACAGATGGGCACTCAGCAAGCAGCACCGTGCCAGAAATTCACTTTAAACATTTTATATGAGTAATTTTCTTTTATTGTTTCTGTTTTTTTTTTGTTGTTGTTGTTGTTTTTTCGAGGCAGGGTTTCTCTGTATAGGCTTCACTGTCCTGGACTCGCTTTGTAGGCTATGCTGGCTTAGAACTCACAGAGATCCACCTACCTCTGCCTCCCTGGGTGTTGAGATCACAGGCCGCGCCACCACCCAGCACCAGTTAACTTTCTTTGTTTTGTTTTAATTTTCTTTCTTGAACTCAGTAAAAGCTGAGAGCATCTCCCATTTATCAGGGAGTGTCATGAGCACTGAGGTTATTTCTTTAGTGATGGTTTTTGTGATCCACAGGCTAAGCAAGCACAATTCTCTCCCCACCCTGCTGTGTGTGTAACTGGTAAATGGTATGCCCGTTATCAAAGCCAGTGCTGCACAGGAGTTTTTATTTGTGACAGTAACTTGTAATTATTTATGACTAGAAAGCAATCACGGCTCAGGTAGAAGAGAACCGCAGGAAGAAGCAGCTGGAAGAAGAACAGAGAAAGAAAGAAGAGCAGGAAGAGGAGCGGCGCTTGGCCCGGGAGCGGGAGGCGATGCAGAGGCAGTATGAAGAGGACATGCTGGAGCGCAAACAGAAAGAAGTAGGAGTCCCAGCGAGGAAGTCGTGGGGCTGAGGGGCTGCATGCCTTTCCAATTATGCAGCTACGTGTGGAGACACTATGGCTGAGTAAGGAAAGGGAGGCTTTGGCAAGGTCATCCTCACATGGTCCGCATTTCAGATGCTTGGCCTGTTAATGGGAGGTGGTTGGGGCAAATGCAGCACCAAGCTTTACTGTGATTTGGATAGTAGGTACATATAACCTACAAATAAGTGTTGGGCCTGAAGTATGGCTCAGCAGTAAGGGCTCTTGGCCACCAGTGCCCAGAACCCGTGTTCCAGAAGAGGTCTCTAAAGGTTGGCTTCCAACCTCCACATGCACACTGTGGTACAACCATTACCACTTCCCTACCTCCTAAATAAATTGGAACAAATAATGATTGTAGATATTTTTAAAAAGTAACAATTGGCTTCCTTTGGGCTCTTTAATAACCTTTTCAGAGAGATATGTCTTTTTTGTCTAGCAAAACCATTACTGATTCAGACAGGGTAGGTAGGGTGGTCTAAGTGCTGTGTCTGACTTGACCTGACCTGACTGAGATCATCCAATGTAATTCAGTTGTCAGCTTTAAAAACACAAAGTCTGCTGGGCAGTCGTGGTGCCCGCCTTTAATCCCAGCACTCGGGAGGCAGGCAGATCACTGAGTTTGAGGCCAGCCTGGTCTACAAAGTGATTCCAGGTCAGCCAAGGATACACAGAGAAACCCTATCTTGAAAAAACAAACAAACAAACAAACAAAAGACCCACAAAGTCTGTGGTGGCACATTCCTTTAATCCCAGCACTAGGGAGGAGGCAGAGGCAAGTGGATTGCTATGAGTTCCAGGCCAGCCTGGTCTACAAAGTGACTCCAGGACAGCCAAGACTACACAGAGAAACCCTATCTCAGAAAAAAACAAAAACCACACACACACGGTCTGCACTTGCTTGCTGGGTTTTTACTTGGTTGTGAGCCTAGCCTTTAACAGCTGAGCCATCTCTCCAGCCCTGGTTTTGACTTGGTACCTTTCAAAAATGGGATGTGGACAACTGGTCCGCAGTCCAGTTTCATTAAGTAGGCTGAGACAGGTGATGTACACCTGTAATCCAGTATTTGGGAGTTCAAGGGCAGCCTGGTCTACACAGTGAGATGCTTTCTAATAGCATGTTAGAATTGTAATCTCTACAAGGCAAGCACTTTGCCCTGTTGACTGTTCTCCAGCTGATAGCTAAGCTAGTGTCTGTCAGGAAAGCATGAGTGTTTGTGCTGCATGGTAACAGTCACTTCATTGAATGCACTTGGTAACTTTTTACTGTGCTTGCCAATCTTGATAGGAAATCATGACTCTGAAGACAAATGAGCTATTCCACACAATGCAGCGAGCTCAGGAGTTGGCACAGAGACTCAAACAGGAGCAGAGGATCCGAGACCTAACACAGAAAGGACATGATGCATCCAGGCTGATTAAAAATCTTGGTGGTAAGTGACTAATGAGAATTCTATTTAGTTTTGGTTTTGAAGATGATTTTAAATGTCTGCTTTAATTCCTTAAAAACACACATTAACTAAGCCATCTTTAATCATTTAGAAAGCTGCCCTGAAACATTATACTTTATAGTATCTTTTTTTGCAGAAATTTTCAGTAATCCTGACATTCCAGGTAAAATATGTACTTTAATATTCATTCTTAAAATTTTTAAATTAAGCAAGTGCTAAGAATACAGATGACTTTTAGTCATAAATTTAGGCTACACACTAAAGTCTAACTTTTCAAAAATGTTACTACAGTTTGTGGTGAGTGACTAAGTCAGAAAGACTTTAGCTCTACTTTGGTCTTTCAGAGAAAGGGCTCAACCCCAGAGCCTTGTATGCTAGGCAAACAGTCACTCAGCTCGATCACCCCCACATGGAGTGTGTTAGTACTCTTACATGTCATTTTAAGGTCTGTTTCTCATTGCCCTTTGACGCAGCACAAGCGGATTATAAGGCATCCACTAACACTTCCAGTTCAAGAAGTGACACTGAGGCTGCTGCTGATGAAACAAGTGTCGCTGCCACTTCTACAGCCTCTCCCAAAAAGGACACTGGCGTGCAGACAGGTATTCATGCAAAGTGTTTTGTTAAATTCTGTTTCATGTTTAAAATGAAGACATCTGATCAATTTTATTTTGCGTTTGTGACCAGGTCTCATGACCTAGAACTAATCTTCCTGCCTCTGCCTGATGAACATTGAGATTAAAGGCATATAGCATCACACCCTTTATGTGGTACTAGAGACTGAACCCAGGATGTAATAATGCATGCTAGGCAAGTGCTACCAAAATTAGTTGTCTCTAGCTCAGAAATGTGAGGTTTTTAGCAAAATAAAGGGATCTCTTGCTTTTTAGTTTTGGATTTATTTTGAGATCCAACTCACGTGACAGAAACTTTAAGTTCTCCCTATATTTTCTTTTATAGTTCAGGGGAGTTAGGACCTTACACTTTCTAGGCAAAATGCCTAGCCCAGAGCCTACCCTTTTAAGGGACACTGGTACACTGTGTAGACCAGGCTGGCCTGGAACTCTCAGAAACGTGCCTTCCAAATTCTCCTGTAAAAGGATGCACCACCATGCCCAGCTGTTTTGTGTTCTGTAACATGCACATACCTGTGCAGTTACCATCACCTTCTAGAACCTTTTCAGTTATTCAAATTTATTTTCTATGGAAGATGCTTTTTAAAAATATGGAACACTTAACCAATTTGCACATCATCCTTGCACAAGGCCATGCTAATCTCACTCTGGTTTCAGTGTACAAATACTCCTCACTCTCCACTTCATTTTGTCTTAGACTATTTATCTAGTTTGTACTTTTCATGTAACTGGAATATTGCTGTAAGCAGTCATGTCTGGCTTACTCTGACTTTTTTAAGTGTATTAGTATGAATGTGTCAGAACCCTTGGTACTGGAGTTACAGACAGGTGTGAGGTGCTCTGTGGGTGCTGGGAATTGAACCCAGGTCCTTTGAAAGAGCAGACAGTGCTCATAACCACTGAGCCATCGCTCCAGCCCAAGAGACTTTCAATGTGATATATGGGTGTATCCATTTGTAGATATTATGATAAAATTCCATTTATTCCTTAGACTCCACTGTGAATTACACTGGATATTGCAAGTCTATCAACATTTTGGTTATTTCTACTTAGGACTATTATAAATAGTACCACTGTGAATAGTTACAAATTTTCTATTCTTTTAGGAGAGAGGAGTTAGGATTTGGGACCTATGTGATAGATGTATTAAGCATTTTAGGGAGCTGTTGAACTGTCATCCAAAGCACCCATCTAACAGTAGTGTAGAGGTGCTCTGACCCTCTCATACACTTGCCAACACGTGGACTCTGATCTGCATTACCCCAGTGACTGATATTGCATGTTTTCATGTGGTGGCTTTTAAAATTTAAATGATAAGAAAATATCGATGTTTGATACCCCTGAACCTTTTTCTTTTCTTTTTTTAAATTTGGTGTCTATGTGTTGGGGTGGGTGGGCGTGTGTAAATGAGCACAGTGCTTGTGGAGACCAGAAGAGGTCTGTCCAGTTCCCTCGAGCTGGAGCTACAGGTGAGTAAGTGCTGCGAACCGGACTTTAAGGGCAGTACTACTATTAACTGCTGGGCCTGCTCTTTGGCCTGGGGGTTTGAAGATTTTTGTGACCAGTGCCCCAGAGGAGCCTTTAACTCTTCATCTAATTTTTTCAGTTCTGTCAAGTCATTTTTATCTTTTCCCACTTAAAATGAGTTACCAGTGGTTCTTCCTGTTTAGTATTTATGGCTCCTGATGACCCTTACAGTAATTACAATCCTAGGCCAAGGGGTCATAATACCCTCGCCACTCTGGAGTTGGATAGGTGCAAACTCAGAATACCCATATAACATGGTTTTATGACAAACATTTCCTGGGGAGATGCAACTTCTTTCCCCTTGGGAAGGAAGCTCAGGAGATCAGAGTAACAACTGCACCAATATTCTCCTGGTGAGCCAGTCTTATTTTTGTTGGGGTTAATGTTGAGGATCAGGGATAACTCAAAAGCAGCTGCCTCACCAAAGAGCCCACCCTGAAAGCTTCAACCTGGAGCTCTGCACCGCTTGCAGACAGCTCCACAGTGGGGCTCTCTCTGTGGATCTGCTGGCCAGTCTCCTACACCAAGTATTTCTTTCTTTCTTTCTTTTTAAAATAGTGCTGGGAAGGGACTCTCAAGAATATTCCAAGATAGCCTGGTGCCGTGGCACATGCCTGTAACCCCAACACTTGGGGAGGCAGAGCAAGTAGGTCAATCTCTGTGAGTTCGAGGACAGCCTGGTCTACAAAGTGAGTCTAGGACAGCCCAAGGCTATACCGAGGAAAAAAAAAAAAAAAACCCATCTCAAAAAACCCGACAATAAAACAAACAAACAAAAAACCCAAAGGATCTTCCAAGAAACTTCTCTCAAACATGTCCTTTTTTCTTAATCTGAGGCTCAAGGGCCTCTCTCCTGGAGGAAACAGCCATAAACACATCACTATTTTCTGCCAGTTACTTGAGATTTTTTGTTCAGTACACCAGAATAGCTACAGCTCATATGCAGAGATGGTTTAAGCGGTAATAGGGTATTGTGGTATTTGTGCTGCTACTGAAATGCATTTTTTTATTTTGGTTTTTTTGAGGCAGGGTCTGTGTAGACTTGCTTTGTAGACCAGACTGGACTCGAACTCACAGAGATCCACCTGCCTCTGCCTCCCTGAATGCAGTTGCTTAAAAAATTAATAGAATTCCATTTTTGGGTTCACACCTACAATAATTAAAAACAAAAGACCCCAGGTCTTCCTGAAATAATAGAAACTTGGGTTCACAGCAGCATTACTTAGGTTGCCTCCAACTTAAGTGTCTATGCAGATAAACAAAACTAGGCATAACAGTGGAATTAGCATAAGGAAATTCTGACATGTACCTAACATGGTTACACACTTTGAGAACTTCATGTTTATACTTTTAATTTTTTTTATTTTTTTGATACGGTGTCTGGGTTGATGTGGAACTTGTCTCCTGAAACTTTGTAGGCCAGGCTGGCGTTGAACTTGCTCCAGTCCTCTTGCCTCTGCTTCCTAATTGCTGGGGTGATAGGTGTGTAGCCCAGGGTTATTTTGAGTAGTGATTTCTAGAACATCAAAGCAGAATAGTGGTTACAAACTTCTTTTAAAGGGGATAATTAGCAGTTCTTGAATGGGTCTAGTTTCATCTTGAGGATTAAATTATTAGAGACAGAAGAATGGCTCAGCAGGTAAAAGTGACTGCCACCAAGGCCAAGGATCTGAGATCCATTCTTGGAACCCACATGGAACTTCCACAGGTTGTCCTTTGACTCCCATGTGGCATGTCCCACTATTCCAAATAAATAAATAAATAAATGCAATGAATAAAGTCATTAAATATCCGAGAAAATGATCAGAATTTATTTTTACCTTGTGTTTTTAAAATTAACCATTTGTAAATTTTTATTTAGATGACATAAACTTAGGAATTTTCAATGATGCACTACCACACTGTGGATTGGCAACAGAGAGTGGCATTAGAAACTTTTCTTCTCAGGAGATTTCTGCAGAATTCAGTGGACAGATTAGCATTAAACAAGAAAAGCAAGAACTAATTATGGATAAAGGCACCAATTTAGACAAAGAAAACAGCTGGTGCAATGACCAGTGTAATCAGTACAGAAGAACAGAGAAACAAACAAAACTCATGAAGAAATGTCCTAAAAAACCTGGTTGGAATATAAACAAGCCTCTCAAAAGGTATGTTCCTGCATCAGCGAAGTACCCTATACATCTCCAGAAGGAGAAAGAAGAAAAAAGAGCACGAAGGCAGATGGAGCTGCTTCACTTAGTAGAGAGAAACAATCCTGAGAACCTCTCCCAAAATAGAGGCACTTCACCAGAAGTTCTTACTTTATCTCATCACGAAACTGTATCACAGAGCATCAAAAAGGTAGGGCTCGTTCATTCTACCGCTAAAATGCTAGATGGTCCTGAAATCAAAGTAGTCACCCGAGTCCACGTTTCCAGAAGGCCAAGGTTCATCTAAAGTAGGTTATAGAAAGTTATGCCAGGGGTCAAAGCGGAAGACAACTGTGCCTGCTGTATGAACTGTGTGACTGTGCTGTATATAGCACCTGAGTAGCTGCATCAGACTGTGTAGCCCCAAAGCCAAAAAAATCCCTAAGTAGACGAATGCTTTCTGTACTCAGATGCATATGAAATCATTATATATATATATAATGAAATACTACTCATATGTAAATAAAAATGAAATCTACCGTCTTGAACACACACACACACAAACAAAAACACAAAAACCCAAAAATGAAATAAAATTTGTAAAGATATTGGTGGAGTATATTAAGGTATCCAACTCAGAAATGGAAAACATTAGGCTCACACTTTTATGAGGGCCCTAGCTTATAATTTGACATATAAATTAATATGTAGAGTATAAGAATTTAGAAAGGAGACCAATAGGTGGTAGAAGGATGAAATATAGACAAAAGACTACACGAGCTCTGAAAGATAAAGGGTTTTTTGTTTTTGTTGGTTTGGTGGCTGACAATTAAAAATGTGGTAAGGTATAAAACCCTAAACGGCTTGTGGTGGAGCATGTCTTTAATCCCAGCACTCAGGAGGCAGTTAGGGAGTCTGAAGCCAGTCTGGAAGTTCTAGAAATCTTGTCTTGAAAAACAATGCAACAACAACAAACTCCAAAGTTCCAGAATGGTCATCCTAACTTAGTTCACTGTGACAAACTTTTGGACTGGTCAAGACTTGAGTCCCTTCTTTAAAGTAGCTGTATGAAGTTTTTGTCAATTAATTAGAATACTGTGACTTTATTAAAACTCATATATTGCCCATGTAGAAATGAGACACTGTATCCTATACAATCTCTCTTACTTAGATATGCTTAGATTATTTGAGCATGACTGAGAAGTTGGTAAGATGGTTCAGCCAGTGAGCATGCCCACCAGAGCTGATGATCTGAGTCTGAGACATGGTTACTAGGGACAGAAGCAGCTCTTCTGACTTCCACATATACACTGTACATATGCATACACACATACACAAGTTTTAGAAGTATTTGGGAGTGTGTGAAAATGATACTTACCCCCTTTTTTACTTTTAGGTAGAAGAACCTCTGAAAACTCCTTCAGTTAGTAAAGAAAGGTATGTGCATTACTTCCTTAGCTACTTAGTGATGCTTTTGTGGGATACAAAATACCCTTTCAAACTAGGCAGTGGTGGCGCATGCTTTTAATCCCAGCACTTGGGAGGCAGAGGCAGGAGGATCTCCCTGAGTTTGAGACCAGCCTGGACTACAGAGCATGTTCCAGGACAGCCAGAGCTGTTACACAGAGAAACCCTGTCTCAAAAACAAAAACAAACAAAAAAACCTTTCAAGCCAGGCGTGGTGGCGCACTCCTTTAATCCCAGCACTTGGGAAAAGGAGGTAGGCGCATCACTATCAGGTTGAGGCCAACCTAGTCTGTAAAGTGAGTCCAGAACAGCCAAGGCTACACAGAGAAACCCTGTCTTGGAAAAAAACACAAGACCCTTTCAAAATCTTGGTGACAGTTCCATATGCCGATGAAGGCAGCAACAGGAAAGAGGTATGACTCTTATTGATTAGGTAAATCATATAAAGAGGAATGAGGCTGAACCAGCCACCCAACATTGACAACTCTTAGAATCTAGCAATTTACCCCCTGCCCACTGGAGTGTATTAGTATATCCTTTATTAAAATTTCAAATGAACCACATTCTATTGTCCTGCTTTATGAAAAGTTATAGACCTTAGACTGCTATATTCTTTAAGGTAGACCAGGCACATCTTGAATGAATTGTAATGTGATTAGATTTATTTATTGAGACAGGGTTTCTCTGTGTAGCTTTAGCTAT
The DNA here is from genome assembly GCA_907169655.1 of Acomys percivali. Lineage (NCBI taxonomy): Eukaryota > Metazoa > Chordata > Mammalia > Rodentia > Muridae > Acomys > Acomys percivali. Next base: position 102,498,567 of record OU015746.1, on the reverse strand, counting down.
CCTGGAACTCTCCTTGTAGACCAGGTTGGCCTTGAACTCAGAGATCCTCCTGCCTCTGCCTCCTGAGTGCTGGGATTAAAGGCGTGTACCACCACCACCACCACTGGCTGATTAGCTGTATTTAAAACGTGCAGTTTCTAGGGGCCAGAGAGGTAAGAGTTCAGCAGCTAAGAGCTAGTTGCTCTTCCAAAGGACCTGAGTTCCCTTCCCAGCACCCATACGGTGGATCACAACCAGCTATGACTCCAGTTTTAAACATGCTATTTCTTATTAAAGTTTGTTTGTTTGTTTAATAGGTTACAGCCATCACCAGCAGTAAAAAGTAGAACTCAGCAAACTCAGACATTACATTTACAACTAAAAAACACTGACTATGAAAAACAGACTCTGACCTTAGGAGATGGTCATACCAAATTATTAGATGAGGTGTCTGAGCCATCTCATTTTATTCCCTACATTCGAACAAATGAGATATATTACCTTGATCCAGATGCACCATTGTCTAGGCCTTCAACCCAGGACAACCAATACCAAAAATCTCATGGTAAGTTACTATAAGAATTACTACATTACTAATTACTATAATTATAGTTATTACTAATTACTATAAGAATTAAAGATGAAGGCCTACAGAGATGCCTATTGCTCTTCCAGAGTTTAATTCCCAATACGTACACTGGATTCAGTACTCAGTAACTTTCAAACAAAACTGAACGAACCCCCAACCCTAAATTTGCTTCGATGTTAGTCAATGCTTTAACCCACTACAGCTAACTACTAGTAATTTCTTTGACTGTTATAAAACTTCTCTGTCCTTCAGATCATGACCAAGAACAACAGCTATTTGACTCTGACCATATCAGGGATCCACTTCTTAATCCTAAATTGGTGAAAAACAGGGATCGACAGCAAGCTATCCTTAAGGGGCTTTCAGAACTAAGACGGGTAAGCTCTTCACCAAATAACTGTTTAGATGTTTGTTCTCTTTATATGGGCAGTGTTTGCATCCTAGTTTATAATAGTTAATTTTTTGATTCCCATATATTAATCTTAGAAATCAGAAGAACCTCTTTCCTTCCATTTGCTCTCAGATTACCATTTTCCACCTGTATGAGCTCAACATTTGAGAAACGGGGATCCCAGTCTAGGCTATATAAAGTAGTCCTGAGACAGTCTGGATATTAAGACGACTTTTATTTAAAAATATGTACATAAACAATAGTGCTAAAACCAACAAATACACAATTATGCTTCAATGAATTTTAACCAGTATGGTCCTTTCTCTTTTTTTTTAGAGCTTAGGACAGATCTGTTCAAAAAACGAAATTGTGCATGTAATTGTTCACCAGATTTTCCCTCCTAGACCCATTCCTGTGATTTTACATAAACTTTTACTACCCTTTACACAGGCAAAAATAAAAGCTGGTGATGAAAACCTATCAGAGGCCTATTACATTGTATTTGGGGGAAATTTGCTTGTGTGTTGCTTACCGTTTATCACCCTTCCTAAAGCTAGAAACAACCCCTGCTTAGATGTTACCTCGGCTTACATAGCTTTAGCTCGTGTCTCAACCTGGGTAGCATACGGGAAAGAGCAAGAGAAAGGAATGTGGTTCATGTCTCGTTCGCTATAACCTTAACGCTATTTCAGCAGAGCCAAAATAAACACTGGGAATGTTAAGATTCTCACTTTGTCTTCTCATGAACTTAAGAGCACTTGAGAATGGATTTCATTTTAGAAATCCACAGTTGCAGTAAGGTACAAGAAATTATCCCTGTTGTTTTTATAGTAGAAAATAGCTAGCTAGACAACACCCAAATGAGAAAGGAGGTCTACTATAAGAATTACTAAAAAAAGATGAAACTTGAGCTATAGCCAATAACAATTCTATCCTGAGCTCAATAATTTTTCTCTATCATGGATTAAGAGGAATATAAAATAGAAAAAAAAAAAAAAAAACATTTAAGTTGGCTATATATACCTTCACTAAAATATCAATGTGATTGCAGGGTCTTCTCCAGAAACAAAAGGAGTTGGAAACGAATCTCATACCTTTAACTGCAAATCAAGAAGATAATTTTAGTTCTTCGTTTTAAATATGCTCACCACACAACTGCATTTTTCAAGCACTCAATGAAAGACTATATTATATAGTGAAATAATGTATTTTTAAAGATACAATAAAACAGCTTATAGTTTAAAAAAAAAATTGATCTCCGTCATACTAGGTGTAAAAGTATGTTCTACTTACCATAGTAGAATCGTGAGATTCCTGACTTGCTAACAGTGTTCCTTTCCTTTAGACTTAACTATGTTGCTCATTTGTTCTGTGAAAGGTTCTTTTAGAGCATGCGAAGTTCTCTTAACATACTGAGATAGACTCTTACTGAAATAACACAAACTCATTTTAGAACTCTGTGCTTTTCCTTATCTGTCAATCTTGTTTTCATCATATTAATGTGGAGATTTCAGTTTTTACAATGTTGAAGTTAACATTAGTATTAGGCAAGAGATGTAAGTGATGAGGGCTTAAAATCTATCTCCAACATATATTTTTTGTATAGACTTAGTATAGCACTCAAGTGCCTAATTAGTTCTAATTACGGCCACCTCAACGATCTGTTCCAAATTATCTAATACCATTGAAAACAGAAGCCCCATTTTTAAAAAGTTTATTTAACTAAAGGATAAATAAAACAGTATTTATCAAAGATCTCCAAAACTTGACCAAAATTTTAGTGAAGTAAATTTTCCCATAGCTAAACCTAAAGATTGAGAAAATGCTACTTGGTATTATGTACATAGGTTTACTACCTGAAATGCAACTGTACTGTTAGGTATAGCTTGAGGTACTGAGCCAAAATCCTATAAATATTTACACTACTGGCTTATACCTATGTAAAAACACTATATAAAAGCTTTCATCAAAATAAATAGTTGACATTTCAGCAAAATTAGTTATCTGACTCTAAAGTCATTACTATTTACCATTTTATAAACATCAAACTTTACATATAAAACAGACTTCAATTTGAAGCCCAAGTACAGGTAACATGTAAAACTCAAAGGTGCCAACATGAGATAATTTGATTACAATATGTCCAAAAAATACATTTATTTCAACTTTCAGATGCTTCAAATGCCATCATGATTTACATACGAGGGGAAAAAAAAATTTCAGAAAGGCCAAGAAACTTGTTTATAAATCAATTCACTTTTGAGAAACTGAAAAAAGTCCATGAAACACCCCCCCCCCTTTTGAGTTACTGTAATTTCTCTTTGAACACATCCTTAAATTAGTGGCGATTTCTCTCTATCCAAGTTTTTGTAAGCAAATAAAAAGCAATTTTCATTTTCTTGAGACTGAGTTGATGAAAGGGCATATGGTGTTCCCAGAAATGTCTGATGAGTGAGAACATTAAAATGACTACACTGATGGGACATTTTTAATTGATTTTGGTTTGCCTGAAAGTTGCTATACGAATCTTGTTCTGCTGAATTGCTGTTCTCTCCTTCAGCGCATACTCTATCAATAGGAGCTCTCTCTTCCCAATCAATTTGGTAAGTCTTATCTTCTAATAGACCGTTTTGCACGTCAAGAGATGACTGCAATTCAATTTGAATATTCTTTTTTTGATCTGTTCCACTTGATCCTTTGGTCTCTCTCGCCAATATTTCTGAATGAAAACTGCTGAATACTTCTATATGTGAGATTTCATCCCCTGAATCCAGAGACATATCCTCTTCATCCTTTTCATCGTTTTCTAAAAGAGCTACATTTAAAAAACAAAAAGCCCTCCTCTATTGAAATATACAATTTGTTTAGTTTTTACAATTATACACTACTCACACAATATAGTGCGTCAGGATCTGCAAAGTCCACAATCCCTTAAAGCTTGGTCTTCTGCCACAAGTTCACTTAGTCACAACACTCACACTAGGTGTGAGTGTCCAGATAATCCGATGCTAAAAGCTTCTGCGAAATGTGTTCACGTTTAATGTTGGGAAATCCCAACTCCCAGCTCCAAAGGGGTTAATGTCAAAACAGCATCTAAAGTTATACGGTAATTCAGTATTTCATAAGGCAAATATAAAATAAAACTTCTGACATGTAGCTGCACTGAATTACTAAAATGGTTAGCTCTATTTAATGCTCAGTCATCTCTGCTTTTCACCAAAAAATAACTTAAGACCATTTTTAATTTAAAAGTCTGGAACCAAGCAGAGGCCATCTCACAGGAGACTGAAGGTAAGATAGTCTCATTATCTTGTAATTAGACTAGCACATCTAAAGAGCTTTTGTAGCCCAACAATCCCTCTATCTGGCTTTCTTTAGAAAAACTGCCAGCAAACAGCAGGCAATAAAGCTTAATATAGCTCAGAGGGAAAAATAATCCTCTAAGTATGTGCTGTCCACAGTACAGAATAATGAATATATATCCCATGTAGTAATGAACCATTTGTACTCTGGTGTAATAAATGAGCAGATCTTGTACATACTAAGTCCTACAATGATGTCTATTGTTGACACTGAGGTAATAGGTTTCAAATAGCCATTTCATTATTGGATAAACAAAACCATTCCTCATTCTGCCTCACCTAAAGAAAATGAAAACTACTAAAGTTACCTGACTGTGACTCAAGATTCTCATTAGCACCAAGCAGCGGAAGATTTTCTTCTGTGACTGAGTTGTGATAGCCCACAAGACTTTTAAAGTTCTGCATAAAGTCTTCAGCAGTTGCAACTATAATTCCATTATCTGTATAACTGGAAGCCATCTTGATATTCTTCTCTAAATTAAAAAAAAAAAATGTATATAAACTGATAGCTGCTCTCAACAAATTCCTTTCCACCACATGGTCAGAACAGTGACGATGTAACACCCACTCCAGCCCCTTTCCTGTATCAGCAAGAGCATACACCTACCTGTTAGAAAGACTATGTGGCGCTGCTGTATGTTCTGAGCCTGGAGCCTGATGAGGCAGTCCATTTCTGGAGCATTTCGACTTTGTGAATCACAACTGTGATAAGACAAAATCTCAACCAGATGTTTCTTCTGATACACATTCAGAAGAGTCAGCAGGCTCAGAGCTTTAGTGTTCATTCTGTGAGATTAAGCAGAGTTCAATACCTCAATACTGGCATCTTAAATTCAGTTTGGACATTTCTGCTTCAGTTAATTAAAAGCATTTTCAACTGAGGAAATTAATAACCATTACAAGCTGTTTTGCTTACTGTTTGAAGAAAAAGTAATATTGTGCATCTGACAAGCCTGTTTTTTGGGAGGGTCTTGTAATTCAGTTAGGTTAACACCTGAAACAGTCATTCTTTTTACTAAATAAATTATTCTTAGTTTTAGTAACTTTAAACTTTAATGACTTTGGGTTTCAAGTGTTATGTTCTATACTATATATGAAGGCAAAAGTTGCCCTTTTATTTCATTGGCTATGAAAATGAGTAAGTCTCCCCAAGGCTCAGAGACCTATCTAAAATAGGGAACAGAAATACCCTAAGAGCCAGATGTCGTAGAATGCTGTTGAAAAACTATCTTCTGGGCTGTTGTACTCAAGAATCTATAATAGCTTGGGTTACTTACCCAAAACTTGCACAAAATCAAGCGAGTCAAAATTCCAGCATGGATGGGAAAAATGCTTGTGAGGCACCATCCCTAGCTAAGGAACTACTGGCAGCTGATAGAGGTCTGGTAAAGAAGTGCCAATTAAGTGTTGGCCCTGGTAGTATGCCTGTGCTCCAGTGGGAAGAGAAAAGGACATGGACCTGGATATGGTAAGGAGGATGGAGAGGGCAGCGAGGAAGAATTGGTTGATGAGTGGATATGACCAAAATACATTCCTGTGTATATGTAAATATTATCAGAGTCAATTATTATTTTTAAAGGCTTTAAATGTAGCTCACAGTGTGTTTCCAATGTAGCACCGCAAGTAAGTAGAAAATTTTCTGATCCTTTTGACTATGCAGATCTACAAGCAATTCTAACTATATATACTATGAGAATTTTACCAAATTGTCTATGTCAACAAGAATACTACTTTGTTTTGGTTTGGTTTTTCGAGACAGGGTTTCTCTCTGTAGCCTTGATTGTTCTGGACTCTTTGTAGAGCAGGCTGGCCTTAAACTCAGTGATCTGCCTGCCTCTGCCTCCCAAGTGATAGTGCTACCATCACCCGGCTAAGAATTCTATTTCTTTCTTTTTTTTTTTTTTCTTTTTTCTTTTTGGTTTTTCGAGACAGGGTTTCTCTGTGTAGCCTTGGCTGTCCTGGACCCGCTTTGTAGACCAGGCTGGCCTCGAACTCACAGCGATCCACCTGCCTCTGCCTCCCGAGTGCTGGGATTATAGGTGTGCGCCACCACGCCCGGCAAGAATTCTATTTCTTAAAGAGAATGAACTAATTCAATATCTACACCCATTTATGGTCTGTTGACATGTAAAAATTTCATAATCCACAAACCCAGGAAAAGAAAAGTTGTATGACCACAATGTTAAAAACCAACAATTATTTAGTATTTTCTTACCTGCCCAGTTCCTTTAGTTTCTTCTGAAATTTACAGTGGATTTTCCATTGCCATTTCCCTTCTGGAGTACTGAGTTCTTCAAGGAATGTCAAAAAAATTTTAAGGCTCTCTGTTAAAGACAATGAAATTCAGTTTTAAAAACCAGTATTAAACTGTCTATGCCATGCCTAAGTTTTGGAAGAAATGCTTGTTTATTATAAACCTATCTATCTTCATATGTACCATATATTCATTGTGCTCTGAGGGTAAAGAGAACTCATTATATCATTAAAACTCTAATATAACACCTACAAATCACCCAGTAACAATACCAGAGGGATCCAAGTGTAGCAGCAGGTAGTGTAGGCCAGACTTACATGAAAATTTATATCAAGACAGAATAGAGAAGTTTGAGGTGTCAAAAGCTAAGGAAAATATAGAAATACGCCAGTTTGCTATGAATGGTGCAGTAAGTAGATAACATTTTTTTAAGCCCTTAGTTTTAATTTTTCATGAAAACCTAAGGCAACCACACCCCACAAATCACATGCTGAAAATAGCACACTCATCCTTACCAATTGTGATGACCTCTGGATTTAGAATTGATTCATCAGACACAATAAAGCCGCCAGACACAAATAACTCATTGTATGTATGGTTTTTAACATCATCCAGGCTATCAACACCAGCAAAACTAACACATGGGAGCTTCTTCAAAGTCACCAAGCCAGGTACCTGTTAAATACCAAACAAAATCAGAAACAGGATGGATAAATGAACTAATAATATGTTAAGTATAGAATTTCCTAAGAATAAAGTTTTTTAAAACACAGTATTGTTCGGTATTGGAAAGTCACATAATATTTTAAGTATTCCTTCCCAGTAGTATAAACCAACATTTATGAACAAACACTAAGGAGTTTACCTTAGGCTGAAAACACAAAATGGATAAAATGCTAATGTATTGCTAACCTGTAAACAGCCAGCATTCAAGACAAGGAGCCAGGTACATATTTGTTCTACCACTTGAGTTATGGAAGGAATATTAGGAGGACAGCCTAAGCTACCAAGTTGGAGCCAGTCCAGAGTACATAGGATACTGTCTCCAAAAGATGGGGCAGGAAGAGAGGCTGTGGTATAAGAATAGTAATGGTCAATTTGAGGCAGGTTCCAAAAATCAGGAGGGCATGTAAATGGGGACTCTTGGGGGCAGGGGACACATTCAAATATAGTAACAGTATGAAGAGTCCAGAACACTCCTCACCCCTACAATTAAGAATCCAGCACATCAACTGGACGTGGTGGTGCACGCCTTTAATGCCAGCACTCTGGAGGCAGAGACAGGCACATCACTGTGAATTAGAGGCCAGCCTGGTCTACAAAGGACAGCCAAGGCTACATAGAGAGACCCTGTCTTGAAAATCAAAAACAAAACCAAACAAAACAACAACAACAAAAAGGATAGGAGGAAAAAAATAAAGAACTAATCTGAATGACAGGGAAGATTCCTAACATACAGCAAATGCACAATTCTCACAAGCCAGCTCCTGGACAGGTACTTAGCTTTTATCTTTATTTTTAAAACAAAATCTTTGTTCTCAGAGTAAGACTTAATAATGAAGTACGTCTTAGAAAGCAAAATAGTGAACTGGACTTTACCTTGTGAATGAAACCTGCAATGTCTTCATTTTGAATAATAATCAATAGTTTATCCAAGTTTGATCTTCTTTCCAAAAACTGGTCTGGATGACATTCTGTATTGCCTAATTTGGTAAGATACTCCTGTCAAAGAAAAACTAAGTCAACATTAACTTTCTAGCAAACATCAATTTAACATGAAAAATGCAACACAAGGTGATAAGCTTTAACTAGAACACTGAACTTTCACTTTAGAAGATCAGAGAGCTCATCATATCCATTCTGAACAGACATTTTCACGATGTTAGAAAGGACAATAACGCTAAACTGCTGTTAGAAAGGACTGCTGGCAACTGTGATCTTTTTACTTTAAGAAGCTTCAAAATTCAAGTTATTCTGGATACGACTATTTAGCTGTCAAGTTTAAAATTATTAATAATCTTTTACCCTAACACCTGGAAGAAAACTTCCTGTGAATACCCAGCCAGGAGCAGCACTCATATGAGGGTCGGGGAGATCTCTGAGCTTGAGGCTAGATATATGAGTTCCAGAATAGCCATGGTGAAACCTTATTTAAAATAACAAAAAATAATATTCCAATCTAATCTCCGTACCCATCCCCTGCCGCCCCATACACACATACTCACAGGGTTTCTTTCTCTGTGTAGCCTTAGCTGTCCTGGACTTGCCTTGTAGACCAGGCTGGTCTTAAACTCAGAGCTCTGCCTACCTCTCCCTCCCAGAGTGCTGGGATTACAGGTGTGCGCCACTGCACCCTACTTCCAATCTAATTTTTTTTTTTTACAAAATTTGTAAGAGCTAATCTATGTAAATAATGATAAATAAATGTAAATAATGGTAATAAGACGCTATAATTCAAAGGGAATTGTATTGCCTATCTCTTCAATATAGGTGTCACATGGGTGTTTAGAAATCTATTTTAAAAAGGGAGAATTACATTGAAGACATTAAGAAAGGTGTTCAACTTTTGCCTAGCACTACACCAACATGCAGTTATGTATAGAGTTCTATTAGAAATGTGTTTCTAGAGTGTGGGGAAAAGAAGCTCTAAATTCACTCACACAGGACAAAAATGTAACCAAGTCTTTTTTCATCTTCCTAAGAAAGCGTAAGGAAAGCACATTAGTGCTATGTACCCTTTTCCAGTTTAATGCTTTTTGTGTATTACTTGAGATACTACATCAAACAAGTTAGCATGAGAAACCTTATAAAGATAAAAAGATTAAACATTTGTTATCGATACTGAATTTCTCAGCTACCATGTTTTAGCATTTATAATTCCTCTGCTTCCTCCAGCAAAGCAGGCAGAAACGCTTGATAGCAAGTAAGTTCCATAAATGGGAACAAGCAGTTACTTCAAAACCCCAAGATCAAATACCTGAAATGGTATTCTATAGCTCTTGGAGTCCTTTGGGAGCATCAAGTTTTTTGATAATTAAAAGCTTTGACACAGCCAGGCGCAGTGGCACACACCTGTAAACTCAGCACTCAGCGAGGCAGAGGCAGGCAGATCTCTGTAAGTTTGAGGCCGACCTGGTCTACAAAGCCAGTCCAGGACAGCCAAGGCTACACAGAGAAACCTTGTCTCAAAAAGCAAAAACAACAAAAAACAAAACAACAAAAAAGAGCTTTGACACAGTCAGTACATCAAGAAATGGCAAATGAATATATATCATTATGCCATTTCTGGACAGTTGATTTCATTTGACTGATAAAACCCCCTATGAGATGAACACGAGAACTTAAATTACCTCTCTGTAATTTTCCTTCTCGTTAAAAACCAAGTAAGCACGCTGTATTTAAAATCTCTCAATAAAAGGCTGGCAAGATGGCCCAAGTTTGATCCCCAGAGCCCACATAGTAATGAGACCTAATTCTCACAAATTGTCCTAGGACCTCCATACATGTACCATAGTACCCTCCCATAATAATAAATACTTAAATCGTTTTAAGTCTCAGGATCAAGTTTTAAGTAAATCTGGACTGTGCCCAGAGGCATCTTCCTATCCCCATGCTTAGAACAGGCTACTCAAGTAAAGTATCCTACTACTGAGCTCCAGCTCCAGGCCCTGATCCTTATAGTTACACATACAAACACTTTAAACATTCAACAAGAGATTCTGATAGCCACGATATTGAGATCGTAAGTTCTACGTTTAGTTCAATGCATTCTCATTCCATTCAATTATGAATTACCAAATTCAGATACTATATTATGGCCAACTTTAAAACTCAGTTTTACAGAGTTCAGACCATTGTGTTTATATGGTACTATGATTGCCTTCTCATTAGTTACCTTTATTTCTTTGCAAAGCACACTCTCCTCTTCTTCATGAATGTAAAATTTCACAGTATTTTTCTGGACATCTTTCATAATTTTAACCAAACTATTAAATACCTCAGGTTCTAACTGGCTTATAAAATTCGAAAGAGCTGGTTGTGCAGAAATCGTTATATCGCTGGGTGATTTTGTTATTTCTTTTTCTGCGGGTTCCAGGGCAGTATCACCAGGTACAGTGTGATCAGAAGTCACCATTAACTCTTTGCGGTGGTGTGGCTGGTTCATTTCTACTTCAATTGAAGAGGAATACTGTTCATTAGAGCTGTTAGCTCTTAAAGGTTCAGAACAGAGTGGCTCAAAAAGGTCTTTACTGTTGAAGTCACTTGAGGAAATTGATATGACATGCCTCCCCAGAGGATTCAGTGTCGTTGTGGTATGCGAATGGTTAGGACTTAGTGGTGGCAAATCCCCACCCTTCGCTGATGCTTTAATAATAATAGTATTTAGTTTTTCATGCAAACCATCTACAAATTCCTGTACACCAGCTTTAGAAGTCTTAGAATATATGAACTCAGAAAGGCGATTCATCTTCTCTTGTGCTGAAAAGATGGGTGTGGAAATTGTACTAACATATGAAACATTCTTTTGCTTCAAAATCTCTTCTATCTTTCTGGAAAAGAGATGGAACTCTCCTAACACTGTATTCTCTGTAGTTTCGCTCACTGTAGGAGGCTCTGCTGCAGGCACACACTGCTCTTCCACTGTTACCACCTGGCCTGTTACCAGGTCCTGCTCAGTGGTGCCCTTTACAGAGTCTGTTAGCGGAGAAGGTGGAAAGTGGTAGTCAGAGCTTCTTTCTCTATTTATTACCCGGGGATCATTAGGAAAGGCCTCCAGTGGTGGTAGACACACCAGTTGTTCTCCTGGTGATTTCATTCCTATACAAAAAAAGTTTATTATTATAAGAGGAATCCAAATGGGTAGCATTAAAAACAAACAAAAACTCAGTTAAAAATACACCAGCTCAGGCATATTTTCAAAAATATGCATTGCAAAGTAAATTAAAAACCTCAAAAAACTGTGTGTACCCTATCTCCTATCTGTTGTACTTATAGGCTAGGCTTTGGATTTCAGTAGATAGAGTAACAACACTGAAAGGTTTCTTTGGATTCTTCCCAAGTGTTCAAAAGTGTCTCTTTGGAAAAAGTTTTTTTTTTTTTTTTGAAAAAGTACCTATTTGGCATAAACAAATGTTAAACCAGCTCTCTATGTTTGCTTTCCTACCATTTTGTACATCTAATGTTAACAGACTTATAATACTGTATTCAAAGACCAAATGACAATGATACCACATTACATCTGACATTAACAGACTTATAATACTGTATCCAATGGTCAAGTGACAAATACCATATTAGTTTAAGACTGGAATAGAAGGCAATGAAAGAAGGCCCAACAGAAATATTGTATGCTTAAGATCTTAGAAAAAACTTAGGCTGGCTCTTACATGAAGGTTGTTGATGGATTACCTACAGCATAATAGACTCGTTCTGTCAGGAAAGAAAGGCTCAACAAAATAAGAGTTGAAAATATTTCATAGCTGCATTGAGTAGTATCTTTGATAATGCTCTCCTAGTATTCTCATTTAATTTGTAAATAATTCCAAAAGAAATAGGACAGCCACTACACATTTTGGATTACAAAGTCCTTGTGTAATCTAGTGCTAATGAGACTACAACATTTGGCTTGTGATAACTGGGGCTCAACCAGTGTGTGTGTGTGTGTGTGTGTGTGTGTGCACACACACACACACACACATATATATATACACACACACTCTATGCTATTTATACCATATCTATACTATATCTATACTAACAATATATGATTAATTTTGTTAAACTACTTTTCAAAACAAGCACCATAAGTCTACTTATTTTTAAATAAGAGGAAGATATATCTATCATTTTTAGTCTTGTATTTTTAAAATAATAAAGTCAAAATTTTTGCTTAAAAACTATCACAATTTTAGGCTAAAAGATGAGAAAGTTTTAAGACTTAGCCAACGTGATTCCCTAACATCACTACTGTAATATAGAAAATCCAACTATGGTACCTACAGTGAACTTAAAAATTAAAGTTTATGCTCAAATATAACTGCATTCCATCTACCAAAAAACATTCCATTTTTATTTTCCCCACACTCACTCTTTTTTCAATGTCATGACCACTTCATTCAATTACTGCAAAAACATTTATACAGTAAGAACAACAGGCACAAAGGTCAAAAACAAGAAAGCAAAACACTCCATTTGTCAACAAGTAAATCTGTATGAAATATAAAGTTCAAGTTCTTTAAGAATGAGGACTTCTCAATGTTATACCCTTAAATTTATGACATTAAAAATGTAGTTTAAGATACATATAAAATATATAGATGGCTATATAAGAAATTGGTAATCATAACTGACCTATTGAGGGCAAAATAAAAGTAATACTTTTTTCTTTTTAACCCCTATTCCCTTTTTATGAGACAGGGTCACGGTGGATTTGAACTCATAAATCTTCCTGCCCCAGCATCTTAAGTACTAGATAATTGAGAGCAACTATTCTGATTACAGTAATAAAAGTTCTGAAAATATAGGTAGTTTTCAGTACATTTATTTTATGACAATATAGTTGTCCGTCTTTAACAGATGTTTGAAATAAGTACTAGGTTTAAGCCACCATAACACGAGGGAAAGACATCAAGATAAGGATGCAGGCAGACTCAAAGCAAGCAGAACATTGAATACATAATAAATAAATAGTTTTTTAAAAAATTAAGTGTATATTAAATCCTCATGTAGATTTTTTCCATATTAAAAATTTCTAGGGGCAAGCCAGGAATGGGGTACACACCTTAAATCTCAGCGCTTGGGAGGCAGAGACAGGTGCCTCTCTGAGTTTGAGGCCAGCCTGGTCTACAGACCTAGCTCAAGGACAATCAGGGCTATGCCAGGGAAATCCTGTTTCAATGGTGATGATGATAATTCTAGAGGTAAAAGCATTTACTATACAAAGTCTAGGACTCTAGGGTATATGTGAAAAGTCAGGCATGGATGCACACGCCTATAACATTGTGGAGTTGAGAGAGGTAGACCTTAGAAACTTGCTGGCAAAATATTAGGGCAAGCTTCTGGTTCAGTGAAGACCCTGTCTCAAAGCAGTAAGGCAAACAGCAAAAAAGGAAGAAACCAAGGTTCTCTTCTGGCCTCCATATATACTTATTCACATCTACATACTCAAATGTACTACTCATACCTAATACACACTCACACACGTCACTTATAAGCCAAATAAAGATTTATTATATCTACAGTATTGTGTCTGCATTAGTGCCAGCAAGCCAGAAGAGGACACCAGATCTCTCTTTTTTTTTAAAGACTTATTTATTAAATATACAATATTCTCCTGGATGTAACAACTGCAGGCCAGAAGGAAGTACTACATTTCATTACAGATGGCTGTGAGCCACCATGTGGTTGCTGGGAATTGAACTCAGGACCTTTGGAAGAACAGCAAGTGCTCTTAACCTCTGAGCCACCTCTCCAGCTCCCAGATCTCCTTATAGATGGTTTGAACTACCATGTGGTTGCTGGGAATTGAACTCAGGACCTCTGGAAAAGCAGCCTATGCTCTTAACTGCTGAGCTATCTCCAGCCCCAAGTAAATCTCTTTAAAATTGTAAACAAACACCATTTAATTTTATTTTGCACGAATTACTCCATATGACTTAAAAATCAACATTTTTGTCTGTTTTGGTTTTTTGACACAGGGTTTCTCTGTGTAGCCTTGGCTGTCCTGGACTTGCTTTGTAGACCATGCTGGCCTCGAAACTCTGCCTCCCGAGTGCTCGGATTAACACTTTTGAAAAAGCGCATCTTCATCAATAGATAATTAAGAGATAGATGTCAATATCTATAATACATGTTTTACTGGTTGCTGACAAAGTACCAGTCATTTGACTTTTAACATGTGAAGAGAATGTACTATTTCTCAGACAATCATGTCATTTAGACCTAACTTTCATACACAAAATATGAATACAGCATCTCAAGGAAGAGAAAGACGTATGCCTATGGAACATCAGGAAGTTCAAACAAGGCTAACTGTTTCTCCTAGAAAGAATTACTGACAATATACAACATAGATGAAACCTTGACATAAAGTTAAGTAAAAAAGCCAAAAGACAGACATGACTGGATTCAATTTATCAATAAAATTAAAAATATGGTAAAGAGAATGAGATTAGTGGCCACCTGTTGTAAATGGAGAGATCATGAATCAGGAAAATACAGATGAGAAGCTAAGGTGTTGAGACTGTTCTAATCTTGATTGGGTAGTAGTCAAACAGATACATATGTGAACATTACTAAGCTGTACACTAAAATTTGTGTACATTCTTCTATCATGCATTTTTATTTTTCCAAGGAAGTAAAGATCTTCTTCAAGAAAATTATGAGAAGGGCTAATTTACTAAGAAAGCCATTTAGTTTTACTTCTATTAAAAATAACCTCAGACTTCTCCAAGAATACTAAAAAAGTCATCTATCTTTCCACCTAAATGAAAACAACCAAAAGGCCCACAAACTTTCTTAAGGAATAAGGTTATTAAAACAAATGGAAACATTATCAAACTCAGGCAAAAAAAAAAAAAAAATGCCCACAAGCATGTGCAGAGAAGTTGACTTTGACTGAGCCCAGTCAGACAAGTTAAGACTTTCTTCTATGCATCCACTGTAACTATTTTTATTTCTGGAAGTAGTTTTTCCAGTCTCTTAAAACCATCAGCAGAAGTTAGTTTTACACTTAAAAAGTAGGCCAAAAACTTTCCAAGATTATGAACAGAGTACGAAAAGGTTTTTTTAAAAAATGGTTTTTACCTTCTAGTATTTTTTTTAAAAAACATTGGTTCTTACAGAGTATCTGAAGAAACGCATTAAGAAAACATTTTCATCCTCCTAAATCTAAATTAGTCTAGAACACAGATTATATTTGTTACAAAAATATCCAATATAAATAAATAATTTAAAAATGACAATTAAAAAAAAGAGAGAGAGATTGTGTAGACTTCTCTGGACGGAGCACAAAGAAAAACTCATGCCCTATTGATGAGGAACCAGAATGCAAGTAGCAGCTCTGAAGAAGGGCACACTGGGAAGAATAGCAAAGGGAGCCTTCTCACCTGATCCTTGTTTCTCACCGTGTTTCCCATGCTGGTCTTCTGGGCTTCTTGCATTCCCTCCTGAGGAAAGCATCCATTAGATTTGTTGACTCTCTTCAGACACCAGGGACGCCTATTAGGCACCTTTCAGACAACACAATGCTAACAAAGGAATATCCCTTCTTTTGCCTAAACATTCTGGAAAGATCATTTGGAAATGGGAAGTTGTTTCCCTTTCCATTTAGGCGATGAAAAAACAACACCTATATTACTTCTTTAAATGACTCAACAGCAATTATGAAGGCGTTTAAACGAAGAAAGGTTAAGATAACCACCATCTACGAACTACTTTCCTATTTTATTTCAAAGTTCCACTATGCCTCCATTTCATAAAAGAGTATCATTTCCTCTCTAGGATCAGGTCTGGAGTCTTTTGCCTTCTCTAGTAAGGTGTGAAATAGAAGAGAGTGCTGGAGCCCATTGAAACTCACAAGTTTGAGAAATTCTCAAAGTCCCTATAGATCTCATAGGTTGTAGGTCACAAGACAGTCTACTTTTTAGCAAAAGTAATTCTTTCTTCGATTTCTTTCCAAAGGCTAAATAAAGGTATAATAATGGGAAAGATGTAGCCAGAAAACAATCCCAAACATATTTAGCTAACAGAGATGAATAAGAACTTGAAATATTAAGAGCATGTAGTGTGTTCATGGACAAGTTAAGAATGTTATAAATGACAATCTTTCAACAACTGTCGAACGCCAGTGGTTCAACAAGCTTTCATGAGTTATTTGTATGTGGTCATTTAACTCCAGAATCAATTAGAAAATCACACAGATGAGCCTCAACATGACCATTTGCTAGATGACAGACAGCTTGTTGTAGTGAAGTTTAGGTTAGTAAGTTGAAAAGTAACGGCCAACCAAAGAGCATTATTTCATTCCAAGATCTACTTCTCCAAGTTCAGTTTCTGTCAACAGTTTTCAATTGACAATAAGCACACTGAACTCAAGAAGAGTAACTATGCCCTAAATGCCTATATTAATAGGCCCTTTTGCAGACACTTGCTGATGTCAACCAAGAATAGTGATAAATAATACACTGTTCAAAATAAAGACTCATAGCAGAGCCAAGTAAAGATAAGTACCTCATGACACAAGACTGGAATCTAGCAAAGATGAAACTCTCCAAGAAACTGGTTGGCTAAGTAAAAAGAAGCAAACCTATGACTGAGTGAATATACCAGTCCTCACCTGTAATTGGAATCAATTTCCAATGTATTTCTGTCTCTTCATCATCATTTGGCTTAGAATGTTGTCTAAGGAGTCCATGCTCAATGGAAACTGTGGGACAGAGACTGCACTCTTCAAAATTATTGATTTTAATTGAACTTGGATCCTAAAAATAAAAGTACATGCATTCAATAGCCTTCCCTTTAATTATGTCAGACTATATTACTTCCTCAAAGCAAATGCAAAAATTTCAGCCTAAACATTACAAATGAATAAAACCAACATGGTAAAGTTACAATACTCTAGCTTCAAATTTAAAATACGTTTTGCCAAGGCTAGGAATGATAGTGCTTGTCTATAATCAAGTTCAGGAGGCAGAGGCAGAAAGACCAAAAGTATGAAGCCAACCTGGTTTTGTTTTGTTTTTTACAATTATTTATTTTCATTTTATGTGCATTGGTGTTTTGCTCGCATGCATGTCTATGTGAGGGTGTCAGATCTTTGAGTTACAGACAGTTGTGAGCTGCCAACGGGGGGGGGGGGGGGGGTACTATGAATTGAACCTTGGTCCTCTGGAAAAACAGTCAATGCACTGAGCCATCTCTCCAAATGAAATCTTGCTGCTGTTATTCTGGTATGGTTTCTTGGGGTTTTTTTTTTTTGTTGTTGTTGTTGTTGTTTTTTAGATAGGGTTTCTCTGTGTAGTCTTGGCTGTCCTAGACTCGCTTTGTACACCAGGCTGGCCTCGAACTCACAGCAATCTACCTGCCTCTGCCTTCCGAGTGCTGCCAACCAGGTTTATACAGTGAGTTACAGGCCAGCCACAGGGTCAGAGTAAAACTCTGTCATAAACACAAACCTCCTCCCAATAAAGAACAAAATAAGCAATATATATTGTTCTTAAAGGTTATCTGGAGACTGGCAAAATGGCTTGGTGAGTAAAAGTACTTGCCACCAAGCCTGATAACCTGAGGTAGCAGCTCTCTTCAGGGTCCACAAGGTGGAAAGAGAATGAACTTTTAGAGGTTATCCCCTGTTCTTTACACATGTACACAAAATTATAATCGTTATAAATGTTTTCATTAAAAAAAAAAAAAAAAAAAAACAGAGCAGAAGAGATGGCTCAGCAATAAAGAACACTGACTGCTCTTGCAGAGGAGCAGGGTTCAATTCCCAGCACCCACCTGGCAGCTCACAATATCTTAACTCCAGTTTTTCTAAGAGATCTGACCTATACTACTCTCAGAGCGCACCGTGGGTGTATGTCGTACATATTTCAACATGCAGGGAAGATACTCACACACAAACAAAACTTTAAAAACAGGTAATACACATACCACACATATAAAACTGGTGTTGATTTAAAGTAGTGACTGGTATACTTTTATATTTTAAATTTTATATACCATATATTCAACTCTGTCACTATAATTTAACAATACCAACAGACAATACTTAAATAAGCAGGAATAAAAGTTTGAAAAAAAAAAAGATAGAAAGAAAGCAGGCTATGTTCAGCCCACACTCTTGTTAAACAGACTGAGAAACATTAACAATACAGGTTAATATCTTAATGCCTACCCTAGAAACCTATCACCATCTTCTCCATAAATATCCCAAAACTACATACAGAAAGGCTGAGACATGCATAGCCATAAGCCATCTCATTATTATCCTACAATGATTCAGCTACTCTTTTAGGAAAGCACTAGTACAGGAAGTCACTTGTTTACTAAGCACGAATTACACATAAACTGGATTCCTTAATAAGCAAAGCTGATAAACACCTTAGAGATAATACCAAAGGCTACCCATTGGTATGTGCACAATATAGGACACCTAACTTATGACATTATGTTACTACATTCAGTAGCTTCATCTACCTCACTTTGATTCTGTTTCAGCCAGAAAACAGACACTTTCAAGGACTCATCTCATTACGAAACAGTATGAAACTGACTCCTGCTATGCCAATCTGACAAACTATCTAGCCCTAGTTTTATCACAATAGGTAAACTTTATATAAAGCAATAAGCATATAGAAAACAATTACTTCAGCATTTACCTTTTTTTCAACAAGAATAGCTTAGAATCACGCCAACCCACCAGCCCAGCACCCACCACCACTTTTACTTAAGAGTATGTCTTAGTTCTCTCAGAAAAGAAAAACAACTCCTTGAAATATACTTACTCTTTTGAGGACACATACAAAAGCAAACTCAGATAATCAGAAAGACATGTTTACTTTCAAATGTAGCTTATAGCCAATGCCTACCTCATTGGTACAAAGAGTAGGATACTTTACAGAAGCTGCTTCAACTTCTAGCAATGGGCTCTGAGCACCCTTAAAATGCACATTTTCAATTTTTGTACAAGCAGGCTGATCACAGTCTTTCTTATCTGAAGTAGGGTTTAGCTCATATTCAGACTTTTGTTTTAGCTCTTCATAGTTACCACTGCTACTCAATCCTAAGGCCTTGTTGACTGTATCTGTAAGGAATGCATCTGACTGTCGTGCATTTGCTAGTGCTTCTGATAGCCAATTATAAAATTTGTGGGTGTCTCCAGTGTTACATGTATCTTCCTGCTGCAGTCTCAAGTTAGGGTCATGTCCAAGTAAGCCAATGGACTGCGGAGATTCTGAGGAAAAAGAAAAAAGTCATCTCATATTTTAAAAGCCAGTATACTCAGTTTATATGACAAGATGACAAAATTTAATATATTTTTTTAAAAATCAAATATAACAGGAGGCTGGAAGGATGGCTCAGAGATTAAGAGCACTGGCTGCACTTCCAGAGGTCCTGAGTTCAATTCACAGCAACCACATGGTGGTTCATAACCATCTATAATGAGATCTGGTGCTCTCTTCTGGCATGCAGGCACACATGCAGGTAGAGCACTGTGTGTGAAATAAATAAATAAATAAATAAATAAATCTTTAAAAAACAAAACAAGAACATTAAATGTTACTTGAAAGTCACATGTAAGACATTTATGGGCAGGGACTAAAATATTTCAGGCTTAGATATTACAAATATGTGTGCCCTTTACTGTAACTGTTTCTGAAAATTTGAAGAGCACAGGGAAGAGTAATAAGCATGGCCAGACCCTCGTTAGTCTGAAACAAAGTCTTGAAGATAAAATTGATCTTAATTAAGTTAACGAAACAATACAGAGAGGATACTGAAATGAATCAAGGAAATTTAAAAACCAGGAAAGCCACAAAGGAGATATGACATAGACACTGAAAGTAAAGAAATACCTAAGTAAAGAAAAAGCCTTCAAAGTAATATAAGACAACATCACTGTCAAATATAATTTTCTACAATGATTGAAATGTTCCTATAAATATGATCTAATATGGTTGTATGGCTGATGAAATGTATTTTTATTTCATTTAAATTAAAGATATGCGTGTAATGATTATCACAATGGATAATTCAAGAATAAAAGTAAAGGCTTCAGGTCTGGTAGCACATGCCTATCCTGGCCTAAAGAATTAAGTTAAAAGCCAATCTGGGCAACTTAGTGTAACGTTGCTTCAAAAAGAAAGAGATTTGGAGATGCAGTTCGGTGGTTGAGTGCTTATCTAGCATGAACAAGGCTTTTGGTTTGATCAAAGTGTACGAGTAAATATAGACAGGGCATTAATCTGCCCAACTTAGTCAGAGACAAACATTTGAAAAAACAATGGAAGAATTCTGAGACCTGTCATCACATTAAAAACAGCACAAAATGTGAGTTACTACATCAAAGATTCCTGAGCACAAAAGAAAAACCCAAATGTCACACTGCATACTTCTGGGCTAGCCAGTATAAAAATTTTAAAACACCGTATAAATATTTAACTTACTTGTTGTAATACTTTAACACATTATGATAGGAATCTCTCTTTTTTTATCAACTGAAAAAGATACAATGAAACAGCAAAACAGTAATTGTATACCTGAATCTAAGGGTCCATTAAAATCCATAAAGGGTCCATTCATTAAGCAATAGCCTAAAATAACCCAGAAAGCATCTCTCATTGCAAAAACAAAATATAGAAGTGTAGGAGTTAACTTCAAGTTCTGATTAAAAGTGTTGAGTACACTTTATCTAACTATCTAGACCAGAAAGTTCATAACCAACCAAATACCAAAATACATCAGTGATCATTAAATCTGTTACCATAGGAAGAAGGCAACAGAAGAAATTCAGGAAACATGAAATATACAAAACCAAACTAGATCCTTGTGTTTGTATTCAGAACCCATTTTGATGGTGGCAAGGTAACTGATTCAGGATGGTTTGTGTTTTCTTGGATTGTACAAAGAAAAATTGAGCCCTAACACACACTTGAAGAACACAGCTTGTTGAGGAAGAAAAGCACCACAACAAAAAGCAAAAGGAACACATGAATGGAATGAAGAAAAAGTCAGTGGACTGCACTGGCAAAAACAAAGCTGGAGGACTGTAAAAACTTTAAAAGTCAGCCAACCAATTCTGAACAAGCCAAGCAGGCATGCTCATGCCTGTGACTACACACTCTGGTTAGCTGAGGCAGCAAGACTGGTGAGAATTCCAAGCAAGCCAGAGCTCCAGTGTGACAACCTGCCTCAAAAAAGATTGGGGGGGGGGGGGAGAAAGAGGATGGGGACAAAAACAAAACCTGAACCCAACCAAGTACCCAGGACATTTTGTATTTGGCTCTTAGTCTTAGTAACCTGAGGATCTCTGTAACACAGGAAGAACAGAACCAAGGTTATACATTTTGGCTATTATCATAAAAGTAGTGTGTTATTTTACCTTCATATTGATGGTAATTTTCAGATGAATTACTGGTTTTGGCAAACTTTCTCATATTTTCAGGTAGATCCTCAAGTTTCCTCTTCAAGACATTTTTGCTTTTTGTATCTTCTGTATCTGGGTCCCCACCCACATTTTTTTTCTTACACTGGATTAAATTAATCAACTCTTTGACTCTATCCTTATCATAATCCAAAGAATGAGATGACTTCTGTTGTCCAGGCTCAGTAGTTTCACTCTGTGAGTTATTCCATTTTCCAAATTTCATTTTTGAACTATTCAGATCTTCTTCTTGACCTTCATAATCTGAAAGTGGACTAAACTGTTGACGTTTTAGATTTTCTTCAAATAACTCTTTTAGTTTAAAAATAGGTAACTGATACATTTCTGGCTGAAAAATGTAGGTATGTAAGCAATCATCAATATGGGATTTATTTCTTGGTGCCGAGTACAGGAATTTTCTATCATCTAATCGTGAGTCATATGAAAACATGAAAAACTCTCGCTTACCTGAACCAAAACCTCGGTTAAAAAATTCACTTACATACTTTTCAACTACAGAATGAAAATTTATAGTATTTATATTTTTGAATTCTTTTCTACACTGAATCAAAGCATACTGTAAAAACTGAGTTATTTTTAATATGTCTGGTATGTTATCATGCTTCTCCTGTGGTGCTGTATTCGTTACACCTTTTTGTGCTGCAAATAAAAAAAAAGTTAAATGTTATTAGCAATAAGGAAACTAATCAAATACACATCTCCATACTAAAGTATAACAAGATTTGAACATTAAGGCTGAGCCACACATGCAGTACAGCAAATTGACAAGCAGTATGCTTCTCCTTAAAATGAGTCAGAACCCAAAACAAATAAAAAGGGAGATCAAATACTTAATGGAAAGAAATCCCTTCACTAACGCTCTTCACTTCATTCCCCCACAGGCAACACAAATGGTGGCAAGAAAACTGCAGGGGGGGCGGGCGGGAAGCAAGATTTGAGATTCTAAGTAGTGTCCGTCTGCAAATGATATCGCTTCTTTTATTCATAAAGTAACAAAGTTTTACTTATATAAATATATTTCCCCATAAGCACCCATGCACTGAGTAGCCATAACTGAAAAACCCAGGCTTAATTCAAAAGTAAGCCCATTGGTGGAAATTCCTTAATATAGTATTCGAGTCTGTTGCTAGAAAAGGCAAACAGTAAAATGTTCTCTACCATAAACACCCCAAATTTTCATTAACTTTGAAAGGTTTACAGTTTAATATGTCATATGACACTTTAAAATCACTAAAATTTGAATGCACAAATGAATTAAAGAAAAATCTGTCACATAAAACTCTTAATGAGCCAGGCATGGTGATGCACGCCTTTAATAGAAGCAGGAGGATTGGTGAGAGTTTGAGGCCAGCCTGGTCTACGAAGCGATTCTAGGACAGCTAAGACTACACAGAGAAACCCTGTTTCGAAAAACCAACATAAACAAAACAAAAAACCAAAAACAGACAAACAAATAACAGCAGCAAAACAAAAAACTCTTAATGAGCTATAGTACTAAAACAAGTATAAAACTACATTAATGAAAGTACTGAGGGCTGGAGAGATGGCTCTCAGCAGTTAAGAGCACTCTCTGCTCTTCCAGAGGTCCTGAGTTCAATGCCCAACAACCACATGGTGGCTCACAACCATGTGTACACTCTCTAATGCCGTCTCCTGGCATACAGGTGTACAAGCAGATAGAAAACTCATATACATAAAATAAATAAAATCTTAAAAAAAAAAAGCATTGAAAAAGTTTCATAGCATAAACAAAAATAGAGAACACAAAGACATCCTTTATATTACTAATTCCACAGAATAATTCCAATATTTCCAGAGGTAAGATGTAGAAAAGATAGAATGCAAGCTCACTGAGAAGATTTCAGTATTATCTACCAGCAAGTATACTTCTACTTCAACGCTAAAAAAATAACTTACTGATAATTAAGCATCTAGGTTCTTGAAACATAAACAAAGCATGTAGGATTCGAGACTTCACAGTCTGATGTTCTAATTAAAAGAAAAAAAAGCCAAATTGATTAGCAAAATACTTTAACTTTTTTTTTTTCTAATTATAAAAAGTAAAGCCAGACTACCTACCATATGGAGAAATCATCTGGTAAGGAGAGAGAAGAAAAAGGTATCCTCGGTCTCCTAAAGGTTTAACAAGAACCTGCATTTTGGGGAGATAGAAATTGTATATGCCTTATTATTACTACCACTTTAAAGTAGGCACAACTCTTTCTACTAAGTATAAAGAACTATAATCAGTTCTTTAAAGAAAATAATGCTAATAAATTAGGTTAAAACTTCACTATTGCAAAACAACTAACATTAAAACCATTGAGCTAACTGTTAAAATTCCAATCAAGTGAAAACTTTTACTTATAATGTACTGAGAATATTCTTGAAATAATTACAAGTATCTGTGAAAAATAACTTGATGCTAAAATATAGACTTCCAATATTTCTCATCAGTGCAAAAGATATTAATTGCCAGGCAGTATGCTAGACACTGGGCATACATAAGCTGGGCGTGGTGGTGCGTGCCTATAATCCCAGCACTCTGGGAGGCAGAGGCAGGCAGAGAAGTTTGAGGCCAGCCTGGTCTACAAAGCAAGTTCAGGACGGCCAAGGCTACATAGAGAAACCCTGCCTTGAAAAAAAAAGAAAAAGAAAAGAACTGCCTATGAAAATTCAAGATAAGGTTCAAATATGTTGCCAGAATCTAAATCTTACAGTTATTTAATAAATATCACTCATTACATAATTTTACCTGCCCAAGATGACCTGAAAGATAAACAGTAAGGTCCTTAATCCTAAGTTTCTTAACTATAATTACAAAGGACAAAGAAGTTTACCCCAAAATTTACAAAGCGGGAGCAGGAGAGATGGATCAACAGAGTACTTTCTTCTCTAAGCCCCCACGACCACCCCACCCCACCCCTGGCTTTTTTTTTTGGCTTTCCAGACAGGGTTTTCTCTGTTTAACCTAGGCTGTTACAGAACTCACTCTGTTGGTCAGGCTGTTCTTGAACTCAGAGATCCACCTGCCTTTGGCCTGCACCACCACGGCCCAGCCAAAGTACTTGCTTCCTTTGCAGAGGGCCAGGGTTTGGTTCCTAGTACTCAAACATAAGTCCAATGCCCTTTTTCTGCCCTCTATAGCCATCAGGCGCGCGCACACGCGCACAAACACACAAACACACACACACACACACACACACACACACACACACACACACACACAGGCCAAAAAAAAAAAAAGTATGCACATAAAATGTATTTTAAGAAAAATTTACAGAGTAGTAAGAATGAAAAAGCGCTCTCTCTCTCTCTCTCTCTCTCATCCCCTTATCCCCGCCCCTCCCTCTCTGGTACCCCTCCCCCTTTCCTTCTCCCCCATGCTCATTTAATAAACCTCATATACTCTAAAACAAACAAACAAACAAAAAAAAAGAATGAAAAAGCACAGCTCATTTATGCTAGCAAAGGGCAGACAAGAAAGAGTGTATGCACTGAAGTTGTACTTTGAATAACGAGGATATTGACAAGACCACCAAGGTTGCAGAATAGGCAACATTGTAAGGCAGAGCAAATTATAACACAAGGGACAGTTTGCAAGCATTTTAGTACTCATGACTGGCTGAGTATTAAGAACAGAGCAAGGCAGATGTTGAATAGATACCGAGATGCAAAGATCAACTAGAGAAAGGAAAGAAGGAAAGGAGGGAAAGAAGGAAAGGGGGGCAGGAGGAAGGGAATAAAGGAGGAAGGGAGGCAAAGAAAAGAAGAACCCCAATTTAGCTAGAACATCTTTGAGTGTATACACTCTTAACTACTTCCTTCAGAAACAATAACAGAAAAGATCTGAGAGCACTGTGTCAGAGGAAAAGACAACAATCTAATGTAAAGCATTTAAGACCTACTAAAATAGCTTCTAGATTAAAGGATGAGATGAGCTGAACAGAAAAGGACATTTGTACTGTGAAAATCGTGCTACCTGAATTGCTATTAACAATACAAACAACAGTCAGCATATGGGCTTGTAATTTAAAGAGAAAAAGTAGCTGCCCTAACAAAAACATTGAAAGTACAGTGATGTCATGTTTGGGTTTCAAGGTGCTTCCAGCTAGCCAGCCTATTCCCAGGAGTAATTTCTCCCCTTTAATTCAATCTATTTAAAAATAACTGCCTGGTGATCTAGCAAGACTCTTTAGACCAACAAGTTAAGTAGGCAGGCTGGTAGCATGAGTCAAAACAGGGGCAAGGGTGGCAAGGGTGGGAGCCCAAAAGAACTCAATCTAGAGATCTTTCATAAAACTTAGGGGAGCCTTGCCCCGATCTTTTAAAATATATATATATATACTTAGTGTAGGTCAGTTGCCAGGTGTTTCTGATATATAGGGAGCTTAAGCCAAGGATAAGATTTTTGTTTTAAGGTTTATAAAAGTTATATAAAAACAAAAAAACAAAAAAACCACACGCACACACTAAGGTGGCCTTTCCTGGTCTCCTGGAAACATCCAGGCCAGGCTACATCATACTGCTAAGTGAATTAAAAAGATGCTTAAGTTGACCTTATGATTACCATGAATCTTACAGCCACAGACAGAGATATCTCACAGTATACACATAAATAATGCACCTGTAAAATTATTTCAAACCTAAAAACCCTAATCCAAAATGTTCCAAACATGATATGTATGCCTTTTCTTAATATTGTACTCAAGTCCTAGGTGTTAGAACAGCGTAATGCGTCTGCTTACTGAGGGACACTAGCTACTTTCCTTTAACTTCACACTAACTCCAAATGTAACACCGTATTTTAAAATCCCACAGACTTAATGGTTTACAGACTAGTGTAAAGAACCACTGCATCCAGACACCATGGAGTTTGAGCAGTCTATAATCAGAAACAACACTAAGACAACCAAAGGCCCTATAAGTCCTATTTGTAGCATAAACCTAAAGAGAAACATTTCAGCCCTACAAGAAAGAAAAATTCAGCCACGCGTGGTGGTGCATGTCCTTAATCCCAGCACTTGGGGAGGCAGAGGCAGGCAGATCTGTGATTTCGAGGCCAGCCTGGTCTACAAGCGAGTTAGCCATGGCTACACAGAGATACCCTGTCTTGACAAAAAAAAAAAAAAAGAAAAGAAAAATTCTGAAAGTTCTATATGCTTTTGTTGCCTCTAGGCACTATATGTTGACTACTGTGTTCTCCTTTTAAATTATATTTAATATAATTTATACTTTTTTTTCTACTTTATTCTACTGTTTTGACTTTTCAGGTAACATTACAGGTGCCCAGCATGGTGGCATAAACAGACACTTTCAGTACCTAGAAGGTAGAATCAGGATTTCAAGGCCATATGGAACAATAACAAATTATTAGAGGTGATAGGGAGATGGCTCAGTGGTTAAAAGCACCACCTACATGCTCTTACAGAGAACCCAGGTTTGATTCTTGGCACTCAGATGATTGTTTATAACTATTAGTAAATCTATGAGATCCAACACCATTTTCTCGCTTCCACAGGCACCAGGCACTCATGCGGTGAACACACATGCATTCAGGCAAAACACACATATACATGAAAATAAAGGAAAAAAATACTACATACAATTTAGTTCACATCTTGCATCACCTATCCTAGAAAGAGATAAGCTATACTAAATGAGATTCAGTAGGAAAAAGATAATTACAAGATGTAAACAATAACATTATAAAGTATTTTAACTGAAAACTTATTTACACAACCCCTTATAAACATTTTCCTGAATATTCAAGAAGTGAAAAACAAACAAAAAAACCTCATGAGACACACAGAATGTGGCATTATACATAAAATGAACTACTATTCAGCCATAAAAGAGAACAAATACAGATACATAACATAACATGAATATATACTCAGTAAAAATATACAGGACACATAGTGGGTGATTTTATGAGCACAGAATGCCCATCATATATAAATAAATAAATTAATGGCTATGAATGATTTGGAGGAAGAAAGTAGAGTCAATGTATCCTACTAGGTTACAAAACGTTACAGAATTAAATAGTAATAATGGTCAGAAAATAGTTGCCTGCTGAACAATATTTAATTACTACCCTCTTTAAAAATGACTCAAGCCGGGCGTGGTGGCGCATGCCTTTAATCCCAGCACTTGGGAGGCAGAGGCAGGCGGATCGCTGTGAGTTCGAAGGCAGCCTGGTCTACAAAAGCAAGTCCAGGATAGCCAGGGCTGTTACATAGAGAAACCCTGTCTTAAAAAACCAAAAAGACTCAAATTGGGGGCTGGAAAGAAGGCTCAGTGGTTAAGAGCACTGGTTACTCTTCCAAAGGACCCGGTTCAATTCCCAGCACCCATATGTCAGCTTACAATTGTCTGTAACTCCACTTTCAGGGGCTCTGACATATATATGCCAACAAAACACCAATGCACATAAAGTAATTTTTTAAAATGACTCAAATGGCCAGATGTGATGGTACACGCCTTTAATCCCAGCACTTGGGAGGCAGAGGCAGGAGGATCTCTGTGTTGAGGCGAACCTGGTCTACAGAGTAAGTTCCAGGACAGCCAGGGATACACAGAGAAACCCTATCTAGAAAAACAAAAAACAAAACAAAATCACAGTAAAATACTATTTTGCTTGGTAAATGACTGTAAAAGAATGACTTTGAGTACAGCAATCAATGAACGGTAGGTAGCATGTCCTTGTGAAATGCCAGTGTCCTTTTAAGATTTTTTTTAGGAAGACCCTATCTTTTAAACCCTAACATACGTGGTTAGGTGAAGCCCCAAATATCAACATCTTTCCTATTCTGATTTGTTTGTGTTTTTTTAAGGAACTGAACAAATACCAAAACCTCCTCTTCTATACAAACTCTTAATAGTTAGCCTCTGAAACAGAGTAACAAAACAGATATGGATAACTTAGTATTTCCACATATCAAGCCTACTGTTTTAAAATTTCATTTTCTCAACTTAGAATAGAATTTTCATTATAAGAAATAATTACAGCAGTGTCAGGCATTCAGAGCCAACTAAAAAAATCTAAATATAAAAGTATATTCACAATAAACGCCGGGGGTAGTGCACTGGGTGTGGTGGTGCATGCCTTTATTCCCAGAACTCGGGAGACAGAGGCAGGCGGATCGCTGTGAGTTCGAGGCCAGCCTGGTCTACAAAGTGAGTTCAGGACAGCCAAGGCTACACAGAGAAACCCTGACTCAGAAAAAAAAAAAAAGAAAAAAAGCCAGGGGTGGGGGGGGTGGTGGTGGGGGTGGTAGTGGTGGTAGGTGACTGCAATCCCAGCACTCAGGAGGTATAGGCAAGAGGATCAGAAGTTCAAGGCTATCCTTGCTATATAGTAGCCTGAGTAAATACCAAAAAAGGTATTTACAAGGAAGAAGGGACTTTGATTATAATAAAGACACCTATTATTATACCGGACACTGATTAAATTCACATTTATACACATGATGAAACTCTATGTACCCATTTAAGTTGCAAGCTCTAAAAATTACTGACATAAATCTCCGTTTGATTACCTAGAAATGGAGACATAATGTGAAGAATAAAAAATTAATTGTTGAGAAACTTGTATTAAATAGCACACTATACAAAAACATTCTACATCTCTACAGAAACTTGATAGCTGACTACACTCATTTCTCATAAAAGAAACAATTCTCTTCCCTGAAACTAACCTCTTCTCTGTTGCTGAAGACAAATGATCTGGGCCACAGGTATGAAGGATCATCACATCAGTGGCTTCTCATAAGAACTGTTAAATTTGTGGCATTGATAATTGTTTCTATCTTAAGTTAAATTGTGTACAATTTTTAGCTTAAACAGAAAGGGGGAAGTTGTACAGGAATTTTAATTCAGAATATGGCTGCTCTGGCAAGAGCTCATATCCAAAAACCTTCTAGGTCTTTCTGATCCGTCTGGAATGCAGACAAGTTGGGTGGTGGTGGCACATGCCTGTAATTACAGGAGAGAGAGGCAAGCAGATCTCTGAGTTCAAGTCCAGCCTGGTATAGGTCCAGGTACAGTGGTACATGCCTTTAATCCCACACAATGAAGGTAAAGTTAGTTTGTAGAAGGAAGCACCCATGTTTGAAAGTGATGTCTAGTTGAGTGTTAGACAATGACAAATCAGAGGAAGATCTGACAGAATGGGATATGCCCAACTCTCAGAGAAAACAAAGGAGGCAGTTTTATTGACAGGTTGAAAAGAGAACAAGCTAGATGCAGGTAAAGAAAGACAGAAAGAGCCAGAAGATTAGAACAGATGGCCAGCCTAGTCTACAAAGGGAGTCCAGGACAGGCAAGGCTATACAGAAAAACCCTGTCTTGAAAAACAAAACAGATTGCCAACATTAGTATGAGGCCAAGCAGAGCCCAGAGAAGATGAGAGAAACCAGTTTGAATTAGTCACTTTGAAGAGGACTTTGAGCCAAAACAGCTGAGTTGAACCAGCCAGCCTGAGCTCAGAAAGAACAAGTAAGGATGAGCTTATTCAGCAGTACATCTCAGAGGCTGAGAACATTCTAGGCCTAAATTAGATTGTATGAAGGCTAGAAGCTTCCAGGATTAGGTCTAGGTTAGCAGAGGTGCTAAGTCCCTAAGCCGAATAAATGTTACATTTACACTTCTCTGATAAACCACACCTATTGGCACCACGTACTCTTTCTTCAATCACAATCTGACATCTGTTCTCAGTATCTATTACATGGATACTACCTAGTAAATATCCCTTTCAGTCTATTTTTATTCTCATCCTATTTTTAATGAAGGCCTGATCTCCTTCAAAATCTACTGTTCTCAAGACAAAACCCAAATTCTCATGCCAATACTGGCTCAAAGACACTGAGACATAGCTCCCAGATGGATCAATGTTGTCATATCTCCTAAACATTCACCAAGTGTCTTATTATTTTTGAAACTGTAAATAAATCTCTCTATGACAGACGTAGAGAGATGGCTCATCAATTAGGAACATCTGCTCTTGCAGGATACTTGGGTTTAATTCTCAGCACCCACATGGAGGTTCACAACCACCTGTAACTCCAGTTTCATAGGATCTGATGCCTTTTTCTGGCATCCACAGGCATCAATGATGAACACAGTGCACATCCATATACTTATGCAAACACACAAAATAAAAACAAATCTTTCAGAAACAAATGCTACTGCTTCTCCTCACCAAACTACATTTAAATAACTTTGTTCAGAAGTCTCATTCAGTATTCTATAAATATTTTTGATAATCACACAACATTTATAATCCCAAAGCATAATAAAAAATAGGTCTACACAAAGCCTATTGTCATGGATAAAGAGTACTTACCTGCTTTACATGGCAAACTCCAGGCCAGCTGAGACTACATAGCAAGAACTGATCTCCAAAATAAAATAGGACTGCTAATAGTAAAATACTATTAATTAAATGAGAGCACCCAATAGAGACCTTGTAGGACTCCCAGAAGCAAAAATAAATTGAAGTATTAATAATAACTTATATTTTCAAAGGATATGGGCATATTTAAAGCTTTTCACTTACAAGCTTTTCTTTCTCCAGCTTTTGTAGTAAACACTCCATGTTACTTCCAATTTTTGTCTTTTCTACAACTTCATAAAGGCTACAATACATCCCATTCTTTAAAACTGAGAAAAAGAAAAAATACACAGTAAAATATCAAATCAGGTCTACTTCTTACATATTTTAGTAAAATGAAGTTACTGTACCTTCATTAGGACCCACATATGTGTCTTTATAAAACAATGCAGGAGGGATTTTCTGTTTTAAATAATCAATACTCATAACTGTTTCAACATCTAACTTCTCAGGACTGAAAGAAAATATAAGAACATGTTTGACATGCCTGTATTTTTAACTCTAGCAATGTTATCAGACACATTAAAATATAATTAATGAGGGTAGGGGGCCTGGAGACACAGCTCAGCTGGTTCAGTGCTTGCCTAGCATACAGAAGGACCTGGGCTCAGCCTCCAGTACTGTATACATCAGGTGTGGTAGCACATTTCTGTAATGCCAACAGTTGGGAGGTGGAGAAGGCAGGAGGATCACAGGTTCAAAGACATAGTCAATTGTGACCAGCTGCAACCTGAAACCTTGCCTCCAGGTAAACAAAATAAAATATACGTGATGGGAAAATATATGTACTTATTAATAACTCACCTTATTCTAAAGAGGACCTGATACAGGAAAGTCACATATCTACATACAGGTAAGTAGCAACTGGCAATATTGCCAATCTTACATCCTTAAATCAGAAGCTAACCCTACATGCCAATTTTACTAACAAAAAGAATAATAGTTGTTATTTACAGTTAAAGTATAAGCTACTATAGTTTTTCTTTTCTTTTGGAGATGCTGAGGATCAAACCCAAGGGTTGTATAGCAGGCAAGCATTCCACCAGTGACCTACATCTTCAAGCATCTACACCATTTTCTGTGATATTAGCAATACATTTTTACTTTTAATATATGTTACATGAATTGTAAATAGTGCATATACATTAGCTTAACCACATCAAAGCTCTTTTCAACAAAGAAATGTTTAACCACCAACATCAACAACTCTTTTATGTTTTAAAGCAGGACTTCACTACAGTCTGCAACACAAAGGTCTAGAACTCACTATGCAGCCAAGACTGTCTTTGAACAAAAGATCCTGTCTGAGTCTCCTAAGTACTGAAGTTACAAGTATGTAACACCATACATAGCTAAAATTTGTCTGCTTTTAAGTCTACTATATACAAACTGCTAACTAAA
This sequence comes from Acomys percivali, assembly GCA_907169655.1. Lineage (NCBI taxonomy): Eukaryota > Metazoa > Chordata > Mammalia > Rodentia > Muridae > Acomys > Acomys percivali. The sequence continues at coordinate 102,466,028 of OU015746.1, read as the reverse complement.
TCTAAGTAGAATAAAAAAATAATTGTTAAAGGTTTATTTATGTATTTACTTTGTATACAACATTGTGTCTGCATGTACACCTGCAGGCCAGAAGAGTCCACCAGATCACATTATAGATGATTGTGAGTCACCATGTGGTTGCTGGGAATTGAACTCTGGACCTCTGGAAGTGCAGCCAGTGCATCTTTCAGACTTAAAACAACTCAGAATACACCATACATCTGACTAGCCATCTTCAAAGCAGAGAACCTGAGCTTGTTTGCTAATTACTTTTTCGTTTTGTTTTGTTTGTTTCAGTTTTTCAAGACGGAGTTTCTCTGTGTAGCCTTAGCTGTCCTGGACTCAATTTGTAGACCAGCCTGGCCTCAAACTCACGGCAATCCACCTGCCTCTGTCTCCTGAGTGCCAACAACCTTTTGAAGTTACAAAATCAACCATTTAGAAACACATTAAGTTTTTATGAAGCATTGTAAAATTTAAAATCGAAAAACGATAAACGGCAAGCAAGCCAAGAATGGTGGTGTAGACTTATAATCCTGTCATATATAAAGCAGAAGCAAGCAGACTGCCTTGGCTATAAAGTGAGTTCCAATCCAGTATGATAATCTCAAACAAGATTTTTTAAAAAGAAACAAATAAAATAACTAGAGAAGAAGCCAATAGTCCTTAACAATCAATTACTATTTTCTTTTTAATTTTTTAAATTAATTTTTTAGGTTAACATATGAAATTAAGGTCTTATGTATGACATATACTTTGTTCTCATTTATTCCCCTTCCCTATGACCCGCCCTTTGCCACCTCCCACTATATTCTTTTAATGCAATATACTTACAGCTTGACAGGCAAAAAGGCACGAGTGGCTGACCTCAAAGAAATATAACATAGAAGCTTCCCTTTATTTAAAAGTTGTCCTTTCCACAAGGTGTAGTTAAGCTTATCTAAACAAAAGAAATAAGACTCTAGTAGCCTGATAGCCAAGAAAGTAATATTTACTATAAGTGAAAAGTATCTAGAAATAAGGTTTTAAGTACAAAATAAACACAGAAGTGACTGGCATGCCCTTCAGGGAAAGGTTCCAAATGTTTAAGATTTTAGCTTCAGGTATCTTTTCTCTTTAACAACAACAACAACAACAACAAAGGAAAAAAAAAACATTCCAACTTCAAAGAGCAGCTAATCTATCTAAGTACCCTCATTAGAAAGCAGAACAATACAGTCACTATCCCAAAGGAGACTATATTAAACCTGGTTAATGTCTCCTATCTTGTGTGTGTTTATCTTTGCGATTAAGAAACTTTAAAAATAGTTTTAAAAATATTCTTTCTTGAAATAAAAAAATCTCTGGTGAATATAATGCTTTTAAAGTGTTCAATTGTAAAGCCCAAATTATCTTTTTTTTTCAATTCAAGTGCTAGAAATTCTGGTCCATTCTGAAGTAGTAGCATCTTCTAAAATAAATGTTTATGTTTGAATAACCAAGTACTGATGCTACATTATAACATGACCTCACCTGCTTTATGTTTCATATTTTTATTATGAAAGTAAAACAAAACACTTAACTTAATCTTTCACTATTTATACTTTCAATTTATAAAAGTAAAAAAAAGTAAGACTCTTACCTATGTTTCTATCTGCATTAAAGCTGTTAGATCTACAAATAATTTTTTAAAAAGAAAGGAAAATTATTACTGATTGGAAACAACATGAAAGTTAACATTTAGGACCCTGACATGCTTTCTATGGTTTTGTTGTTGCTGTGTATTTTCTAGTGCTGGGGATGGAACCCATCACCTCACACATGCACAGCAAACAATTTAAACTGAACTAAAGCACCAACTTATAAGTGCTATTTTCACTGGTACTATAAAAGAGAACAAAATTCTTCCAAGTAAGAAAAGCTTATTCTTAGAAAACTACTTACTGTTCTATTTCTGTATTTGCCAAATTTGACAAAAGCTGTTTTATATTTCAAAAAGTATTCATTAATAGACATGAGTATTAATATCTCTGTAGACTGTACCTTGGAAATAAGATTAGGAAAAAGTCTCTATGTAAATTCATCCATTAGCCATTTAATAAATATTTAACTTCAAGCTCTTATTAGCTACCAGCACATTTCTAGGTAACATAATTCTAAATATAAACAGAACACAGTCCCTTACTTTAAAGAATTTACAATCTAATGATGAAGAAAGGAAATTGTCACCAAGTGCAGTTTATTAGATGATGATGGTTTCAAGAGCTATACAGAAAAAGATCAAGTACAAGAGTTTAAAAAGAAAACAAACATCAAAGGACACCCAATGATAGGAGAGGCTAGAGGTTAATTTAAGAAACAGCTATGCAGTAACTGGGGAAAAGGAAAAGCCAGTAAAAGTGGGATCCCAAGGAAAACATCCTCATGGCACACTCGTAATAGAGGATGGATGTTTTGTTAATGTTTCAAACAATCTTGGGTCAACAGAAGGAATTCAAAAAGTAGGAAAGGAGCCAGATATTCCCATCGTTCAGTTTGAGACCAGTGTGGTCTATATAGCAAGCTCCAAGACAGCCATGGCTACATAGAGACAGACAGACAGACAGACACAAAGAGACAAGAGACAGAGACTGACAGAGAGATGAGAGATAGGAAAACAAAGAAAATCAATAGTCACTATTTTCAGGGATATTGTCCTCAGTTAAAAGTGCTCTGTCTTTTAAAGAACACTTATGGGAAAAAAAAGCTATAGTAAATGTGTATGTCAGCACATTTGCTTCACGTAAATATGAAGCAAAAATGAGAAACACTCATCTCTGCATTACATGAATTGGTACTTGTAGAAGTTCTGAGGGCTTATTAATTAACATGAAAAAAGTACTGTATCAGGAGGCCTTGGTGGCTCATACCAACACTCGGGAGGCTAAGGTAGGATCATAATCTGAAGCTTGAGCTATTTACAGTTAGTTCCAGGCCAGCCTGGGCTATAGTATAGAATAAACTTTACCTCCAAAAACAAAACAAAACAAAACAAAAAAACCCAAAGCACTCTTTATCAAGTACATTTGACTTTAAAATCCAATAGGTCACCCTAAAGAAGATGCATATTATCTTTAAAATTATGTTAAAAAACAAAACAGTAGTTTGAAAAATTACTTTTAAATATGTTTATGAACTCAAAAAGAAAATAATTGTCACCTGATTCTTAAAACTAGGAATGTCTAGGCATTCCACTAAATATGTCATTGGTTTGGGATAGAGTTTTATAGACAGCTAAAACCACAAATTTTCTGTTTGAAGAAGTCAAGGACTCATGTAGCGAAGATGGCTTCAAACTGACTGAATAGCCAAGGCTGGCTGCTCTGTCCCAAGTGCTGGGAGTGCAGGCATATGTGACAACCAGCTGAAATTACTCTTTTATAAGCAGCTATTTATTAAGTACATATAAATCTTAAAAAGAAAAAAAGACCCACAACTTAGCTAGGTGAATCAAAATGAATTTCAGTTCCTATATCCACATAATGGTCTATCCTACTTATCATGAATATGAAAACACCTAGTTAATGTCAAAAAAAAAAAAAAGCTGAAGAGGGCATTGGTAGCTTCTGAACTATGTCTCTGTGTCAAACTATCTTACCTCAGTGAAGACACAAACTTTGGAGTTTGTATATCATCTTTGTAAATAAAAGACACAACTGCATATGGACAAACATGTCTTGGTCTTCGTCTTAGTTCATCAAAGCCATACTCGTAAAAATAATACTAAAAATAAGAAAAAGCACAAAATTAGTATTATAAATAGGCAAGGAGAGAGAAGATATGTTTATTTTTTTTAATAACCTAGCACCATTTAAGCAGCTCTGGTAGAAAAGAAATTTTCCTTGAGATTGTCCACTTAGCCAAAATGAAACATGCTTTCTTTGCATTTTATGTACCAGATACCAACGTATCCCAGAAGTTTACTTCTGAAGAGTGACAACTAACTTGTGTAACTAACTTCTTAATAAAAATACTGTAAAATGAAGCCTAAGCTAGGTCAGCCCACAAAAGCCAACTTGATAAAACAGTAAAATATTAAGGACAAAACTTAACCAAAATCAGTATCATTGTCTGTGTTAATGAAAAGAAAACAAAACTAGAACTCAACTGCAAAGAATGAAGCACAGGAGGTATGCAAGGTAAGACTGCAAAGGTGAATGTTATGGGGCATCTTATTACTCACAAGCCTCTTCTCTTCCCCTGTTCATGACAGCCGTCATGCCAGAGTTTGGTTGACTGACAGAAAACTGAGTTTTATTGTAAAGGAATGTCTGAGTCTATAATCGAGTTTCCCTGGGAGATTACTGATTTCAACAATGTTGTTTCTCTCAAACTTCTTCCAAAACATCTGAGACATAAAGATCTAGCTTACAAGTTCTAGAGAACCTAGTAACTACACTTCAAGTCTAACAACACTATTATCTAAAAGTAGTGAGCTGGGGCTGGAGAGATGGCTCAGTAGGTAAGAGCACTGGTTGCTCTTCCAGAGGGCCTGGATTAACTGCCAGCACCCACATGGCAGCTCACAATTGTCTGTAACTCCAGTTTCAGGGGATCCAAAACTCTCACAAATACATATGCAGATGAAACACCAGTGCACATAAATTTTAAAAATAAAACATAAAAGTAGTGAATTGAGTAAGCTCCTGATGTCTTGTACAAAAACAATTTTTGTTAAAATCCCCAGGCATAAGTCTTCTCTACTGAGACACTTCAACAAGGAGCCTTCAAACTAGTTTTTCTTGTTGTTGTTTTGTTTGTTTTGGTTTTTTGAGATAGGGTTTCTCTGTGTAGCCTTGTCTGTCCTGGACTCACTTTGTTGACCAGGCTGGCCTCCAACTCACAGCGACCCATCTGCCTCTGCCTCCCAAATGCTGGGATTAAAGGTGTGCACCACCACGTCTGGCAAAAAGTGTTACTGTTTAGAGCAATTACCTACATATGTCTGTCTGCACACCACTTGCCTGCCTGGTGCCTGGGGAGGCCAGAAGAGGGTATCTGATTCCTTGGAACTACAATTAGACATCTGTGTACTGCCAAGTTGTGCTGACAAAGTCAAGTCCTCTGGAAGAACAGCCAGTGCTTTTAACTGATTTGCTATTGTCCAGCCCCCCCCAAAAATTTTAAAGAGTATTTATTTCTAGGTTCACTACATAATGTCATCAAAACTGGAGAAACTAAGGTGGTGCCCAACTAAGAGCTTCACCCCTGCTAACATTCATGGTGCTGGAAGGTACTATGCACACTAACAGAAAGAGAAATAATCATTAGTTTTGCCCAGCTATAAACTCTTTGACCTACAACAGCAACCTGCCTACAAGATATAATAGTGCAACAGTGATACAAATGTTATGGGTGTAAACAAACATTTTTAGATTGGCTTTAAGGTACACTCTTATGAAATGGAGTCCTGTCACTGCTAAAGTGGCCAAGAATCTGGGACTACATAAATGGGCCCTAGTGGAAAACCTACTACTATTAGTCTGCTAAATAAACACATTAATGACTCCACATACTGCTATACCCATAGATCAATGCATCAGTTAATCCTCACAAGAGAAGCGTCTTGCAGTAGGCAACAGCTTAATTAACATAGACCCACAACTGTGACTCTGTGGCACTCAGTCCTAAATGGGATGTCTTTATCAAAGCTCTCCCACCTCACAGCTCAGGAATCTATGAGGAGAGAAGGAAGAAAGATTCTAAGAGACAGAGATGGTAGATCTCTCAAACAGTATTAGCTAGTCATCGCAGGACTGATAAACATATAAACTCACAGAGACTGTGACAGCATGCATAAGACCTACACAAGGTCAAACCAGACAAAATCCCAACATGAAGAAAGAGAAGTAGACACAAAGTACCACAACTAACTAAGAAACTATTTACAAATAATACGTGCTAGAAAAGGGGAGATCTATTTTCTCCAACAGAGCCACACTGTGTGTTATATCAACCACACTTCAGGGCAGGTCCCATGACTAAGAATAGTGGTCCAACACAAGACAGACTCCATGCTTTTTGTACAGGCCTGGTATCTTCTTACTTTTTTTTTTTTTTTTTTAATGGGAGTTGGGTGGTTAGGGAGAAGGAAAGATCTGGGAGGAATTGGGGGAAAGGAAAGAATGATTGAAATATATTGTACAAAAATTTTAAAATAACATTTTAACATATATTAAAGTAGGTTAACATCACTACTTTTCATATACAATCCACTGGACTTATATATCTTTTATATGCTTGTTAAGGGGGAAGTTCACAAAGCCTCAACCCTAGATAACACTATGAGCAACTAAGGAATGTTGAGAGCAAGAAAAATAGTCTTTCCTAGAACTCATGATTTTCCCAGGACTCACAAGGTTGAGACAAGAAGATTATGAGTTTGAGGTCAGCTTAAGCTATGTAAGACGACTCAGTATTAACAACAACTGCAAAGCCAAACAGGAATATCACGAAGTAGCATAAAGCCAGCCTCCAGCACATAGCAATTCTGAGACCAGCTTGAGACCCTGTATCAAAAAGTAGCCTAGTGTGGTAACTCACACTTTTAATCTCAGCACTTAGGAGGCCAAGGCAAAAGAGAACCCTCAGGGTAGACCAGCCCAGTCTACACAGTGAGCTTTAAGCCAGCCAAGACTACATACTGAAACCTTGTCTCAAAAAACAAAGCAAAAACCTGAGTATGTCAGTACACTCCTTTAATACCAGCACTAGATAGGCAAAGGCAGGCAGACACTTTTGAGTTCAAAGTCGGCCTGATCTACATAAAGAGTTCTGAAACAGATACTAAGACCTTGTCTTAAAAATTTTTTTTTAGAGCTGGACATGGTGGCACATACCTTTAATCCCAACACTCAGGGAGGCAGAGGTAGATAGATCACTGTGAGTTGGAGGCCAGCCTGGTCTACAAAGCAAATTTAGGAGAGCCAAGACTACACAGAGAAATTCTATCTCAAAAATACAAAATGGCTGGAGAGATGGCTCAGTGGTTATGAGCACTGACTGCTCTTCCAGATGTCCTGAGTTCAATTCCTGGCAACCATGTGGTGGCTCACAACCATCTATAATGAGTCTAATGCCCTCTTCTGACCTGCAAGTGTACATGCAAATAAAGTAGTCACACACATAAAATAAATAAAATCTTTAAAAATTTGTTTAAAAAAAAAATCTTTTCTAGAAAAGGAAGAGAATTATGGTAAGGCTTAAAATATACTCTTAAGTCTGTATTCTAATAAATCAATAGAACAAAGCGCTATGAATTAAGATAGTCAAGGGGCTTGACCTTTACTTTGAAAAACCAACAAGATTTTTCTAGAGCCCTGAAAGGCAGTCATTTCAAGATGTAATAAGATGATGGTGAAGAGATAGTTCATAGTTAAGAATGCTTGCTTGCTTGGCTGTGAGGACCAGAGTTTGGATCCCAGGACCCTCTTAGCAAACCAGGTGGATATTCCGTAACTCCAGCTCTGATCTGATCCCCATTTCTTCCAGCCTGCAATCCTACAAGTGCAAGCATCTGTATGCACACACAGGAAAACAGACAGACACACAAAAATACATCTTTCACATTAAAATGGATCCAAGTACATACCTGAGTAAGCTCATAGGCTCTGTAAGCCAAAAGGGATGTAATTCTACTGGCATTTTTAGACACGTGACATTCATGCTTTGGTGTAGGATCCAAAGCATTTTTACTTATCAGAGGTTCCAAGCTTTTTACACTCAGAGGATCATAAATACTCTTTATTTTACCCTACAATAAAGAAAGCATTTTAAGTGTCTGTTCAACCTAATTTCTACTATATGCTATAATGAAGAACTAGTAAGTGCCATTAAACTGTTCACCTACTTACATTACCAACATGTTAGACACACACTCTCTCCCCCCTCCCTTTTTTGCATTATTTTCTTTGGAAAATAGATGAAGATTGAGGGCATTTAGTTCAGCAGGTAAAAACACCAAGCCTGCTAACCTGAGTTTGAGTCTCAAGATCCCCAAGGTTGAAGGAAGAACCAAGTCCCTCAAATCTTCCTCTAGTTTTCACATTTATCTTATGACATGTGTGCCATATACATATATATATTAAACTCATAAATGAACATAATCTAAAAAAGATAGCAAACCAACTGCTACTCATTTAACATAGTCTTTTAAGATAGCAACTCTTAAAAGAGTCAAGAGTATCTTCATATACTATCAAATATACTTTTATTAAAACTCCAAAAGTATGAAATCACTTAAGATTAAAATTCAAGTTAACTGTCTTTGATAGGTACAAATAAAAGTTAAAATTACCTTCATTATTTTAAAAATAACAACATCGCCTACTGCTCCAGCTTCCAAAGGATTAGCCTGTAAGAGATCTGCATACCTACAAAGATAGATACCTAATAGAAAGAGAAAAATAATCTGAATTTAAAGTAGGCTTAAATTTTTTAAAAAATCAAAATATTTAACCAATAACAAAAGTGATAGGAGATATGACAACTTTTGAATATCTTTTTAAAAATATTTACTAATTATGTATACAGTGTTCTGCCTGCATGTATACCCACATGCCAGAAGAGGGCATCAAATCACAGTATAGATGGTTGTGAGCCACCATGTAAATGACTGGAATTGAACTCAAGAACTCTGGAAGAGCAGTCAGTGCTTTTAACCTCTGAGTCATCTCTTAAGCCCATGACAACTTTTTAAAAGCAATACTAAAGACAGTAAATATAAACTGATTAAGCTGATTTTTCTTTGTTTTTGTTTTTCCAGACAGGGTTTTTTTCTGTGTAGCCTTGGCTGTCCTGGACTGGCTTTGCAGACCAGGCTGGCCTCCAGCTCAGAGGAACCCACCTGCCTCTGGGCCCTGAGCATATGGAATTAAAGGCGGGCACCACCACAGTGAACTGGAGATGGCTGATGTTTAACCAGAGTAAAGCATAAAATTAATCATATTATTCAAAATCATTTTGACCAGAACAAAATATTTTAAATATACATTTGATCAATTACAAGTATGCAAAATCAGAAAGAAAACCAGTGATACACTTCAGAACTTAATACTAGTCTCTTTGTTTAAAAACCAACAAAAAACATTTAATTAGTGACTACAGGCAGATTATATCAAGAATTTTAAATGGCAACTTAGTAATTGTTAAGTATAAATGAAAAATAAAAAATAAAAAAGCATTACCCATGGAAGGACTGCCAAGAATAGTTATTTTGGATTGGCCCACATGCAATCCCTTTTCACATATGCTTTGAACCTATGTAAACAAAACACTTCAGTTTGAAATCACAAAACAAGAAAAATTAAGATTTCAAATTATAATCTTCTAAACTATACATTACAAAAATTTCACATATAAATTTTAGCTAAGCTAGTAGGTATTAATGTAAAATTGGCTTAAATTTCTAGGATAGTCCTATTAGAAATTCATTTTTATGCTGCTTATGGCAAATGACAGAGAATGGAGATTATATATGGTTTTTTGAGACAGAATTTCTCTGTATAACCTTGGCTGTTGTGGACTCATTCTGTAGACTGGCCTGGCCTCAAACTCAGATAGATCTGCCTGCCTTTGCCTCCCAAGTGCTGGGATTAAAGGGAGACAGGGTTTCTCTGTGTGACAGCCCTGGCTGTCCTGGACTCATTTTGTAGACCAGGCTGGCCTCGAACTCAGAGATCCATCTGCCTCTCTCTGATTCTCAAGTACTGGGGATTAAAGGCATGCACTACCATGCCTGGCTCATATAACATATTTTTAAGGTTTACTTTTAATATTTTTATTTATGTGTGATATGTACTTGTGTGTGGCAGTGCCCACAAACACCAGAAGAGGGCAGTGGATTCTCTGGAGCTGGAGTTACAGGAACTTGTGAGTAGACCAATATGGCTGCTGGGAACTGAACACAGGTCCTCTTGAAGAGCAGCAAGTGTTTGTTCTTAACCTTGGAACCACCTCTCTAGCCCCAACCCAAATATTTAAAGAAAAAGTTAACCAATGTTTTTAATTAAAGGGGAAAAAAATGGCTATAAGAACATAGAATCAGCATTATTTAAGATAATCTTGTTTTTATAAAAGAAAATGTTTAACCAAGAATGTTCTAAGGGAAGAAAACAGACCTGATCAAAGAAGCAATGATTACATTTGGAAAAGAAACTACTAAACATATACTTTGCCTCTCTGACTTATTTCTACTTATATGTCAGTAAAAATGTTAGGTTACAGTGAGTGCCTGTAACTCTAGATGACTGGCAGCAAGATGCCTCTCAGCTCAAGGTAGGACAACCTGACACACACAGCAAGACTTTGCCTCAAAAAAACAGACAAAGGGTGGAGAGTAGTTAACAGCTCACACTGCTCTTCTAGAAAACTCATATTGAATTCCCAGCATTCATGTCATGCAATTACTGCTTGTTAACTCTAGCTGCAGGAGATCAAATACATACCCAAACTGATGTGCTCACACCACACACTTTATTAAAAATAAAGATAACTCTTAAAAAATAAACAAGGACTCTTAAGAAGTTTATTAGGTAAAGATGCCTAGATCAAGACTTGCAACTTCAGTTCAACGTTCTCACTCTCCATATCCCCCATGAAAAAAACAGGAAAAAAAGTTACCTTATACTTTTCCAATGTGTTGTTGAATAATTAATTGTTAACCTAATGACTTACAATAGAAACAAATTATCCCACCTGGTATCGATCAACCATGAGAAATGCGTAAGATTCTGAAAGTTCCTTATCCAAACGACCATCAAACTTTAGTTCTCTTCTCTTTTCTGTAAACTAAAAGAAATTAAATCTGTAACTACTTAGCATGAATGTTTCATTGATTAACCTTAGAGTTAAAATTTTCTAAGAAATCACAAAACTATCAAAAATCTTTCGATGCTTTCTGCTATTCAAATCTTCAATTTTATTTCTTCTCATTTTAACTCCCCATATTAGTCAAAAGTATTTAGTTCTTAAGCCCCACATGGTGGCACAGGCCTTTAATCTCAGCACTTCAGAGGCAGGAGCAAGCAGATCTGTAAGGCCAGCTTGATGCAAAACTAAGAATCCCAGAAGGTCAGGGCTACAAAGAGAAACTGACTCAAAAAGAAAAAAGTCAGCCAGGGCTACACACAGAGAAGCCCTGTCTCAAAAAAAATAAAGAAAAGAAAAAAAGTTTCTAGTACTTACCAATTTTCTATTGAGAATTTACTGTATCCTCAATCTCCTCAAAGATTATAAATTGATTTTTTTTTCATTTTTATCTTCCACTTATTACGGTACACTGAATATAATAGGTGGTTTAATTTATTTAAGCCAGATACAATGGCACTTAAAGGCACTGGCATGGAGGCTGCCATGTAATATAACTTCAGATAAAATTCTGATTCACAATTAACAAATAATCCCTACTATAGCATGAAACCACATCAAACTATCAAAATTTTATTTTCTCTAAAAACTGGTAACAGAGCTGGGCGTGGTGGCACACGCCATTAATCACAGCACTCCAGAGGTAGAGGTAGACAGATAAATGTAAGCTCAAGGCCAGCCTGGTATACAAACTGAGTCAAGGACAGCCAGTGCTACACAGAGGAAACTGTCTCTAAAAAATCCAAAGAAAGAAAAAGAAAGAAAAACAAAACAAAACTAGTTAACAGTGCCCTTGAAAAAGATTTTTCAAAGTTAAATTTTGGTAATACATCACTAACCAATTGGTATGAAACTAAACTTTGTAATATTTCATATCCATTAGAAAACAATAGTTAACATTCTAAAACTCCATTTGTAAGCCAGGCATGGTGGCACATGCCTTTAATCCCAGCACTTCAGAGGCAGAGGCAGGCAAATTGATGTGTGTTCAAGGCCAGCCTGGTCTACAGAGCAAACCCAAGACAGCCAAGGATATGCAAGGAACTTTGTCTCGTTAAAAAACAACACAGAAAACCACTCCATTTGTATGTTACCTCATAATTATACATGCTGGCTTTTCTTATATTAAATTCAAAGAACACCAAATTTGCATATGAAATTAGGATTCGCTGCCAACTTTTACCTTTTGTACATACTTTTTCAGTAGAATTTTTATGAGGGGGCAATTAAAAAAAAAAGAAGAAAAGCCGGGTGCACTTGGGAGGCAGAGGCGGCAGGCACATCACTGTGAGTTCGAGGCCAGCCCAGTCTACAAAGTGACAACAAACAAACGAACAAAAAGGGCTGGAGAGATGGCTCAGAGATTAAGAACACTGTTTGTTCTTCCAAATGTCCTGAGTTCCCACGTGGTGGCTCACAACCATCTACAATGAGATTTGGTTCCCTCTTCTGGTGTGCAGGCACACATTCGGGCATAATACTGTATAATAAATAAATAAACAAATCTTTAAAAAACAAAAAAGGAAAAACTTCATTGTGAATTTACAATTAAGTACTCTTTAGTAAGCTATTTCTATGTGGATGATATAATTTCGAATTCTGTATAACTACACATTAGTAAGAATTAACACAGTAGATAAACACAGCATAGCAATAAAAGATATACGTAGGTATGGGGATGTATCTCAGGGGTAGAGCACTTGCTTAGCTTGAGTCAGAATCTTGAGTGTAATTTCCAGCACTACAAAGAAATTATTTAAAATATTTTCACTGTTCTTTAAGTTGCTTTTCTGAAAAATAATTAGCTTATTTTTAAAAATAAAAACAAATTCTTTCCCAGGCTAATTACATACCTCTTTTTCCAAAACTTCATTATGTATCAAGCAAGCTCTTCTATAGTTAAAGTTTGTTACTGAGGATGGCTCAAGATAAGATGAATGGAGAATATTTAAAACATCTTCAAATTCTCGAGACCCTGGAGTTAATGGCTGGAAAAGTGCTGGGGGGAAAAAAGCATATTTTAAGATTATTTTATTGGGCTGGGCATGGTGGCCCACGCCTTTAATCCCAGCACTCAGGGAGGCAGAGGCAGCTGGTCTCTGTGAGTTTGAGGCCAGCCTGGTCTACAAAGCCAGTCCAGGACAGCCAAGGCTACACAGAGAAACCCTGCCTCAAAAAAAAAAAAATTTATTATCATAAATGCAGGTTTTTCAGGTTTTTAAATATAACTTCAAATCAACAAAAGGCACCAAAAGTTACTTTATTTTATGAAATGAGACTTATGAGAACTCAATGAAGACAACCAACTAGATGGCACAACAGGTAAAGGTGCTTGCTGCACAGACCTGACAACAAAGATTCCTAAAATCTCATAAAAAAGTTGTTCTCTGCCTCCATTTGCATATTCATGTAAAGATGTGCATGTACAAATAATTTTTTTAACTCACTGAAGAATTAGGACTTAACCTAGACTAATTAGTTCCTTCAGAAATGAGGATCTAGTCTCACACACAAAAAACGGCTGCAATTTTATAACCCTCCAGGATGGTACATTAAGGCCATCTAAACTGCTTCAAGGCTCAGAAGAGCTCATGCATGTGCTCACTTTGTCTCAGTTCCTAGTCACACTGCATTAAGAAAGTATGTCTGTGACTATGGAAGTCAAGAAACTATTATCATAAATGAAAGCGCAAACCCAACATAATGGCTCATGTTTGTAATTACTACACTTCAAAGGCAGAAATAAGAGGATAATCAAGTTTGAGGTAGCCTGGTTTAAGAATGAGGTGCAGGCCAGCCAGGGCATTATGGCAAGAGCCTATCCCAAAAAAAAGAAAAAGAGAAAATTTCAACTTTAGACAATGTACCTATAAAATAAAATGCTTGTTTGCTTTTAGTAATATGCAGTACTCAAATAGCATTAAATCAATTTAAAATAGGACTCTTAAATACCAACTGTAAAGATGCAAGGCTTTGAACCAAGCCAGATAATGATCACACACACACACATACACACGCTCGCGCACACCTACCCCCCACCCTGAGACATGGTGTTTCTGTGTAGTCCTGGAACTCTGTAGACCAAGTTGGCCTTGAACTCAAAGAGATCCACCTGCTTCTGGTTTCTAAGTGCTGGGATTAAAGGTGGGCAGTCCTTATCCTACCTACTTGATGGCTAAGTACAGATCGAGTTCAAGGATGGCCTGAAAACTTAGTGAGACTTCCAAACAAAAAGTAAAAAGTACTAGAACATTTTTCTAGGTGCAATGCATAATACCAGAAAACAGTGAGAGGTAGAGTTTTAGAATAAAAACTGAAACATCAGATTTGTCATTTACATTGTAGCAGATGATATATAAATAGCCCAATTCTCTCGCTGTAAAATGGAAAACTCCAGGTCTCCTAATAACCATTACATGCCAAATACATTATATAAGGCAGTACACAAAGTACTAAGCAGAATAAGCAGCTGTGCAAAGTTAAAAAAACTAAGTGTGTACCCCTTGTGTTCCCACCATTCTACATTGCATTTATTTTTCTTTTTTATCTCTAACACAAGTTCTCAGTGGACAGCCAAGGCTAACCTCAAATCCTTCTTTAGCTTCTCAAGTACTAGAAATCCAAGGATATACCATTGCATCTGGCTCAAATTTGTGTGTGCATACATGAACATGGGTATACGCATGCCAAGATGTTGAGCTCAGAAAACATCTTTCCAGACTGGCTCTCTCCTCCTAGTGTGGTTCCAGGAATCAAACTCAAGCTCTCTGGCACTGGAATTCTTATAAAACTAAATCATTTAAACTAGCTGGTTTAATAACCAAGCATGGTGGAATATGCCTTTAATCACAGCATTCAGGACACAGAGGTATGCAGATCTCTGTGAGTTTGAAGCAAGTTTGGCCTACAAATTGAATTCCAGGCCAGCCAGGGCTACATAAAACAAAAAAAAAGCCAAGAAACAATTTGGCCCAATAATCTTACATTTCTAATGTATACATGAAATTTTTCATTTGATAAATTTCAAATACCAAATCTATATATAAATCTTCCCCAAATTAAAAAAAAAAGTGTATTTTTCACTGTAGAGTTATTTGCAGAAACGGTTATAGTCATTGTCTATATTTTTTTCAAGAAACTATTTTCAAGGTCAACAGGTATTAAAAGTAACTCTTGGGTTCCACCGAAAATACTGTGTGTATATTTATTTATTTTGATGCAAGGTCTCAACGAAAAGTCCTTAATAGTCTGACATTCACTGTGTAGCCTGGGCTGACCTCAAACATGTCATCTTCCAGCTTCAGCTTCCCAAGTACTGGGATTACAAGCATATGCAATCACGCTCAGCTTTATACATACTCTTAGAAGTATGCCACTTAAAAAAAAAAAAAAGTATGCCACTTAAAAGCTAACTATAAATAAGCTGTTTTACTATAGTTTCAATTCATTTTTATTAGGATACAATGTCAAATGGCATAATTTTTTTAATGGGGAGGGAGGGAGGTCCGAGATGGGGTTTCTCTGTGTAGCCCTGGCTGTCCTCAAACTCTAAACCAGATTGGTCTTGCTCGGCCTCCTGAGTGCTCAGATTAAAGGTGTGCATACTGGGGCTGGAGAGATGGCTCAGAGGTTAAGAGCACTGGCTGTTCTTCCAGGGGTCCTGAGTTAATTCTCAGCAACCACATGGTGGCTCACGATCATCTATAATGAGATCTGGTGCCCTCTTCTGGCGTGCAGGTGTATGTGGAGGCAGAGCACTGTGTATGTAATAAATAGATAAATAAATAAAAATTTTTTTAAAAAAGGTGTGCATACTACCACCTGGTGACATATCCATTCTTTAACCAACTAGGCATATATCACAATAGTAGCTCTAAAAATAGTTGTTTTGATTACAGACTGTCATAACAAAGTGTGCTAGGGAAAAGCCAATGTGTACCTAGTTTAAACTGGACATATGGGGAAGGAAGTCGACACAGTACAATAATGCAACTGGGGAAAAAAAGTGGCTGGTGAGATGGATCAGCTGGCTATGCAAGCATGATAATCTGAGTTTGGATCCTTAGAAGCCACATAAAAAGACAGATAGTTGCTGATAATGTAATGAAATAAGAGGCAGAGACAGACTGTTCCCAGGAAGCTCACAGGCCAGCTACTCCTGAGTACAGAAGCAAGAAGAGAACTAAGGAAATAAAACAAAGACCACTAAAATATACTGTAATCAAATTTGTACATGTATCCAGTAATAAATTGTCCACTCAAGAAATTACAACTGCCTTGTTCATTTCATCTTTCCAATATGCCCGTAGGTAGAAATGAGTACTAGTCTCAAGTAAATCTAATTGTTAAAAAACACACAGGTATTACTTAAAAGCAAAAGAACAGTTCACATTAAGACATTTTTGGTTTTGGTTTTTTTGTTTTGCTTTCAAAAGTTAAAAAAAGTGTGATTCTCAGTACCTGTATCAGCAAGTCTAAGCCTGTCTGTAATTCCAGCTCCAGGGGATTTGATGCACAAATCACACAATTCCATACACATATAAATTATAAATTACACAAGTAGATACACACAAATGAGTAAAACACAAATTTGCACAAATTACCTCCTTGCAAAGTACAAAGTATTTCCAATTCAATCCAAAGCAATGTCTTTTTAAAAAAAAATTTTTTTTTAATTTTATTTTCATCTATGTAGATCTATGGTATCTTTTTTCCCCCCAAAGATTTACTTATTTATTATATATACAATGTTCTGCCTGCATGTACACCTGTACACCAGAAGAGGGCACCAGATCTTGTTATAGATGGTTATGAACCATCATGTGGTTGCTGGGAATTGAACTCAGGACCTCTGGAAGAGCAGACAGTGTTCTTAACCACTGAACCATCTCCCCAGACCTTTTTTTTTTTTTTTTTTTAAAGATCTACTTATTTAGACGGGCTCAGTGGTACAGGTCTGTAATCCTAGCACTCTGGGAGGCAGAGGCAGGTGGATCACTATAAATTCGAGGCCAGCCTGGTCTACAAAGAGAATCCAGAACAGCTGAGGCTACAAAGAGAAATCCTGCCTCGGGGAGAAAAATCTTATTAGTTATACAGTATTCTGCCTAATCTCATTATAGAGGCCTATAAGCCGCATGTGGTTGCTGGGAATTGAACTCAGGACTTTTGGAACAACAGCTAGTGCTCTTAAGCACTGAGCCATCTCTCCAGCCTCACAATGTCTTACACAGTCATGTCAAGAATCACTAATAGGGAGAAACTTATCTTTTTTGAGACAGTTTCTCTGTGTAGCCTTGGCTGTCCTGGACACTTGGTAGACCAGGCTGGCCTCAAACTCACCAATCCCCCTGCCTCCCAAGTGCTGCGATTAAAGGCGTGCGCCACCACTCCCGGCCATCCTTCTTGTGTTGTATATACATTATCTGCAAAACTTTAGAAAACTTGGAGTATGGCTATCAAAACATATAAACAAGAATGTGAGTTTTCTGATTTAAAAGTAATTATAACTAAAGTTAGTCAATGGATGAAACTTTGATGTTTCTCAGTAGTACAGCGTTTGGCTGACAAGCAAGTCATAAGTTCTGTCCCAGAACCACAAGATAATACCAACTGAATGTGTTTGACATCCATCTATGTATCTATGGCATTTAGTGGGCTGAGAAAGGAGCATCAAGAATTCAAGTAAAGCCTACAGAATAGTGCGGCTGTCAGCTCTGGTCAGAGAACCTTCATTTTGTAGTGGGTTGCTGTGATAAAGCACTGCTGAATGCTAACCATAAATGGAACATGTCACTCCCTCCAAGGTCTACCAACACTGGATAAGAAGGGACACCTAGATTGTACAAGCTGGTAATGAGAGTGTTTAAGTGGAATGCTAACTTCCAGACAAGGCATGGCTACTAACTCAGCAGTTGTGACTACCTATGTACAATCTAGACAACACTGAGAAGGGATGACAGATCTCCATCCCTCTCTGAACATTTCTACCATTAATAGTTGGTGCAGGGGGAAGGTTCTCTTCCTATGGTATAGACTGGGGTACCTGTGCTTTCTAAACAAGCCCAACCCTAACCACTCCAAGGGGAAAAAAGCTGGGAAGGGCCATAGCTGGGATTGGCATGTGGAAGGGCTGGAAAGTGGCTCAAATAATTAAGAGCACTAGCTGCTCTTCCAGAAAACATCAGTTTAGTTTAGTCCACAGCACCCACATGGCAGCCCACAACTGTCTAACTCCAGTTCCAGGGGATTGATTGGCAGGCTTGTAGTGCAGACAACACCTATAGAGCAGACAGCATCTATACACAGCCGGGCGAGGTGGCACATGCCTTTAATCCTAACACTTGGGAAACAGAGGAAGGCGGATCACTGTGAGTTCGAGGCCAACCTGGTCTACAAAGTGAGTCCAGGACAGCCAGGGCTACACAGAGAAATCCTGTCTCAAAAAAACCAAAAC
Source organism: Acomys percivali (assembly GCA_907169655.1). Classification (NCBI taxonomy): domain Eukaryota; kingdom Metazoa; phylum Chordata; class Mammalia; order Rodentia; family Muridae; genus Acomys; species Acomys percivali. The sequence continues at coordinate 102,447,688 of OU015746.1, read as the reverse complement.
CAAACCAAAAAAAAAAAAAAAAAATGCCAAAAAAAACAAACAAAAAAACAACCTATACACATATAATTTTTAAAAATTAAAAAGGGGCTGGAGAGATGGCTCAGTTAAAGGCTAGGCTCACAGCCAAAAATTAAAGTGTTTGGAGGGGCACAAAAGAGGGTAATAGGGTTATGATATGACATCATATACATGTATGAAAATGTCATAATGAAACTCATAACCCACTATTGCATATAAGCTAGTAAAAAATTTAAGTTTTTAAAAAAGTGCAAAACCAGCCTGAACTCCAAGGGAGAAAAGGAAATAATTAGCAAAACAGCTAGTGACCAAAGTGGTTCTGTGATTCTGAGTCCAAGGCTGGTATCTACTGGTCTTAATTACCATCATCCAATGTAACTCCATTTGTTTACAACTGATTTGTAAATGGCTTTTCTATCTAAAAATGTACTACCTGACAATACTTTAAGAAGGTGTTTTAGCTCAACATCAATGTTGAATGAACACAGTGCTGTTAGTAACAAATACTACACTGGTGTGAGTCAAAGTAAACCAGTAAATATAAATCTTCTTACCCAGGTTTATGTCTATGCAGAAAAAGTCATTGTTTTCAAAACCCAGACACCCATATCCACCTACTAAAACACCGTGGCTCAAAATGACAACTGCAGACCTAGTTCTGATCCCAGAAACTGGTGAGTTGGAGACAGGAAGTAAATCTATCCTGGGTTATATTAAGACCTGGTCTTTAAAAAAAGAGAAGATGAAGACAACTGTAAATTCCTAGAAAAGATGAACATCTTTTAAAAACTGTATCACTAGTCTATTCCAAGAACTGTGGAAATACTGTAGAATTCAATTATTAATTTTATTTTTCATAACATACTAGATGTAGAATAAAACATAGCAATCCAAACTATAGGCCAATGCAATTTCTGTGGCTCTCTGAACTATAGAAGATAGTCCAATCAATAAATACTACAAGACACATCAAAAACAGTTAAATACGGGTATTCATCTCTTGGACTCCCTTCCACTCTGGGAGTTCTCACAATTTCTTAATAAATCTGTATTTGCTTGGGGGTGTGGGGGTGGGGGGGGCATTAAAATACAAAACCTTTTGGAACATAGAGTCTCCCAGTATTTACAATGAACATCATCTTTCCATCTCAAAATTCTCCCCAAGGTAGAATATATGCTAAACTATTGCAATTACACAACTGGTCAAATCAAAAGCTAACTTAAATTCTAGATTATAAAGCCATGGGTGGTGGTGTTAGCCCATAAACCCAACACTAAAGAGGATAAGGTAGTAGTATCCAAGTTTTAAGTTTGATGCCAGCCTAGAATACATAGGGAGGATCCTATCCCAGGGTGGGGATTCATCTTTGCTTCCTGGCTGCAGATGTAGGTCATGTGCTTAACTGCCAGCCTTCTGCTGTTCTGATTTCTCCCCATGATGGACTATACTCTGAAACTGTGAGCCAAAATAAGCCCCACCTCCCTAAATAAGTAAAAATAAAATTTAAACCATTAAGAATAAAATTGCTATAGCTGAGTAGTTCCAAATCTATACATATGTTCCAATTCCACCTCCACTATTTACTAGTTAAGGGACAAGTTACTTCTCAGTAGTTGTTTTCCTGTAAAATGGACATAATACCTACCACAAAGGATTCTTGAAATTATATACAAAGTTTAGATAAATGTCTACAACCTATCAAGTACAATACTGCTTGCCAGTATTATTGTGCCACTAAAATGGAGTACTTAGATGTTATGCTATTATCATCACAAGTAAACTTTCAAGAGCTAGACAAACTGCTACAGTGAAACTACAGCACTTAGGAGACTAGAGGCAAGAGGAATTGCCGCATGTTTGATGCCAGTATGGGCTATGTAGTAATACCTGTCTCAAATATAACTTTGAAAGTCAAACTATACTGATTGGTATTTAATAATTTTTTAAAATTAACATCTCAACTTTAAATGTCACCAGAAAGCAGTCAAATCTACTAAAATAGAATATGAACAAAGAAAAACTTTTGACACTGAAAAATTCAAGACCTAAATATTTTAAAATGTCGTATTACAGTAAATCAGATGACCGTTAGTACCAAGCCAAATCCTAAACATACTTTACAAACATTCCAATCAATGACATTGGTTGGAAACTAACAGTACCTGTACTGTTTTGGTTTTTGTTGTTGTTGTTCATTTTGTTTCATTTTCCTTCCAGTCACTTGTTCTCTATTGCTTAGCCTAAGATAATAATGTGATGTTAAGAAAAATGAAAAACAGGCTTCAGTGTGATGGTGCTAAATTTTAATCCCAGCACTCAGAAGGCAGGGGTAGGTGGATCTCTGAGTCCCAGGACAGCCAAGACTACATAAAAGCCCCTGTCTCAAAAATACAGCAAAGAAAAGAAAGTAATAAAGTATGCTTTTATAGTGAAAAGTTCTTGGGAGGCAGAGGCAGGCAGATCTCTGTGAGTTCGAGGCCAGCCTGGTCTATGGAGTGAGTTCCAGGACACCCAGAGCTGTTATACAGAGAAACCCTGTCTCAAAAAACAAAAACAAAGTTAATATTCAAAGACAAACTTCTCCCAATTTAGGATAAAATCTGAGTTGGCAAAATAGGTGCTTCAACGAGCTAGATCACGGTATCACCTGTAATTCTTCCAGCTACTAGAGAGGCTGAGGCAGGAGCATTTCAAGTTCAAGACCAGACAACTTAGGGAGATCCTATCTCTATTGTTTGTTTGGTTTTTTGGGCTTTGTTCTTGTTTTCCCAGACAGGGTTTCTCTGTATAGCCTTAGCTGTTCTGGACTCACTTTGTAGACCAGGCTGGCCTCAAACTCAGACATACCCCTGCCTCTGCCTCCCAGAGTGCTGGGGACTATACAGGAATGCACCACTGCACCCAGCTTTTGTTTTCTTTTTTAGAGATATAGGCCAGGTGGAGGTGGTATGCGCCTTTAATCCCAGCACTCTGAGAGGCAGTGGCAGATAGATGCCTGTGAGTAGGAGGCCAGCCTGGTCTATAAAGAGAGTCCAGGACAGCCATGGCTACACAGAGAAACCCTGTCTTGAAAACACCAAAAACGTTTTGATATAGCCATATTATATACTATTTGAACAACTGATGCCTGGTATAGATGTTACTAATTATTTTTAGTAAACATTAAAGAAAATCTACAATGCTCCCTCCACAACTTCCCTTACAGATATGAGTAAAAATTGTACCCCTAGGCAAAATGGAAAATGTAAGCATTTCCTGCAAGGAATATGTCAGGCTCCACAGAGACCGCAACTGAGGTTTATAGTCCCTAATTCCCCATGCTACTTTTAGTATATTCAAGGGTAGTCATTTTAGAGCAACTTCAAGATTTAACTTATGAAATTTAAGAAGCACATGACATTTTACTGTATTTCAAATAAAATCAAATCCTAAAGGATTCTAAGCCAGTGTTCTAGTCCTTGAAAAAAAAGTGTTTTAACGGTGGTTTTGTTCACAGCCCTTAGTCATTTAAAATCTAAAATAGATGTTTAAACGGCTTGAGAAACTTGTAGGTAATACAAAGCCTTTAATCCTAGCACTTGGGAGGCAGAAGAAGGGGGATCTCTGTGAGTTCGAGGCCAGCCTGGACTACAGATGGAATTTCAAGACAGCCAAGGCTGTATAGAGACCCTGTCTCCAAAAAAAAGATACAGGTTGCAACATTAAGCCCCCTACTCTCATAATCAGATCCTTTTTAAAAGTACTTCCAACCTATTCTACCAACTGGCCACTGGGGAAGAGTATCTTAACTTTCCTTATATCAACACTGCATACACTCCTTAACTACATCTTGCCCTACACTCATTTAAAGAGTATTTCTAGAAAAATTCAATTCCGTGGGCAAAGGTCAACTTCATCCTTCTCTGCACGGCTTCTCATGCTATTTTCTTGGCTTTGTCATCCAAATAGAAACTTTCTTTGTACTTCCAGAATTTCAGCTGCTACCCAGATGCACATTGTTTGAATCAAGACTCTAAATAGTCAGAGATTCAAATGACCAAAAAAAAAAAAAAAAAAAAAGCTTTGGGAAATAAACCATTAAAATACTAAAGCTCGCAGTAAAGGAAGAAGGAAAAGACTTAAATCAAATCCAGAAAATTCCAAATTAGTGGCCAAAACCTACACTAAGGAAAACAGTGTTGTACGGTTCACAATATGGTACTACGATTTCAAACTGTAAGCGACTAGCACAACTGTTCCTTTATCGATTTAAGAAACTAATCTGTAGTTCAAGTTGGAGATTCTTGTCATAATCGAACTTCTTTTTCTCATGGGCAAATTAACGCACCAAGAACCTACCTTCCCATCCTTTTAAAATACAAGAGCCATACTAAGTTTGGAGTTAGAACAGAAGAAACCTATTTAATCTAATGCTTAAAGAAAGAAAGAAACTATATGGAAATGAGGTGTGATGGAAAACTGTGCATGGAGCGCATATACTAATGGAGTTTTCTAAATAAGAGAAGACGCTGACATCGAGCACATTTCAAGAGCACTCATAGCTGAAGATTTCCATAGTGAGAAACTTGTCCTCAGAACGCAATGGCCTTGGAGAAAGCCTCAGAATCCATGGCCACCGGCTATTTCCACAAGGAGACTTCTCGGAAGCATCTTTAGGAGGAGGCCTCATCAGCTTCTCTGCCTTCAGGGGTTGGGAAGGAAGGGCACCAAGTACCATCTTTCCTCTGGGCGCTGCAGCCTTACGGATACGCTTCAAACCTGAGCTAATTCCAACTTCCACGGGGAGAGGGGGAGCGGCGGAGCGTGGTTCCACCCTGTCCTCTCGCACCAAGCGCAGCTGGGCGGCCGTGGCAGTGAGGGAAGGAGGCGGCTGGCACTCGCGTGCGTGTTTACGTGTTTCGGATGGGTGTGGGAAGAGAAGGCAGAGAGGTCCTAATGAAAAGATGGAGGGGGAGAGAGGAGAGAGAGAGAGATTGGGAAGAAGGGGAGGCACCACCTTTCTTTTCTCTGCTCTTCCTGGGGATCTGAAAACTCCGCCTAACAGGCCTTTCGGGCTCTTCGGCGTCTTTGGGCAGAGCGGCCGCCTCGGAGGTGTGCTGAGGCAGCTCGTGGCTGTGGCTGTGGCTCCGGGCGGCTTCGGCTGCCGCGGTCTCCTCAGGCCCCGCGCCGCCGCCGAGCTCCGCGGTGGTGGAGAAGCCGCCGCCGTCGCCGCCGCCATTTTGTGGGGAGGATTCAAGCTCCGGAAACGCTGGCTTCATCCCGTCGTCTCCGCCGCCGCCGCCGCCACGGCTTTCCCAGCTCGCGTCCGTCGAAGAGGCCTCGGTCTCCGCGGCAGTCGCCATCGCGCGGGCGTTGAGGAGCTCCGGGAAGCTTCCGCCCACAAGGTCGACGGGCGTGAGGGGGGTAAAAGGACGGCGGGCTGGCCCGCGTCCGAGTTCTTCTCAACCCACGCAGCCCTTCTTCCGCCCCGGGAGCCGCTCTCCAGCCTCAGGGACGCCGCTCAGACTTCCGCGCAGGACCGAGAGTTCCTCTCCCCACCGAGAGCCGCTCCCGACTCGGGCGGCTTCTCTACCGGCTCCGGCCACCCAACGTGCTCGCGTCGGGCCCGGGAGGGGGCGGGACCCCAGCGGGACGGCTCAGCCAATAGAAATGCAGCGCCCGCCTCCGCGAATGCAGATAGACCGTGCGGGGGCGGAGCCTCGCGAGGCCGAGCCCGCCAAAAGGGGCGACTGTCACGCCCTGTGAGAGCGTCGACGCCATAGCCTCAGGCTGAGGGCCTAGGACCCGCTTTGCTCCGCGAATTCCTGGGCCCTGCCCCTTCCGCTCTGAGATTGACGGAGGCAAGCCCAGCGGGGTCTTCCGGACACTAGGTGTCCCATTTTGAGCCTAGCGTCTTCTCGCCTCCCGAGTTCTGTGAGCCCAAACCGGCTGGTGCAGGTTTTGTGACGTACTCGGCTCTGAGCTGCTCTACCAAAGAACCAGGGTTCCATTCCTAGCATCCACATGGCGACTGAACCAGCTCTTAGTCAGTTGGTCTCTGTGGGCACCAGGCATACCTGTGGTGCTCTGACATGCTATGGAGAAAACACCTTTACTCGTGAAGCTTCTGAATAAATAATAAAATGGGCACTGAGAGGAGATAAGAAAATGGCCTCCATGCGATGGCTCAGGCCTGTAATCCCAGCACTCAAGGAGGCAGAGGCAGAGGGATCTTTCAGAGTTCGAGACCAATCTGGTCTAAGAAGAGAGGCCAGGTCAGCCAAGGCTACACAGAAAAACCATGTCTCGAAAAACAAAACAAGAAAGAAAGAAAGAAAAGAAAATGGCCTCCAGTGATCAGCCTAATGCAGAGTCCTATTCCCTCCAGACCTGCTTCCTTCCCAGGCTTCCTCCAGCCCCAAGCACAACATAAGCAAACGCCCAATATTTGGGATTCTTCCACATAATTTACAACCTAACAAGAGGAGAAAGGCTGGTGGCTTTTAGATTTTCCCCCTTGGGTTTTTTCCCCTGTAACACACACACACACACACACACACACACGCCCCACCACCACCACCACTAACAACTATCAGTGATAATAACTGAGCAGTAACAGGGTTATGTTACAGATGTATAAACCCAGCAGTTTTTACTTCTATACATCTAAGCTAAAAATCTACTCATTTGTATTATAAATGTTTAAGAATATCCATTATAGGTGATACTTGTGATAGCAAAGAATTGGAAACAGCCTAAATACCTACTAATACTATCTAGCCATACAATGAAATCTTTGGCCATAAAAATAGAATACTAACATATGTTACAACATGGATAAAACAGTACAATGTTATGTTAAATTTAGAAAGCCACACAGAAATGCCATATGTTGTATGATCTTCATATGAAAAGCCAGAAAATCCAATGTGGTGGCACTTGCCTTTACTCCCAGCACTCAGGAAGGTGGATCTCTGAGTTCGAGGCCAGCCTGGTCTACAGAGTGAGTTCCAGGACAAACAGGACTCACAGAGTAACCCTACCTCGACAAAACCAAAACAGAAAAAGGAAGTCCACAGCAGAGGAAGGTTGGTGGTTTGAAGGGTTTGGAAGAGGGAGAAGGGTGCTACTAAATAAAAGGTTTGGTTTTGGTGATAAAAATATTCTGGAAGCCAGGTGTGGTGATACCTTTAATCCCAGCACCCAAGGCAGAGGCAGAGGTGAGTTTGAGGACAGCCTGGCCTACAAAGTGAATCCAGGACAGCCAGGACTACAAGAGAAACCCTGTCTCAGGAAGTAAATAAATAAATAAATAAATAAATAAATAAATAAATATTCTGGAATTACTGGCAATAGTTTAATTAATTGCACAACACACTAAAACTCACCGAGTTATACATCTTGTAAAGAATTTCAAAAAAAAAGAAAAAGAAAAAAAAAAATTTCAGGGCTGATTCAGTCAAATGTTTGTATTGCAAGCATAAGGACCTGAGTTGTTATTTTAAAGGCAGACATGTTGGCCTGAGTTTATAATCCCAGTGCTGTGGAGGAAATAGAGATAAGTTGGTCATCATGCCAGACAGCTTAGCCTGCTGGGTGAGGCCAATCAGAGACCCTATCTCAAACCAGGTAGACAGCAGTGAAGAATGGCAGCAAAGGTTGTCCTCTAACCTGCACATGCACATACATCCTCCTGCACACACACACCATACACACACACACAGAGACAGAGAGACAGAGAGACAGAGAGAGAATATAAAACAGTGCATTTTGTTATATGTCAACAGAGTAAACATTCTTTGAGGCCAAAGACAAGAACAGAGAAGTCATCTCTATCTTGGGGCTATTTTTGTGGTGTTTGTCGCTTGGTTTTTCAATGTTTTGTTTGTTTGTTTATTTGCTTGTTTGTTTTGGGGGTTGCTGTTATTGTTTTGAGATAGGCTCTCTCTGTGTAGCTCAGGCTTACCCAGAGCTCTAGATTCTTCTGCCTTACCCTCTGGATGCTGAGTTTACAGGTGTGGACCAGCACACCTGGCTAACCACTGGCTTTCTATAAAGAGGTCACCATGAGTTCTGCCAATGCAAAGGTGGAGGAGTAGAAGGAACTCCTTACCTGGCTGAGTCTAGCCCCTTCAGCACACTATTCTGCTAAGTCAGGCCCAGGCTTCCAACCCAGAGAAACCAGGAAGCCTTATCCCTACCCACTAGTTTTATGGTCATTGTTAAACAATAATATAGAACTAATATAAAGGTTATAATTTGCCTGGCATTTCCTAAGTGCTTTGTATATTGCAACTCATTTAATTTTCTTTTTTTTAAAAAAAGATTTAAAGCCGGGCGGTGGTAGTGCACGCCTTTTAATCCCAGCATTCTGGAGGCAGAAGCAGGTGGATTGCTGTGAGTTCAAAGCCAGCCTGGTCTACAAAGTGGGTCCAGGACAGCCAAGGCTACACAGAGAAACCCTGTCTCAAAAAACCAAAAATAAAAAAAATAAAATAAAAAAAGATTTATTTATTTATTATGTATACGGTGTTCTGCCTGCAGTAATGCCTGTACACCAGAAGAGGACACCAGATCTCATTATAGATGGTTGTGAGTCATCATGTGGTTGCTGGGAATTGAACTCATGACCTTTGGAAGAGCAGCCAGTGCTCTTAACCTCTGAGCCACCTCTCCAGCCCCCCTCATTTAATTTTCATAGTAACCATGTGAAGTAGGGTAGGTATTTATACTTACTCCATTTTTCTTTTTCTTACCACTGTCTCTGTCTCTTCCTTCCTTTTTTCACATTCGTTTATTTATATAGTGTTCACAAGTGTGGAGCGCTGAGGCCACCTTGCAGGAACAGGAAGGTTCTCTCCTTCCACTATGTGTCAGGCTCCAGCTTGGTGGCCAATATCTTCACCCACTGGGCCACCTCTCCCTCCCCCACTCTCTATTTTGTACTGTGTTGTTGTTTGTTCTGATACAGGGCCTCACTCTGTTATAGCCCAGGCCAGTTGCCTCTAACTTAAAACAATCTTCCTGCCTCTGCCTCCTAAATGCTGTATCTTGTTTTCTTTGGCAGAAAAACACTCTTGGTATCTCATGCAACATGATTTGGGGTTCATTCTTAGTAATTTCTTCCTTATCTTGCATGTCTTACTTAAGTAAACTGGACCTAATATATAAGAAATCTAAAGCCGGGCGTGGTGGCGCACGCCTATAATCCCAGCACTCGGGAGGCAGAGGCAGGTGGATCTCTGTGAGTTTGAGGCCAGCCTGGTCTACAAAGTGAGTCCAGGACAGCCAAGGCTACACAGAGAAACCCTGTCTTGAAAAGCCAAAAAAAAAAAAAAAAAAAAAGAAAGAAAGAAAGAAAAGAAAAGAAATCTAGCTTTACTCCCAGTATAAAATAGGATGTGAGCCAGCCGTGGTGGTGCACTCCTGAGATCCCAGCACTCGGGAGGCAGAGGCAGACAGATCTCTGGGAGTTCAAAACCAGCCTGGTTTACAAAGCGAGTCCAGGACAGCCAAGGCTACTCAGAGAAACCCTTTCTCGAAAAATAAAAACAAACAAACAAATAAACTAGGATGTATCTATTCAAATGTTTTTACGTGATTTACACAGATTCAAAATGCTGTTTATTGCATCTGAAATGAGAGGTGAAATCATTTGCTAAATAAACCCAAAGCTTGCTGAGATCAAAAGGACTTAACCATGAGGAGCGATTGAGCTGCGGCAGCGGGCTTTCAGGTCAGGACCAGTTGCAGCCATTTCCAGCACTGCCTTTCCATCTGAAGAAAGACCCAGGTTTGGAGGATTTCCCTAACTCGGGAGCCTGGTGCCAAGTACAAGAGTCATACCAAGTGTTAAGGGAGGGTGATACTCAAGGCAGCGTGGCACCACTACAAAGGAGCAAAAGTCGGTAAGAAAAAAATGTGTACTTTTTTTTTATAATAAAGGAGGACAAAAAATTGTATGGTGCTCCATGGTTCGGAATGGATAACCATCTCGCCACTCAGCTTGGAAGAGGGAGAGTGAGTAAGAGGAATGGGAATAGATATTCAGAAAGAGCATTTGAAACATGCCTTACTGTCAGCAAACGCATCATTCACTCTCCTGAACAAATATTTCCTGAACCCCACCTGCTACCAAGCCCCAAGCTGGGTTTCTGAGGATGTGCCTGTAAATAAAGCAGACCCATCCTGACTGCGGTTGGACCCATCACCTCATTTAATTGTCACGACACTTGCCAGACAAGCATTGTCATTTGGGGCAGAGGATTAAATAGACCTTGTCGAAGCACACACTGCTACTGAGTAGAGGGATAGGTTTGCACGTTCTAATGCCAGCGTTAGCTCTGTGGGTCCACGCCGGCCAGCGTTAGCTCTGTG
>OU015746.1:102426879-102437303 GCA_907169655.1 Acomys percivali | reverse complement strand
AGCTCTGTGGGTCCACGCCGGCCAGCGTTAGCTCTGTGGGTCCACACTGGCCAGCATTAGCTCTGTGGGTTCGCGCCGCTGCCTCCTCCTCTTCTTCCTTCTTCCATCTTTCATGTCCTGTCCTCCTGGGCGCAATCTCATGCTGGATTTGAGAAGCAAGCAAGCAAGAGAGCTTCCTGGAGGCAGCCCACTCTTTTCTGCACTGGTGGCTGACAAATGGGTGTGTCCCTGGTTTAGGCAGAGCCCCAGGGATTTTGCCTCAAGACTGCTTACTGTTGCTATAGGCTGGCCTCCGCCTCCAGCACTTTCCTTTCTAAATAGTTAATCTAAATTCCTAAATATTTTGGGGGCAAAAACTGAACACACGCACACACAATCCCCACCCTCCAGGGTTCACTGTCCAACATTAATATATGCCCCATCCCTAGAATGTCAAATGAAACAAAATTATACCACAATGCATTTCAATTGTTCTGTCTCCTTATACACCATTTATCTCCCTTGTTTTGGCTTTTTTAAAAAAAATTACTTTATTTGTGTGTGGGTGTGTGCATGCTGTGGGAGGCATGTGGAAGTCAAAGGACAACTTTGTGTGTGTGTGTGTCTCTGCCTCCCAAGTGCTGGGATTAAAGGCATGCGCCATTATGCCCAGCTTAATTAGTTTCTTGTTTGTTTGTTTTGGTTTTTCAAGACAGGGTTTCTCTGTGTAGCTTTGGCTGTTCTGGCCTCAAACTCACAGAGATCTGCCTGCCTCTGCCTCCCAAGTGCTAGGATAAAAAGCATGCACCACCACCGCCCAGCTTTGGGTTGTTATTTTTGTTTTTGTTTTTGCTCTTTTAAAGATTTATTTATTTATTATGTATACAGTGTTCTATCTGCATGTATGCCTGTATGCCAGAAGAGGGGATTAGATCTCATTATAGATGGTTGTGAGCCACCACATGGTTGCTGGGAATTGAACTCAGGACCTCTAGAAGAGCAGAAAGTGCTCTTAACCCCTGCCTGAGACATTTCTCTAGTCCCTAATTTTTTAAAAAATAGTGGTTTCTGCAAATTTATAGATGATTTGGGGGGCAAAAAGACACCACCAATCAGGCCAGTGTAGTGGTGCATGCCTTTAATCCCAGCACTCAGGCGGCAGAGGCAGGCAGATCGATGTGAGTTTGAGGCCAGCCTGGTCTACAAAGTAAGTCTAGGTCAGGCAAGGCTAACAGAGAAACCCTGTCTCAAAGAAAAAGAAAAACAAACAAACAAAACATCACCAATCATCTGGTTTCTTGGACCAATTGCTGAGTTTCCAGCCAGACTTTGTTTACCAGATTCAGTAGTGCTTCACTATTTTGTGGCTTATAGTACCGAAAGGGTCCTGGGGCTTAAATTTTGTACATGTCCTCTCCAATTTACAAAAGCCTAGCAGTAAAAGGCATTTAGCATTACCTTTGTCTACACCATAAATGTTATAAAGCAACTATTTTAAAAGAATACTGGAAAGTCTCCATTAACTTATAAATGAATAGATGAAAAAAACATAGTATAATCATAACATGGAACATTATCTGGCCATAAAAAATATAAAATGCTGATGCTGCAACATGAGTGAAAACAGTACGCTAAGTGAAAGAAGTTAGGCATGAAGAGTCACGTAACATGAAATGTCCAGAAGAGGGAAAGTCATAGAGAGGTTAGATTGGTTATTAGAAGAGTGGGGATGGGGGGAGGTGATGAAAAGATTCTAAAACTAATATAACATGACTTTCCTGTACTCTCAGCATTCAGGAGGCTGAGACAGGAGGATCTGTGAGCTTAACACCAGCCTGCATTTCTTAGGTCAGGTTTTGCAAATAAGTAAATAATTGCAGTGATGATTGCTTAACTCTGAAAACACTACCAACAACTGTGTAAGTGGATGCGAGTGAGTGGATCTCTAAATTACTGAACTATGTGGTGCACAAATTAAACCAATAAAACATTTTTCCAAGAAAAATTGATACTAGTTTCCACAAATAAGTAGAGAAAACGCCTTTTCAGGTATATGATGCAGGAAGGTGTTTGACTTGCGGCTGCTGCTTACATTTGTGTTGATTACACAGAGCTAACAATAAAAATCTCCTATACCTCCCCCCAAAATAAAATAAAACAAAAGCCCACGCTGTTCTACTAACATGGCTGTAACATAAAGCAAACACAATAGGTAAGCTAGCAGTAGCTTAGGTCATTTCAGACAGCTACACCCTCTGTAAGAATGCCAGCTATGTTTCCTTCGTTTATTTTTGTTTTTGTTTAATTTGTTCGGTTGATTGTTCTGTGAGGGTTTTGTTGTTTGGTTTTGTTTTTGTTTTACAAGACAGGGTTTCTCTGTGTAGCCCTGGCTGTCCTGGAACTTGCTCTGTAGACCTCACAGAGATACGCCTGCCTCTGCCTCCCAGTGTGCGGCACCACGCATGGCTGGTTTGGTTTAATTTTCACATTTAAGGTCTTCCTATGTAGCTCAGTTTGACAATTCTCCTGCCTCAGCTTTTGAAGTGCTAGGAGTACAGGTGTGTACTTCCACTTCTGTACTTAGCTTTTCTTGATTATCACATACAGATGATTTGTGCTAAAGTTAATTAATATTAGCCTTCTTTTAAAAACTAGCTGGGCATGGTGGTGCATAGCTTTAATCCAAACACTCGGGAGACAGAGGCCAGCCTGGTTTACAAAGCAAGTTCCAGGACAGCCAGAGATCCACAGATGAACCCTGCCTCAAAAACAAAAACAAAAACAGTCTATAAACCAGGCATGGTAGTTTCTGCATATAACGTCAGCTCTCAGGCAGCCCAGACAAGAAGATGGCTGTGAGGTCCAGGCCAGCTTGAGCTATAGAGTGAGATCCTGTTAAAACAAAACAAAACAAAACAAAAAACAAATAAGCACATACTAGTAAAAGTCACTTTCATTCAGCTTACTGCGTCCTTCTGCTAACCTTGGCCTAGTCCTGGAAGCTCCCAGCCTCTACACAATCTAAATTAGGCCTAAAATGTTTCCAGCCTCTGAGGGTTTTTGTGTGTTTGTTTTATTTTTGTTTTTCGAGACAGGGTTTCTCTGTGTAGCCTTGGCTGTCCTGGACTTGCTTTGTACACCAGGCTGGCCTCAAACTCACAGTGACCCACCTGCCTCTGCCTCCCGAGTGCTGGGATTAAAGGTGTGCACCACCACTGCCCGACATTTAGCCTCTGAGATTTACTGCTTAATAAGCTCACCTTTTCTAGCTCTTTTTAAAAAATTATTTATTATTTATACCGTATCTACCTGCATGTGTGCCTATACACCAGAAGAGGGCACTAGCTCTCATTACAGATGGCTATGAATCACCATGTGGTTGCTGGGAATTGAACTCAGGATCTTTGGAAGAACAGCCAATGCTCTTAACCTCTCTGAGCTATCTCTCCAGCCCCTTTCTAGTTCTTTCTGAGCTCCGAGTGGCTGGTTCAATTCAGCTGTTCTGGCTCTACCTCTTCTCCAAGCTAACTGATTCAAACTGGTTTGTTTCTCCTTCTGACTGGATTGCTCTACTTGGCTTCATACTAGCTTTGGCAATGTGTGTAGCTTGTTCTCACTCTACAACCGGTCTCTGTACAACTGTCCAGGTAAAACTAACTCCTCTGTCTCTCTCTCCCTCTGTGCTGCTTTCTCCTTTTACTGACTCAACCGAACTGCCTGAACAGAACTGACTAGAACTCAGAGATCTGTATGCCTCTGTCTCTTAAATGCTGGGATTAAAGGCATGCACAACAACATGCTTGGACTTAAGCTTTTCTTTACCTGAAACTTGCTTTATAACCAGGCTGGCCTTGACTTTAGATATCTGTTTGCCTCTGTGTCCTGGGATTAAAGGCGTGTTTGTATTCCAGCTGGATCATATAGACCGAGAAAATCTTTGGATGTGATCTCTTGCCAGAACAGCTATGTCCTGAATTAAAATTCTTCTACACATACTATGGAATGTAAAATCCAGTGAGTTAACAATTAAAACATTCTAGATTTCCCCCCCAAAGTACTAACATTTAAATTTTTAAAAACAAAGTTTTAGGCTGAGCGGTGGTAGCCTTTAATCTCAGCACTTGGGAGGCAGAGGCAGGTGGATCTCTGTGAGTTCGAGGCCATCCTGGTCTACAGAGCAAGTTCCAGGACAGCTAGAGTTGTTACACAGAGAAACCCTGTCTTGAAAAAACAAAACAAAACAAAACAAAAATTGTAGCTGATTTGGTTTTTCTGAGATAGAGCCTCAAAGTTGCTATGTATCCAAGAGTGACCTTAAACTCCAAATGCTCCTGCCTCTATGTTCATTAGAGTGCCAAGATTACAGGCATATGTCACCATGCCTGGATTATACAGCTCTGGGAACCAAACCTAGGGTCTCTACATGCCCAGCCCAAGTTATCTGGTGTTCAAATGCCTGCTTCTAAAATACTCCCAAGTGAAAAACAAATTAGCAATTTATTTTCCATTCAGTGTAATAGAAAAGTCCTGTTTTTTAAAAAGAGTTTTTTTTAAAAAGAAAAGACACATGTAGCTAGATAGATCACCTCAAGTTTTAGTATTCCCCAAAGTTTTGGAAATATAGACAATTAATTATGATAAATTCTCTTCTAAGATGTCTTTGGGGAGCCAGCCAAGTTTAAATCAGGTGGTTGTTAGGTCTATGGTTTCAATTTACATAAATTATAGAAACATAACACCAGGTATTTCTCTAATTGAGGAAAATGAGGTTTTCGGTTACTTATCTAGAGGAATTCTATTTGTGGTTGGTGCCATTTGGTGGTTATTCACTCTCTGGAGAATCTGAGTCCCTCTGGGGATGAAGTACATGATAACAATGTTGGAAGAATCAGTTTTGCTTTACTTTGCAAAAGCTAAAACAAAAAAAAACCAAAATACTATCCATATATGTTATAGGTGGCATTAACATCGCACAAACCTATCCTTCCTTTAGACATTTGCTCTTATTCCTGCTAACAGTGCGGAGTAGACTCACTAGGATGTCCCACCCTTCTCCCTGCTTCTTGTACAGCTATGTCCTCTGAGCTGAAACACTATCTCCCATTGAGAGGAAGAAAGCGCCCAAGACTCAGGAAGCTCAGAAGTCTTACAAGACTCATCAGCCCTCCCTGAGGTTATCTAAGCAGGAAGCAACTGCTCAGAGAGAGGAAATTTCCAAGGAGCTGTCTCTGCAAGTCAGCAGGGAGCTCCAGGGACTCAGCTTTCCTCAGTTCTTGCCCACACAAGGGTAGACTTTCCCATGATGCAGCTGTCTTTGAGTCCCCCATGGTCCCGTAATTAACCCCAATGAACTTATAGGTGCCCCAGGCTAGACTTCAGTAGAATGCTTCTTTGCTCTATCAGTGCCCTATCTACAATAAAAAGATCTTTCCCTTGACACAGAATCATCTGACCAGGACTCATGGGGGCTCATAGACCGAGGTCGTCTGCATATATGTGATGGCTGAGTAGCTTGGTGTTCTTGTGGGACTCCTAACAGTGACCTGGGGAGGTCCCTGACTCTCTTGCCTGCCTGTGGGACTCTTTTCCTCCTACTGGGCTGCCTTGTCCAGCCTTGATGTGATGGTATGTGCCTGGCTAGTTATTTCATGTTTGGTTGAAGTCCCTGGGAGGCCTACTTTTTTTCTGAGAAGAGGCAGAGAGGGGAGATAGAATTAGGAGAGAGGGGAGATGGGGTGGAGATGCTGGGGGGGGGAGGGGCAGGGAGGGGAGGAAGGGAAACTGCAGAGAGAATCTGAGAGAATAAAAAAATAAATAAATGTTTGTTCACATCCCCTCAGGAAAAGTCACACATCAATGCAAATGAGTTCTTCACTGTCTTAACTGGTTTGGTGTCACAGACCATATGGCCTATATAGTAATATAAGTTTCTTATAAATACAATGTAAGACCCTGAAGTTTATAAAATTTTGTTCCAAAATTTATCGTACCAACTATAATAGTATTTCTAGAAATACATTAGAGAACCTCTAGAGTCAGGTACACCAACCTTTTGCCAAAATTGCAACAGATTTTTTTTTTTTTATACAAGGCAAATGCTTGAAAACCCCACAATGGAATTATTTTTAAAAATTCAAAACAAAGCCAGGCAGTGGTGGTGCATGCCTGTAATCCCAGCTATTCCTTGAAGCCCTAGGGTCTGAGAAGAGAAACTAATAATACTAGAGTGGTCCACACTAAACTTCAGGCTTTTGATACTTAAGAGATCCCCAAGAACACATGTACAAATATTCCAGCAGAGGGCAGCAACATGTCACCAAGGAGGTTCAAAAACTAGCTTTTCAAGTGCGCATATACATACACAATAAAGGGATACATATTATATAATGATATATTATATACAATATATGTGATATTTTTGAAGCAGAGTCTCATACATCATGGGCTGACAGTATTTTTAATTATCCCAGGAAGCCAGCTGCGGTGGCACACTCTAATCCCAGTACACAGAAGGTAGAGGCAGGCGGATCTCTAGGCGTTTAAAGACAGCCTGATTTACATAATGAGTTATAGGCCAGCCAGGACTAAATATTGAAATCCTGTTTCAAAAAAAAAAAAAAAAATCATCAGAAGAGTCATATGATAAATGTATGTACACATACTTGTGTCTATGTGTGTGTGTAATGTTTTTATTATAGTAATTTTGCTATTACCATCACCACACTTACATTTAGTTAGAGCAGAATTCTTCCCAGAGGTCTGAGTTGCAGGCAGTTCTTGCATAGAACCTGAAACAATGGCAAGAGTGTAAGTCCCAGCATCTCCATACAATCATTTGCCTGCTGTTTATGATCTATATATTTACAATGAGTCATGATTTAAGGTCCAAAGTAAAAAAAAAAAAAATTTTTTTTTTTTTTTTTTGAGACAGGGTTTCTCTGTGTATCCTTAGCTGTCCTGGACTCACTTTGTAGACCAGGCTGCCCTCAAACTCACAGCGATCCACCTGCTTCTGCCTCCTGAGTGCTGGGATTAAAGGTGTGCGCCACTACCGCCTGGCTCAAAGGAATTATTTTTAAAATTCATTTGTGGGGCTGGAGAGATGGCTCAGAGGTTAAGAGCATTGGCTGTTCTTCCAAAGGTCCTCAGTTCAATTCCCAGCAACCACAGGATGGCTCATAACCAGCTATAATGAGATCTGGTGCCCTCTTCTGGCGTGCAGACATACACGCAAGCTGAATACTATACAAGTAATAAATAAATCTTTAAAAAATTAAAAATTAAATTTATTTGAGTATATATGTGTGTGGACTTCAGAGGACAACTTGCAGGAGTGGATTCTCTCTATCCACCGCATGTGTTCCAAAGTTCAAACCAAGGTTGTCAGCCTTGGCAGCAAGCATCTTGACCGAATGAGCCGTCTCACTGACCCAAGGAGTCTTGTTGTTTTGTGATATTGAGGACTGAACGCAAGGCCTGTGTGTGCTAGGCTACGACTCCATCATGTGCTATATCCACAGCCCTATTTTCACTTGTTTATAAAAATCTGATGAGGACAACACTAGAAAGATGGTAAAATATTTGAACATTCCACAAACGTAAGTACAATGGGCAGCTGGGCGTGGTGGTGCACACCTTTAACCCCAGCACTTTGAAGGCAGAGGCAGGCAGATTGATGTGAGTTCGAGGCCAGCCAGCCTGGTCTACAAAGCGAGTCCAGGACAGCCAAGGCTACACAGAGAAACCCTGTCTGGAAAAACAAAACAAGCAAACAAACAAACACTAAATAAAATGGGCAAAAAGTACATGAGGCCATTCTCAGCATTATTAGCCAAAAGACAAACCCTATGAGATATGATTACATGTCCATCAGAATAGAGGGAGGAGGGGGGGGATGGCCAAAAGTGGGGGTCAGTTTGATGTACTGTTGGAAGTGTAAAATGATATAGCCACTTAGAAATAGTTCAGAGACACTTCTTGTCAAACACACACTTGGCCTACATAATTCACCCACTGTACTCCTGACTGTTTTCCCAAGGAGAGCGAAAATGCAGTATACGATAATATTTGCTTATGAATGTTCTTGACAGTTTTACTTGTCAGTCACCCAACAGGGAATGATCAAACATGTACCACAGGCAGTCAGTGAGCTGTTATTTATCAATAAATAAGTGCTGATGCGGGTGACAACTTCCAAAAATACTAAAAATGTGATGAGGGAGAACGACCAGGCATTGAGTTTATTTACTGGATTGTTTCCATTACATTAAACTCTAGAACAATCCTAACTTACAGTGTCAGCAGTGAGTGGGAGTGAAAGAGTAGGTGGGGGCATTGGGCAGGGCAATGCCATGTCAGCATTCAGTATCTTTACTGTGATTACAGTCACACGATTCTAAACATCTCTCCGAAGCTCTTGGGTAGTCATTTAATAAGAGTTCCTTTAATCATGTGTGAATTATACCTCTATACTATTTAAAATTAAAACTAAATATTTGCCTTCTGTAGTGTGTGACAAACCAAATATTGACTAGGCACCTAGGACAGCCCGTACTCAACTTGATGTCTGAGGACAGCCTCCCATGTATGACAAGAGCAAACCTCCCCTTGATCCAACATTCCAGCATCCACACAGAGCCCTGGGGGCCTCCTGCTATAGCTTTATTGAGATAGTTGTAAACAGGTAGCTGTGATAATTAACATAAAGAAATCCAGATCCTATAAGTCCCTTCACCCCATCTCTCCCAATGGTAACAATTTGCAAAACATCACATCCAAATGTTAACAGATGTAATCTGCCAGTCTTATTCAAATTCCTTCACTCTCATTTACATATTTTTGGGTGTGTGTTACCTTAATGATGAAATGTTGTAAGAATATTTTTAAAAACAATATTAAGGCTCCTTTAGTTTCCGAGTTTCTCCCCTCCCCCTTTGTTTATTTTATCTTTGTAGTTTAGACTCTGTGGCTATTGAGGTGGGGGTCTCTTTTTTTTTAATTTCTTTTTTTAAATTAATTTATTCATATTACATCTCGATTGTTAGCCCTTCCCCTGTTTCCTCCCATTCTTCCCTCCCTCCCACTTCCCCCCTTCTCCCCTCCCCTATGTCTGTTATTGAGGGGGACCTCCTCTCCCTATATATGCTCTTAGAATATCGGGTCTCTTCTTGGTAACTTGCTATCCTTCCTCTGAGTGCTGCCAGGCCTCCTCATCCAGGGGACCTGGTCAGAAAAGGGGCACCAGAGTTCGTGTGAGAGTCAGATCTCACTCTCCACTCAACTTTGGAGAATATCATGTTTGTCGGCTAGGTCTTGGTAGGGGTTCGAAGTTTACTGCCTATATTCTCCTTGGCTGGTGCCTTAGTTTGAGGAGGACCCCAGGACCCAGATCTGCCTGTCATAAAGTTCTCGTAGGTTTCCAGGACCCTGTGGGTCCTACTATTACGAGGTGGGGGTCTCTTTATGCAACCCAGGCTGGTCACTAATTTATGAGACCCCTGCCTCAGTTTCTCCAGTACTTGGATTACAGGTCTGCTCTCACCACGCCCCACTCAATCTGTTGATCTGTCATCACATTCCCTGTTCCTCTGTCCTCTCGTCTTTCCTTAATATTGAGTCTACACAAATAATCTTGCCTTTGTGATTGTGTTTATTATTAGTTTTTCTTATGGAGACTGGGATTGAATTTAGGGCCTTGTCCGTGTGCTTCACCATTGAGTTATTATAGCAGCCCTCTTCTCACACTTGCCATTCGTCACTTAAGTAAGTCTTACTGACCGACTAACTGACGTTTGTTTTGTTTTTGTTTTTCAAGTCAGAGTTTCTTTGTGTAGCCCTGGCTGTCCTGGAACTCTTTCTGTAGACCAGGCTGGTCTCCAGCTCACAGAGATCCACCTGACTCTGGGATTAAAGGCGTGCACCACCACTGCCCAGTGGACATTTCTGGTTCTTGTTTCAAGAGAGTTTGTATGGACAGTGTGGATTACTCCTGTAATCTCATTACCAGGAGGCAGAATCAGGGGGAAGCACACATTTGAGGACAGCCAGGGCTATATAGTAAGACCCTGTCTCTAAAATCAACATGAAATAAAATGGGAGGTAAATATAGCTCAGAGAACTTGCCTAGCATGGACAAAGGTCTGAAGTTAATCAGTTCCTAGAGCCAAGAACATAAAGAGGCTATTATGGATTTTATAGCATTTTTAGGACAAGACATGACTTAAAACCTTGTTTAGTTTATGAACTTATCTTGGCATTGGCATCACTGACCATCTTTTCTCACTCAAGTAATTTTTGAGGGTTAAGGTATGATTCTTATTTTATTTTATTTTAATTATTATTATTTATTTATTTTTAGTTTTTTGAGACAGGGTTTCTCTGTGTTACCTTGGCTAACCTGTACTTACTTGTTTTAAACCAGGCTGGCCTCAAACTCACAGTGAGCC
>OU015746.1:102401749-102412546 GCA_907169655.1 Acomys percivali | reverse complement strand
CTTATGGTCCAAAAAATACGGTACATAAAGCAGACTGCCCAGCAGTTGTGCATTTCAATTAACCATGTTGATGCATGTCTTGCTAGGGTTCAAACTGAAGGCAAAGCTTTCGGGAAAAGGGAGACAATGAGAATTACAACATCAAGAAGCCAACACAGCCTGGACTCCACCTGCCCATCTAGTCCCCTGTGGGACAATGCCATCCACTCATCAGCTCCTTACACGCACAGCAGTCAGTGCTCACTGCCGCTGCATCAAAGGCAAGGCTGTTTGATGAGGGGATGGCTGGCAGGGTCATTCTCTGGATGGGGCAATCCCTAGATTTTAAATCATTTTAATATGTGGATGGTCAAATTTCTATCTTAAGAAACTCTCTTTGGTAGTGTGTATTTCTAATCCCAGTACTTGGGAGGCAAAGGCAGGAGGGTCAGAAGTTGAAAGCTATACTCAGCCACACAAGACCCTGTCTCGATTAATCAATAAAATAAGAACATTCTTTTTGGGGGAAAGTCCCATCGCCTCTTCAAAAACCATTAAGAAAGTCTAGTAATGAGGAGGTAGTTTCTACCTGCATTAAAAGCAAGCCCTCTTATTAGATCTAGTCACAACTGTGGATGGAGTCAACTTCCTTGGTAAAGAAGAGACTTACTCAGTAGTCTGCCCTGCCCCTAACCCCCACTGCATAGATGGGGAATTTATTCAGGAATATGTGGCCAAGCCACTCTGGTGCTTTGGGTTTTTGTGTTCATAAAAAAAATCCATAACCTGCTCAACAGCACAAGGCCAAGGAAATTCCATCTGGGCTATGCTACATGGGTTGTGAAAAGGAGAGGGCAAAATGCACACTCAACTGTGTAAATCAACGTGTAGAGGACTTGCTTTTGCAGACACTTCCAAATGCAAGTATACCATGCTTCACGCCCAGGCCTGCCCTGATATCCAGGTGCAGGCTCAACTTTTGAAAGCTTCACACTTTATGCACAAGGAGATGGGTAACTGGCACAATCATTCTCTTTTTTGGTTTTGCTTTTGTTTTGTTTTTCGAGACAGAGTTTCTCTGTGTTAGCCTTGGCTGTCCTGGACTCGCTTTGTAGACCAGGCTGGCCTCGAACTCACAGAGATCCACCTGCCCCTGCCTCCCAAGTGCTGGGATTAAAGGCGTGAGCCACCACGCCCAGCCTGGCACAATCATTCTCATCCATTTGTTCTTTTAATTCAAGTCAGCTCACATGAAAGAGTACAGTATGCTTTAAACGATGTGTTTTTAAAAGAAGAAATCTTTACAGTGAAACTGACCGCAGCAGGCTCACAGGATTCACACTGTAATGATTTACAGTGGCCGGGGCTCCCTGCTGTTTGTAACCCTGCAGACTGCACTCACCAGGATAAGATATGGAGAGGAACCAACCGGATCACACTCTTGCCAGCGATAAAAACAGACATGGCGAAGCGCGATGGGCCTCATCCCTGGCGCCTGTGATCCCTCTCTGTGGTGGGGACAGGGCCTGGTCTCTGAATGACGGGCTTGCCAGACACTGCATGCCTCCTGAGTCAGGAGTCTGCCCTCATTCTTCTCCATCCTTACTTACGCGGAGGCTCCTGGGCCAGCTGTGCAAGCTCATTCATAACAAGACAGCTCTCTGTAATTCCCATGGTTAAGAGGAGTTCAAAGACTAGCTTTCCACTTCACTGAACAGGACTGTAATTATATAGTCAATTTACTGATTATTTCATAAATACCGATGATGATTATTATTACTGTTGCTACCAATAGTAATTAAACTTTTCTCTGGGAGATGACAGGCAATTGGCTTATTAAGCAGGTTTGTGCTTCTGATTCCAACATCACCTTTATAAATGCTCCTATTATTGTGCCAGGTCAGAAGTGAGCCTTTTGAGTTGGTCTCTTAAGTCTTCATTAGTCTACCACCACTTCTTATCTTTTCTTTAAAAAAGTATGTGTGTGTGTGTGTGTGTGTGTGTGTGTGTGTGTGTGTGTGTGTGTGTAGATAGGTACATGTGTGCCTATGGTAACCAAGTGAAGGCCAGAGGACAATTTTCAGGTGTTGGGTCTCTTCTCCTAAAGTAGGTCATCAGGCTTATATGGCCAATTTACTGCCCCTCTTTTTGCTGTTGGTTTTTTTTTTTTTTTTTTTCTGTATCGTTTTGTTTGTTTTTGAGGCATGGTTCAGGTCAGCTTCAGACCTGGGTTCAAATCAACTCGAGAAAATTTTCATGTGTTAACTAATTAAAGTTTTCTAAATAGGATTCAGGGTTCAGTCCCAGCTCTATCACTTACAAGCTATATAATCCTGAACACATTACTCTCTGCTAAACAGAGGACTGAGATGGTCTAGAACAGCAGTTCTCAACCTGGGGGTCTCGACCCCTTTGGAGGTCGGCAGGTCCTTTCACAGAGGCAGCCCATTGGATATTTACATTATGGCTCATAACAGTAGCAAAATTACAGTTATGAAGTAGCAATAAAAGTAATTTTATGGTTGGGGTTCTCCACAACATATGCGAAACTATATTAAAGGGTCACGGTGTCAGGAAGGTTGAGAACCACCAGGCTAGAGACTAAGGGAATGGGGAGCTGGTGGGAAAATGTCCAGGTGCGAAGTTGTAAACACCCGACCAAGGAGGGGTGTGCTGGTAAGCCCTGTACAGCGACCCCGTAATGCCACGAAACGCTTTGTGTCGCAGAGTGCCCTCAAAGTTGGAATCCTCCTGCCTCTCAAACATCTGCTGAGTGAGGGTGCAGCGGTAAGAGGTTTGACCAGGCTCCCTGCCGTAGTGGGTACAGATGGGAGCTAGATCTTAAACAGATGCTCCCTTCACAAGTGAGCATGGGCTAGCTGGATGCCACCTTCCCATTTTCTTACTAAATAAGATGTTTCCATTTAAAAATCTCCACAAAGATCTCAGTTCTCACAGTCAGCAGTTCTAATATGAGACCAGAATGGTCTAGAAAACATCAAGAAAAATGTAAAACCTGAGCTGAGTGTAGCGGCACACACCTAAAACCCTAGCATTTGGGAGGATTGAGAATGGCGCGCGCGCGTGCGCGCGCCACACACACACAGCACCCACTGACCCAAGCCTAACCGTTATGGAGAATGACACAGGAAGAAAGGAAGGAACAGGCAAACTCACAGCTTCTTCCAAGTGCTGCTGATCTGGATTGTCATTTGGCGTGTGCCTCAAGATTTCTCGAAGGAGCAGAGGGTATTTTACTAGCCGGCTCCTGGGAATATCGAGGAAGTTCCAGAGATCGAGTTTGCGGCTGAAGGGGGACTCTAAGCAGCGCTGGAGGAAATCCTGCACTCTGTGGTCTTGCTTTTTGTGGTCCAGCAGGGCTTTGGCAGCAACTTGATTGCTGCAGTAGCTGTCGTAGGAGCTGAGACAAGGCAGCTGGGAAGGAAACAGAGAGAGAGAGAGAAGGCTGGGTGTCAGTGGCATTGCTCTAAAGGTCCATATGTTGGCATCACTCAGGGATGAGCAAACATCAAACTGGGCTCCAGACTCAGCCAATGTTCTCTTATCTGTGAAGCTGATGGAAACTAGTAGAATCTTCAAAATGACAGACAAGACACAAAATTTTAACTTTATTAGTTGTATATTCACTTTTTAAAGATCCCTATCAAAACTTGTTAGCTTTTTCTAGCGACTTAAGACAGAAACAGAAGAATCTGGATTGCAGATGCATATAGAACAGGTGTGTATGTGTGTGTGTGTGTGTGTGTGTGTGTGTGTGTGTGTGTTAGTTCTGGGGATTGAACCTAGGGCTTCATGCATGCTTGATGTTCTACCACTGAGCTATACTCCAGTCTCAGAATTTTCCTAACCCTTTCCAAGTACTCAGTAAGGCAGAAGCTACCCACCAATTTCATTTCATGTATGTTTTTTGGTGTTCATATGTTTGGAGGACAAAAGGCAACCTTGGCTGTCATTCCTCAGGTGCAATGCACCTTGTTTTTAAGTTCCATGTATGCTATCTATGTCCTTCTTTTTTTGGTTTTTCAAGACAGGGTTTCTCTGTGTAGCCATGGGTGTCCTGGACTCTTTGTAGACCAGGCTGGCCTTGAACTCACAGTGATCTCCCTGCCTCTGCCTCCCAAGTGCTGGAATTAAAGGCCTGTACCACCACTGCGCAGCTTCCCCTTTTCATTTTTAAAAGTTGATTTAATTTTAAGAATTTTTATTTTTGTGTATGTGTGTGTGTTTGCTCAGTGCAAGCATTTCCACAACTGTTTAACAATACATGATTCCAGATGTTGGGCTTGGTGGTGCATACCTTTAATCCTAGCACTTGGGAGGTAGAGGCAGAGGCAGGCCAGCCTGGATTACAAATCAAGTCCTGGACAGCCAAGGCTGTTACACAGAAAAACACTGTCTCACAAAACAAAACAAAACAAAACAAAAACCATGATTTCAAGGTGGTCCAATTATCAAAGGCTTCAAGAAGTTCAAGCAACAGTATGATTAGGGAAAAAAAAATAGTTGTAGAATTATGTATTAAAATCTTCTAAATGAGCTCTGACAGGCCGGGAAAGGTTTCTGGCACTACCTTCTGGATCACATCACACTACCGTGCAAGAATAGTATCAGCTTAAAGGCTGGAGCACACTAACTATACCGCTGCCTTCACTCCAGCAAGATGCTAATTTCCCTGACATGCCCATCAGTCACATTGTGTAAATACCACATCAGAGACTCAAGTAAAGAGCTTTCATCTCCTTCTGCTACTCCTCCCTCTTAACAGCGCCTTAGACCGACATGCTAGTGCAAAGCTGCCCAAGCGGTAACACATGGCTAGTGGAAACCAAGGAGGAGACTGTTCGCCACGACATTCCCTCTGCAGTGCTCAATGTGAGGCAGTGACAAAGGTGTCTTTTGTTTCTGCATCCCCAGGATTTTATGTTGTACCAATTAAACAACAGCGTCTGTATTCCAGATGAACAAATAAATGAAAGGATGATGGATTCTAAGAGTAGAGAGTAGTTGATGGTTTGGGAGCAGCGCTTCACGAAGAGAATGGTAGAATCAGACGCCCATAAAAGCCCAAAACAAAATAAAATGCTGAGTGTGGTGGCTCACACCTATAATCTTAGCACCCAGGAAGCTGAGGCAGGAACTGAGAAAAGTTCAAGTGGGTTCTGAGTGAGTTCAAGACCAGCCTGGACTACCCAATGCGATCCTGTCTCAAAAGACAAACCAAAAGAGGCAGAAAAGGCACTTCCTGCCAACGCCGAGGGCCTGAGTCTGAGCCACAGGACCCGGATGGTGAGAAGGAGACTACTCTCAGTAGTGAAGCTCTGAGTCCCACACATAGGAGAACAGACTCCTGCAAGCTGCCGTCTTGTGCGTCCAAACATACGCAAACACAAATACACGTAAAAACAACCACCACAAAAACCCAAAGGAACAAAATTAAAAAAAAAAAAAATATGAGTGGTAGCATCTGAGGATTTTAAATGTTCTGCTGCTACTTTTATGCTTCTTACTGAAACTATTTCCTTATCATGGGTTTAAAAAGTTGCCAGAGAAGCAGTATTTAAAGATTCATTAGTGAGTTTAACGTTCCTTGGAAATGTCTTCCTTCCTTCCACTTAAAAACAAGTGCGCACACAAAATAACCTTTTGACTAGTGTTAAAAAAGCAGCTGCAGAAATCCTGTTCTCAACCTTATGATTTGAAGTAATGATAACTGGCATACCCCTTCCCAAGGGGTGATGCTTGCAATTTAGATTTTCGGAATGAGTTCAAAAGCACCTCAGGCTCACTTAATTTCGTTTCCACTTCCTCGCCTTTTTAAAGACCTGGAAATGACCCATGTTTGCATTAAGTACAAGCAAGCCAGCAGTAACAATCAGATATGAACTAGCAAGGAACTCTGGCCACACCATCCAATGGACCATTGCTTCCTCTGATCCTGCCACCTGCTACCATGGCAACCAAGTTAAGCTCCCACTCCTTTGTTCACACCTGACAGGGTGCTCATTTCCTGGGCGGGACTCAAAATATATACAATCTGATTCCCAAATACCTATGTATGCTCTTTAAAAAACGAAGTAAGAGCTCTCAGAGGTTTAAGAAAACAAACAAAAACCAAAGACTCTGGAAATCCAGAATCTGTTTCAAAAACAAACCTGGGCAGCTGTTTATGGGCGATTCTTGAGTACTCTACTCACAAAATGTGCGTAATGAAGGCCTTTCCCCCTTTATGAGTCGAGGCATCTAAAATACACAGCACTGAGGTTATCCTTTCGTTAAGAAGCATTAACTCCTAGCTATTATTGTTATTATTATTGTTTCTTGTTTGTTTTGTGTGTTGTTGTTGTTGTTGTTTAAGGTAAGGTCTCACTCTGGAGCTCAGGCCTACTTGGAACTCAGAGCAAACAGGAGTGCCATGGTCAGAAGATGTCATTTTGTTGCCTATCCTTCCATCACTCGCTCTTCCATCCCTTCTTCTCCTTCTGTGATGTTGCCTGAGCCTTGAGCCGGTGAAATGCATTGTGTATCTGGGGGTCTCTTGAAATGGTATCTTGTAGCCCCTCCTGATCTTGGGAGGTTCTCCCTTACAGATTCCTTGTTTAAAGATTTATTTTATTGTTTTAATTATGCATATGTGAGGGGCTATGTGCACATGAGTGCCGGTGCCCATGGAGGCCAGATCATCTTTCCATTGTCCCCCCCCATATACCATATAAATACTTGATAGTTTGTTTAAAGAGATGTTAAGTCATCTAACAGTTACCTGGAGGAACTGACCAAAACAGGTTTTAGACTACAGCTGAGCAAGCAGCTCACTGCAGGTGTGGCCGTCTATACAAGATCTGCACAAGGCTGGGCCCATCAGCTTTCACCATGGACCAAGAGGGCCGTGAGGCTCCACCCTTCCCTGAGGACCTATTGGCAGTTAATGGCTGCTGGGTAGGGGTGGGGGTGGGATGCTACTTTCTTTAGTGGTGTAGGCATTGGTAAATTGCCATGCTCTTGTAAATAACTCTCACTCATACTTGTGCAAGCAACTATAATTACATTCAGTGGATCATAAAAAAAAAAAGAGACACAAGAGTAGGAGAGGACTTGCTGGGAAGCAGGAAAGTTTCACAGGAAGAGGGTGGTAGATAAGAGGGAGGAACACAGGGTAAAACCCACCAGAATTCATTATATGTATGAAACCATCAAAGAATAAAAAATGAAAAATTAAAAGGGCCCATATATATATGTATATAAGTACATATGGAAACACTTTTTCTTTTTTTAATATATATATTTTTTAGAAAGTTTATCACCTTAACATGAAACATGTCAAAATAAATCTGGATTTTTACTTCTGTGCACCCTGCCTCTCTCTTTGGAATTAAAAATTAAACAGGACCTAAATTAACAGGAGCACTCACTGTCTGCTTTGGAGAGCTTATAAACTATTTTGTTACTGAGAACAGTCACGTGGAACATTGTTTCTTTGTGACAGGGAAGGCTTGCTCAAACAGGAATGACCCACTAGGAAGGGGACTCCCATCATTTGTAACCAGGGCTGCGCCCCGAAGAAAAGCAAGTCCTCTGTTTAACGTCTTCAAAGCACAAGTCATGGATTCACTCGAAGGTCAAAGGCCCAGCTGATGCTGTCCTGGGGGACAGCTCACTCGTTCAAAAGGTTTCCTTCCCCTTTGTAGGAAAATAAATCAATTTTCTATGGATTGAATGGGGCTCTGACTTTCCTCTTTCAGCGCCCAGTAAGATGTTTATTTTGTTCTGTTAAGAAGAGTGGAACTCAAACAGATTTACCCCTTGGTTTACACTTCCCACTCATACCCACACACCTGCAGTTAAAAGAGGAAAACCACGGAACAGCATTTTGGCTGAAAAGTAAGGGCCGTTTCTCCTGAAACCTGGCAACAAAGGGCCTCTTGTTTCCTTTCAGGCAGCGCTTCAGGCTTCCAGTCTGGAGTGTCCAGACAGCACCCGACTGGCATGGTCACACTTCCTTTCGTTATGTATATAGAACATGACTGTTAAAGCCTTACTCAGATACAATTAACCTCGTAACACAAGTGACAAAAGTGTATTTCAGGGAAAGAAAAAAAAAAAGAGTAGTGACTAAGTCAGAATCCTCAAGCCATCGTCTGAAACAATGTCGTAATCTGCACACAATGCTTAAAGGCACAGCGCCATTCTGTATTGCTGTGTCACAGAAAATAGAGCCCAGCTAACTGTCAAGTGCTCTCACTCCCTGTGGAGGAGGAAGTTCACAGACTGAGGAAGTTTAAAGAACACTGATGTAGACCTTTTCCTTAAACCACTTCTGACTGCAATGGACCCACTGTCTTCAGAGGAACGTCTTTGCAGGCTGAAGAAGCGATACCGTGACTTATAATACAAAGTCAGAAGTTTGAGATGAATGGTCTCTCCTGAAATATGAAAGCACGGTGTCTGAATTATTCAGCTTAGAACATTACTTGTCTCTCAGACAGTCTTGAGATCTTTCAGCCTCAGTACTAAAATTGACTTCTGAACTAGAGCCAAGTCATGGGACCCTCCAAAGGTCCCAGATCGAGGCAGTAAGCGAGAGGCACCAGGTCAGACACCAAGGTTAAGACTTTTTTCTTTGGCACATCCACGTGACATCAATGAGAACCTGATGGCTTTAGGAAGGTTAGAAGCCGATTTATCTGGAAAAAGAGAATACTTGTGGCTGGGAGAATTAAAGCTCTGCAGCACCATCTGCAACACTACACTCCTGGCCTATCTTCCTAAAAAACTGGGTGAGTCAGAGGGATCGGGAGATCTAATTTTGCCTGGCAGAAGTCACTAAAGTTACCTGTGTTCACTGCCCATTTCATAACAAATACAATCATCTGGAATTGGAACGGAGCATCCAAGGACTCAAAGGAAAAGACAGGTGTACACCAGGGAGTGGTTGGAAATAGCATATGCTCTGTCTAAGCAAATGACACAACTGAACAACAACTCAGTGTGAGGACCACACATCTATGAGCCCCAACCTAAGGTCACATCTTTGTTCTTAAGAAAGGGAATAAGTTACATCTGATGAAAGTCTGTATACTCGGCAGGTATGCAAGACCAGAAATGTACGTTCGAAATACAAGTCATGTGCACTCATTACCTTGTTTTTGAAACTACATTTAGACAATAGGATCCTCTCCCACCCCCAACTCAGTACTGGAGATCAAACCCAAGGCCTTGTGCATTCTAAGCAAGAGCTAAACCATCATAAGTTATACCACAGCCAGTTACTTTTGATAATAAATAAGAATGTCAAACCACTACCAAGAAGAGACTTGATACCCTATAAGCATATAAAGGGGGAGGAAGTCCCCCTCAGTCACAGTCATAGGGGAGGGGAGTAAGGGGAAAATGGGAGGGAGGGAGGAATGGGAGGATGCAAGGGATGGGATAACCATTGAGATGTAATAAGAATAAATTAATAAAATAAAAATTAAAAATTAAAAAAAAAAAAGAATGTCAAACCAGGCCTAGTGGCACAGGCCTATAAACCCAGCAACTTGGAAGGCTGAGGCAGAAGTATCCCAAATTCAACACCTGCCTTGGCTACAAAGTGAGTTCAAGGACAGTGTGGGCAATTTACTAAGAACTTGCCTCAAAATAAAAGGAGAAAGAAAGGGGTTTGAGGTGTGAAGATACAGCTCAGTGGCAAAGTTTTTACATAGCATGTACTGAAAAAAATGTTACTTCTAAACTTAGAATAGAAGTGGTAAAAATTTAACTGGCCTAGATCCAATATAATCTAGTGTCATTTTATCTCATGTGAAACTAATAATATACTTTTATTTTATTGCAAAAATGCCATGTTGTCTTTAAATGCAATAAATCTGCAATAAGAAGAAATATGTTCATGCTTTGAAGACATAAAGCTTTAATATATTAAGAGTTTAAGTGCCGGGTGTTGTGGCACACACCTTTAATCCTAGCACTCGGGAGGCAGAGGCAAGTGGATCACTGTGAGTTTGAGGCCAGCCTGGTCTACAAAGCGAGTCCAGGACAGCCAAGACTACACAGAGAAACCCTGTCTCGAAAAACCGAAGAGTTTAACTTTTAGCAGGGTGCCACGGCACACTCCTTTAATCCCAGCATTCAGGAGGCAGGCAGATCTCTCTGAGTTTGAGGCCAGCCTGGTTTATATAGCGAGTCCAGGACAGCCAAGGCTACACAGAGAAACCCTGTCTCAAGAAGAAAAAGGAAAAAAAAAAAGAGTTTCAGTTTTTATCTGATGTGATAAACAGTATTTGCCAACAGAGAAGAAGTGAGGTAAAGTGAAATCTATCTCAAACAAGAGCAGAGAACATTGCTTACCCAGCCCACGAGGATGGGACCAACATGCTCAGTTGAGCCATCGGGTTTCCGAACATCTCGAAGCTGACTAAGGAGCTCTGGAAAAAACAAAAACAAATGGAATGTTTATTTTGCTAGGCATTCAAATAGGAGCGGGGTGGGGGAGGGTCTGGGGCACTCACATTGTTACATAATCACAGATGTGCTATAAGACAGCTCAATTAAGGCTTTAAGGCATGGCTCGTCTGGGACCAAGACCGTACCTTCATGTAGAGGAATGAGAGAGTCCAGGGTTCCAAAAATTTGATTCAGTTCTTGTTCTGTCATTATCGAGAGCTTCAGCATGGGATCATGGTAGGCCTGTAAAAGTCCAGCAATGGATGGACAGAAACAGTGAAATTCAGAGAACTCTGTGTAAATAAAGACTGGCTTCCTACAATTTCTCCCATAGTGCTGTGGAAACAGCAGACAGGT
>OU015746.1:102376920-102401739 GCA_907169655.1 Acomys percivali | reverse complement strand
TGTGTGTGTGTGTGTGTGTGTGTGTGTGTGTGTGTGTGTGTGTGTGTGTGTGTTTTGAGAGACAGGCTGTTGATACATAGCCCAGGCTGGCCTGATACTCTAGGCTCTCCCACCTTGGCCTCCTAAGTAGCCCAAGAAAGATTTCTAGGACAGTGAGATACACATGAAACCAGACCTCCTGGAGTGCTTTCAGATTCAGACAGACACATCCTTTGAGGTGCACCTGACATGCAGAGGCCATCTGGCAGGTGCCAGGGGTACAGAGCTATTTGCCTTCTTGCTCTGAGCCATTTCCTTCACAGCTCAGTTTGTGGTCAAAGGTTCTTTTCAATGTCTGATGACTCGATTTAGTCATAAAGAGGCAGCTCAAAAGCATCATCTTGGGACTGTGAAATGACTCAGGGGGCAGGAAAAAACATGAAGCAACGGAAACAGCTACTGTAAGTTAGCTTACCTTCTTTGCTAATTTCAAGTCCTCTATCAAGTCTTCTTCACCTTGAGAAAGCTCGAAGATTGCCTGCAAAAAAAAAAGGACAAAATAGACTTGCTCAGTTCTTTCAGTTATGAGACCAAATTCAAACAGTATAAACACTCAAAAGCTCCAAATCTCCTTAGATTAGATGAAGCTAGAGGTTTACTGAAGAAGTATATATGCCGAGTGTGTGCAAGGCCTGGAGTTTAATATCCTGCAGCAGCAGCAACAGGAGGAAGAGGAGGAGGAGGAGGAGGAGGAAGAGGAGGAGGAGGAAGAAGAGGAGGAGGAGGAGGAGGAGGAGGAGGAGGAGGAGGAGGAGGAGGAGGAGAAGTTCTTATAGCTAAAAGCTGCAAAGAAAAGCCTTGTTTGTGAGAGAACATGTATTTCCAATCTACCCTGTCACCCTTCATGTTTCAGAACTCTGATGAAGCTCAACACGAGGGAACTGTGCCACATGAAATAATCATTGTGTGAGCGTTGGATTCTGTATCTTTGCTATGAGTGTCAATTGTAAGAAATAACCCAGAGTCTATTCTCAGAAACAGACCTGGCAGTGTTATTAGAAGCAGACCATTGCACTCGGCAACTCTCTTACGCAAAGGAAGGCGAGTCTCCACTGGAAGCTCTATAGCTATCATCTACTTTCTATAATGGGGCGAGAGAAGGAATCCAGCATTTTATCACTGTAAATAGAATCTGGTGGAGTCTATTCATTCCCATGGGACACGGTAAGTAAAGATAAGAGGGGCTGGTTATTTGTGAGAGTGTGCACATGGGCCATTTCTCATCTGGCTCCATCGGGCCACTATAATTTAAAGAGCTATGATGTGCAGAACACCCTCTCTCACCTGGGAATCTAAAGCCCGGCAAACACTCTGGCATTAAGGAACTACAAGTCTGTGGCGATGGCCCGGAAACAACCGTGTTGTCTTCAGCTGGAGAGGAGCAGTGCCATTAGCTTTACCCATGGCCACTACCCTGAGGTTTAGGGACTAGAGGGCAATGAAATGGAACAAAGCAGATGAGACTGGATACTGGGATGAAGAGACAACCCTCCCCAAGGTCCAGCAACACTTCATGCCCTGGCTAACTGAAAGAATCACCCTCACACAAGAAGTTGCGAAAATAGCACAGTGGTCCTGGGTACCCGTCGTCTGGTTCTCTCCAACACTGGTATCTTATGCACCTCAGATTTCCTTAGTCATTTGCTTTAGGAGAATTTATCAACTATAGTGACCAATGGCCAGCCCACCAAGGGAGGAGAACCACGAGATTCCATGGTGGAAAATACTTTTGTCTTTGAGGTAAGAGAAGAACTGGGTTCAAATCCTGACTGTAGCTTACATTTGCTTATCCTGCCTCAATGTCTTTTCTCATCTGTGGTCTGTCTTTTGTTTTTCTACACTGTCAGATTGTACAAGTTATATATGTATATCAGTAACACTTAAAAAAAGAATACAGACAATATAAAGAAGGAAACTTGAAATCACAGCCGGGCATGGTGGCTCACACCTTTAATCCCAGCACTTGGAAGGCAGAGGTAGGTGGATCGCTGTGAGTTCGAGGCCAGCCTGGTCTACAAAGGGAGCCCAGGACAGCCAAGGCTACACAGAGAAACCCTGCCTCAAAACAAACAAACAAACAAACAAGAAAGAAAGAAAAAGAAAGAAAGAAAGAAAGAAAGAAAGAAAGAAAGAAAGAAAGAAAAAGAAACTGCAAATCGTCCACAGTAGCATCTTGTTACCTCAGAGAATACAGAAATAACAAACTCAAGTTCACCTTCCCTCTCTCTCCGGCCCTCCCTCCCTTCCTTCCCCCAATTCTGTTTTTCCTCCTCCACTTTCATAGCACAGGACACTTCTGACACCTAATATGGGGACTTTTCTCTGTATACTTAGCAGTGAATTCTGCAGCAGACACTAGGTTGGTGACCTCTAATTCAATTTTTTTTTTTTGTTGTTTGCTTGCTTGCTTATTTTTTGAGACAGGATTTCTCTGTGTAGCCCCGGCTGTCCTGGAACTTGCTCTGTAGACTAGCCTTGACTTGAATTTAGAGATCTGCCTGCCTTTGTATCCTGAGTGCTGGGATTCATGCCTAGCAATCAATTCTTTGGTTTGTTTGGTTGGGTTTTGGTTTTTCAAGACAGGGTTTCTCTATGGAACACAGCCCTGGCTGTCCTGGACTCACTTTGTAGACTAGGTGGGCCTCGAACTCCACCTGCCTTTGCCTCTGGAGTGCTGGGATTAAAGTTGTGTGCCACTATGCCCACCACCTGGCCCTGGCAATCAATTCTAAAGCTACCTATTGGAGGCAGCATCAGCCACCCCACCCCCCTACCCAGTGAGAGCTGGATCCCAAGACTCCGCACCCTTTTATATGCTTATCACAACCTCAAATAGTTTGACCTTTGACTCTCCTCAGTTGATGAGAGTTCCCTAGAGTCCTCCTCACACTTGCTTAATTTGCCACAACTGCTCACAGAATCCAAGGCAACACTCCTGTTTACTGGGTTACAGGCTATTGTAAAGGGTATGAGCATCAGGTGAGTATGGGACCATGGGAAGGTATGGGTGCGGTCTATACATTCCACACAGTCTGCATCTACAGCACCACCCTCCCAGAACCTCACGTGTTTAGCTATTCAGCTCTTAAAGCTTTGTCCTGGGTTTCTATGGAGACCCAGGCAGCATGACAGATTAAATCACTGGCCATTGCTTATCACCTGCAATCACCAGCCTCTCTCCCTTTCCCAGGGCTTAGAGGGGTAGAGCCATGTGTTCGTTTGGTTTCTATTGCTGGGATACACAAAAGCAACTCAAGAGGAAAGAGTTGATTTCATCTTAAAACTCTCAGGTCATAGTCTATGACTAAGAGAACTCAGGGCGAGACTCAAGGCAGAAGCCTAGAGGCGGGAACTAGAAGAGAGGTCATAACGCAGTGCTTCTCAACCAGTGGGTAATGACCTCTTAGGGGGGGCCACATATTTGCAACAGTAGCAAACAGATATTTATAACCATAACAAAATTACAGTGGCCACGAAAATAATTTTATGCTTGGGGTGTCACCACAACATGAAGAACTGCAGTAAAGGGTTGCAGCATTAAAGGTTGAAAATTGCTGTCACAGGGGAATGCTACTTTAGTGGCCTGTCAACCTGTTCACTTATACTACCCAGGAGCACTTGCCCAAGCATGGCTCTGTTCACATTGGACTGAACCCTAGCACATTCATCATCTATCAAGAAAACACCCACAGACTTCCTGTAGGCAATCCCATGGAGGTGTGTGTTTGTTTGCTTTTCTGAGACAGGGTTTCTCTGTGTAGCCTTGGCTGCGTAGACCAAGCTGGCTTTGAACTCACATTGACCCACCTGCCTCTGCCTCTGCCTCCCTGAGTGCTGGGATTAAAGGAGTGTGCCACCACGCCCTGCTGAGGCCTTTTTGTTTTGTTTTGTTTAAATAGAGGTTCCTCTTCCCAGATAACTAGGACAGTCTGGAAGTCTCACTCCTGTTGTCTTGCCTGGGTCTTACTAGCGGCTAACACCCAGCCTGAAGCTTTCAATAGCTGATAGCCATTATTCAACCCATTCACTTGCGTTTGAGGATATGAGAATCTGCATGCCACACAGATGAAAGAGCAAACACAGACATCCTAATAGTACATATGATTTTTCCATATTTCCACGTGGAAGTTTGGAGGGTGCATGCATTATTTGAAAGGCGTTAGTCACAGTTTGATAAGGAACACATTGACCTGGCACCCTGTAGCACAGGCAAGGCACCGTGGAACACGTACGTGGTTACCCAGAGTGCACAAAACATGGGCACATGGGAAAAACCTTCACTCTCAGCTTCTTCTTTCAGGGACTTCAGGAAGAAACACTGATGCCAATTCTTTGGCATCCTCCCAGAAATATTTTCATGACCGTACAAACAAAATCACATATGTACATTAATTTATATACATGGTAGCACTCTATTTTGTGCCTTGCTTCACCTACTTAGTTTAGCCAAGCACACATCTAAACACACCTTCCCAATTTCAACAGCTGTATGGTATTCTGAGTATTCCAACAGCTCCCAGTGCCCCTTCTGTCAGGGCTAGATTATTTGAGGTGTGGGGGCGTGGGAGGATGGGCGGTTGACTGACTGACTTGAGTAGTGTGGTAGCGAACACTGTTAATCCTAGCCCTTAGGAAGCAGAGGCAAAGAGTTCTCTGTGAGTTTTGAGGCTAGCCTGGTCTACATGGTGAGTTCTAAGCTAGCCAGGGTTACATGGTGAGACCTTGTTTCAAAACAAAACAGCAAAACACTCAAACCCAAAACAAACAGCAACAACAAAAATTAGATACTCCAGGGATCTCACTGTAGGCACCACATATGAAGAAGGAGCAGTGGAGCCTGTCCTGACAGGTTCTATTGAAGGGTATGTCATCATCATAGCTACTTAGAGAAAACCCACGGGGAAATGAACTATCCTCCACAAGGAAGACGCTTTCCTTTATAAAGCTAGACCAAAGTTTCAAAAGCCAATTATTTTTTAAAACATCCTAAAAGTTTCTGTCAAACTATAAATAAAATGAATTTAGTCAAATGTGGCAGCGTACAGCTTTAATTAATCCCAACACTTAGAAGGTGGAAGCAGGCAGGCAGATGTCTGAATCTGAGGCCAGCCTGATCTACATAGTGAGTTCCAGGAGTGTCAGAGCCACAAAGAGAAACCCTGTCTCCAAAATCCAAAAAGAAACAAAACAAAACAAAACAGTCAGGTACACCTTTAATTCCAGCACTCAGGGAGCAGAGGCAGGGGGATCGCTGTGAGTTCGAGGCCAGCCTGGTCTACAAAGTGAGCCTAGGACACAGAGAAACCATGTCTCGAAAAACCAAAAACCAAACCAAACCAACCAAACAAACAAATAAACAACAACAACAACAAAAAAAAAACACAAGGAAAAAAAGGAGAAGAAAGCAGTATATAAATAAAATGAAAATTACTGTCTTTGTGAGGATAAGAATTCTAGCTAAACACTGGCTTTAACACAGTAAATCACTTTATTTTTACAGTGGGGCCACGCCCATGCAGCTAGATGCAGGCTTTTCAGTTTCTTCCAACCTCTATCCCCCTCACACATGATAGGCGCACTGGTTCTTGCCTGCAGTGTGCCTTTGTGGCAGACACACAGGCAGCTCCATGGGTCCCGAGCTTACCTCCTGTCGCTTGATCTCCTTGGCCGTAAGCACCTGATTGACACATACATCAAAGGTCTCACTCCACAGTTTGCTGTCCCTCCGCTTTGTGCTCGAGGAGGTGGCATTTCTGGACAAGGCTCGAGGGGCGAGGATGTCTGGGCGGCTCTCGCTGCGGAAGCTGATGGACCGCTACACAATGAGAAAAAGAAACCATCATGGATGGGGTCAGCAGCAGGACTGGGTGGGTCTTTTGTGAGCAGCTTCCTGTCACTGACAAACACAAATCATATGGAAGAAATCTGTAAGAAAGGGAGGGCATGGCCAAAGCTTTAAGGAGTGGGCACCCTCTTCAGCCAACGCACTGAGGAAAATGACCCGGACATCGAGTGAACTACGGGACAAGATTGTGGCAGCCACCGGGCTTACACAAAAAAGGCAGCTGTCCAACACACACACCCTGTGCCTCGTTTCCTGTTGACATTATCCTTCACAAGCACAAGGAAAAGCAACGGCAGACCCCACTGACCCTGGGGCCCCCTTGTATAGTCTGGGTAGGCTTTACCAGCCTCCGTCAACCAGCCAGTGCCACCATCTCGATTCAGGGCTGGGTACAGAGGCCCTGTTATGTGAAAGGGGAGCAGTATTCTATTCGTCCGTGCTGTGAGATCAGAGATAGCACCAGAGTTTCTTGCAGTAGCTCTCCCTGGTCACACAGAGCAATCCACTTACCACGGGGGAGAGGACGGGGGCGCACAGGATGAAGGCTGAGAGAACAAATGACAGAGGGAGAAGGAGGACAGGCCTGACCTAACTGAACTGTTTGAGGTCCTGTATCCCACTGTGCCTGAAGTCTGGAAAGACTCACCCTTAGTCGTTTTAGTTACACGGGCTAATAACATAGCTCTCTTTCTGTCTCCCATAGTGGTTCTAACAGCTCAAAACACTGGAACAAACATGCATACCGAGGAGCAGCCCAGAGGCAAATGATGCCCACCCGTGACATGCTTTTTGCTCTTTTGCAAAGAGGCCCCAGGTGTCTAGAGGTCTAATTACCCAAAGTCCAGCCTCGTGACTGAAATACACTACCACAGGGGCTTTCTCATGACAACCACAGAGCATGCAAAGGAAGGTAAGGTGTCAGCTCTAGTCTTTGCCCTGAAAGATTTCAACACGTTCCCTGGAAACGGGCAAAGCAAAGAGATATTACCACATTCACAAAGACACTTTTTTTCTTTCCAAAGACACGTTCTCATGGGGATGGAGGGATGGCTGAACTGTTAAGATGCTTGTTGCCTTTCCACAGGACCAAAGTGTGGCTTCCAGCATCCACAACTGTCTAGAACTCCACCTCCAGGGGGATCTGATGCCTCTGGCGTCTTAGAGCACCTGCATTTACATCCATGCATGCATGCATGCATGCATGCATACATGCACAGGCACATGCACTTTAAAAGAATAAGACACACTTTTTCTAAGATGACAGGCTCTTGGGTTGTATAATATAGGACGACCTGGAACTCGCTGTGTAGCCCAGGCTGGCCTCAAAATCAGGATCCTCCTACCTCAGCCTCCCAAGGACTGAGACTACAGGCATGTGTTTCTCTTTCTCCCTCCCTCCCCCACCCTCTCACACACACAAATGTGTGGCAAAGAATTTAACCATGGGTGACATATTTTAGAACTATATCCTGCCATTCACTCACCACCCCTGCTGCTCTCTAAAGTGGTGGGGTTTTGTTTGTTTGCTAACCCTCAGTGGTTCCTCTCTAAGAAATTTTTCCTTTCTCAAAGGTATTTCTCCCAATTCCCTCATCTGTCTTCAGACTACAACCAGAGCCCTCTCTTTTAGGGAGGCTTCACCAACGTCCTCCCCTCCCTCCTATTCTGCCATTTGGATAAACCTCTGACAGGTTAGGGATGACATCTTGCTCTGTTTATTAATTTGACTTTAATTGATTTTGAATGTGACATGTGAGCCTGCGTCACTGAGTACAGGGTAGCTCTCAATTCTTTGAGCTCCAACTAAGAAATTCAACAACTAAAACTCATTAGGGAAGTTTTTATTTTATTTAAAGCTTGGAGTGGAGGGGTGGAGGTGGGGGGCTGAAGAGATGACGCCACTGTTAAAATCACCATTAAATATAAGTTAGAATTACCTGTTGACAGACTATTGTCTTTCCTTCAAGATTAACTGAGATAATTTAGCTTCTGAAAATCCCTTTCATGCAAAATTGACTAGCATTAAAATCTGTATATGATCACTTCACAATCATGCAAATCATATGCAAGCAGATATTTTAAATGTCACCAATATCTCATTTCTTTTCACATGGATATTATAGGTGGTTTCTAGCTTACTCTCTAAATTTTAGAACCTGAGAAAATGGAAAATATAATCAGAAGTTTCCAAGGGGTTTTGGGGTGTTTCCAGAGCTTTGTGGAGGCAAGTCCTTGTAGCCTTGCAAGCCACAGGCAAGCTCCAGGGCTAGCAGAAGCCTCAGTGAGTGAGCGCAGGCCACCTGAACCAGCCCCAAGCAGGACAGCAGGAAAATGCCTGTGCGGGTCATTGATGGTGTAGCACAGATCTTGGGATTTCTCAAACAGCTACTAGACTAACTGGAGGTAGCCTGCCTGCACTCGGAATCAATTAGCCATGGTCCTGAAAAGGTCAAAACAAGGCGGTGAGTCACTGGCCCACTCTCTTTGTGGTTCTGATGGGCAGATGGGAATTATAGAACAGAAAGAACAAATACACAAAAAAGAAGATGCAAAACGCAGCAACAGTTTCCACTTTCACTTGCCATCCCATCATACTTTCAATCTGACCAACACTGGACTTTCCCCAAGAGTTGGAAGGTAATTTATACCACCAACTTGAAACTTTTATGTTTTTGTAAAATTATGTAATTTATAAATACAAATTCTTTTTTCTCCCAAATCTACTTCCTTCCTGGCAATATCCATTGTTGTGTTCAATATCTTTCCTTTTTTTTTCCCCCTAAGTATTTCACAGAAAACAATGTTTTCTCTTTTTAGGCAACTATACCTTTTTCATGGTCACATATAGAACTCATTCTTGAAAGCATAACAGAGGGGCTGGCCAGATGGCTCAGTGGCTATAACACTTACTGCTTTTCAATTCAGAGGACCTGGTTTTGATTCCTAGTATCCGTAGTTGCAGCTCACAACCATCTGTAACTCCAGCTCCATAGGACCCAACTTCTGGCTCCTGCATGTGCCCTCTCCTTCCCCTCATACACAATTAAAACTAAAATAACTCTCAGAGCAAAAACAGAACTGAGGCGAATAACAGAGAACAAAACATAATGTACGCAATTATATGTACTATATGAAAGAATATATATGAAAATCCTACTAGGAAACCTATTACTTTGTTAATGTCAAAAGTTAATTAAAAAAGAGAGAAAATTCCTTTCGAGTGAAAAACACCGAGGTAAAGTTCAGGTAACATAAAATGAACCATCTTTGAAGTGAACAAACTAGTGGTCAAAAAACAATTCCCCAGTCCCAAACATTGTCTTCACCTCCAAAGTCAGTCCTTAGCAGTGGCTGCTTAGTGGGACCCCAAGGTCCAGGTAGACCCCATACCTGGCATAATTCAATGCCCACCCTATGAACAGTGGAGTCATTTATGGCAGCTGGCTATCACAAGAAGTGCCCGAGGGAGCACCGTTTATGTGTTTGTGTTGATATTTATGAAGGCAGACTCCTTTAGTCTAAAAACTATCAAATTTTATTAATTTTTATTGCATCTCATTTGAACTGCTGGGTATTTCAAGATCTCATCTATGTACTTTAACATTGATACTAAAATGTATTACCAGATTAACCTTCAAACAGGCTGTTCTGCTGGACCTCTCCCAGAACAGAATGGAACAGCACATGTTTTCAATCTCATCCAGGTAGTTTTGTTCATCTCATAGACAAAAATCAGTGTACCTGAGTTCTAGTACCATGTTTTAATACAAGAAATAATGAAGATGTTCTTATGCATTTACTGAGTCCTTCTAGGTGAGTTGGAGATTTTCTTCATTGCCACTTGGGGAAAATAAGAGGTGAAGTACCCTAGAGGAGCTCCCCCTTAGGGAATCCTCATTTTGTGGTTTCTTAGCGGTTGCCAACCTTGGAGTGGCATGGGAATTTTCTCAAGGGTCCTTCATGCACCTATCCTCAGCCCTTTGGATGTAATCTCTCCAACTCTCGCAGCGCCCCCATAAAGTGAGAGTCTGCTTTCATTTTGTCAATGAAGACACCGAGGCTGGGTGTTGGGGAGTGTGCCAAGGCACTTGCCCAGACAGGATCCAAAATACACATTTTGTTTACAAAGTCTGACCTCTTTTTATGGTAGGGCTGTACCTGTTAGTTCCAAGCTTTCGATAAGAGCAGGTCCATCTCCTGCCTTCTAGGAAATGAAATTGGCTTACGGAGAGAGAACATACTAGGCTCACTTTTGTAAATAATTGCTGATTTTTTTTTTTTTTTTGACCAACAAAACTCCAGATTTACACCCTGAGGTGGTAATAAGACGGTGTCAGGGGTGTGTGTGGTCAACAGCTGCCTGGCTCTAGGGAGGGGTGACTGCTGACAGTCCCTGAATCAGTACTTTAGACACGGGCATGTGTTCACCACAGGATCAGCCACAAGTCAGGAGCTGGACCTGGAGCAGTTAGCAATAGAAGTGGGTGCAATTATATAAGAGGACTGAGTAGGGGAGGAACACGTGACTCTTGTTAGAACACTCCTAAGGGAAAAAAGCCACAGTGCATCCAGAGTCCTCGCCACTGCCCTCCCTTCTTTATTTTTTCCGTACTTAGATGGGTGTGCGTCATGACCTTGCTGTCTTTATTTCTGATGCCTGTCTCCCCACAACGCAAGACAAATCCATTAGTTTTTCTCATTGATATGACCAAACCCCTGGAAGAAAGGAAGCAACTTAAGGGAAAAGAGGCTTTATTTTGGCCCACAGTTTTAGAGGATACAGTCCATCCACGGCAGAAAGGTATAGCAGCAGGTGTGTGAGGCAGTCGGTCACTTTGTGTACACAGTCACCGAGCAGAACAGAGACAGGAGGTGGAGACAAGCTAGAAAAACCTCAAGACCTGCTCCCAGTGGCCACCACTTCCAGCAAGGTGCTACCTCCTGAAGGTTCTACAATCTTCTATAACAATACCAGCTGGGAACCAAGGGTTTGATCCAAGTGACATTTCATATTGAAACCAGGATGACAAGCACCTTGAGGGTGGGCTATCTATCTGCTTTGTCTGTTGGTGGATTTACCAGCATTTCACACACGCGAGGGCTCGACAACTTGGGCACTGTAAAAAGTAAATGTTGGGGGAAGGAGGGAGTTCTGTGCTTGCAACTGTGAGGGAAGTTTTAGAATTCTGGTAAACCTAAGAAGTAGGATTCTTGCTCTCATTTTACAGATGGGAAACTTGAGGCCCACAGAAGGTGAAATTTTGCTGAAGGCCATTGTTGGGGGTGGCTGGTCTTGCACTATGTATTCTAATGCTAATTACTGGCCTCCAAGATCTGGTTATATCCCAGACAAACATATTTTCATGTACACCAAGTGATGCTGTGCAATTTAGCTACCCAAATATCCCTGATTGGTTAATAAGGTTGCTAACAGCCTGGATGGGCAGAAGAGAGGCAGGCAGAGTTTAGGTTCCCAGGCTTAAGGTCAGAGGAGGTCCACGAGGCCAGAGGATGAGGGGGGGAAGGAGAAGATGGAGAAAGAGGATGCGGCCTGATGGAGCGGATCCAGTCCAGAAAGGATGACTTAACTTGGGTTGTGTAGCCGAGAGATAGATAGCTAAATAGCTTAGAGGGTTGATAACTGCCCAGCTCCAGTGCTTTAAACTTGTAAAATGAATCATATAGTATCTCAGTGTCAATTATTTTCGGAGCTATCAGGGTTAAAGAAAACTGTTGCTTTACCAATTATATGTTACAGGCCACGAAGTTAATAAATAGTTAATTTAAACTGGGGGTTGGGGGTGGTCATTCAAAATGAGAATCCTGGCTTGTCCTAGTGTAGGATGGTGCAGAAGCCAAAGCAGATGAGTTTCATGCTACTTCTCAGTCTGTACCGCTTTCTCAATCTTGTGGTCACTCCGCTCTGAAGCGGACAAGTCTTCACTGTGCAGAGCTGTCTGTCCTGTGCCCTGTAGGATGCTTAGCAGCA
Source organism: Acomys percivali (assembly GCA_907169655.1). Lineage (NCBI taxonomy): Eukaryota > Metazoa > Chordata > Mammalia > Rodentia > Muridae > Acomys > Acomys percivali. The sequence goes on along the minus strand of OU015746.1, from coordinate 102,389,866 downwards.
TCGTTGGTCCTGAACCACAACACAGCAACGGCATGCCCAACCCAGCTGTGCCGACCAAAACATCTTGAGACACTGCTTAGGTGAGAAATGCTCACCTAAGAGTCCACTTCAAAGTGATGGACTTGGCCTTGGAAGGGACCAAGTAACACGGAAACAAGTACATAGACCTGCTGGGGTGGGGAGGATTTGGGGATAGCAGTGGAAACTGTTCCAGAATAAGCAAGAGTTTCCATGAGAAAAACCCAGCCCAGCAAGTAAGTAGGAACCCAAAGCTCATAACTGTTGGCAGCTAAAATAACAACGGCCATATGGGAGACAGACAAACGCAGATTTTGGAAATGGGGGCTCGTGTTTATACCCGAGCTGGGGGTGTAGGAAAGATGTTGCAGGTGGAAAGCAGCAGACTGTCTGTTGGGTAGGAAACAGGACCATTTACATATGTCATAGGAAATGTAAGCCCAGCAGGTAGGTACTGCGGGGCAGATTTGATTTGTTAATGCTGCCTGCTCAGTGGGGTGCTTGCCCCGTCCTTTTGCAAAAACAGAAAGTCTCCATAGCCAAAGATAACAAGCTCCAATAAAGAGCTCAGGCCAGGGGCATTCTCTCCACCATCCCAACGACAGAGCTTGTTTGGTAGCAGATGGTTCAACAGTGAACAGTTTGGAAGCTAGGGTGGGGCTATAAGGAGAAACATGTTCTGGTGTGGCTGCAGCAGTGGGTCAAAGCAAAAAGTTCCAAAACGTCGTCACAAAAGGCTCCTGCACAGCATCCTGGAGAAGTCTCCCACAAGGCTTCATTAGAAGCAGTTTGCTTAAAATGAAGAGCAGTGCTTTCCCACCATGTGGCCTCTAACCCATTTGATGGGGCAGGAGAAAGTCAAGAGCCAGAGAATTGAGTGAGTGGCACAGGGTAAGGCTAGGAACAGGGACTGTGTACAGCTGTTCATGGCCCAAACCCAGACTTGAGTTGAAAACAAAGGCTTTACTCCTAACGCAGACGTAGCTTTAAGTCAACTCATCTCTCTGGCTCTTCGTATTCTTATCTGTTGAGGCAGCATAAGGAGTAGAACCTCACAGAGCTGGAGTGAGGATTGGCTTCCTGAAGGTAGGTCAACAGCCTAGTGCAGAGTCAGCAGGAGCTGCTGGTACCTGTGCTGGCTCATCTTTATGCCAATTGGAGGCAAATTAGAGTCTGCTGGGAAGACTTGGATGCTTTCATCCATAGACAACTGCAGAAACAACTCTGAGTTAGTTAAGCCTGGACAGCTTCTTAGAGGAACTTCACCAGAATAACCAGCAGGAGAGACAAGCCATCAGCATAATTATGCTATTTATAAAAACCAGGTATCTGGAGCAGGGTGGTGTGGCACACGCCTTTAATGCCAGCACTTGGGAGGCAGAGGCAGGTGGATCTCTGTGACTTCGAGGCCAATCTGGTCTATAAAGCGAGTCCAGGACAGTCAAGGCTACACAGAGAAACCCTGTTTTGAAAAACCAAACCAAACCAAACCAACCAACCAACCAAACAAACAAACAAAATAAAAAAAACCCAAGTGATACAGGGCTTGCCTCAAGTGTGCCTGACTTTAGGTTTTATATCCCAAGCTCCCTAACAAAGAAACAAATCTGGACATGGCCAAAGGGTGCTCAGCAACTGGGATTAAAGTGTAACCACAAAATAAAAACAGCATATGGGTTTAAAAACAATCTTTTCTAAATAAAATAAAATAAAATAAAATAAAACAACAGTCTTTGAGAAAAGCTTAAAGATGAGTAGAAAACTTTACGTGCAGAGTTAAGTAAAGAGATGGGAGATCTCAATTTAAAATGCAAAAAATGGTAGCAGGGTTCTACCCTTAGATGGTGGGATTTTATTTTCAACTTTATAATTCTCTACATTTATCTTCCTATAACAAAGAGATAACTAAGAAAATCAGATGGATTGACAAGTAGGGAAGCCCATGAGCACTGAATTTGACAGAAATGACACTCACACATTGAGATGTGGTTCATGAATGGCCACTGAAAACACAGTGGAAGGGCACCTAAGCAACTCAGAACCAATACGTGCCAAACACCCAAGATCCTACACAAGCAGAAACCCTCCTACAGCTCAAAAGAAAGTCTTAGAATGAATGAAAAGCTGAAGACAGTATTGGGTGCAAGTGTGGAGAAAGCATTACTGATTTGCTTGGCACTAGTCAAACAAACAAAAAACCAGGGCTTAGGGCAGCTACCCAGCCATCTTAATCCAGTGCCATTCGTGGCCCTTAAATAATGATGTTCATGACAAAGTATTCCACCAGCTGGAAATAATGCCGAGTCCCACCGAGGTGAACAAAATTAGGGCCAGCTGAGTGCAGGAAGCTTCAGATGCAAAGTCAGGTGGCTATTTTTAGATTCTGGCCAACCACTGGCTTTATTGTGACCAATTTTTTTTTTTTTTAAATAAGAAACCTAACCACAGAAGTGGAACCGTGAACACCTTGCAGTCTCCTTGTAGCACTTGCTGACTGTGTGACCCTGGGCACGGGTTTAAAGCTTCGGGTTCTTTTCTCTATAAAGTGGCCCTGAGATCACCTTGTAGCGTTCTGGGGGAGGTGATGCAAGGCTGGAGCACGGCAGGCACTAACAAGTTGCTATTTCTAAATTAAAAATAGCAAAGCTTGAAATTACAAGTTGGTCATTTGCCAGGCGGTGGTGGCGCACGCCTTTAATCCCAGCACTCGGGAGGCAGAGGCAGGCGGATCGCTGTGAGTTCAAGGCCAGCCTGGTCTACAAAGCAAGTCCAGGATAGTCAAGGCTACACAGAAAAACCCTGTCTCAAGAAAAAAAAAAAAGTTGGTCATTTATAAAGGCAACCTCTAACTCTAGGGAAAAAAAGGACAGGAGTATCTCTTGATATACAGCACTGGTAGCTTCAGCTGTCCCACTGCCTCCTAGACAGCAGCGTAGTCTGTTTCTGGTGACTTCTCCTAACACACATGTAAGCACTCACAGGAAATGTGTAGAAAGAAAAAAAATCACGGTTGTCAGACACGGTCCCTTAAGTCCATACAGCTGTGAGATCTTCTTAGCGTGTCTCATGTGTAGATGGTACCAGCCTTCTCACTCCTTTCTCAGCCCTGGCATGTCCTCTCTCCTCTTCCTCTCTGAGTCATCCCACACTCAACCTCTTCCCTTCATTCTCTGCCTCTCAGGTAGATACCCAATTTGCCTTCTCGGCACAATAATACTGTATATATATATAATATATATATCCGCCAATGAATCTTATTTATCTTTATCTGGGTGCAGAGACAATACATAGTTATTTTTTTTTTTAAGTCAAGTGTAATAGAAATATGTGATGGAAAAAGGGAAGTAGTTCATTCTGTGCCCAGTTATAGATGGTAATTGATAAAATTTTATCTTTCATATAATGATTCTAACTCTTAGGTGAAAGTGAAAAAAGAAAACAATGCAAAATAAAGTAAAAGAACAGCAAATATCTCGTAATTTTATTTTCAAGGATAACTACTTTCGAGAATTTTATCTCCTTTTCCCATTAATATACTAATGTGTGGGGTATGACTTGAGATACAGTGATTTTAAACTCTTTTTCTTTTTCTTTTTTACTAATACTTTAGAAAATTATCACCGGCCAGGTTTTATCGTTTTCTACGGCACACCTGTGTCCTTTCTCATATTGATCACTTCCCCATCATCAGCCGTGGGACAGAAGAGATACCACAGTAGACAGCAAGGATATTCGTGAGGAGCAGTGGCTCACCGCGTATTTATGCTACACTTGGGGCACATGGCTAGCTTCCAGAGCTGAAGGTCAAGGAATGAAGCAGTGAGGGGTTGTGATTACTAGAAGCCTTCTTTAGTCAAACAGCTCTCCATGGAGCACGTTCTATGTGTCAGTTCAAGAAGGAGCGCAGACCTCATCCCCAGGCAGGTACCCACAGACAATGCCTGGTGACAGCCTCAGAGCAGCATGGTTACCCTTTCCAGAAGTCTCATGATAACCCTGTCTACCAAGTTCTGCACACATTCTAAGTCATATGTAAAAAAAGAAAACTAAAACAAAAAAAACCAATATACAGTATGATTATGTTTTTAAAAATACACATGAAAGTACATAAAAGTATTCATAGCCCGAGCATTGATGACTACATACCAGCCATGTGAAATAAATTATATCAGCACATTAGAAATAATACATAGTTCATAAGAATCACACTTTCCAAGAATAAGTGTTATATAATGCTTCCTTTTTTTTTTTTTTTTTCCGAGACAGGGTTTCTCTGTGTAGCCTTGGCTGTCCTGGACTCACTCTGTAGACCAGGCTGGCCTCGAACTCACAGCGATCCACCTGTCTCTGCCTCCCGCGTGCTGGGATTATAGGCGTGCGCCACCACGCCCGGCTCTAATGCTTCCTTTTTATCTGACACAAAAGCTCCTCATCCAGATAAATGACAAAAGGAGGATTCAGGCAGAGAAATAGGGATGAGACAAAACTCACTGAGCTATTGACTCAGTTAGAGCACTTGCCTTGTATGCGTGAGGCCTGGGCTTCGATTCTCAGGACATCATCAGTGAGCTGTAGTGGTTCATGCCTGAAATCTTAGCATTGAGGAAGTAGAGGCAGGGGGATCATGGGCCTCCTCAGCTACATACAAATTCAAGAGCAGCCTGGGCTTCAAAGCAACAACAAAGCAGCGGGCGAGGAGATCGAAACCAAAACTATTAGGGGAAAGCAACAGAGATCTTAACTTTAATGAAAGTCGCAGTTTCCCCATGTGAGACCAAGAGACCCTGATCATGCATTTGCACCCAGAAGGGAACAGAACGCACAAGTGAGTCTGGACAGACTAAAGGACCTTGAGCTAGCTAGGCTCCCTGTATGTGACATATGCACTAATAGCCAAAGTCACTCTGAAAAGAAATGTTACAAGGTTAAAAGGGTTGTTTTGGAATGGAAGGCTATACACACTCACTTCCCCTTTCTCGGTTGCAACAGTAAGAAAGATGCTCATGTCCAAAGCAAATGAAGGGCACCATCACAGGGCAAATGAACTCCATCCTTGCTGCACTTGGCTCAAATGTATTTATGAGTTATGTACAGCTGTGCACAGAGGCCCGTGGGGGCTGGTATTCCCTGCCCCACATGAGAGGCACACACACACTCCAGTCCCTTTCAGAGCTGGGCCAGCTCTCAGGCATGCTGAAGAGGGATTTATGGGCCTGGAGGGAACCAGACATCTGTGCTTTAGTTTACCCGCAGCCTCGTGCTAAGCCTTTCTGGTAAGGAACTGACAGAATACCATACAGTCAACACCATAAATGCTGCCTTTGTGCAGAGGCCCAACTTTGCAGCCCATACGGGTGCCGGGAGGCAAGAGAAAACAAACCCGGCAGTGTGCTGCTTCAGAGACCACTCACATTTGTAAATGGGCTTTTAATCTTTCTGGAAGAGGCTGCCAGCCCAGAGTGCCCCAGTGTCCTCCTTCACTGACTGTGGTCTCACAAGAAGCCGGAGGTAGAACCACTAAGTATTGACGGAAGCATTATGTTTGGGTCTAAGTCAGGGCTTGGCCTATAATTAAAGGAACTCAACCTGAGAGATGAAACTGGATACCCAAAAGGATCCATCTGCCTGGAAAGTGCCAGGAGCCAATGAAAAAGGAACAGTGCATGAGAAAAATCAAGCTGCTTGCTGGCTCTGGTGGCACAGGTAGGGCCACAGCCACGGCCACAGCCACGGCTACAGCCACTCAGGAGGCTGAGGCAAGGGGATCAAGAGAGTAAGGACTGCCCGGCCTACAGAGGGAGTTCAAGGCCCACCTAGGCAACTCAGTGAGGTCCTGCTCCCAGGTTTAAAGAGGGGCCAGGTATTGTAGCACGTGCCTTTAATCCCAGCACTTGGAAGGCAGTGCCAAGAGGATGATGTTCATACATAGACAGTCTTAGGCTAACCAGAGCTACATAGTGAGGCCCTGTCTCAATAACAACATAAAAAGGAGGCTATATGGGTGGACACAGGGATGAAATGGCCCAGTGGCTAAAGACATCTGTCATCAAACTTGATGGCCTGAGTTCAATTATCAGGACCCATATAGGTTGGAATGAGAGAACTGACTTGCTTAAGTTGTCCTCTGATCTCCGCATGCACACCGTGGCAGGTGCAACACCTTCCCTCCCAAAATAAAAAACTAAACAAAACACTTGGTGGGGAAGCATCTGCCTTGCGTATGCAATACCCTGGGTCTAATCGCCATTACTCAAAAAAGAAAAATAGAAGAAACGAAGAGAAGGGAAGAAAATGAGCCAACTTGCCTCGTATGCACAAATGATTTTTTTTTAAAGTTTATTTATTATTATGTATACAGGGTTCTGCCTGCATGTACACCTGCAGGCCAGAAGAGGGCACCAGATCTCATTATAGATGGTTGTGAGCCACCCTGTGGTTGCTGAGAATTGAACTCAGGGCCTCTGGAGGAGCTGTCAGTGCTCTTGACCGCTGAGCCATCTCTCCAGCCCGCAGAAATGATTTTTACAATGGGAAATAGACATGAAGGTTCATAGGGAGATTGGCTGCTAAGTGCCAAGAGGCTTGGGCATGTAATATTTCCCCATGTCTTGTTTCCCCCTATTAGAAATGACATGGGGCTCCAAACAAACTGTGAAAGTTTGTGAAGCTGGTTCCTGAGCAGCCCCTGGAGCCTGGCTCTTCCCCTTCATCCTCCCTAGTCCGTCTTCTACATTGGCACGGTCTCCCTTTCTAGCTGGTGAGGAAAGCAGTGAAGTGAGGGAGTGATAAGCAGAATGCTAATTTGGTTTAACAAAACAAAACAACAAAACAACTCTGGGAAGCTTACATTGCATGTCCCTAGGTGGGCTACAGGGCAACACCTGGGGCAAGATGGCATGTACCACTCTCACAGATCTCACATGACCATGGTGTGGCCATAAGCCAGGGGGTGTAATTCCATCCACTAACCTTGTCCCTTCAAATAACAACATATTGCTCAAATTCTCTGTGTCTATGTGCATAACCATTAGAAATAACTTTTCCATTTCTGTCCCATACATACAGCCTAGGGTTAGCTATTTATCATGACAGTCGAAAAAGGTCAGTAGAAAATTTATTTTGCAAAAGAAAAATATCTTTGAAGCCTTAAAAGGCAATTTCCACATGGCAGACTCCCCCTTGGGTCTGGCTTTCTCATCCTAGCTTGGTCTCAGTCTGTTAGTTTTCAGAAATGGCTTAATTAATTTCTCTCTTTCCCAGCCCTCTAGGTCAATGTAAATTTCTAAGACAATCAACTGTTTTCTGCAGTGTTTCCTCTGCAGGACCCTTAGGAACCAGAAAAAACAAATGAAGATCGGATGGGAAGTCTAAAGAAAAGGTATGCAGTCAGGGGAGGTTGCAGAGGACGGGATAGTGTTCTCAGAAACACAAACTCAAAGGCCTGCAAGCCAGGCAAGGCAATGTTAGCACATAAACAGACCAAGAGCTCTAAGGACGATCTTAGAGTAGGGGGCATTCTTAAGTGAAAGCTGGCTAGCTACTCTCTAACTTGTTACTGTCATGTGGCAAAGTAAGTCCAGCACTGCTATGAATCTACTTCACCTCGAGAAAAGACCCAGGTGCAGGGTGAAGGCTCACTCGATACTTGTGCAGTGAGTAAGGGCACAGGGAGGGCTGTCCTGGGAGAAGCAACAGGAAGAGAGGTCAGTGTAGAGTCCCACCATCAAGGGGTGAAATAATGCAAGATGAACTTGAACCACGATCAGCAGACTGGAGAGGAAAGAGTCAAACGCAATAGGCAGTCTGAAATCTTTTCAAAAAGCAGAACGCAGCAAAAGACCAGATGTGCAGGACTCAGGTGATAATGAATCTTCCAGGAAAAGCCCGCAGTGAAGCCGTCCAGAGGGCCGAGACACTGGCCACAAGGGACTGTATGCAAACACATCCTTCTCCCAGGCTCTGCAGCCTGACTCCCCCACAAAATCTTATTTTCTTCCTCTGTTCTTCTACCAAGAGACCAGAGTCTAACCGGGAGTTCAAGCACTGAGACAGACAGACAGACAGACAGACAGCTAAATCCAGAGCTAACTGGGTGGTAAACTATTCATTCGTGATTAACAGTAAGCAGAGTTAACAAAGGGGTGGGTGGGTAGGAAAGGGGCAAGCAGCGGGATGGATGGCATCACAGGGCTGTGGTGCGATCATCAAACAGTAAGGAAGCAGGGTTGCAAACGGGTGTAGGAGAATTTCACCGTGTTCTCAAGCTGTGACTGTCAGTATGAGGCATGTCTTTGGATCAACCACTCCAACCTCTCTCTGGTGTGAAGGCTCTGCGTTACTACCTAAACTTCTGCTTAAACTCTGTGTTTAAGCTAAATTCTTTTCTTTGAGACGATACGAACCAAGGAGAAATCTTCACCTGGCAACAGCTTTCTGGTCTACAGTTTTCTTAAACTTCAAGGTCAGGATAAAAAACATCCCTAAGGCAAAAGTATTCAAGACAAAGGAGAAATGGCAGGCCCAAGACTTGCTCAGCTATGCTGGGCGGGACCTCAGGGCATGACTTTTGTGGGATTCAGTCTAAAGGAGGATTTTGTTTTGTTTTTTGTTTTTTGAGACAGGGTTTCCCTGTGTAGCCTTGGCTGTCCTGGACTTGCTTAGTAGACCAGGCTGGCCTCAAACTCACAGCAATCCACCTGCCTCTGCCTCCCGAGTGCTGGGATTAAAGGCATGCGCCACCACACCCAGCCGAGGTGGCAGTTTTTGTCTTCCCCTTATCTCCAAGGCTTGCTGACTCTGGTCAGTTAAAGCCGCCAATTTCCGCTATCATCTAGCTTGTATCACAAGCCGATAGCTCAGAAGTTCAAGGCTATTGCTAGGCAAAACCAGTCAGAGTACGCTCTGGATAGGATTCATGACATAGAAATGCAGCGGGGAGGAAAAAGCTAACAGAAGTGGCCCCAACCCTGTCTGACCTGGGGTTACAACTCGCATACATTTTCCTTCCTTGCACCACCCTCACCTGTGTTCCTCTACAGCAGCAAGTGGTGATTCAGCTCACCCTGAAGCCAACAGAAATTCTAGGTGGCATGGGCGAGCACAACACGGCTTCCTGCAACGCCAAGCCACATTCCCTTACCTGCAAGGTTTGGCTGAAGCGCTTTAACGGCGTGGTCTTCACAGGTGGGATGAGGTTTGCGAGCGACGTGACTCTGGAAAGGGGTTTGACCCTTTTATTACTAGGTTCCTGTAGAGTTAAAAAAAGGACAATGTCAGGGCCAATCTTGAAAATACCTGCTATAACATCACATCCATCCTGCTCTGAGAACTGCAGGTGGCACAGTGATCTGCAGAATATGAATAGTGCCCTCGGAATTGGCTGAAGAGCCAGAAAAGAGAAACAATGGAGGATGTAGACAGAGGCAGTGGGGTGGCAGAAAGGTAGGGGCACAGCCCTCCCCTCCCTCCCCCCCCCCCACTTCCCCCATCAATCAGCTTTTGATCCAAAGCTTCCACTCAGCGGAATCCTTCCCATTGCCCTAGAGTGTTCCCGGCCAGTGACTCTGCCCACGGCGGCGGTGGTGACATGTCTTCTGTTGCTTTGCTTCTGGTTTCATTTTTTAAAAAATCCTTCCCATCACCTTGCCAGAGCCACTTTTTTGTGCGCGTGTTATCCATTTATTTTTTTCTAAAGTACAAAGATTGCTTTTAATTCATCAAATTAAAAACCTTTTTCTTTTTTTAACATTTATTTGTTTCTGTGGGGGGGGGGGGTCAGAGGACAACTTTTTGGAGTCCGTTCTTTCCTTCCACCATGTGGGTCTCAGGGACCAAACTCAGGTTGTCTGTCAGTCTTGGTGGCAAGCCAGCTGGGACATCTGACCATCCCCAAATACTTTTTAAAATAAGTTTTATTTCTAGGATCATAAGAAAGCATCTTTGTACCTGTTCTAATAGAGGGACACGTATCAAAAATGCATCAAACGTCTAATGGCAAAAGGAAACGCACAGGGAGAAATTTGCATCACGGGTATTGGTTTCCATACTGTGTATAGCCACACATTTTCAAAGTCACCTCCACAGAAAGCATCACTTGCAAATCTGTAAGTTACTCCAGAGCTGGCTGACAGGGAGAAGATGACTCCCTACTCCAGTGATGTTACCAAGAATGACAGAGCAAACATGTTACAAGACTAAGAGGACAGTTACCCTTGCTTTCCTGGCCTCTAGCAGATGCTGGACACACATGAAGATACTGAATTGTGACAGAACATGCCAAGTCAGCCAATTGCAGCAGACTTCAACCATTTCCTAAGGGAGCTCCCTGACCCCCACCAAGGTGTTCACCTTTCCTTTTCAGCCATTGCTTTCAAAGTCTGAGCCAGAATTTCCAGTGTTTCAAGGGATTCCTGCAGGGCACTCTAAACACAGCTGATGCTTAGGGAAATGCTTCATGAATCTGGGATTCGGCGGGGAAGTTTTCCTGTTGTCTGATGCCCTTCCGAGCCTCAGGAATGAGAAGCTCTCTCTTAGTGTGAGACTCGACCCACTTTGCTGATATATTAAGTAGAAAATAAAATAAAATAAACTTAAAAAGAAGTTCAGGACGGGTCCACGGTGTCAAAGAGTAAACTGTAGGTTTGCAAAGCAGTCGGTTGCTTTCCTAAGACAGAATGGATCTGGCTGCTAGGGGACAGCTCTGGCTTCTCAGCATGCTACGCTGAGCAGACAGCAGACAGAGCACTAGGAAGGCTGGGCTTTAAAAATGCAACAGACGAATCTCCTAATATGAGAAGCTGCACTATGAAGGATGAAGTGCTGAAGAGGGAAGTTCAAAAGCTTCTAGGCACTAATGCCCTTCAGGATGTCCGCGCCCAGTGCCTGGGCGCCTGAGCATCTGTGCCCAGAGGGTGATTTTAAAACCTCTCCTTTTTACATCTGCATCCTCAGCATACTGAGAACGTGTGTATGTGTGAGTGTGTGAGTGTGTGTGTGTGAGTGTGTGTGTGTACAGCCTCCTAAGCACCCCCTGAATTTCTTTAAATGGCTTCTGCTTTAGTTGAGAAATGCCAGGGTTGCGATCTCGCTCCCTTTGGTGGCATAAGCCCCATTGCAGCACACGAGAAAGTCCCAGGGTATAGGGACTTGATCTCGGATAATCCTGCATGCACCTTGGAGCCCAGAGAGTCTGAATCTCCTTTCCACAGTTAAAGCTGTATCAGCATGGGGGAGGCTCCAGAATGAGCAGCAGGCTGCAGGGTGATCTAGTCCTGATCCACCTTATGTGTCTTCTGTTCTAAGGCTGGTCTGACTTTGCTGCTCCATTTACATGGCCCACTCACATGTGCATTGCCTACACTATAATATAGCTATGGGATGCACATTCAGTGCAACACTATTGAATGCACTTTGCTGTTACTCGGAGTCGTAATTAAAACTGCTTCCCCAAGACGTGGCCCTCCCAGTGAGTTAACATCAGGCTGATCTCCAGTGGTTCCTAAGCAAAGTGGATTGAACCAGAAGCCACCCTGCCATGATTTAGCACTCTGACCTGGCAATGCAGGCAGCTAGCTATAAACTGAAGAATACGTACAGGATACAGGATCTAAGCGGGGAGACTTTATATCTGACTCACATGAGTGAAGTATGAATTATGGAATAAGAGATTAAAAACAATCCTTGGCCTAATTTGATTTTTCTTTTTCATTTACTCAGTCTGTCTCCAGCTACATCTTATTTCTGTCTAAAGGGCCCTCCAAGAAAATATTTCCAGATTCTAAGTAAATAGCATTACTGAGAACTAGCTAATGCAATACCAAGATGCTTTCGGATTTGCCGGAAGATGGCAGAACATAACCTGCAAAGAGCCTGCCTGGTTCAACAAAATACACTGCCAGACCGGGCTGGGTAAGGCCAGTGATGCAGCCAGACATGAAATGTACTGTCTCAGGGCACACTCTGCCACCCCTGCCGCTACCATCGCCATAGCCACTACCACCAATACCACTACTACTACCACGACCACCACCACCACTACCATCACCACCACTACCATCACCACCACAACCATATGATCTCAAGGGCAGGCAGGCAGGCCCATAACTAAAGAATATTTAAAATGGGGATGGAGAGATGGCTCAGAGGTTAAGAGCACTGGCTGCTCTTCCAGAGGTCCTGAGTTCAATTCCCAGCAACCACATGGTGGCTCACAACCATCTATAATGTGATTTGGTGCCCTCTTCTGGCCTGCAGGTGTACATGCAGGCGGAACACTGTATACATAATAAATAAATCTTTAAAAAAAAGAATATTTAAAGGGTGGGGGGTCAATAAGTTTGAATAGCAATAGTTCTAATTAGTCTTTTCTAGGCTGTATTGTTTTGTTACACTAATAGGACCGCCTGAATAGTGTTTATTACAAGTTAAGATACTGGGTAAACTAGTCTAATTGATGATATTAAAATGACTTTGTTAATGTTGCTGTTGTGTTTGTGTGGCTTTTTTTTTTTAGGGTTTTTCGAGACACGGTTTCTCTGTGTAGCCTTAGCTGTCCTGGACTTGCTTTGTAGACTAAATTGGCCTTGAACTCACAGCGATCTGCCTGCCTCTGCCTCCCAAGTGCTGCGATTAAAGGCGTGCACCACCACTGCCCTGCCCGGTGCTGTTGTGTTTGAAACCAAGGTTCCTCCTTCCCCCCCCCCCCCCGAAACAGGGTTTCTCTGTGTAGCCTTGACTGTCCTGGACTCATTTTTGTAGACCAGGCTGGCCTCGAACTCACAGCGATCTGCCTACCTCTGACTCCCAAGTGCTGGGATTAAAGGCATGAGCCACCACGCCCGGCTCAGTTTTTTGTTTTTTTGTTTTGAAAGAAAGAAAGAAAGAAAGAAAGAAAGAAAGAAAGAAAGAAAGAAAGAAAGAAAGAAAGAAA
>OU015746.1:102357562-102369657 GCA_907169655.1 Acomys percivali | reverse complement strand
CTCTCTCTCTCTCTCTCTCTCTCTCTCTCTCTCTCTCTCTCTCTCTCCAGGGTTTCTCTGTGTTATCTTGGCTGTCCTGCACTCACTTTGTAGACCAGGCTGGCCTCTAACTCACAGCGATCCACCTGTCTCTGCCTCCCAAGTGCTGGGATTAATGGAGTGCTCCACCATGCCCAGCCTTGAGTCCCATTTTGGAAAAGTGTAGTATCCTGCTTACCTGCAATGAGGGCATTCATTTTTGTAGAATGAAGGCTTATGGGCTTAAGGAGAGCAGGGATTTAAAGAAAAAGGAAAAAAAAAAAAAAAGCTTTGGAAAATAACTCAGTAAAATATGGGCCTCTCAGAGAGCTGGAACAGGCAGCAGCCCAGGTTATGTACATAATCTCTCAGGAGTGCCAGTAAAATAAAACAGAACCACTGTTTCAGTCTGTAGTGTTGGCTACGGCCTCCCTCCTCAATTACTTTCAAAGTTATTCATTTTAGTCAACATTAGAAGGGTAAGTCAACATTTGTCCTGGCAGCAAGCCCACATTTGTTATTTTATTAGTCTGCTACTGGCTAAATTGGCCCGAGATTAAACACATCTAATAAATAGCCCTAAAATATTGGAGTTTAGCTGAAAACTACATTCAAATTCTCTTACACAGGATGTTACTATTACTTAACCCTAAGCAGAAGGAGAAACACACACCCACAGCCCTGTAAGTTCCTTTCAGCAGCGCCAACCCCTATCGCCCGAAGCTCATCTTGGTCATGCCCAGACATGGTTCTACAGCCCTCCAGAGAAAGAGGAAGCCAAATACTCAGTCTCTCTGCAGTCCCTGGCTGCACAGCTGCCTGCCTGACTTTAAGCAGCACTTTTTGCTCTGCCTGAGGCAGACAGGGCCGTAATCTAAGTGCTGCGTGTCAACTTTAGGAGTAAGACCTTCTGACAAATTAGGAGGCCTGCCAGTGGGGTTGCATCCCTCGGCTATGAATCACAGGAAGGCTATCCTGGCAAACAAAGATGCAGCACATTTTGGGCAAGAATGTTACATAGGTGATGTGCCCAGCATGCTGTTGCCATTCCCAGGTCTGGAAAAAGTGATACAACTAGACAGTCCTAGCTGGATGAAACCAAGGGGGCCCCTAAGAGATGGCAAAGGTAGCCTGGTCCCTGCCACTGGGCCCCAAGGACAGCCTCTGTGGCTTTGGAGTTCCTCTGCTACTTCCTACTGACTTCTTGGAACTTGTGGGTGGGAGTAAGGCTGGTCCATGTTTACCTCTGCTGAAGGGATATCCTGGCTCCCTCCCCCACCCCTCTGGGCTAGGTAGGAGGAGAACAGGCCTTGGGGCTTCTTCCAACCTTGTTCCAGACTTGAGGAAGCTGGTGTGGACAAATGTCAAGACTGCTTCTAAGACATTCTGTGGGCCCCCTACTAGCTTAGAAATGTCCCACAAGCCTCTGCAGAAGGTAACAAAGTTCCTGTCACTTCAACCAAAGAATCTATCAGTTCATGGATACATACCAGCCCATCTTTCTGGCCAGAGACCACTATGCTATTATAATCCTTGAGCCATAATGTAACCTCTTCTGACTTGGTTTGCTAGCTGTGAAGTGCAAGGACTCTCCTGAGTTGCCTGGGGGAAGCATGTGAGACCTTGTGGAATGTGTGTGTCACAAGCCCACTTCAGTGGGAGCCCCCTGATAAGACAGGAGCACTAACCAATCCCAAAGTCCAAGGAACAGCTTGCTTTCTCCTCCAGCTTGCTCTCCAGCCCACTGCCATTCCCCGCAGCTTCCCAACTCACTTTTTACTGCCAAATTCTGGCCACAGAGTTTTCATTCCCCATTCCTGCCCTTCTCCTTCCTGTGGCTTTATCTGTTTAGTAAAACTCTGGCTGGACAGAAGAAAACTGGGAGTGGCTTGGCGGACTTCAAGGCTATGCCGGAGGACACACAAACAGTGGTGAAATCCTAAGATATTGACCTGAAATGGGGGGCAGGGTGCGCAGTAAATGGGTCTGCACAGGCCAGGCCCCGCCCACACCCTGCTGAATCATGTGTTATAGGTGCTGGTATGCACTCTTGCCAGACGCCAGTACTGTCTGGATTAGGCAACCATAGGAACTCTGGGCATTCAATCCATCAGATGTGCAAAGTAGAACTTTTCTCACACAAACATGGTGCCCTTTGCTTCAGCAAGGACCCGCACGTCACCTGTGTCCTCTCTCTTTCCACCAGCCTTCTTAGTTTCCCAGAAGAACGAAATACAAGTAGGGATGAAAAGAGGCGCACAGATCTCAATCTCAGTGTCCCAAAGGATAGGACAGATGATTGTTACAGCTGATGATGATGCGTGTCTCAGGCGAGCTGAACTGACAGGTCTGCTGTCTGTCTGAAGATAAGGCAGGGACCACATTTGGCTGCTAGGTCAAACCTTCACGGTCACCTGGCCGAGGACCATGGCCGAAGGAGAGAGCAGATACACTTCTTTGCTGTCCACTTGCTTCTTAGCTTTGACAAACATTATTGAGCGAGGAAGCTTTTTAGGAATGTGACTTCCAGAGAGAAACACGAAACACTTGTGATGCTTTTGGCACGTGCCAGCTGTACCCAGCGTCACTAATCCCTTCAGATGCATGGCCCACATGTGTCCTCAGCAGCACCTTCCCACGCGCAACAACCAGGAAATACAGAACATTTTAGAACACTCAGCTTCCAAGAGAGAACAGAATAAACCCAAATCTGGTTCTTCTACTAAACCGAAAAAGCTACCAAACAACCACATGAGAATCGGCGAATTGGGAATAATGTTTTTTAAAAATTTAAACTTTCATGTCGGGGTGACACCTTGCCACCCCCTGACAATTGGCATGTGAAAAAAATAAGGCAGAGAGTAAGCTGTGAGGGTGGTGATCTACAAGAGATTCTTGCAGTTCTTCTGTCATCCCACATACCCCTCAAGTAAGTATATAAATAGTTTCAAGATGCTATTCCCTACGATGGGTGTGCACACCCACACAGAACACAATATTGTTTGCTCGGCTACTTTTCATTCTGCAGCATATTTTTAATGACAAGTTTTTTTTTTTTTTTTTTTTTTTAGTGCTCACATAACAATAGGTTTTTCCCGAAAGCTCGTTGCAAACACTGGCTCTCTCAACTCTACATTTGCAACCTGGAAATATGATTGCATGTTAATTCTAGCCCCCAGAATTTAGTATGAAGCCAGATGTATCATTATCCAAAGTCTATTCATATGTGTGTGAGTATGAAAAAAAGAAGGTACCGAGTGACAAAGAAGGCAAGGAGCCCTGAAGGCCTAGCTCTCCTACATCAAGTTCAGCTCATTTCAATTACAGAAGATAATCAGGAAACTGAAGGATAATGGCTGGTGGCTGGTGACTTTTTATAAAAACAGAAGACAAATCACAGATTGTTAGGGGAAACAAATTGTTGGCCTAGCCTTGGAGTCAGAAGCAATGGGTGCCAATAAGTTTCTAGAGGAAATGAAGGCAGTTTTGCTGAATATGGTATGTATTTCTGGGGTAAAGGACCCCTACACTCGTGCACAAGCGCGTGCATACACACATACACACACACACACACACACACACACACACACACACACACACCCCTCTCATTCTGGAACAGGTTCTTCTGTAGCTGACCCTGAAAGCCTTATGGATTTGCTGCCAAGGCCTCTCTCTCTGCCTGACTCGAGCACACAGTCTCTCACCAATCTCATGCAGCAATGCCCGGACTCTTATTTTATAGAACAGGAAGCAGGTGTCCAGGGAAAGAAATGCACTTGCTCCAAGTTTTACCAAGCTGGCAGAGCTGAATCTACCTGACTTGAAAGCCTTTCCTGCCACCCCCACACTGACTTCCCAGGGTACACAATTTCCTCTTAGACCAGCATCATGGCATGCAAGGGCAATATCCTGCCAGTCCACCTCCAAGGGATTTCTGTCCATTAACGCCTTGAGTCAATGCTACTCATTTTCCCATTTCATAGAGCAAGCAAGACTTAAAGGGGTTTAGAATTTTTCCCAGGTTCGCCTAGCCAGTATAAAGCCCGAGGCCACTCATTTGTCTACAAGGCCTGGGTTCTGCTAGTTTCCTAAGCCAGGGGGAACCTGCATGGGAAATCTGACTTCATAGGCCCAGGAGAGGTGACATCTGAGGCAAACTGACAAGAGGAGGAGGAGGAGCTGAGCCTGCTGTGGTCTACCCTTTTACTCTGGGTCCAGTGTGACAGACACATGTGAAGTGTTCTGCCCACGTGTCTCCAGCAGACATGACCCTCCAAGGGTACACTTGGGGTAGATGGCATCTAGCCTTAGTGGCCTCACTTGACCACTTTCCAATACATGGTGTTCACTGGCTTCCAAGTTCCTCACTAATTGCGCCTATCACAGATTGATGGTTACTATCTATATGTTAGTTTTGCTAATGATTTGATCAAATTCAAATAGAAGTTCCTTGCAGTCAGAAAGTATGCCCTTGGTGTTTTAATCATAAGGAAAAGCAATATACACAGTCAGGCCTCAGTACTTGTTTGCTGAACACTAGAGGTCATATTTTAGTTATTCAATTCTTTTTTGTTTCGTTTTGTTTGTTTGTTTTTTGAGATAGGGTTGCTCTGTGTAACCTTGGCTCGCTTTGTAGACCAGGCTGGCCTCAAACTCACCAGCCTCTGCCTTCTGAACTGGCATTAAAGGCGTGAGCCACCATGGCCCGGCCAGAGTTATTCAATTCTGTATCAATGTAGTCATCACACTATGGAGTTTCCCCTACACTTCTAACAAAGGACTTATTTGTAATTAAGGTGTCCTACTAGAATAAGGCATGAGGAGCTCAAAGCGACTAAGCTTACCCTCATCTGCTTGTCTTTGTCTGTGGCCAATGCTGGTTGAGAGTCTTGGAGGATGCATGACAGCAGGGAACTGCCTCAGTAGCCAGGGTGCCTCTGTACTCGGCCTCCCACACCACCTCCTGCTTAAAAGTCCTTCTAGGAACTATAAACCACACCACAGCACGCATGTCTAGCCTACCTGTAAGGTAAGAATGTAAAGCTTGTCAGTGTATTCGAACATCTTTCATTAAAAAGAACAAGATAATAATTCCTTTTTGACACCTGGGAAAAGTGACTTAGTACTGCGTACAAAGAGTAACCTGGTTTCATACTCAAGAGACTTCCACCCAAAACAGAAGCCATCTTGGCCGCTAACAATCTGAAGTCCTGTGGCTGTCCCCTTAATTTATTTCTATTGGAAATCCTACCTTACAGAGAAGGAAAGCAAGATTTAAGAGGATGAGCCCAGCCCAAGGTCTCTTCAACTCACAAGAGACCCAGAGTTGGGATTATGAACTCAGCTCGGCCTAATTTTCAATCCTAGTTCCCAACTCCTATTTGCTGGCCTTTGTTGAGAGGCAATCTTGGGTTAAATAAATTCGTTTGGAAATCTGGCACTTTCTTTGAAGCTTTATAAAAAATTTTTTAGTTACATTGTTAGAACAATAAAAATATCTTTTTAAAAGCTTGATTAACATGGAGTCCAGAATTTCCTACGTACACTAGAATTCCTTGTTGTCTACTTTAAAGTCTTAATATCTGAAATATGGGTCCTATGTTCTATGTTCAATTTCGTTTACTCTGAAAATGACTGTGTTCAAACCCATGAACTTGCTATACTATAGCAATCATGGAGGAACCCTCAGAGCATGCCTCACACCCGTTTCTTACTACAGAGGGCTACCATGACAGCCTTTTCCACATGTGTGGGTCACACAAGCTATCAGGTACTTATCGCATCCATAAACTGGTAATATGTTACTTTGGTGAACTTACAGTCAAAACAAAGTATCAACTCTGTAAATGAAAAAAAGAATCATATAAGACCTGAGCTCAGATCTCCAGTGCCCATGTAAAAAGTTGGCTGTGGCAGCTCATGCCTATAACCCTAGCACTGGGGGAGTTGGAGGTGGGTGAGGGAGGGAGGGAGGGAGGGAGAGAGAGAGAGAGAGAGAGAAAGAGAAGAGTCCAGAGATGGACTTGAAGTATCTTCTAGAATGCACACACATACACACACTCCTACCTGTGTTGGGCTTTTGTTAAATATTTCCCCTTCTTTGAAGCTTCCAAGGCTGATTCTTACACTTTGTTAAAAGGGAAAATTAGCACATGATAGAGGCATTAAAGACATACTAGGTCCAAAGTGACCTGACCTAATCAGAACCAAGGGAAGAGACCTGGAAAGGAAAAGTGACTTCAACTACTTTGGATCTTATTTCTGTATCATTTGAACTGTCACAGATGGCATGACATTAGCCTTTTGGGAACTAATGACTGAATCCAGTCCTCCTTTTCCAGGGACAAAGACAAAGAATTCAGAGGTTCTGAGTGGTTGAGCTCACTTGTGTCCTGTCGTCTAGTGAGAAGCTCTCATCAGAACCAACTTAGAGACAAGTGCTGCATTTAGGAGCATTACAAAGCCATCTTCCACTTCCTGTTGTGGGTATCAGAACTTCTGCCCGCCCTTAGAGCCTTGGCATGAAGCATGCATAGATTCACAAGAGAAAGCAGGTGTCAATTGCCAAACCACAGAGGCAGAAGGGGGTGGAGATGACACTTCACCCT
Organism: Acomys percivali; assembly: GCA_907169655.1. Classification (NCBI taxonomy): domain Eukaryota; kingdom Metazoa; phylum Chordata; class Mammalia; order Rodentia; family Muridae; genus Acomys; species Acomys percivali. Next base: position 102,363,031 of record OU015746.1, on the reverse strand, counting down.
GCCTCTGTGGCTTACACTTTGCCATGATTTTTCTCTTCTTCTCAGAGCTTATTTCCTTTTTCATAGAGGTTCCCAAGCCCTTTCACAAGGTCACAACCAGGAGCCTTCCTGCCTCCAACCCACACACAACTAACCAAGCAGCAGCCAACATGGTAGACAAGGCCTACAAACATGAACAAAGACTGCAGGCTACAGATGGCCCACCAACATCCATTTCCAAGAAGTGTGAGATGTAAAATTAAGAATTCACAGCTGGACAGTAGTGGTGCATGTCTTTAATCCCGGCACTAGGGAGGCAGAGGCAGGCAGATCTCTGAGTTCGAGGCCAGCCTGGTCTGCAAAACAAGTCCAAGACATCCAAGGCTACACAGGGAAACCTTGTCTGGAGAAAAAAAAACAACGACAACAAAAAATTCATTAGGAGATCAGAGCTCAGCCGGAGAGCGTGTGCTTAGCACCAGGAGGCCCTGAGTCCAATCCATAGCACTGCAGGGGTTGAGGGGGTCGTGAGAAAAACCTCTCCTGGAGACCTCGGTGTTATCTTTTCTGGATTTGCCTGGGGTTGTTATAAACACCTTTGAGAAGGGAGCTAGCACTGGCCACAAGTTCATGCTAGAAATAGCTAAAAGGAAGCCTCAGCTCTTCTGAGCACCAGGCTCAGCCTTTATCTGTTTCCATTCCTTGATTTATTTATTCTCCTTTCTGTGGCTGCTTCTTTCAGAAAGACTCCAAATTTCTAGACTGGGCAACTGGTGGCAAATGCTGTGTCCTATAGTTTGCAGTACTGTAAGGTCCTGAGCTCTCAGTTTTATTTGACTCAGCCAGACTGCCAACTTCTAGTATCTATGAAAAGGTATTTGAGGAAATGTGTTTCTCTTGGCTGTTTATCACGTCTTCTGTAGCTACTACATCTGTAGAACTCAGAAGACACCGGGTCAACATATGTCACCTACATGCGCAGACGTTTACGCCCATCCGCTCTTTGTGGCTTGTTTTTCACTCTAACAGTGATCTCCTATCAGCACAAAGTTGTCCTTGTTTGCAGTTCGGGATTCTGAAGTACAGGCCAGGGCAAAGGTCGCCAGTTCACCCACCCAAGCATGAAGTCACTTTGTGCGGAGTTCTACTCAACCTTCTAACACTTCCCAAAGAGCTCTGCTTCCAAGTGACCCCATTAAGTAACGTGACTGGTAGCTTCAGTCAACATGGTGGCAAGCCAGATTTTGATCAAGACTAGGAAAAGAAGGAGCATGATTTTCCTTGCCTTGGTTGATGAAAAGGTCAGTCCTCGCCTTACCCATTGTTACAGCTTGCGTGTACAATGTCTCTCGCAGGCACATACTGAGGCCGTGTTCCCCAGCTCCTTGCACTCTTTTGAGAAGTACTAAGAAACTGTAGGAGGTGAGAGGCCAGGTGGAAGAAATCTCAGGCACTGTAAGTTAAAACAGGACCCCTCCCCTCCCTCCCCACACCTGTTTTTATTTATTTTGTTATAGGGTTGGAAAGCTGAAACACACTCTCACCTTCTTCAGCCAGAGCTGTTACACAGAGAAACCCTTTCTCAAAACACCAACGAAAAAGAAACTTTTGTTGACTTATCATAATTTGGTGTAATTCTAGTATTTCTGGGCTGATCAATACTCATCATTTCTGGGCACACAATTAGGATGTGCAGATAAGATAAGCAAAAACCAGGAGAAGGAATGGACACAAACTGGGTGGGTTATGAGCAAGGGTGTGAATGGGAGGGATTAGGAGAAGGACAGCAGTTTTCAAATATTTGAGACACATGAGAAAATACACTATAGAGTAACAGCTGTAATCCCAGCACTCAGGGAGGCAGAGGCAGGCGGATCTCTGTTAGTTCAAGGCCAGCTTGGTCTATAAAACAAATCCATGCCAGCGAAGGCTACACAGAGAAACCCTGTCTCAAAAAAGGAAAAAAAAAAAAAAAGCCTCACAAGCTATGAGCTCCCTGTTCCTGGAAGTGCTAAGCAGAGATTGAATGCATCCAGAAGCTGCAGTAACAGACCAGGGTACTCTTTCTCCCAGGAAACTCTGATGCAGTGACCTGGGGCCATTTCCTTGGTTTGTTCTATTTGTTTCTTTTCTTCTTCTTCTTCTTCTTCTTCTCCTCCTCCTCCTCCTCCTCCTCCTCCTCCTTTTGAGACAGGGTTTCTCTGCTTAGCCCTGGCTGTCCTGGACTTGCTTTGTAGACCAGGCTGGTCTATTTGTTTCTTAAAGCCCTGGAAGCAAAGCCTGTTTTTGTTAGGGGTTACAGTTAAGCACTCTGGTGCAGCTCCAGTTAACGGAAGTTTACTAATATAACCAAGGTTGCCTTCTTGAAAAAGAGCACAACAGCCAAAACCCAGAAGAACCGTGCCCAAGTGTTCCTACACTTAAAGGGACCACTCTTCCTAGCCAGCTGAAGGTCCACGGGCCTATCCTCATTAACCTCTGACAGCTTCTTCTAAGCTGGTAGCTCCTGTCTACCAAGACCAAAACAGGGAAAACCAAGTGGCGAAGAGCGAGGGGGCTGAGAAACCGCTGCCCTTCATCACCAACGTGTATGAGCTGACACAAGAATGGGCTGCAATGCAATCGCAGCAAGTTCTTCGTGTGACAAATGACACAGGGCAACTGAACATACGCATCACCAATGAAGGCACCCCAGATACACAAGCACACCACTAATAACAATTAAGTTTACAGAGAGTTTGCAAAATTAGGATGGGGTCAGTTATCTATTTTCACCAGGCAGTTGTAAAAACAGTGATGCTGGTCCACAATTATGGGATGTCTTAAGAGGGGAGTGGGCACAAATAAAAAAAGATGGTATTTAAGCCTGATGATTGGTTTATGTGGAAGGCTGGTGGCTCATGTAGATAACAGACTGACTAATAGAAGAACTGAGGGTGTCAATTTCATGTTGCTGAGCCTGTAGAGTTTTGGCAAAGACCTGGCTCGTGGTCTTGAGATGCATACAGTTGAAGTTACCCTCTCAAGCAGGGCTTGCCAGTCTATGAAGTGGGCTGCAGAAGCACTGCCTGGGGGTTAGGCCTCTCTCACTCACTAAGGAAAGAATGAGCCTTCAATTGTGAGGCAGTTTCCTGGGCAGGCAGGTTTATCCTCCATGTATTATGTGGTACGGAGACCAGTGATTTAGTCATTTTGTGGCGATGTGATGTGGCTGGGAAAGTACAGACTTCACAGTCAGACTAAGTTGTGAGTCTTGGACCTCTACCACATAGCTCAGCCATGACATCTTGCTCAGAGTTTTTCCTTCTACAAAAGAGGATGTACTGGATAACTTCATGTCAAGGTGACACAACCTAAAGTCATCGAGAGGAGGGAACCGCAATTGAGAAGGCGCCTTCACAAGACTGGGCTATAGGTAAGCCTTCAGGGCATTTTCTTTTCTTTTTTCTTTTTTTTTTTTTTTTTGGTTTTTCAAGACAGGGTTTCTCTATGTAGCCTTGGCTGTCCTGGACTAACTTTGTAGACCAGGCTGGCCTCGAACTCACAGCGATCTGCCTGCCTCTGCCTCCCAAGTGTTGCAGGGCATCTTCTTAATTACTGACTGATGGAGGCAAGCCCAGGCCATTGTGGGTGATACCCTCCCTCCTCCCCCCACTAGTGGTCCCGGGTTCTGTAAGAAAGCAGGCTGAGGCAGCCATGAGGAGCAAGCCAGTAAGCAGCACCCCTCCATGGCTTCAGCATCAGCTCCTGCCTCCAGGTTCCTGCCCTGACTTTGGTGATGCACTGTGATGTGGAAAGGTAAATCGAATAAACCCTTTTCTCCTCAATTTTCTCTTGTTCATGGTGTTTCATCACAGCAATAGTAACCCTAACAAAGCCAAGGGATAACAAGAAACTCATAGGATTATTGTGACCATGATCAAGGTGGAGGACATACAAATGAAGACACCCTCCCCCCTCTTCTAAGTGCTAAGATTACAGGTGTGAGTCACCACACCAGGCTTGTTAATACTCATTGAGATTACTATGTGCCAGGCACTACATGAATTATCTCATTTGGCCTTCACTACAATCCTAGGAGCAGCACTATCATCACCTCTATTTTACCATCAAGAAACTAATGCTTGGTGAGGCACCATGGTTTGTCCAAGGTCACTCCACTATCAGATGGTAGGGAAAACGAGGGGACCCAGACAGTCTTATTCCAGAGTCAATGCCTTGAAAGCACTGTACATACATAACAACATGTGTGAAGTTAACTTCCTGTCCTCTAATGTATCTTATCCAGTATACGATCATCTTGGAGAACCATATCTCCAAGACACCCTCCCAGTGGAGCAAGCTTCGGAGTGATAGCCTAGTGACCACAGTCAGACACTACCAGGGAGTAATGACCTTTCTCTGGGCAACTATGGGGCTTTTCTGCCAGCAAACTCTGAGGCCTTCTAAGCCATCTCAAGATGTTTTAGTATCTAGCTGTAATAGCTGCCATGGCTGTTTCCGTGCAGTTGGTTGTACAGACAGACAGTTCAATGTTGTATGATGCAGATTTCAAGAAAAGCTAAGTACAGGAAAGCAGTGACCACTTAGCTCTATAACTGGCACTCAAGTGGGCACAACTTTCAAATACAGTTGTTGACTTGGGGAGGCATAAATCACAGAAGAACACAGGGACCAGCTTACCTTGTAGCTAAAGCTTCAGAGGCATCTTCTGAGTTATATGATTAAGATTACATATTTAAAAGACCATGGTTATTTGGAGCATTTTATATGTCTGTTTTGTATTTCCTTCCTCTTCCTCCTCCTCCTCCTCCTCTTCCCTATTAGACCCAGAAATCTGGTTTTGAATCTTGGATGCTGGATTTTCTTTGCATATTTCTGCAAGTCACCTCTCTTTAGTGCCCTTAGTCACAAAGCTGGAATAATAGTAATACATGTTTTGTGATGAGCTACAACATGGTAGGAGTCTTATGAGAGACCTAGGCATGGTGGATGGTAGAACACTATAATTTTATATCCAGTGTATACCATTATTCATAGGACTATGCTAGGCTACTGATTGAGTAAAAACTAGAACCTATACTTTTGGGAGCCCAGAGTAATATTCAACTACTCACAAACTACACCTATTATCTATGCACTGAAATTTTCATACGCACCAAGAGAGAAAGACAATGGCTAGCAATACCACCAACCAAATGAAGCCAGATAGATGCCAAGCAACATCTATGCCCAAAGTGAGCAGTCTACCAGGATGCCAGATCTAACACAAAGATGTCTGGATTTCCATTACAAGTGAAATTGAGGGTCGGGGAGATGCCTTACCAGGTAAAAGCGCTTGGCGTGCAAACCTGATGACCAGAGTCCAGTCCCCAGATTGTGCACTGGGCAGAGAATTGTCCTCTAACCTCCACATGCCTAAACTTGCATGTGTCTGTACACACACACACACACACACACACACACACACACACACACACACACACACAC
>OU015746.1:102351713-102357552 GCA_907169655.1 Acomys percivali | reverse complement strand
CACACACACACACACACACACACACACACACACACACACACACACACTAAACATTAACAAGTTGATCTACAACTCTTAAAAGCCTGTCCCCATTCTAGCTTTCTCAACTATGCCTGGCAACTGAATCTTCTATTTAAAATGAACCTCACCACAGCGAAATGGATGTTTAGCTGATAATAAGCCTTTTAGTGAACTGATCAGGTATTGAGAGCATCTAGCCGTCCTAGGATGAGCCACCCCTCCCAGCACAGGAAGTGACCAGAGTTTTCATGAATATGAAAACAGAGATAAATTGAGCAATGCTGCATTAACGATCAGAAGAAATAAGCTGCTCATGTCCTACGACATTTTTCTGTGAAAATCCAAAGCTACGCACCACGCTCCTCACATTTCACAGTAATGATTAGAGCGGGAGGATTTAGTTAGTCATAGGCATTAAAATTAAACACTTGCAACGCAGCTCATATGCCCACAAGAAATGCCAAAGTGAGAAGCAGTATTTTATTAGTTGACACAAACATCAGACATACACTATCATAACCTATGTAGAATATTTTTTAAAGTTTAAAATAGATCCTTTAGGGTGGAGAGATGGCTCAGAGGTTAAAATAGACCTTTTAAAGGGAAAAAAATATACATATCATTTTTACTTCCACAGGAGCTACCATTGAAATAACAAAGAAACATTTAAATGAAATCCTGAAGATAAATTTTATTATTTACTTTTAAAGAGCACTGTTTACATCATTTGTACTTAGGTACGTGGCATCTGGGGAGCATCGAAGCCTGCTCCCCCCTGAGCTTCCTGTTAAGTGGCCATCACCTTGCTGATGACTGAGTGCTAGAAGGACTTGGCTGGTGCCATGTTCCACCCTCGGTCCTCCCTAGAGTGGGCTCAGGAGGAACTGCCATCCCACAACTGTACCAGGCACAGGTGCTCAGCCACAAGCACCTTGAAGGTCAACGGGTCCTATCAGGCTAGGAAGGCCTTCAGACAGATGGGTTTCCTTTTATTATTTTTCTTTTTACAAAGAAAAAAAATCTCCTAAAAAAGAAACTTTCATAGGACCTAACAATCAATATGCACTTTATAAACAATTATATAATCTCATTTTTAAAAAGACAGTAAGTGAATCCCTTTTTTTTTTTTTTTTTTTTTTTTTGACATTTATAAATACTGGCGACACCTACCGGCAGAAACTATATTTCAGTCCACAGCTTGCCAGAAGCCTGGACTACAGAAGCTGCCTTTTGTACTTTCCCCGAAACCCACTTAGGTTTCTTTTTCCAATTTTGCCTATCTCCATTATTAGGAAGTGATTTATATCTGATCAATGAAATTGGAAGCATCCACCTCTGCCTCAAATTGTGTAAAATGTATTTTTATTATGCTAAAAGTAATAATAATAATAATAATAATAATAATAATAATAATAATAATAAAACTCAATAGTGATACTTGAAAAATATTGACCAACTATCCCCCCCAAAGCATTCACCTCTCATCCTTGTTTTTACACAAGCACATCCCTACAAAGGGAAAATGAAGCATATTAGATTTTGAGGATCCAATTAGTACTGAGGAAAATTAGCATAACAGTCCATGAAATGTTACAGCATATATCTACAGACTATGACTAACAAAGGAAGAACAAGCAAGGAGGTTCACTTAAGCTTCACCAAAACACAGGACGGAGAGATAGAAAAGAAGTGGTCAGAATCCACAGCTATTTTCACTATTGTTTTCTTTGGCCCACTCTACTTAGCCAAGTTGCTTATGCTTTTTCTCCTCCTAGGAGTTTGAGGAGCCAACAGCCCCACTGCGATTGAAAACTCACATCCACTCCAGGCTGCACCGCCCTGAACTCCTTGAAGGTGCCACCCTGTCCAAAGAAATGAGAACCAACCACACTTCCACAGCTGCTGAGAGTAAAAAAAATCTCTAAAAATATTCAACTGAGCTAGGGAAAGGAGAGAGGCTTAGCTTGTACTCAGCATACAAAAAGGGGGATATGACCAGAACCTATTGGAGTCCTGTTGGGGGAGGGAGCAATCCTGCTGTAGGAAATGAATCTATGATGCTAGTCCCCCCCCAACCCCCCACCCCCGCAGTGAGGGGAACTCACGAGTGCAGTGTCAAGGGCGACACACACCTGCCTCTAGCTGCATCTTCCCCTCACCCCCGTGGTTGTCCTCAGAGGTGAAGGAGAGTGGAGAACACAGGCAAAGACATAAAGATGAACTAGTCCTATGGACTACACCACAGCTGGGGACTGGTAAGGCAACCGACATTTTTTTTTCTTTCTTTCTTCTTTCGGTTTTTCGAGACAGGGTTTTTCTGTATAACAGCCCTGGCTGTCCTAGACTCGCTTTGAAGACCAGGTTGTCCTAGAATTTACAGAGATCCACCTGCCTCTGCCTCCCCGGAGTGCTGAGATTTAAAGGCGTGCACCACCATGCCCGGGTCAGCAACTGCCTTTTCTAAAACCCTGAAAAAATAGTGAGGATCGCCTATCTCCTCCCAGCTGAACCTAACCAACGTCTAAGGGCAGTCAACAATTTGCCAGAGATAGGACACATGGGGGTCGGGGAGGAAAGCCTAAGAAAACCAATCAAAGAGGACGCCCTCAACTACCCAAGGGCACAAAAAAACTTCCCAAGAAAGGGGAGCTGCTTCCAGTATTTCAAGGCAGCTTCCCATCTCACCAGAGTATAACTCATTTTCAGCAGTCATGAAGGAGACCCTCGATTACTCGTTCAGCCCATACCCAAAATGAACGACACCCTCCCGCAACCTCCTTTATTGCTTACTTGTGACAAGTAAAGGAGCCCTGGCGGGCCGACCCTTGCTCTCCAACAGCTACAAAACCAAGTGTGGCTGGTGAGCTGTCTGAACCGGTCCGCAAGAACTTAGGCTCTCTCCCAACCCCGGCTGGGGAGGGATAGACACTGCTTTATGAAGGGGCTCTTTTCTGACACCCGGGCCTTCCCAACAGGTCAGCGGTAGGTGTCTGCCCGCACTAGACAGAGACTGGGGCTCTATCTGCCGGACGGTTGGGCAGGAGAAGCAGCAGCGAGGAGCTGCAGTTCTCGGGCGCAGGGAGAGAGGCAGGGAGAGAGGATCCACAGAGAAGGCGTGAAGGGGAAACACTCGAAGTGGGGATCCGGAGAAACGCAGCACGGGGGGGGGGGGGGAGATGGAGAGAAAGCGAGCAGTACACAGGGGCAGACGGCGGAGGAGCAGGGAGGTGCAGGTGTGTGGAGAGCGCGTCCTACCTCGTCCTTGGCCGCCCCGCTGCCCAGGGGCGCCTCCAAGCTGCAGTTTGCCCTCTTGACAGTGAGGTAGAAAGGGTAATCCTTGGCCACCATGGCGGCTGCCGGGCCTGCCCTTTGAGATGTCACTGCTGAGCCCAGGCGACAACAAAAATCCCGGGTGAAAGAGGGCCCGAGCTCCACGATGCCGGCGGCGGCGGCGGCGGCGAGGCAGACACCTACAGCGGTTTCAAGCTGGGTGGACTAGGCGCTTAGGCTTCAGCAGGAGGGGCGGGGTCGCTCAGGTCACGCCCACAGATGGCGGGCGAGTAGGCGGGACTAGAGAGGCGGATCCCGCCCCCTAGGAAAACCAGGTGAGAACTTGCAGACACTTCCTGGGGCTGGGGCGGTTGTGCCAGTTTTGGGGGCCTCAGGGAACGCGAGTGGAGCCGCCAGAGCCGGGACAGCTCCACTCGTGGAAGAACAGCCTGTAGCAAGGAGGCCAGGGCCCGGGGCAAACACCGATAGAGCGAGGGGGCAAGTCCCAAGCAAAACTTCACACATTATTTTATTTTTTGACTGGATCCCTGGCTGTCCTGGATTCACTCTTTCCAAACCCCCCCCCCCCCCAATTAGCATCATTAGTAGGGTAAAAGCAGTGCAAACAGGAAAATGCATCCATCATAAGTGTGCAGTTTACATAAGTGTGAGGTGTGAATAATTCAAAACCAACCTCGACAGCCGAGAGACAAATACTTTCCACCACGCACGGAGTCCCCTCCAGGCAGACCGCTCTACACCCACGCAGGATTGATTCGGTCTGTTTCCACTCTAAAGCGAAGACCACGCTTTGGGGCATCTTTTCTGGGGAAACGCTGACACTATAAATGCCCAAGGAACTACGACAAGGTCCTTGCTAGAGCCCTGCCCACGGAAAAACAAACAAAACTAGAAACAATGGTAACAGTCTTCAGTAGAGAGCTTAAGTAAACCTTCTTCACCATAGAATGCTACCTCACAGCGATCGGACAGGAGCTGGGTCTATGGGCGTGGAACTGAAAGATCTTCTTTATACTGGACTCAGTTTGTAAATAACTGCAAAGGGCTGGGAGTGCTGCTCTTTGGTAGGAGAGTCAGCAAGAGTGAGGCTCTGGGTTCAATTCCCAGCATCTAAAATATTCCACTATGGATAGTACAACATCATTTGTGTTCAAACACAGCTGTAGATGAATCTGATCCACGCTTACACTGTCCCTAGTGGCAGAGGAGAAACATCTGGGATAAAAAGGGCTAAAGTTAGTGGACAAAGGGACTTTAAGGTTGCAGCTAATGGGGCGAGGTGGCGCGCACCTGTAATCCCAGCTCTTGGGGAGGCAGAGACAGGCAGATCTTTGTGAGTTTCAGGACAGCCAAGGCTACACAGAGAAACCCTGTCTTGAAAAAACAAAACAAAATAAAATAAAGTTACAGCTAATGGTTTTCATTTTTTTAAACAAGAAAAATATATTCACATGTCACCTGGGAAAGAAGAGATTAATTTTTGTTTGTTTTTTGTTTTTTGAGACAGGGTTTCTCTTGTAGTCCTGGCTGTCCTGGACTTGCTTTGTAGACCAGGCTGGCCTCAAACTCACAGCGATTTGCCTGCCTCTGCCTCCCTAGTGCTAGGATTAAAGGCGTGCGTCACCATGTCCAGCAAGATTAATTTTCTTTCTTTCTTTTAAAGATTTATTTATTAATGCATATACAGTTCTCTACCTGCAGGCCAGAAGAGGGAATTAGATGACATTATAGATGATTGTGAGCCTCCATGTGATTGCTGGGAATTGAACTCGGGACCTCTGGTAGAGCAGGTAGTGCTCTTAACCTCTGAGCCATCTCTCCAGTCTCAAGATTAATTTTCTTAAAGTTATCATTTCCTCCAAAGTACATTTCTTGTAAACTTCACTGGTAATATCTGTCCATCCTCATGTGAAAGGCACAGCAGATGTTTTTACAGAGAGGTACTGACTCTTGTTTTTGCTTGTTAGATGTGAGGGAAACAGTGTGATGGAGAAATATGGACCCTGTTTAGGCATTCTCTGCTTCTCTTTTAGAGCATCCAAGTTCAACTCCCAGCACCCACATCAGGCAGCTCACAACCATCTATAACTCTAGCTTCTGGGGATCTGATGGTTTCTTCTGGCCTCCACTGACTCACACATACATGGGAACACACACACACTCTCTCTCTCACACACACTCATACATACACACTCTCACACACACACACTCACACACACATAAACAGATAAACACACAAGTGCATGTGAAATAGGGGAGGGAAATTGAACCCCAAGTTTAATTATTGTATAGCAATTAACAATCATATTATATTAATAAGCAGGGTGGTGGTGGCGCACGCCTTTAGTCCCAGCACTTGGGAGGCAGAGGCAGGTGGATCTCTTTGAGTTCAAGGCCAGCCTGGTCTACATAGTGAGTCCAGGACAGCCAAGACTACACAGTGAAACCCTGTCTTAAAACAAAACAAAACAAAAAAACCCCATATTATATTAATAGGAAACCTACCATATACATTTCATTTTCTCTT
>OU015746.1:102341713-102346713 GCA_907169655.1 Acomys percivali | reverse complement strand
TACATTGCTTGAAGGTAGAGTTGAATGAGAAGTTTACTATACCCATATCCTGGGCCCCATTTTGGGTCCAGTGAACTGGAATCTTTGGCGGGAGTGCCAAGAGATTTGTATTTTTAATCAGCATAGTCAGAGAGGATGTTTGAGTGATCCGGTGTTATGACTGAGAACAGTGCACCGGCTCCCCACCCTTCTCCATCCCTTGCCAACAGCAGGGCTCTAACCACAGACCTTTGGTCACAAGCATCTGGAGACGCTAGTCCAGTGTTGTGGCATCAGAATCCAGAATGGGCCGAGAGTGCTGTTTACTGGATCACACAAACCATCCCTCACTGGGGATCTGAAGTGTGCCAGGCAGCATGCTGTCTACATATGGCTGCATAAGAGACACAATGAAAAATGTGCAAGTCCACACTTCAACTCAGCTCCCAGCAAAGCCACCCACCAGGAGACATGTTCTGGTGCTCAGGATTGGATTTACAATCTGGTATCCATGGCTCCAAAGGAAAACACACTTATCTTTATAGCCGAGAGGCACAACTGCATTTAAGTTTTTAAAAAATTAGCTGCGGGAGAATGAAAGGAAGGCTGTTTGGCTTGAAAGGTTTCCCTGAAAAAAAAGACCCGAGGCTGGGGTGTGAGCGGGGTGTTCTGTGGAAGACCTTAATTATAGAACTAGTCCAACCAGAAGGAACAGGTTCAGGGACTCCTGGCAAGTACTCGACTCGTCTGGTGGGAGCAGACGTTGGCTGGTGTGCTACAGAGCCATAACAAGTCCATAGGCTGAAATGTCCCAGGTGCTTTGGGCATGGCGAGAGCTTTGGAGCAGGTAGAAGGGGGTAGGTTAACCGAGCGCTTTGGCTAAATGGGAGCTGAGTAAAGAGAGCGTTGTCTGGTTTTTATTGTTTTGTTCTATTTTTGTAACCAAGTCTCATAAAGCCTGGGTTGCCTTAAGACTCCCTATTGGTCGAAGATGTCCTTGAACTCTTGCCCCTCCTGCCTCTACCTCCTATATTCTGGGATTATAAGCATATGCCACCACACCCAGTTTATACTGGGCTGGGGAACGAACCCAGGGCTTCCTGCATGGTAGGCAAGCGCTCTACCAGCTAAGCCACATCCCCAACCTAATTTATTTGATTTTCTTCCTCCCCCCTCCCCCCCGCAGCTGACATCCAAGCCCGAACTCAGCAAACACGGTTCTCACGTGTCCACAGTCCTGGTCTAACTAAAAGTCTTGGCAACAAAAGGCTGAGCAGAGAAGCCCCGTGACGATGGTGTTATCTTCACTTCTTCCACGGTGGTACCATCAGTACAAAGAGCTGATGGGTTAATCTGGTTAGTGCTCGCTCAAAGCTATCTGTGACAGGCTAGGGTACCCTCGCCTTGTCTCCTTGCAGCACTGAGTGTCTCTCTTACCCCAATATTCTCCCATCAACACACCCTCTCTCTCTCCACTGTTTGACCACAGTCAGGTATAGTCGTGGGGTTGTAGAAGAGGTCATGGATTTTTTTCCCACAAAGCTGCTCAAATCAGCTCTGGTTCTTTCTACCATACTGGCATACATCAAACAATGAATTGAAAACTAAACTGAAATAGGACTGATTAGAGTTATCATGGAAGAGGTAAATCTAGAGCTCCCCTCCCTGCCCCTCCCCCCCAACAAATAGCAGAGGCTAGTTTCTTTTGACAATTATTATTGTTTAATTACATGTATGTATGTGCATCCATGAGTGTGGGTGAAGGAAGAGGCCAGAGGCACTGGGGGGACCCCTAAAGTGCAGTACAAATTCTTTTTTTTTTTTTTTTCGAGACAGGGTTTCTCTGTGTAGCCTTGGCTGTCCTGAACTCACTTTGTAGACCAGGCTGGCCTCGAACTCACAGAGATCCCTTTGCCTCTGCCTCCCAAGTGCTGGGATTAAAGGAATGCACTGCCACGCCCGGCTGCAGTACAAATTCTTAACTGCTATGCCATCTCTCTATCCTCTAATTTCTTTCTAAAATAATATCTTTCACGGCCAGGCATGGTGACATATACTTTTAATACCAACACTCAGCAGTCAGGGGCTGGTGGATCTCAGTGAGTTTGAGGCTAGCCTGGTCTACATAGTGAGTTCTAGGCCAGCCAGAGGTATGTATGTAATGAGACACTATCTTAAATGTTAAAATTTTATTCTTTGATAACTTCATCTATGTATATAATGTATTTTGATCATATTCACCCCTTCCACTCCCCCACTTCATGACTTTTTAACCAGCATTTTAAAAAATTTATTGAGAATATGATCCATGCAAATAATAATTTTGATCATATACTCCCCTTCTCTAACTCCCTCTAGATCCCACCTCATGGCCTCCTCCCAACTTCATGTGCTATCTTTCTTTTGCAAATAATCTAGAGTGCAATTAGTGCTGCCCATATACATGGGTGTCGGGACATCCACCCAAGCATAGTCGAACTACCAGGGATCACATCCCTAAAGAGAGCTGTCTGTCTATCTGTCTATCTGTCTGTCTGTCTGTCTGTCTGTCTGTCTGTCTGACTCTCTTTCCTAGCAGCCACCGATTGTCAATGGCTGCTCAGCTAGGTGTGGGAGCTCATGTGCTCCTCCTCCATTCACCAGAGCATCGTGTTTGAGATGAAGGAAGTCATGTGGATGGGATATCAGAAATTTTGATACGTAGACATGGGTCCTTAATGGTCCAAAATCCATGGAAACAACATTGAAACTTAGGGCCCTTTGTTGTGAATCATCGTTCTCTTGAGGTAGGACCTGAAATGCTGAGGGAGGACAAGGATTTTATATGGTATTTAAGATACCACATAGCTCTAATCTGAAGTGCCCCATGAATGTGTGGACTCAATCCCATTTAAATTATTGAGCCATTGTCTTGTTTATGCTGCCCAGTCCTCTCTTGAGTTTCTAAGTTCTAATGATTCCCCTGACCTCAGCCTTCTGAGTATCTGAGACTATAGATAAATTACTACACCTATCACTAGACTTGACTTTTGAATCCCAGGAAGCCAGAGGGAGGAGATGGACAGTTCCCTGCTAGCTGCTTGGGATGGTGAATCTTCACTGTCAACCTTTGGTTGTGTTTGTGACTCACCATCTCACATCAGCATCCCAGCTCTCTGCTTCCCAGAAGACATGATGTGAACTGTGTGATTCCCCATCGTGACAGACAGAACCCTTTCCTCTTTTCAAGTTGTCCTGTTGTCCTGTTAGGTCTTTGGTCACAGCCACACAAAATCAGTGCACACTTGAGCCAGATGTGGTGGTGCACACCTTTAATCCCAGTACTTGTGAGGCAGAGGCAGGCGGATCGCTGTGAGTTGGAGGCCAGCCTGGTCTACAAAGCGAGGGCAGGCTAATACAGAGAGACCCTGTCTCAAAAAACAAACAAACAAACAAACAAACAAACAAAAACAAAAGAAAACAGTGAACACTCTAGTCCACCCAAGGAGGGCCAGGGGCTCCCTCTTAGATTCTTACAACAAGAGGTACCTGAGAGCCTCTGGCACAGGCACAGCCAAATCCATCTGTCAGTGAGTGGGTGGGAAGGAGGAAAAGAGGTAAGAGAATTGAAATCATAGAGCCAACATCATGTGGCTTCCTTTTTGAACTTTAATAACCCCAAGCTGCCTGCAGGCTCAGAAAACCCAAATGCAATAGTAGGTACAGGGATTTCTCTGGTGCCAGGAAAATGCAGTAAGACATGACTTTTACAAGGTAGGCAATGAATTAGTGCCCTGCAGCCACCAAACAGGCTTTTAACATCTCCAAAGTTGGCAGCCAGATGCCCCAATGCTGGCTTAGTGCCTTCCAGTGTACAACGGATAGGACCACGTACTTGAGGATGAAATCATCTGCCAGGAGAAAGAACAGCAAAGGAGGCTGGGTTTTTATGATTCGTGGGAGGAGAGCAATACGATCTGTATTTTCATTGCCACAACAGGCCCCATTTTAATGGACGCTAGAGGTTTTCCACATGTTAGGCTCATTTTCTAGAATGTTTTAAAAGGGATCGCATTAGTTGGACCACCTCAGTTACTGAAAGGCCTATCGTGCCCTCGTTGGGGAGGGGCTTGTCCTGTGGGGTTATCAAAAAGGTCAGAAACTACAGCTTCTCGTTTGGATTCTGCTGTTAGGAAGCAGTTTGGGATGTCTGGTTACACTTTACCCCCAGAAGTTTCAAAGGAAATGCCTGTCATCGAAATTCAAAAATAAATATAAAAATGATGCTGGCAAGGCAAAAAACCAAAGGGATCAGCATTCTGCATCAGTTTCCTGATCATAAAACTGTATAAAAACAACCCACCCATCAGAGAGAGAGAGAAAAAAAGCACACAACAATAGTTCATATTCTTTCCTAAATGCTTGCCTCATGCCACCCTGAAAGGAGGTGCCATCACGTTTCCTGAGTTGTGAGCTCCAAACACCACATCCCTTTCCTCCCTCTCTCATCCCCACCCATGTGGCATCATTGCTGAGCTTAGGCTCCAGACCAGCTGGACGCAGGGATAACTGAAGCCTCTTCTTTGCCTTACATCCCGAAGGGGCTTTTAACAGAGAAGGTTAAATTACAAAGCCACAAAGGAAGAACGTGGAATCTGCCCCCAGAATCTACAAAACGATTATAAATGGGTTTGCTTGGTGTCGGTACGCTGTGAAGACTACAGTGTTTTTCTCCTACCTTGGCTCTATAGCAACATTTGCTCCTGTCTGCAGCGTACTCCCACCCTCTGCAGTGTTGAGGCAAGGCCTCTGACACTGAGATACTTGCCAAGCCATTCATCAAAACTTTCTTTGTGGAATTTTCAACACACTTTCCTTCGGTTCCTGGTACAAACAAAAGAAACACACAAGCCCACTGATGGACTCAAGAACCGAGTGTTTATTTGACATCTATATGACGTTAACAGTTTAATTCAAACTGTATGCATATGTGTGCAAGTATGTGTGCATTGTGTGTGTATATGTATGTGTGTGTGTGTGTG
>OU015746.1:102309553-102341703 GCA_907169655.1 Acomys percivali | reverse complement strand
TTACAATTGTGTGATTATATAAAACAACCAAAATGAAAGCATGTATGGGGGAATCGTCTTTACTTTATTCCATTCTAACTTCAGAAAGTCTTCAGATAACAATGTCATTGTCATCTGCTAAAGGCAGTACTTTGCCTAGAAGCAGCACATTTGGTACAGTAATATGTCACAAGAGTTCATCAGAAAATGAAGCGGAGCGGTCTCATAGTCAGGAAATGCACATGCAGATTGTCCTAGTTTGTTTTCTGTTGCTGTGAGGAAACACCATGGCCAAAAGCAGTCCGGGGAGGCAAGGGTCGATTTCATACAGCTTACAGTCCCTCAGGAAGGGATGTCAGGGCAGGAACCTGGAGGCAGGGACTAAGGCAGAGGCTGTGGAAGAATGCTATTTGCTGGCTTGCTCAGCCTGCTTTCTTATACAATCTAGAGCTATCTACCCAGGGATGGTGCTGCTCACAGTGGACTAGGACCTCCCACATCTCGTTAAGTAAGAAAGTGCCCCCACAGAATTGCCTACAGGCTGATCTTGTGAGAGGAAGCTTTTGTTTTTTCCCAATTGAGCTTCACTCTTCCTGATGACTCTAGCTTGTGTCAAGTTGAAAACAGCAACAGCAACAACAACAACAACAACAACAACAACAACAACAAACAAGCCAGCACACAAATTGAGGCCAGATATAGCAAACAGCTACTTAAGCAAGAGGTTCAAACAGAGAGATGTTCCTTTAGGAGAAAAATGGAAAACACTGATAAAAAAGAAAATGGAGACAGACACTACAAAGGGGATAAAATTGGCCTAAAATATACCATTCTTGCTTAAAAATAAGTACTTGCTGCAGTGTCAGTGTTATCTGGGCAGCAGCACTGAGTCTCTCCCTGTCTTCTTCCTACAGGCCTGATTCAGCTGTGACACTTCCCTGTTCCTTCAGTGGACCTATTGCCTTGCAAATTTTTCTCCAGTCATAACCTTCTTTCTGTTGTTAAGGGCACAGAGGAGCCTGGTCAGTTCCGTTCTGGATGGAACACACAGTGACCTGGCTATGAGGCCAAGTACCACAAGCTCCTGTGCAACCCAGAGCTACACTTCTGACACAAAATTCTGACACTGGTGTTTTATACTTATGTTTATGTGTGTGCAGCTGGGTACATGTGTGTGCATGAACACATGGAGGCCAGAGGACAACCTCGGTGTCATTCTTCCTCAGGCACCTTGTTTTTTTTGAGACAGGCTCTTTCACTGGCTTGAAGCCTGCCTATTAGGTTGCACTGGCTGGCCAGTAAGCCTGGGGATCCTCCTGTCTCTGCCTCCCATAACCATTGGATTAGAAGCACCTGCTACAATATGCAGCTTTTTTGTTTTGATTTTGTTTTTCGAGACAGAGTTTTTCTGTGTAGCCCTGGCCATCCTGGACTCGCTTTGTAGACCAGGCTGGCCTCAAACTCACAGAGATCCGCCTGCCTCTGCCTTTCGAGTGTTGGGACTAAAAGTGTGCACCACCGCCAGCCGGCTTCATACCCAGCTTTTTAACATGGGTCCTGGGAATTGAATTTCGGCGTGCTTGTACAGGAAGAACTTTATAAACAGAGCTATCTTCCAGTCACATAGCAGCAACTTCTAAACAGCCTCTGTAAACCAATGAAACTAGAATTTCTCAATAAATCCTAAAGTTCATTATCTTTAACATTTTCCCCCCCAGTCGACAATAGCTCCCCAGGGACAAGCTTCAGGACTCTCTAGCTCAAGGCTGCCAAAATAACAAGAACACAACGGACAACACTGACAGCTGACCCGGCGGTCTGCGTCCGTTGGCTACTGGTCTTTGGTTCTGTGTTTAGTATTTCACTCAACCCTCATGACAATTCCAGGAGTATTTGGTAGGAGACACCAAGGCGCAGACAATTCAAGCAACTTGCCAGAAACCACATAGTTGATAAGCTGCAGAGCCAGGGTTCAAATTCAAGTACTTTACCCACCAGAGCCAGAAGTTACCGGCTACGAAGGGGGAACATCAGTAACTTGTAAGGGCAACTTGTGATGATGCCAAGGCCAAAGACCCAAACCCGTGCAAATGACTGAATGAGCATCAGACACGAGTCAGGAGCCCATGGCCCAAATATTGGTTCTACATTGCCATGCTGACCTTGGCTGATGCTGGTTCTCTGTCCACTAGTTTCCCTAGCTGGTCAGTCTCAGGGTTAAATGAACATTCAAGCCCTTACCAGTTGTTTACACAAAGGCCGGGGTCACCCTGCACTGACTCCTGTACTGAGCACATGAATACCTTCTTTCTTCGACAACCCATCTCGACAATGGGATCGTCAGCCATCAAGCTAGTTACCCCATCTGTGGGAGCCTCAGCTTCCCCAGCTGCATTCAGAATATAATTGCCCAGACTTCAGAGAGTGGAAGTGAAGATCAGAGAGAGACTGGGTCCAGGAGCTGACACACAGCGCTAGCTCCCTAAGCAGCAGCACGTTTATTAGGGTGGCATGGAGCAGAAAGGGAAACCGGGAGGAAGAAAAGACATCTGCAGAGCCAGAAGCCAAAGACTGTCAGACACTGAAATGCCGATGCTCAAGTATCACTAAGAGTATGTCTGCTACAACCTCCGACTCCACACTTTCATACTTAATTCTTGTTCATAAAATGGAGGAAGTGCAACAGGTTTGAGTTAACCATGTGCAGAAGAAAAGTCACCACTGTGATTTACAGACTTCACATCTTACAGATAATAATGATAGGTCCCATTTGTTCTATGCCAGTCCTAGGATAAGCACAATCTACCCTATTCATTTGAGAACAGAGCTGTCTTGGGTCACCTAGGCTAGTCTCAAACTTGTAGTCCTTCTGTCTCAGCCTCCCGGGATTACAGATATGCACACCACACTAGTCCTAGCCCTGTTTTTGTTTTGTTTTGTTTTTCGAGACAGAGTCTCTCTGTGTTAGCCTTGGCTGTCCTGGACTCGCTTTGTAGACCAGGCTGGCCTTGAACTCACATCAATCCAGTTGCCTCTGCCTCTGCCTCCCCAGTGCTGGGATTAAAGGTATATGCCACCACACCTGGCTTGCCCTGTTTTATTTATTTCTTATTTGTATTTTTTGGCTTTTTTTCAAGACAGGGTTTCTCTGTGTAGCCTTAGCTGTCCTGGACTTACTTTGTAAACCAGGCTGGCCTTGAACTCATGGAGACTCCTGCCTCTGCTTCTCAGTGTGCTGCCATAACAGGTGTGCACCACTGCGCCCAAGACACCTATCCCTATTTTATAGGCAAGAGTACAGAACCTAGAAAAGTTTAACTCACTCAAAGCCACAGAGCAACTTAGTTGCCATATCAGAACTCTGTCCCCAATGCTGGTGTCCTTAACTGTGTGGCCAGAAGGCAGGTTGCCTACTACAGTGTCAGCTAGCTCTATAGCAAGGGCCACAAAGTCCCTATTTACCCCAAGACTCTGGCAGCTATGGGAAAATCAGTTTAATTTCCTGGGCCCTGTCGTGATCAAACAGAACGTACTGGATTAGAGTTTTTCAATCCAAGTCTTGTGGATCATTAATCACATTTTTATATCCAGGAGTTAAGAACAAGAGGGGAGTGAGGATCACGAGGAACGGGGAGAGAGTTGAATGCATTCATTAGCGAGCAGACACAGTGGGATCTCAGTTTATTCCATTGAAAAGTCTGACATTCTGACGAGTTTTATATGACAGAAAGATCAAGAGAGCCAGTTAGGGGAGTCAAGAGGAGGCTTGAAGGGTTCACTGGAAGTTGTGTGTGAAGCAGCCACGATGAACATACTCATATTCATCTTGGAGCTTCTTTAGGATGCTGTGGGCTAAGGGAGTAGGAGGAGACAACACGGAAGGAAACAAACTCCTTCCTTTTGAAATGATCAGTGTTATATACAACAAGCACTCCATAGCTGCTCTGAGACCTGAACTCAAAGGGAAACAGACCTGAACATAACTGGCAGGTGCTGGGCCACTGCTGAAGCCATAAGACTATGTCAAGAGTATGTCCCATGAAAGACTTTACTTACCAGGAAAGTAGATCAGAGGGGTGGACATCCTATTGGGACTTTAGGTGAGAGAAGTGTGGGAGAATGGGGAAATAGAAGGATCCAGAGGGTCCTGGAAACCTACAAGAAGAACATTATGATGCATGGATCTGGGTCCTGGGGTCCTTCCTGCTCAAACTATGGCACCAGCCAAGGAAAATTTAGGCAGTAAACTTTGAACCCCTACCCAGACCTAGCCGATGGACAGGACATTCTCCACCGTTGAGTGGTGAATGAGGTCTGACTTTCATACACACTCTGGGGCCCCATTTCTGACCACGTCCCCTTGATGGGGAGGCCTGGTGGCACTCAGAGGAAAGATAACAGGTCACCAAGAAGAGACTCGATACCCTATGAGCATATACAGGGGGAGGAGGTCCCCTCAGTCACTGACATAGGGGAGGGGAGTAGGGGGGGAAGTGGGAGGGAGGAATGGGAGGATACAAGGGATGGACTAACAATTGAGATGTAATATGAATAAATTAATAAAAAAAGAATATGTCAAGAATGCTAGTGATGTCCTTTGTACTCAGCCATCTACTCTGCCATAAGCCGTT
Organism: Acomys percivali; assembly: GCA_907169655.1. Classification (NCBI taxonomy): domain Eukaryota; kingdom Metazoa; phylum Chordata; class Mammalia; order Rodentia; family Muridae; genus Acomys; species Acomys percivali. The sequence goes on along the minus strand of OU015746.1, from coordinate 102,337,093 downwards.
TTCTGCCTCAAGACCCACGCTCTGTTTGTGAACAGCACCCCCCTTCCAGAGGGATAAACACAGGTAAGGCTCCTGCTCACTGTGTCCCACATGCTTGGCTTCTGAACAAAGGTGAGCCGAGGAAGCTAAAGAATTCTTGTTTTCATCAGTAGTGTTGCCCAGGGTCAAGGCAAAGATTGTTTCATGAGTCAACAGCTTAGTACTTAGAGCTCAAAGGATAAAGTGTTTCCACAGGAAGGAAAACAGAGAAAAGAAAATACATACGCACACACACTTCTGTATGCATCTTTGAACTCTCTACATATGATGAGTATTGCATACAGAAAGTATGTATTAAGCTACATGCTGAGAAAATTGAATTCAAAGGAAAACAAGGAGGTGGGGGGGTGGGGGAAGAATCCCTCCCCATTTAAGTCTTTTCTCAGGAAAAGCGACACCCTCAGACTTGGCAGCTGGCCTCCATCTGGAAACACAGAGTGCACAATAACCACGAGCAACTCTTCGCAAAGTTCCATTTTGAAAGCAGGACCTGAGACCGATCCAGGTCTTCTGACCCCCTAGCTTATGATGGTCATGAACGAGCCACACACCACAGGCCACAAAATAACCACCACAGAAGAGAGGCTCAATAATTACTTATTGGATGAGAGAACAACATAAGGAGGTCTCAGAAGACATGTCCAAGGGGATTTCAACATAACTAGACTTACTGGCTGACATTTTAAGAGTTCCAGGGCTAGGGACATAGCTTGGTAGTAGAACCTATGGTTAGCATGTAAGAGGCTACTAGCAAGTCAGAAGGAAGAAATAACAGTTCATGTACTTTTGAACTCAGACCCAGAGTAGCCCATCCCTTGGGCTTCTCTGTGTTTTAAAAGTATTTACTATCCAAATCTCAGACTAAGTTTTTCTCCTGAGAAGTCTTTTCCACATCAACTGAGCCCAAGGACATAGCCCCTCGTTTGAGTTCTAACAAAGCTTATCGCTGTGACTTACTAGTCATATCCTACCAGGTGACATCTGTCAAGGTCACTTGTCATCCTTGCTCTGTAGTGGCCAGAGATTGGTCTCTGACAGTGATGTTTCCAGTTCTCGGGGAGTAGTTTACTGACTACGTCACAAAACCAAAGTAAAAGGATAAATAGCGAGTATATGGTAGAGAGGACTAGCAGACGGACGGCAAGATGGTGTCAAAGGACCTGGTGCTCAAAGTACCCAGCTTTAGAAGTAGACTGGGGAAGCCCCACAGGGCAGCCAGCTGGGGGTTCCAGCTCAGAGTCCCAGGCAGAGAGAGCGTCCTCTCCCTGCATGAGCCTCGAGCTTCTCGTGCCACTGCAGGCATTTTAAGTTATGAGGTAAGCAATAGTAACTCCCATTGGAAGGGGCTTACCTTCTAGCTGTTCGTAAGGACACAGTATTTTAATACTCTTAGCTACTTGCTCTTTTCTCTTTGTTACAATTAAGGGGGGGCAGCCTACTTTAGGAGAAGGAGGGTTTGTTCTGGTCACTGGTTTGGGAGGGCTTGCTCCCAACACCCACTCTCAACAAGCTTAACCAACACGTGTAGGCTTATCAGCATAATGTGCGTTACAATCCTGCAGCCATGGAAGCTCCGAGGGCATCTCTCTACTTGAATCGCCAGAAGGTGTTCTCAGGGAACTAGCCCATGAGAGGGACTTCTGCAGCAAGGACTGACTATGCTCAGATTACCTGTGGACCAAAGCCATTCCTTAATCCTACATTTAACTGATAGTGATCTTCATGCCATTTTCCTACTCGCAGGGAACACCAGTCAGAGGGGAATCTAAGACTCCTGGGGGACCAACAAGGAAGATGCGCTGCCCCTCCAAACACTTCAGGCTGAAAATGAGGAAGTCACTCCAGAAATATTGGCCATGTTAAAGAAAACCGGGCCTAGAGAGAAATGCTCAATCCGACTGTGAGAAAACCCTGACTCCAACACAGAACCCACTCTATGAGACAATGACCTGGCTTTCCCAGCAAATCAGTGGAGAGAGGAAAAAGGAGAGGCTAGAAGAGATATTCAGCATAGCAACATAAAGAAATGGCTGGGCTGTGGTGGGATCCGACCTCTTGGGTTCATTCCTCCATACTGCTTAATACAGGGTGACAAGTCAACTGTGGGAACAGTGAGTTAGGCCATATGGAGGAAGGCATTCCTTGTAGTCCATGTGATTAAGGCGCAATGGCTTGTGTGAAAATATAAAAGGTTCCCATGAGGTTGAGATCTACACCACCGGGCCAGTGAGGGAAGTGGTATGCCACAGGGTTTACTCTAAAATTCCTCAAAGCAAAGTGTGGGAAGAGGCCCGTGATTGTGGCAGCTGGAAGGATGATAACTTCTGGACAGTCCAGGTGGGGGGTACCATGAAGACGGTAGGTAACACTTAGAATCGTCAAGAACAGATGTTAAAAACTGCTGTGACATCAAGAGGCGTCAACATATGCCAATGTAAGTACACAAATACCTTGGCCATTAGGTACAGTTGTGAATTTGCCCCCAAAACTAGTCAAAGGGCAAAAAGATTATCAGCACACTATGATCTAAATAGAGATAAATTCAAAATAACAGACTGGCTGCAAGTACAGGACATACACTATACTTCGTGTACTATATTAAACATTTCTATTCATTATTCTCTTCTAAATAACGCTTTGAGGAAAGAATTATTGTTCCCAAGGCAGGATGAAGAAATCAAGGCAGAGCAGGAAATCCAGGTTGAGGTGGTTTCAGAGCCCTATGACAACAGCCCTGAAATCCCACTGGAAGATGATAGGGGATGCTAACTCAAATGACAGGACATCCACTGGGTGAACACTGGGTGACCATTAACAAGTGCACTTATAAAACTAAGCAATGTGGGGAACTGTAAAGTTTTAATATAAATAATAAAAAAAAGAGTGTGCACGAGAACACATATGAATATACACAAGAAGACTCTGCAGGGGAGAAACAGAGAGATCGTGGCTATGCGAGAAGAAATGTTTGCCAAGCATAGCTGTGTGGGTTTCTTGTTTTATAGTTAAAAATGTAAAGGGAGCTAGGTGTGGTGGACCATGCTGGACTACATAGTGAGACACCATCTAAGAACAACAAAAATAACAACAACACAGGAAGGATGGAAACTGAACCAAAGTGATGCAACTTCTGGGGGGATCCAGGTATCTTGGCAGCAGCACCTTCATGAACACTGTGAAGCATTCGTTTCTCTAATTCCTCGCCTCCCTCACCCGTCTCTCCCTCCTCCTCCCTCTCATGCTTGGCTGTTCTTGGAATCTACAGAAACCAAATGAAGAAATACTGCCTGTCTCCTCCCGCAAATATCTTCCCAATGGCCTGTGCTAGGAATCTACTGGCTTCAATCAGGAACTTGGAATTATCCCCACAGTGTGATGTTTCAGTGTGTGATGGTCTCATTCTACAAGAAGGAAGAAAAAAATCTATGATGGCTGGCTGTGTGACAGAGACTCTGAGTACTGTGTCGTTCCCTCATGGGTCATTTATGACTGGAATGGCTGGGTCCAGCCTGGCACATCCTAGGCATCCCTGCTACTGCCCATCCCCACACCCCACTCCACAGCTCTGCTTCCTACTCCCTCCAGCCTCTGCCTCTCTGCACCCTCCCTAGAGAGGCTTACCTGACATGCTCTGCAGATGGGAAGTGACCCCGATCGAAAGGCTGATACAAGCCCCGTGCTTTCTTTTTTCCATAAATTAATTCCATAAATAGCTCTTGGAAAAAGAGACAAAAAGGGGAGGAGGAAGAGGAAAAGGAGAAAGACTAACTAGACCTCAGGACACTTTTAAATGCCAGAACCACAGCTAATATAATCAACTTTGTTTTATTGTATTTTGTTTGAGGGAGGATTTTACTATGTAGCCCCGGCTGACCTAGAACTCAAACATCTGCCTGCCTCTGCCTCCCAACTGCTGGGATTAAAGGCATACGCCACCATGCTTGGCTAATAATCAACTTTTTATGACAAAGCTTCTGTAGCTGATCTTGGGTCATGATCACCTGTAGAAGGTACTTTTGTTTTTAAAGGCAGGGTCTCATATAGCCTGGGTCAGTCTCAACCTCTATAGTGGAGGTTATGTAGCCCAGGGAATACAGAATTAAGGATTGAACCCATTGCTCTCTATATGCTAAGCTAGCATGCTACCAACTGAGCTACATCCCCAGCCGTACATTTATGAGTCTATGAGGCATTTGCCATAACCTGCCACAAATACACTATCTTAACCTTGAGTAGAGGAAGGGAGGATATTTGGGAGAGAGCCCTTCATTTTCCTTTTTAATGAAAAAAAAAAAAAGATTGTGGGAAAAACAATGAAAATGAAAATGGAAGGATCCAGAAACTGGCTAGAAGATATGAGAGTGAGTGCAGGCGCCCCCACCCTTAGACTCTTCAGGGAGCGGGTAGGATGCCAGTGGGAGATCACAGCAAAGAGGTACTGGCTTTAACAGCTTGTGGACATCAAAGGAGAAAATAACATGAAAGTTTGCTGAACAGAGAAGCTTTAAGTGATTCAAGTTCAAACAGACAATTTGAGGCATTGGGAAGAGAGGAAATTGCAGGGTGCCTGCAAATGGCTGTAGAGAAACAATGCTTAACCATTACATGCCAACAAGAGAAATGCAGACAGAAGGTTAAGTGCACTTGCTGTTCTTGCAGGGGACCCAGGTTCAATTCCAACTCCCATGGTAGCTCACAACCATCCATAACGCCAGTGCCAGGGGACCTGATGCCTTCTGACCTCCCATGGACGTTAGGTGCATATGTGGTGAATATATATACATGTAGGCAAAACAGTCATACTCATAAAATAAGATAAATAAAAGAATAAAATAAAATGGAGATGTGTTGCTGTTATTTTTACTTTGATGGGAGAAGGAGCATTGTTGTTTTTATAAGAAATAGCAGACAGGACTAGTAAGAGAGTAGGGCGTGGTCATATCACTAGCAGTCAGTGTGTCTGAACCACTTTCTAGGGACAGCATTGAGCTGAACACTTAAAAATGTCTCTTAAGCCAGGCAGTGGTGGCACACACCTTTAATCGCAGCACTTGGGAGGCAGAAGCAGGCAGATTGCTGTGAGTTTGAGGCCAGCCTGGTCTACAAAGTGAGTCCAGGACAGCCAAGGCTACACAGAGAAACCCTGTCTCAAAAACCAAAAAAAAGTCTCTTATTTTCTTTTATATTCATACTTTCTCCTTCCCTTGTGTGTGTGTGTGTGTGTGTGTGTGTGTGTGTGTGTGTGTGTAGCGTGGGTATCACAGAGTATAGATGCAGACAAGAAGACAGCATCAGACATTGGTCCTTACCTACTACGTTTTATTGAGACAAAGTAAAGCTTCTGGGGAGTGTATCTCCACACCCACCTCCCCTTAAGTGTGCTTGGATTGCAGGTGATGCCACCATATCTGCCTTGACATGGGTCACAGGGATTCTGAACTCGGTCCTCGCACTTGCACTGCAGGCTGTTCCCTATCAACCCAAACGCCCATCTGCGAAAAAGAATGGGGAACATGGCCAAGGTTGCGTCTTCATATGGCCGCAATGGAAACTGCAGGAGATGACCCGTGCATGGCATAAGGTGCATACACAGATATAATGTGCATATACACCATCAGTATTTGGGTCTACTCCTGGCATAGCTGAGACAGCAGCCTGGCACTTCATTTACCAGGACTTCTGTACTGCATGCTGCACCTCTCACCAACTACAGAAAAGCCATGCGTGTAAAGGGAGGCATCACATGCTGCATACAAAGGTACCGCCTTCAGATCTGCACCTACTTTGTGACCTTGTTCTTTTCCCAACCAGCTGTTGGTAGTTAAGAAGGCATCGTGCCTCTTCATATCTTCCCCTGCCTGGATGTGGTATTAGATTCTGATTACAGGACAACAACTTTTCCGACAAATTCCATTAGACTCTCTGAAAGTCACCATCAGGAACAGGCGGTAGCATCAAGTTGCTGGTTAGTTCTATTTTTGTAATGCTGGGGACCAGGGAGCTGACACGAGCTGACAGAAGTCCTAGGTGATCACGGGTCAGCCCTGACTCTTTGTCTCTTGCCTTAACAAAGTTCGGCTGCTCTATTCTCTTCCTTCCTCCTTGAGGAACTGGAAAGTCAGAAATGGTATTTAAGAATGTTGACCAAGCCGGGTGTGGTGGCGCACACCTTTAATCCCAGCACTCGAGAGGCAGAGGCAGGCAGATTGCTGTGAGTTAGAGGCCAGCCTGGTCTACAAAGCAAGTCTAGGACAGCCAAGGCTACACAGAGAAACCCTGTCTCGAAAAACAAAAACAAAAACAAACAAACAAAAAAAGAATGTTGAGCAATTTCTGCTGCAGTGCATTGCGGGACCTTGGCTCCTCCTCCTTATAATGGCGCTATAGTTTTCTTTTGGAAAACCCCTAAATTCTCAGGGGTTGTGGCTTTAGTGAGGCCAAGGACACTTTGTGTCCCTTTGGAAGATACCTGTATTTTAGATGCATGCAGTCAGCAGCTGCATCCTTCTGGAGTCACAAAAACTAGGTTTGGAATTTTTATTTTATTTTATTAATTCATTCATTTTACATCTCAATAGTTATCCCCTCCCTTGTATCCTCCCATTCCTCCCTCCCTCCTGCTTTCCCCCTACTCCCCTCCCCTATGACTGTGACTGAGGGGGACCTCTTCCCCTTGTATATGCTCATAGGGTACCAAGTCTCTTCTTGGTAGCCTGCTATCCTTCCTCTGAGTGCCACCAGGCCTCCCCATCCAGGGGACGTGGTCAAATATGGGGCACCAGAGTTCATGTGAAAGTCAGTCCCCAGTCTCCGCTCAACTGTGGAGAATTTTCACAAGGGAGAATCAGACAAGAAAATCCTCCAAAGGCAGGAAGTCGCGCCACAAGTGACCATCTTTCTATCAAGACGAGGGAGACTATACATGAGAATGAAAGCAACAAAAATAAAAATAAATGCAAAAAGCTCAAGAAAGAGATTCTTAGGAAAAACGAGCACCTGGATCCAGCCATGCCTGAAGCTGATGCGTCACATACTTTTCTGTTACATAAACATAAATTGTCTTTTTGCTTCAAGGAATTTGAGTTGTGTCTCTGTCACTTGTAATCGGAAGTTTTGGTTCAAAGACATTAAAAAGAGCGGCTGCTGTACAAGTACTTCCTTCTTTCCACCTTGCATTATTCAGGGCTTGTATTATATATCTGCATCTTGTGAAAGGAACTTTTATCCTCCTGGCTCAATTGTCTGGGAGGCTTAACTTCCTCCTTCTGCTAACTGAGGCCTAGTCCTGGAAGCTTCTAGCCTCCGTACAATCTAACATGGCCTAGAATGTTTTCAAGCTCTGAGATTTACTGCTTAATCAGCTCACCCTTACTTGTTCTTTCTGAGCTCTTGACGGTGACTAATTTAATCTGGCTTCCTTCTCCACCCAGAATTGCTCTCCTTGACCTCAAACTAATTTAGCAATCTTCTTTAATCTGGCTTCTCCTCATTTTCTGGTTTGTTCCATCTTCACCTGAGTTCTCTCTCTGTAACTCATCTTTCTATTACTGTCCTAGTAAAACTCCCTCCTCTCTCTGTAAAACTGCCTCTTAAGCAGCTTCCCTTTCCTCTCCTCTGAGAGTTGGGTGTGTCCTATTTGGTTAAATCTTCTCTAATTCGTCACCTCTTATGCCACTCAATTAGACATCACTTTCAAACATGGGTGCTTCCTTCTACAAATTAATTACCTTTGTTTGGGATTAAAGGCATGCTCTATGCCAGGCTGGCCTTGAACTCAGATCTGCTTGCCTCTGTCTCCTGGATTAAAGGCATATTTGTATTCCAGCTGGATCACACAGACCTAGGTTTTTAAGTGTGATCTCTTGCCAGAACAACCATGTTCTGAATTAATGTTCTACATCTCGCTTCCCTGTACAATGCACACCACACTGGGATTAGAGTTGAAGCTGCCAGATTCAGCTTTTATAAGGAGGCTAGGCTGAACAGGTTCCTGTGTATGACTTTAATGTGGTACAATTGCCATCTTTTTGGGACCTGTGGGGTCACAGCTGTAGCCGTGAGTAGGAAGTCTACAGGGAGAGCTGCCTGGTTTCTAGGCAAGGGTGGGTTTCATGGGTCTTTCTCACCTTACCTAAGTTGGTCCCCTGGTTCCTGATTCTTGCCTGTCCAGTGCATGACAGACACAGGGCCCACACTGAGCCCAGGCTGTTCAAAGCCCACAGCTGGACACTGGGACCTCCACTCATGTGTCTAACTCCATGGCTGATATGAGGGAGAAATAAAATTTCCTTCAGGAGGCAACATAATCACAGAACTCAACAGTCCATATCTCAGAGCTGCCTCACTTCTCTTTAGAAACGGCATTCCAAGTTGTCTGTGCTTTTAAGTCTCCAGTTCTCACAAGCCTGCAGCTGAAACACTGAGCTCTGTAGCTGCAGGTCAGGCTGCAGCGAGGCCTGGCCTTCAGCCTCATCAGTGAATGACTGCAGGAAGAGGAATCTGTATCCCATCTCTGAGGCAGGCGCTCACCACATGTCAGCACCATAACCATGCCCACCGAATCTCAGCCCAGCATAGGACAACAGGCCAGGCCCTAAATGACAGACTTCAGAGTTAATGGCACATTGCAATGGCCTATGAGGAAAACACTGAAGTCATTCATTTTACAGGAGTGGAGGCATCATCTGCTCAGGGCCACAGAGACGGTAAGCAAGAGAGGTGGGATTTGAACCCATGTAAGTGTGGCTCAAGTGTACGTTCAAAATCACAGTGCTACACTGTGTCTTGGGTGATGGCGGTGGTGGACCCGATGGTAAGGGCACTCGTGGTGGTAGTGGGGATTCTGTGGGCGGTAGTGATGGCATGATGGGGTGGTTGTAACGGTGGGAGCTAGAGGTAGTGGTGATAATGATGGCACCATCTCCCTGGCCCTGGGCTAAGTATTTACCATGTACTACTACATCACTTCAATCTTCTAGCCGGTTCCACCAGCTTCACATGGTCCATCTGTTCCTCTTCACTTGGTTTGGCCCCCACCAACCTATCCAAGCCCAGTTGGCTGTCAGCTGTTCTTGGGACCAGTACAATCAATACTCTGCTCGCTGGCCTTAATGCACAAACGGCATCTATGCAAGCTTCCTGCGACTACAGCCAATGGAGTCTTCTATTTTATTTTCTAAATCAATATATAAAGCAACAGGTTTCCTCACAGCATTGCCATACATACTTGGCTTAATCCTCTTCTGCTTCTGCCCTGCAGCTCTCTATGCCCTGCTTTACCCTTCCACAGCAGAACTCCTCTCTCCACTTCCACGTCTCATGCATTCTATTACCCTCCCCACTCCCTTCCTTACTTGGAACTTCTTTCCCTCCTTTCCAAGGCTCATTTCTAGTTTCCAACCCACACTCACTCCCCCATAGGTATATATACATAAAAACAATTAGCTGGCACCCACATAAGAGAGAAAGCATATGGTATTTGTCTTTCTGGGTAGGGGTTACCTCACTTAGTATAATAATTTCCAGTTTCATTCGTTTTCCTGAAATTTTTGTTTTTTCTTTACAGATGAATAAGATCTCATTTTGCATAGGTGCCATGTTTTCGTTATCCATTCACCTGTTGATGGACATCTAGGGCTTGCTCCATTTCTTTGCCACTGAGAATAACCCAGCACAAACCACGGATGTGCAGGTATCGCTGTCGCAGGATATAGAGGCCTTTGGGTGTGTGCCCAGGAATGGTAGAGCTGGGTCATATGGTCGTTCTATTATAACCGTCACCCTTGCCGAAATCCTTGCCAGCTTCTACTGCGCAAATCTTAATTTCTTGCCACAAGGGACAAGGCCCAGCACAGGACCTGGTCACACCTGCCTCTCGTAGCTCCTGCTTCTCTCCTCTTTGCCCTCTGCTCAAGCGCTTCCTCTTTTCTTCTTTGGATGCATCCAGGACAGAGGGCTTCTATGGCTATCTGCATAGCCCCTCATGGCTTTGTAGGTCTGGCTCCTTTTTCTCTGAAGGTGCAGGCTTAGGGTCCCTTCTCACAGATCTGGTAGATCCCTAGCTCCTGCTTAGTGCCCAGTGTCTCGGCCTACCCCACCATTACCCGAAGCCTAGACTGCATCCAGTGACTCCAAGGCTCTGCATAGGACAGCGCTGGGCTTGTCCCTTGTGTTCCCTCTTTCATTAAGCTACCCCTCAAAGAACAGAGCTCAATGCACATTTACTGATGAGACAGCGGAGGCATCTCATGGATTCTTCTCAAGGGCACAGCTTTAAAAGCGAAGCAACAACCTATAACTCCAGTAATGCATCTGAGCTAGTCTGGCTCCTCTTAGCCCCCATGTGATCATGTCTGTGAACCAGACTGGCCACCCCTTTCTCTGCATTTCAGTGTTATCTTTACCTAAAATAAGAAGTTAGAAAGATCTTCTATGACTTAAAGGACATCTGGAGCAAAAAGCTACAGACTAGGGCTGACAAATTTCCCTCATCAAAGGCAAGTAACCCACATTTTGGACTTATAGGTAGTGTAGTGTTTGTTATACTTATTCAACTCTATGGATGCATCACAAAATCAGCCATTGGCATTCTGTCAATAACAGAATGTGGTGTGTTCCAATAAAACTTTATTCACAAAAGCAGACAGTGGTGGGGGCTGGAGAGATGGCTCAGAGGCTAAGAGCACTGGCTGCTCTTCTAAAGGTCCTGAGTTCAATTCCCAGCAACCACATGGTGGCTCACAACCATCTATAATGAGATATAGCGCCCCCTTCTGGCGTGCAGACATGCATGTAGGCAGAATACTGTAAAAATAATAAATAAATAAATATTTTTTTTTAAAAAAAAAGCAGACAGTGGCTAGATGTGGTGGCATACTCCTTCAAGCCAACATTCAGAAGGCAGAGGCAAGCAGATCTTTGTGAGTTTGAGGCCAGCCTGGTCTACAGAGTGAGTTCCAGCCAGGACAGGGAGGATGTCAGACTTGACTCATGGGTAGGCCCTTGTACCAACTAGGGATGGAGGGTGTAGTTATCTCATGCGCTGTCCATTCTCAAGTCCTGCTCACTGGAGGTGGCCTTCTCTTCTTCTTTCCTAACAGAAGCAATTAGGAATAATCGGCATTTTTGAAAGGCCAAGGTCTTCTCTCCAGTTCCACAGTAACCAATCACCATATTCTCAGAAAAAGAAATGACTGATTGTTGGGTTTTTGTTTGTTTGTTTGTTTTCTGGACCTAACTCCAGCAGGCTTTAGATGAATGTGGCAGTCAGGGGATCTCCAGCACCAGGAAAGGAAGGCTGTGTCCAGGCTCAGGCCTGGGGATGAGTTGCTGAGAGAACCCTGACATTAATACCGAATCAGTTAGTATAATGATGACTTTGATCAACAGCCAATATGGGGAGGCCATACAGACAAGGGCCCTGGCATCCAGAGGGTCTGAGAAGGCAGGTCAAGCTCTGAACTGAATGAGAAACCTCCCCAATCCCCCCATAACCCCAAAGATGAGACCCAGGGAGTACTATCTGCTAGCCACATCCCCAACCTAGATGATGCTTTCAACTCGCTCACAGCTCCGTAATTTCTGCTGTCCTTGCTCACATCCCCATCTTCTCAGCTGTACCTAAGCCTTCTATATTTGCTATAGTTTTTTTTTCCCTGAGAAACTTAAAGATATCATACTAAAGTACTAAAATACTATAGGTGATTGAATGAACACACCATCCTTACCATCTAGAAATAGTAACTCAACATTTTGTTAAATTTGTTTCTAGTAGAGTTTAAAATAATGATAATGATAATAATAATAATAATAATAATAATAATAATAATAATAATAATAATAATAATAATAAACATTTTCTGTGCAGCTAATTACCCCTTACCCCAATCCCAGTGGCAACTACTACTGTCCTATGAGGGTTGATCACACATTTTGTAAGCCCACTTATCATGACATTACAAAATGCATGTGACATAAAAATCATTTAAGATGACAGACATCTCAGCTGGGTGTGGTGGTGTACATCTGTAATCCCAGAACTTTGGGAGGGAGAGGTAGGCAGATCTCTGTGAGTTCGAGGCCAACCTGATCTACAAAATGAGTGCAGGATAGCCAAGGCTACACAGATAAACTCTGTCTCAATAAACAAACAAACAAAAAACAACAACAACAAAAAGACAGACATCTCATTCTAAAATATGTAATTCCGTGGTGATTAGTATATTATACTGTTGCACAGCCACTCACGCCAATACTAGAATATTTCCAGCATACAAAAAAAGAATACCTAAAAAATATACATCTAGAATCTTAGCACTTGGGAAGCTGGGGCAGGCCTATGCTGGACAATCTATGTCAACACTCACAGAATATCTAAGCTTTTCTAGCTCACACCCTTGGCTTAACCCAATGCTTTAAGTTTCATCCATGTTCTGGAAGGCAACCAAGGGCAACAGCAGCAGTCTATATTATTTTAAGGGGGGGTCTCTTGGACTTCCCAGACCAACAACTCAAAGGGAGGTTTCCCATGTGGCACTAGGGATTTTTTAGCTATTCTATGGCTCTTGTAAAGTGCATTCTTGCCCCAAGTAGTGTAACTTAATTTTTAAGCATGCACGCGCGCGCGCGCGCGCGTGCACACACACACAATATTATAAATCTAGCCAACTACCCATGGCTAGTGAGGTCATGGATCCTAGGAGGATCCAACTACTGAGACTTTCCTAAATCTGTATAATTTTTAACTGCATTCTAAATATTTATCCTTATACCCACAGCCAAGTATAGCTCTCACCCTTTATCCAAGAAATTTCTTTTTGCAGCAGACATAGGCCATTACAAAAGGTCACAACTGGTTAAAATGCAGAGAAAACTAACTGTGGGGTTCCTAGCTCCAGCTAAAACATCTACAACACAATCCTTCTACATAAGACTCAGAAACATTGTGGGAGAAGAAACAAAGATTGTAAGAGACAGAAGATCAGGGCACCTGCCATATATGTGCTATAAAATGATGCTTTCACGGGCTGGAGAGATGGCTCAGGGGTTAAGAGCACTGGCTGCTCTTGTAGAGGACCTGGGTTCGATTCCCAGCACCCACATGGCAGCTCACAACTCTCTGTAGTTCCAGTTCCAGGGGATCTGACACCCTCTTAAAGCCATGGCATGTATGTAGTACACATATATGCCAATTATCAATACACTTAATAAAATAAAACAATTTAATTTTAAAAAAGCATGTTTTCAGGAGCCTGACAGATGGCTCAGTAGTTAGGAGTGAGTACTGCTCTTGAAGAAGACTCCAATAGAGTTCCCAGCATCCACACTGGGCAACTTAGAGCTACCAGCAACTCCTCCTTATCAGGTGTTCAACACCCCCGGCCTCTGGCACCACCACACGGACAAACACAATATTAAAAGTGAAATAGATCAGGTTTTTAAATGAGGGTTTAATAATCTTTATAATTTTATGGTTTTCTGCAGATCTATATAATGTTAATATGATGAAGAATTTGAAAGATGAGCCAGGTGTGGTAACCCACGCCTTTAATCCCAGTACTCGGGAGGCAGAGGCAGGTGGATCACTGTGAGTTCGAGGCCAGCCTGGTCTACAAAGTGAGTCCAGGACAGCCAAGGCTACACAGAGAAACCCTGTCTCAGGAAAAAATTTTTTTGAAAAATGTGAAAAATAAATGTAGTAGGATGTTTTATGCAAAGACAAGGTGGTTATATATGAGGATTCTGGGTCCTCTTTTCATATGTTCATAACCATAGCACTGTTTTTTGTCTGTTTGAGTCATGATCTTTCTGCCTTAAGTCTTCCTGGTGCTGGTATCCCAGGTGCATACTACCAAGCTGGGTTTGATTTTGTTGTCTTAAGTAGAGGTGCTTTAAACTTTCTCCACACATGATCCGTGTGTGTGTGTGTGTGTGTGTGTGTGTGTGTGTGTGTGTGTGTATGTGTGTGATGCATATGTTCAAAGCTGTGATTTTAAAAATAAGTGTACCCCTATATTAAAACGAAACAACTTAAAGACATATGAAGGCTCAATCTTAGGCAAACTCGTTTTGTTTCAAAGTAAGAGTTCATTAATTATTTAATAGCTACTTTTTATTTCCAAAGGTCGAGACCACCTACCAGGCCCATGTTGTTCCCTTGAAAGAACTTACAAGCCGGGGTGTGGGGGAGTGGGGGTGGGTGTTGGGAGGCTTTTCTCCTATTTCACAGGGACAGCCCCCCATGAGGTATAGCACATGCAAGCTGGAGGGCCGAACTGGAGTAAGGGCAGTGCCCTGTGGCTGAGTCACCCACAACTCACCTTAACCTCTGGAAGCAAAGACCAGAAAGGTGGAACCACCCACCTGCACATGGGCTTCCTGTTGGGGGTTAGGGGGAAGATTTCTCTTATTTAAAAAATGCTTTAAACTTTTATTTCCTCAGTTTCCCTATAGGAAGGAAACTGGCCTGCATTAATTTCCTCAATTTTCCATAAGGGAGAGAAAAATATCTTAAATCCACGGCCCGATCTATCTTTCCACAGGGAGGAAAGTCCTGCCACTTGGGAAAGCTGATGGTGTTGGGGTAGCATCTCTGCGGCAGCAATGCCCTTCCTCGCACAGCTCCATGGGCAGAGGTGCCTACTCACATGCACGCAGCAGGAGACAAGAGCCTCCTTCACTGGCCTCTCCTCCTGAGGCTGCAGGACCAGGCTAGGAGCAGGCTGGAAACCAGGAGCTTGATTTGCCTGTCACCTTCTCCCTGTGGACACTGCAAGGACTCCTCCGTACTTTCTTTGCACATGGGGGCTCCCTGTGAGCTTCAATTTATTACAATTCTTGAGGAAATGGGAAATAATCGGGAGCCACTTTCGATTAAAAATTGCTTCCAAAACATTATAAATCACAGCATGGGATGATTTTAATTAGCAGCCTTGAGTACTTGTTCGCTCATTCGGCAATGTACTCGCTCAGTGAGTGGTTCACTCACGCACAGAGCCCCCACATAGCTCAGACACAGTCCTGTGTCTGGGGGATGCCAGTGTGGCTTCAACTCAAGCCAGTTCCAAACAGCCTCGTAAGACAACCAGACATTATAAAAAAGATGTCATGGACGGGTCAGCGACAATGGGAGAGGATGGATTTATGGCAGTCTTTTCTCTCTCTCTCTCTCTCTCTCTCTCTCTCTCTCTCTCTCTCTCTCATTCTCTATGCAAATACCATGAATGTGTCCCTTTCAAACACAGACTTTGCAGAAAGCATGCTTTACAGGAACGTGAATAGTCAGGAACCAACTCAGAACATGAAAAGACTGATCCCTGCATTCAAGAAGAGCTAAGGTAATAGGCACTTTTTTTAAAAAAAGTGCTGGTGACCAACCTTAGAGTTCCTAGTAGGCCGGCATGTGCTCTACCACTGAGCAACATGCCTAGTCCCTCAAGTAGACTTTACTTACAAGGAAAAAAGGAAGAAGCCCAGAACCCAGACACGTCTCACCTCTGCTACCTCACACTACGTAGAGCACAGCTAACCGAGCTTGTGCCCTGCGCTACAATCCCTTTGGCAGGTTGGCTGCCCACTGAAATTAGCCTTCCGTTTTTAATTGACCGGAAAACCTGCCAAGAAGTTTGGCCTGACAGTCCATCAGGCAGAAAACACGATGATAGAAGATGGTCCAATAATTACCAGTGAGAACTGAAGACGGTAACCGCTCATGAAACAGGTTATTTTGTGAAGCTATGTGAAGCTGGAGGGCAAAGAATGCTGTGTGGGGCAGATCCTGTGGGAGCCTGCCCCCTTGTAGGCCCTCCGTGCCAAGGCCTTCACCTTCAGTAGATGAGGTCACACGACACTGTAACAGGCCCTGACAAGTCATTCCCTGCTAGGAGTCAGTAGTTCACCTGACAAGGCTTAGCTCTTACATCTAAACCCACCCAGCATGTTACCATGTGCACAGAACCATGTTAACAGCAGGACCTCAACCTCAGAGCTCAAGCTTTCTCTAACATCGAGCTAAGCCTGTGCCTCAAAAACGCTATTGACTGTTGAGACAGCAACCAAGCACCATCCAGCGTACAGTGTGGACTCAGCGATTCTACTCTCTGGAATATAACTTGTTGCATGTGTACAAAAGTACATCTATAAAACTGATCATCCCAGGGCAAATTTTATTAAAAAATATAGAAATTTGTTAAATATGCTTTATCAGCTAAAATAACTATAAACGATTATATCATGTGGCCCTTAAAAGTAGCACATAGGAAAAACTTTTACATTTCTCTGATTTTTCTACGGTAGGTCAATATATTTGTAAGACTGAAAAACCACTGTGAGGTAAGAGAATATCATACAGATGTGCAGCAAGTAATAATTTACACTTGAAAATATAATGAATGCTCAGTACAAATCTCATATAAGACAGATATTCACTTCCACATTTTTAGCTATTAAAATCTAGATTCTTTTATCTGAGTTATGATTGACCTTCTCAGTGTCTTGTTTTTTACTTTAAAAAGCAAAACAAACTCTCAAACTGGGAGATAAGGCATTAAACGGCGTGGGGGAGGGGTGTTATAAAAGCAAAGGAGTAATGTGAATCCAGGGGCTTATCAAGAGGCAGCTTTCCTCTCATAGCTCCAAAGAGCCCTGGGGCATGGTACAGCATCTGTCAGGAAGTGTTGGCTCAGTAGAGAGGTGAAGGGTTCTGCTGTGGGTACAGGAAAACAATATCTGGCATTGGCCAAGGGAGAGAAGCTAAAAACTACAATGGGTGGCCTGAGGACGTAACTGATTAGGTTCCTGGGTTTGCCAACAGAACACTGACAATCACAGTGAATGTTCCCCAAAAGACAAACGACCACTTGTGCAACCTGCTTCAAAAGGCAGAACAATTCAGGATCTATTCACGTAACTAGGTGAAACTGCAAGCTTGGATAGGCAAAATTTAAAAGCAGGACTTTTATATATGTTTGTGTAGTAAGAATGTAAGAGTAAGAACATAGGGTGTGTGTGTGTGTGTGTGTGTGTGTGTGTATGTGCGTGTTGTAGTTGTTTTTAAATTAGATAGTTTGAGACAGGATCTCACCACGTAGCCCAAGTGGGCCTCAAACTTGTAATGCTCCTGCTTTAGCCTCTCAAATGCTGAGAGTCTAGGTGTTGCATCATGCTACTTGGGTTAAACTTTTAGTGTATTTGTAAAAAATATTTATCTATTATTTATACAGTATTCTGCCTGCATGCATGCCTACACACCAGAAAAGATCACATTGTAGATAGTTGTAAGCCACCATGTGGTTGCTGGGAATTGAACTCAGGACCTTTGGAAGAACAGACAGTGCTCTTAACCTCTGAGCCATCTCTCCAGCCCCCTAACTTTTAGTTTTTTTTTTTAAAAAAAAAGAATGTTCAGCTATGAGTTTGAGGTCTGTCTAGACTACATAATGAGTCCCTGTCTGAATGAGTGAGTGAGTGAATGAATGAATGAGCGAATGAGTGAATGATTAAATAAGATGAATGTGTAGTAAAGTCTCAATAGAGTCTTTCATAATCTGAGTAGTAAAATACTGACACCCTCTTCTTGATTGTGATAAATGTGTGGTGTGGGGAGCTGGGCAAAGGTACTCAGAAGTCTCTGAACTCTCACTTTGGCTGCAGCTTTTCTCGCTTTGGCGTCTACAGATATCTTAAGATGAGAGTGGGTGTCTGAAACACATAAAAGTAACAAAGCAATGATGGATGAAGTCCTGGCTGTCTAATCCTGAGATTCTGTATCCCCTACCCAAATCCTGGGCAGCCTGGACGATGGCATTCACTGGCTGGGTTTGCTTGCAGCCTCTCCCCATTGCACGAATCCATTGGGACCAGAACACCTTCAGAGTCCACACTCACAGCAAAGGACCACGGTGCCACCACCGCTGCCTCTCCTCTCACTTGAAGCAGGAAGAAAGTGACCCTGGTTGCTAGGTTTGCAAACGGGGGATGGAAACAGTGTGACCCTTCACCCCTCAGGATCTCAGGACTCTTAGGCCCGGAAACTCCCATTCTCACAGGAAGCCTTCCTGGGATGACCTCAACCACCAGATCATAGGCATTATCTCATCCTGGTGTGTCATCCTCTGCATTTCCCTTCATGATGCTAAAAGGAAATGAGGGAAGAGACACACAGCTCCTGCAGCCCACCTCGTGTTGAGGTGGACATCCCTAGCGCTTTAAGCCACTACTTTCCCCTCTTTTCTTTCCTCCTTCCAGAATGTCATTCTTTCCTTCCTCCTCTTTCTCCTTTTCTCTACTCTCCTTTTCTTTTGTCTTTTTCTTCTCTCTAACACTACATTACTTTCAGCCCCTCTTTGCCTATTGGCTTTGTTTCCAAACAAGGTGACGCTATGTAGCCCAGACAGACCTGAGCTCCTGGGCTCAACTAATCCTCCAGCATCAGACCCCAGAGTAGCTGAGCTTACAGGTCTATACCGTTGTACCCTGCAGGAGTATTGTTTTTTTTTTGTTTTGTTTTTTTTTTTTTTTGAGACAGGGTTTCTCTGTGTAGCCCTGGCTGTCCTGGACTCGCTTTGTAGACCAGGCTGGCCTCAAACTCACAGCTATCTGCCTGCCTCTGCCTCCCCAGTGCTGGGATTAAAGGTGTGCGCCACCACACCCAGTTCAAAAGTATACTTTTAAAGACCACTTGAGGCTTTTGCTGTTATACTTAATGGAAAAGACAAAACAACAAAATCCAACCATGCAAAACATCTGGGGAAGCCAGACAACAATTGTCAACAACAAGGGCTTGGGGGGAACAATTCAGGAGGCTGCAAATATTTACTGTATGTCCCTCGGCGTGTTTATCATTCAATGCTGGAGCAAAACAAATATTTGTTCCCACAGGCTCCCGAGTGGCAGAGCCAGTAAGGCGGAGAAACGCTGTCTACAGCAGTTCCCACAAGGCACAGATAAGAAGGTTGAGTCTCCAAATGTGCCCGCGTGCTGAGCATCTGCATTTAAAAATACCTTGATCATAACACACATTTCCGAGCACAGTGCACTGTTTATCCATCTTGCCCCTCACACAGGGTTAGTGCTGTGTGTTTGACGAGGGATTCACCTCAGCACTTGGAGGGAACATCGTGAGCAATTGGTAAAAGCCCTGATGAGATACCGGCAGGGAAGCTCTGCCCTGACTCATGTTTCCGGGGACTAGGCCAGTGTATCCCACTTTAAAGTTGGGAAGACCAGTAGTACCCCTGGATGGCTGGAACAGCGAACAGGCATGGATTCAGAAATTTACCTAAAGACATTAAAAAATTCTTTATATTTTTAGTTGGGTCTGTAAGCATGCAGTTACCCAGAAGGCTGAGGTGAAGAATTATAGCTTTAAGCTATGGCTGGGCAGAGCAATCTCAAAGCTAGCCTAGGTAACTTAGTGAAACCCTGTCTGAAATATTTAAGAGGTTTAAAAAAAAAAAAAAAAAAAGGATGAGGATACAGGTCAGTGGCAGTGTGCTGGCCTGTGTGAGGCCCTGGGTTCAATTCCCAGTACTGCCATTATAACTACAATATTTATTTAAAATACATAAAATTATTTTCCTGTTTAAAAAAAGATTTACAAAAGCTTTCTCTTCTAAGGTAAAAATTCAAGGATGTTGTTTTATTAAATCTCACAGTTGGGAAGATTTGTTGAGATAGGAAAGTTTTTTTTTTTTTTAAGTATAAGATTAAAATAAGATAGTTCATACTATATACAATACAAGTCCAAAGAAAGCCTGTAGCCCCAGCATGTATCCACTCGACTCCAAGGATACTTAAGTCAGCACTCTGGGGTATAAGTTGGTAAAAAGCCCTTCTCTTTGCTCACTCACACAAGTACCACCATCACGCAGCTGTTCTGTTCAAGTTCAGGGTAAAACACAATGGCCAACAATCATGACCTCTTGACATGCCCACTGTATATTTCCTCAATGAGAGAATAAGAGGGAGGAGCCACTCATGGCTGGAGTCCTGCCCACAGCAGCCACAGAAGAAAAAGGACCAGTCGCTCAGACAGACATTTTAAAGAGGTGGCAAGAACCTGCTGGCTCCCTCTGCAGCCACCGCGGGCTGCAAGAGCATCTCTGCATCCTCTTATTGGACACAACTTACCCAGCTCACTGCCATCGACTGTGCGTGACTCCTGCTCCGACTTTTCCCATCAAGTTGCTCACTCCTGGGTGAGTGACTAAGTGAACCCCACCTTCCTGCTCAGCGTTAGCGCACAGGCACCACAGGCACCCCACAGCTTGTATTTCATACAAAAATGGAAACATAAGCATCTACAATCTGAGGAGACGTTTCCAAGGCTTTAGTTACATAGTTTCAGACTCAAAGATCTCACCCCTGCAAAGACCACTTAATTACAGAAATTCTTGGGTATGCTTCTGAACATTTCATAGGAGCTATGTCATCACTCTGACTGCATGGTTTCTGTTTTTCAGTCATTGGATTGATTTGAAATGGGTTCCTCCACAAATTACAGCCAAAGTTTCATTTAAAAAATAGAGCAAGCAAGCTGGGCGTGGTGGCGCACACCTTTAAGCCCAGCACTTGAGAGGCAGAGACAGGCAGATCACTGTGAGTTCGAAGCCAGCCTGGTCTACAGAGTCTAGGACAGCCAAGGCTACACAGAGAAACCCTGTCTTGAAAAAAACAATAACAAAACAAAACAAAAAAATGGAGGAAGTAAAACAAACATATATATGTATATATACATGTATATGCATATGTACACACACACACACACATACACACACACACACACACACACACACACACACACAAATGTAAAACCCACACACAGTTTCTAAATTAAATGAAATTGAGCATGAACGCAACAGCTAATGATAGTATCGTCTACGGAGGGCATACAGGGACAACATATTTACAAAGGAACCTTTCCTTTTGCCAACATTTTGTAAGGTACATTTTTATAGCTATGAGGCAATTTTCACAAAGACTAAGAGATAAGGATTTCCAGAAAGCCTGTTTTGACTGGAAAAAAACGAAGAAGGCTCACTCTCCACGTCTTCGGTTAGTGGAGGAAACTAAATTCAAACTCAGTTCAAAGTCTGAACCCATCAGGGCTGTGGCTTCTTAAGTGCATTCCAGGCACTGTAAGCCACATGTGAGCTTTGTATATACTTACATTTCCATGGATATAAGTGTGTGTTGGAGTGTATTATTATTGTTGTTGTTGTTTTTCAAGATACGGTTTCTCTGTGGGGACCAGCTGTCCTGGAACTCCCTCTAGACCAGGCTGGCCTCAAACTCCCTCAAACCTGCCTCTGCCTTCCTAGTACTGAGATTAAAGG
Source organism: Acomys percivali (assembly GCA_907169655.1). Taxonomy (NCBI): domain Eukaryota; kingdom Metazoa; phylum Chordata; class Mammalia; order Rodentia; family Muridae; genus Acomys; species Acomys percivali. The sequence goes on along the minus strand of OU015746.1, from coordinate 102,315,722 downwards.
TGTGTGCCACTACCACCCAGTGAGTGTGTGTTTATTTTAGTGTGGATTAAAATTAATTATGCAACTAGCATGTCCAATGTGGATTTTGTACACAATCTAGTAAGTATTGCATCTGTTAAACACTTTCAAAGAGCTTGGGGGGGAAATGGTCCAGTTCTCCTAAGGTTTAAGGGATCTGGATTGTGAGGGATGGAACCCATGCAGCCTGTCACACTGGTCTCCACAGAATGAGTGAGGCAGCCTGTTGAAGGAGCCCTATTAGGCGTCTGGAACCTGGTATTTTGCACTCTGAAGAGCTTTTCAACTGATCTTCTAACTTGACTCACTCTTTGCCTTTTTATCTTTCCACAACACATACACCCACACACACACACACACACACGTCTGGAAGGTTACCTAACATAAGGTGATGTCTGAAAGCGTATTCACCTACACCCCACCCCCACCCCCGTGGCTCATTTGGGGAATTCTCCCTCTAGGGTTACCACAATGTACCCCTGGCAAATGCCCTGTTTACACAGTAGCCAGACATCAAAGTCCTACTGATGTAGAAGTCTCTGGAGGAAAAGTCCTTTTGTTGACACGATATTTTTAGTGTATCCTTTTTCCTTATTGTTGAGTTGACTTATAAATAACTGCAACTTTTGGCTATGGCTGGACTATGGTAGCCCAGGTTGGCATTCCATAGTTCACAAAACAACAGCAGCAGGAACAAGTTTCTAACGGCACAGGTAACACATAAGCACTTCTTCCTCGTAAAAGCTTTAAAGAATAGCATCCTTCTCAAGCGGCCCCTAGGCTAGTGCCCCGACTGGAGGGAATTACTATAAAGAGCCAGGCTATTTCTTTTAGGTGACTCTGTATATATGTGTCCCTAAAAATAGAACTATCATACAATAGAGCTATCGTACGGCTGCTTAGCTTAGTTCGCCAATGGCATCATACTCAGATTTCTGTAACATTTAACGGTTTATCCATAGATCTTAGCAAGTGCTTTTTCTCCAGAGCTGGTATATGCATTATTCATTTGCTTGTTTGTTGCTATTCACTGTGTAGCCCAGCTGGCCTTTTATCCTCCTACCTCAGCCTCTTAAATATTGGGACTGTAGGCATGTGCCATGCTGTCTGGATCAGTCTCCTTTCAGTATTAGATCTACCTGCTTCCCTCCCTCTCGCCTTCCCTTCGCCCCTTCTCCTCTTCTCTCTCTCCAATATCTCAGTCTGACTCATTGTTGTACTGCATTGTACAGGGTAGATATGTATTTCATTTTTAGCAGTCTACATATAATACTGATATATATATATTATGTATATCCACACATATATCCACATATACATATATACTTAATAGTGTGGACATGTTTTTATATCTCACAGTACGGATATACATTTTATATTTCATAGAATGGATTTGTATTTTATATTTAACACTGTGGATATGTATTCCTATACGTCATAGTGGAGAAATGCATTTTATATCTCACAAGGTGGAAATTCCATGTCGCTCAGCCTTTGCATTTTCTACACTTTTCCTGGAAAGCAGAGATATAGACAAGTAAGCTTTCCTTTAAGCTCTGTCCTTCCTAGTCTCTACAAAGCAGCCACTGGTTTCAGCAAAATAATTCATGTACAACAGCACAAAAGAGGGATTCGCTTCACTTCCATGACTTCTGGTACAACGTCAAGTTAACAGGACACAGAATCCCAGCCTTTGCTATGTGGCTTTTGCCCTTGTTAAACATCTCTGAATCCAGCCCCATGCTGGGAAACGGAAGAGTCATATCTGCCTCTCCAGGTCACTGTTGAGACTCTGCCAGCAATGGAAGAAAAGACCGCAAGTGGGCCGTGGCAGCATTTAGTGCACAACAATGACTTACCACTCCCTGGCTGAGGTCGGCTCAATATCAGAATGCAAACCACTGTCCATTGTATAAAACTCCAGTTCGAGTGCAGAACTGATCCACTCCCCTCGGAATATCTGGTCAGCCTTGACTTGGCACTCTGGAGTGAAAGGTGGGACACAGACAGCTACTCCACACCTCACGGGATTAGCTTTTGTAAGCACTGTCGAGCTCCTTTTCAAATGGCCAATCATTAACTTCGCCAACAGCACGCTTGCCACTGGTGCGGGAAGCCCTCGAAGTCCACTAGAGGGATCTTGCCTGTCTCTTAATTTTACACAAATGACTATTTAAAAATAAATAAAAGGAACAAAGCCTTCTAGGCCAAGAATCAGAACAGAAGAGGGAGAGGGAACACCAACTGCTGACACCACCAGGATTCTAGCCAACTTTTAGAATGCAAAGGCTTCCTTTGCCTTGATGGTAGAGACAGGCTAGAGACACTGGGGCTGTAGATTGGGTCTTGGCTGGGGGTGTCTGCATGTGGGGAGGCCTGGTGGCACTCAGAGACAGGGGAAGCAGGCCACCAGGATGAGACCTGAGAGGCTGTGATCATATGGTGGGGGAAGAAGGTCCCCTTCTGTCACAGACCTAGGGGAGGGGAATAGGGTAAAAGAGGGAGAGGGTGGATAACAAGTGAGGGGATTGAGATGTAATCTGAATTAATTACTTAAATAAAGGCCAGGGAGATGGCTCAGAGGTTAATAGCACTGACTGTTCTTCCAGAGGACCTGGGTTCAATTCCTAGCACCCACATGGCAGCTCACAACTGTCTGTTACGTCAAGATCTGACACCCTTACACAAACATACATGCAGGCAAAACACCAATGCACATAAAATAAAAATAAATAAAAATTTTAATTACTTAAATTAAATAAATAAATAAAGAGTATGTTTCTAGGTATTTTTCTGACTTTTTAATATCCTAATAAAAATGTTATTTAAAACAATTTTTAAAAAGTCTTTATCAGGATTACATAGTGTAAGAGGGAAACAGAGAGTGGGGCTTACAGCAAGAGCAATATAGTTTGTTGTCTGGGGGTGCTGCAGGCATGTTCCCTTTACCTGCTTACATGTTCCATCTTCTCCAATACACTACTCACATCCCACGTGGCAGCCAGCCTCTGCAGCTGGTGTCCCTGTCCTTGAGTGAGCTCCTCTTTGAATACAGGCTATAAGTGTTTTGCTTCTAGCCATATAGATGATATACAGGCGACAGGATGTGTAGGGTGGGATGGATGCACTGATCAGGTCAGGTGAGAAGGGTTATACATACATTGAGATACCACTCTCCTTCCTTGCCATTAAAAATACAAAGTTCTCATGGAGAAACCCACAAGGCAAGGAGCTGACTGTGGTCTCCGACTGGCAATCAACAAGAAGCCAGCACCATCATGGCGGCCAACAAGAAGCCAGCACCATCATGGCGGCCAACAAGAAGCCAGCACCATCATGCGTTCCTGACAGTTATAAGGAACTGAACGTGTGGGGCGGCAGAACCAACCGTTCTCCTGTTGAACTTTGGATGAGTCACAGTCCCGGCCAGTAATTTCATCCCTGGGAGACCCTGACATGAAGGACACAGTCAAGCCACGCCAGGCCCTCCTCAATCAAAACTGCACCATAACACAAGTGTGCTAGGTTGAAACTGTAAGTTTGTAGTTGCCTTGTCACAGATGACCTCTGCTTGTCCAGCACATGCTTAGATTTCCCCAGGAATGAAAAGGCAGAACTCCAATAGCACCCCAGAGCAGGGCCCATGCTCCTGATGATACCTGAATTGAAAGAAGCCCTATGACAAACATCACCACGAAAACAAAACACAACAAAACAGAGCCGTGTTTGGCATTTGTTTTGTTTTGTTCTCCTTTTGTTCACCATGAGCAAGAACATACATTTTCATATAAAATGTTACGTCAGGCCCAGATGAACTTCCTGGGAACTCTTCCTGACTTCCTAATTCATTTACCAGCCATGAGGCCCTGCCTGTGCTAAGTCATTCCTTCAGCTCTTAGTCTTGACCACAGATCTTACTGCTCTTTCATAAGCAACATGGCCTGGAGAAGCCAAGAGCACTTCCTTACAAGGGTCCCAGTAGGTTTGTTGAATGACACGTTGGTATCATTGAGGATATCATGAGGAACCACACGACACTGAAATTGACTCACATGGCAGCTCGGGCATGGCCATCTGCCGCCCAGTACCTGGCCTGATGCTTGCCATGTGCCGGCTGCCCCTAGACCTCCACTCTGGGGTGCTCTCTGTTACCCTAGTGACCTTAGGTCCAACAGTGGCACTACTGAAGAGAGCACCCAGCCTTTCCAGGAGCCGTAATCCATCATTAATAATATTTAACTGCTGAATGACAACGCATAATCTAGAGACCCAGTTGGGTACCTAGCAACTCTCTTTTGGTTATAAGCCTGGAAGTTTTATCTTTGTTTCTCATTTTACTTTTTTTTTTTAACTTGACTTCATACCTCAAAGAAACAATAGAACACAAACACAATTGGGAGGGAATTAATAAAATAGGGGTGAAGGAAAGAGGGGTTGTAGTGAAACACCAGATACTGGTCTGTTTGTCGGAACTGGAAGTAGGCTGAGGGTTAATTGTTAGAGCAGATGGAATGATGGGAGAAGCTGTGCTGTATATTCAGAGTGCTGCGTTGGCAGACAGGTGTGAGCACATCTGCTGCTGCTGCATGATGATGATGATGACGATGACAATAACGATGACGATGATGATGATGATGACGATGAAGATGATGATGATGATGATGACGACGATGTGTTATCTTGGCTGCCTTGGGCTCTATTGTAGATCAGGCTGGCCTTGAACTCACAGAGATCCACCTACCTCTGCCTCCCAAGTGCTGGGATTAAAGGCATATGCCACCACGGCCAGCTGAGCCTCCCTTTTCTAATCTGGTGCCCCAGAGAATTATTTGTCTTCCACGTAGTCCTTGAAAGCAATAAACTTTCAATGTTTAAAACATTATGACATCCCTGGGATCATCTTGTCCTTGACTTATAAACACAGGGCTGTGGCCAGGTGTGGTAGCATACTCCTTTAATCCCCGTACTCAGGAGGCAGAGGCAGGAGGATCTCTGTGGGTTCAGGGCTAGCTTGGTCTACAAAGTGAGTCCAGAATAGCCAGGGCTGTTACACAGAGAAACTCTGTCTCAAAAAAACTAAAAAACAAAAACAAAAACAAAAAAAGCACAGGGCTGCACACTGGGAGTGAGGGATGGCACAGTGTCTGCCTTGGAGGACCTTTAGAGGAACCAGAGTCCCACACAGTGACACATACCACCACAGGTACCATAGGCATGGGAAAAGTGCACCACAGGGCAAAGTGGATTCCTGCAGTGGGAGGACCGCTCTGGTGAGAGCCTGGAAGTGACAGCCTCCCTCAGAAGAAGCTTCTGAGCAAAAAGTGTTACTGTAACACTTAAAGTGCCTGTGGGTTTATTTGTCAAGTAAATGGTAGGGCATCTAGGATTTCCTTTAGGACAATGAAAACAATCAAGTGTGTGGCTACAGAAATGAGAAAAAGAAAAATGGTGAACTATGACACTGCTCATCAGGGTAGGTGGCCAGTATGTGGGACCCCATTATATTACTCTCTTAAATTTTTGTGTAGGCTCAACAATTCCTACAAGAAACAAAAAGAAACTGTTTGGAGGATCAACTTTAAGCTGTGCTACATGCAAGCTCTGGTGTTGGGCAATTCATTTCATCCCTTGGGACCTCAGTTTCCCCCAGCTGTACCATGGCTCTAATACCTTCTGGAGATGGCTTTTTAAAGACTAAATGAGAAGATAAAATATACGCAAAGGACCTGGCACTATAATAACTGTAATAACACCTCATGCTGCTATGAAAACATGGCAGAGCTCGACAATAGGGGGCTTATTATTTTTCCCCCAAGACAAGTCACTGAGGGCAGCAGTGGAACGGGCACTCCTAGGAGTGAGCGCACAATTGAGCAGTCACCATCCAGCCCTCCCAGGAAGGCAGCTCAGCACATTTGAGGTACCTGTGGCTTCTCCTGAAAGCTGAACCCAATACTAATTATTATCAGCGGGTCTCCAGTTCTTTCTTTAGTAAAACCTCTTGGAGAGTTTTATTTTTAATCTTAATTACAGTGAATCAAGCGTCCTTCGCCTCCTGCTGATATGAAAGCCAGCCTTTTATGTAGCTGCTTTTATTCTGCATGTTCCTGGAGATGGTAAAAATAACAACCCGGTGTCCTGTACCTACAGA
>OU015746.1:102264839-102309543 GCA_907169655.1 Acomys percivali | reverse complement strand
ACACACACACACACACACACACACACACACACACCACTAAATGCTTTATTATTTTTGTGCTCTAGTCTCAGCTCTTACTCTAGAATCACATGTGCCTCCCACAATGCCCTTGCCTTAGAAATGACGCCACACCAACTCTAGTGGCCCAAAATAGATGGTCCTTCTTCACCTTTGAGTGAAACAACAAGAAATTTAATTATCTGACAAAGAAAACACACTTTCCATTTTTAGATACAAACCCTAAAGCAGCACAAAGCTGGAAGAATGTCTCTGAAAACATTTTTATCTAGGTTGACTGTTTCTAGAATTTGGGAAACAATGTATTCTAAAAATACTACCTCTGCATTCATCTTCCCTGATGCCCCCCTGGAAAGTGGCCTTTCACCTTGGCTGGGTCAGACAGGGTCCTGTGGCAAGCCTGTCTTACAAAGTGTACTTTCTGAGTTGTTGATCCTAACCATTCTGGTTCAACATCCAAGGTGAAGATGCATTTTTGGGGTTTGAATTCATCCTCTCTTCCCGCCCCTTAATGCACTGCCACAGAACCAGAAATGCTCCTAATCCTTATTTGTTTCTTTGTTTTGTGGACACAAGATCTCACTATGTAGCCCAGGCTGCCCTCAAACTTCCAATCCTCCTGCCTCAGTCTCCCGAGTGCTAGATTACCAGCATGTACCACCATGCCTGGCCCTTATTTGTTTTTTAATTGGTGCTTTCTCACACCATCAGCCATCAACCATCACACACAGATGAAGAGAATGGTAACTCTTGGAATTTGAAACAATATTGGTAATCCCTTCTTAGTGAAAGGGTTGCTCACCAATTAAAAAAAAAAGTTCTTTACTTGGAACTTAAAGCAAGTTTCTCTATTTCTCCCTTCCTCTCTCCCTTCCCCCACCTCTCTCTTCCTCTCCTTCGAGCCCTCCCTCTCCCAAAACATAGCCATTTGAAGTCTATTTAATCAACAGCTACAATCATAGTCCTATGATATTCTGAGAAGCACTTGGGGAGAGAATAATTAAACATATTCTAGTTTCCCAGGGTTCAAATTCTAGCCTTTCCTCTGACTTGTTTGAATTACTGTTTCCTACAGAGGATTCCTGGTGACTCTGAAGATGCACAGAGCAGATAGCACATTCAGAGAAGAGCGAGAGCCAGGCCCGAGCCCAGATTTCGACTTGAAGTTCAGGGGATTGGGGAGGGTTGTTGCTTATGAAAATGAGGCCTCCCAGGATATCAGGTAATTAAGAATTTTATCCAAACACAGGAACTTGTATATATAATAAGATGCATGTCCTTCCATTCAGTACTATCTGCCAGGGAGGAAACAACATGACATTGTCAAAAAAAAACAAAAACAAAAACAAAAACAAACAAACAAACAAAAAACTGATGGAAGTAACAGCATATCAAAAGGCCACAGGCAAACAAGTTGGGTGACTATACAGAAGGAATTTTACATGTACCACCCTCAAAAATACAACCAAGTTATTCAAATCTTAATTTTCCTCCTTCCTTCTGTTGGGAATTTGGACAGTGCATGCATATTGCCTGTGGGGCGTGGTGCCAAGGCATCACAGCAATTACCTTCCATTGGAGCCTCCAGAAGGCACCTTCCCTGAGACAGCATTCCCAGGTCTGTGACGTGCACAGTACAGATGATGGCCAGGTCACCCTCAGAAAGGGAGTGTCCATCCAGATACAGTGGCGCTGTCCTGTCATCCCAGCACTACAGATCTGAGGCCAGAAGGTCGCAAGTTTAAAGCCAGCTCAGGCTACATGAGATCTTTTCTCAGGGGCAAGAGGAGGAAAAAGAGGGGAGGGGGGGCATATATGTACTCTATATAAAAGGAAATTCAACTGCTAAAACTACACATTCCTCCAAAGATAATTGTCCCTATTCAATCCCAAAATCCTACAGCTTGGCTTCCAAAGGGCTTTTCTTCGTGGCTTGGCTGTGTACTGTTCACTCAGCTTTACTTTTCATGGCGCAGATGGGCTGTAATGCAGCGATAACCCAGATGCTAAGGGAACATGTGGGCTGGGGACCTGACCCTCTGACTCTAAGATGCTCAGCAAGAGGCTGCTGGATTGCTGAAGTCCGTAAGCTGCTAATCTAGGGAGTGGCACCACTGGAAAGCATCAAGGCACACAAGATTCAGAGGATGAAGAGGATGAAGAAAATTATCATTGTCAAATATCTGCTGACAAGAACAAGCATGACTTCAGAAATCCCAGCTTCTTCTGATTTTATCTCTTTATCCCAGTGGCTTCATGGGCCAACATGGAGCCGAAAGACTCTTTCTTAAACCAACATTCTAAGACGTGCAACCCTACCTGCCTCTTCATTGCTGATAAACTGATCCTGACTGTTCCTTTTTATTTTTAGATGTATTTTATTAATATTTTTTAAATTATGTGGATGTGGGATGGGACAAGGGGGGTTATGCATGTGAGTGCAGGTGCTCTCAGAGCCAGAAGAAAATGTTAGGTCTCCCAGGACTGCTGTTACAGATGACTGTGAGCTACCTGTGCTTAGAACTTAGGTCCTATGAAAAAGCAGTGCTTTAACCACTGAGCCACCTCTCCAGCCCAGTAGTTAATGTATGTGTGTGTGTGTGTGTGTGTGTGTGTGTGTGTGTACATATGTACGTATGTATGTATGTGTGTGTGTGAAGGTATGTGTGTATGTAAAGGCATGTGTGTGCGTGAAGACATGTGGTTTCTACAGAGCATGTGTAGATATCAGAAGACAACTCTGGGGAGCTGGGTGTCCCCTGTCACCTTGTGGGATGCGAAGATGAACCTTAGGTCACTGGCCCTGCAGCTAAGCCTCTCTGCCCACTGACCATCTCACCAGCCCAACTCTGAATTTTATGAATGTTTATTACATCAGTAACTCATGAACACATATCTTCTTTACAGTCATGGCGCAGGTGCTCTTGTCTCCTTCCCTCTCTTTTTTCATCCCACCATGTCCCAATCCAAACCTTTACATTTTCTAGTGATTCTACTAAATAGAACTGACAGCTTTATTCCAGGCATTTCTATGGCCCTCGTTTATTTTTGCCCTTTGTCTTACAGTTTTTCGCAATATGAGTCAGATGCTATTCCACCTTGACAGGTTTTGTTTGGTTTGGGTTGGTAACATCTCAGCAAGATAGCACTGACATTTTGTTATAATAAAACTAGAGCTTAAAAAAAAAAGTACAAGTCAGGCAGTCGTGCCGCACGCCTTTAATCCCAGCACTCGGGAGGCAGAGGCAGATGGATCACTGTGAGTTCCAGGCCAACCTGGTCTACAGAGTGAGTCCAGGACAGCCAAAGATACACAGAGAAACTCTGTCTCAAAAAACCAGAAGAAAAAAAAAAGTACAGACTTTGCAGAGCTCAACTGAGGCCCTGCTCTGTTTCCCAAGCGTGCCCAAGGTAACAATGTCTGAGCAATGCTAGTTCCTTGAAAATATTTGTGCTCCTCCACATCACTGGGACACATGCATCCTTCTACAGCAGCTATGGGGACCAAAGCCTGGGACATGCTGCCATGGGCCATATTTCTGGTGCTGTCAGATCACATGACAGCAAGGCCAAGATCACAGCAGTGCCTTTTCATCTAGAAGGTAAGAAAGTTGGCCATATCTGAAAAAACAAAAACAAAAAGACGACAACTGTTGTCATCAGAAGCCAGCCTAACCAGGTATTCGTCAGTACCGGAACACAAGGAAAACTGGTTTGAAAACAGGCCACTGAGAGTGGCCAGTGAGGGTGGCTTTCCTGGCTGTCCCCTTTGCTCCCTCTTTTTGTAGAGCCCCTCCACTTATTCCTGCAGCTGTCAGGATCACTCCATGGTTATCACCAGAACAGAGCCTCATGGGACCGACTCACCTAGTCACCTCCAGAGGAAGGACTTCTTCCCTACAGTCTGGAGACAGACCATCCTGATGCCCACTCTGACAGCTATTGCTACTCCCCCCCCCACCCCCCGAGTGAAACCAGCCTGAATCTCAGGGTGGAGAGGGTAGTGAGATGCCAAGGACTCCAGCGCCCAGCTGAACAACCCAGCCACCCATTTCTCTGTGCTTTGTTAGTGTCTAAAGCTCTGTGAACCAGGAGTTCTGCCACTGTGTCCCAACCAAACAAAAAAGCAAAGAGGAATAAGAAATAAATAAATAAAGCAACGAGGTGGGGTAGCTGTCTGGTGTCATGTATCAATGTGTATATTACATGCTGAGAGGCTGCATGACCACTGTATGTATGTCATACTAAAGCTGAGATACTGTCCTAGGTCTGAGGAGTGGTGATGGTTTCAGAATTAATGATTATACCCCTATGATCAGTCACACCTACCATGGACATTTCCAGGCCTGAGATTCTGTTCAGAGGACACTAACCCTCTGCCAGTTACTGTCAGGGTGGCAGGATTACAGTGACACCCTGCCTGGACTTGTGAAGAGGTAGAGATAGTCAGTGAGGATTCCAGGCAACACAGACAGCAGCCTGCTGCCTGGAGGAAGCGGATTCAGGAGGCACCAGGCTTCTTTGGCCAGAGTCAGGCAGTTGACTCTGGGAAATGAGAGCAGAAGACAGAACCAGATCTGGGGGAAGAAGGCAGAAAAGAGCAGCCCTGGCTGATGTGACTGGCATCAGGAAGTGACGTTTAACAAAAAGAACCAAGTCAGGGGAGGGTGTGGGTGGGTAGAAGCCCAGGCACGGTGAGCTTAAGAAAGCCTTTCTGTGCCGTGGTACTTTGAGGGCATCCTACTAAGGCCCACGACAGCTTTTTAGAAAATGTTCATAACCCTGAAACAATAGCAGCTGAGTGAGGTGGCACACACTTGCAATCACAGCAGTTGAGTGGCAGAAGTAAGAGAACTGCCACACATTTGCGGCCAGCCAGGTCTACAGAATGAATTTCAGGTCAAGCCAGGGCTATATACTAAGATACTGTCTCAAAACAACGTTAACAAAAAGGTGGGGTTATGAAAGATCAGGGGTGGAATGCAGAGTCGAGGAATAGCCTAACCCGTAGTAGATTTTCTCACAGACATTGTTTAGCAATACCAGCCTTGAGTAACAATAGAAAGCAAACAGGCATTTAATTGATTTCATTGTTCTCCTATTCTTTAGTCTAACCATTGTCTTCTTACATGAACCAGGGATGGTCACTCTCACCACCCCCCCCCCCCCCGCCTCTTCGCGCACATCTCTATAGGAAACCCTATTATTTTGAAAGATAGTTATCGACATATTAAAAAACCTAATTTACCACATGGGTTTCTCTGAGCAGATGTGGCAGTGGGTCTAATCACTACTGTCATTTTGAATAATTGCTGGCAAATGGGGTATTTTGAGACACTGGCAATCAGCGTGGTGTGAGGAAACAATTATCAGAGGATTCTTTTCTAACAGAGTCTCAGGTAACTAGTCACACTGCTATGGGTTGTTGCTGTTTACGGAACGGAAGTGTGCATTTCAGTTGGAGATTAGTAAAAAATAAAGATACAAGTTCTTGGCCAGTGTGCGTGTGCGTGTGTGTATGTAAGAGGGTTAAAAGTGGTGAGCGGGCAGGGTGAGAAATGAAAGTAACATTTCAGGGTCATCCAGTGGAGAAGCTGGTGAAAGACATCTGGAAGAAAAGGAGGCTGCACATTGCAGTTGCGCTGGAGCAGAGACAGGATGCTGCAGGGGGAGGAGAGTCACTATGAGGGGAGGTGAGCAAAGGTGCCCCCCAGCCTGGCTTTCTCATGGACTGCAGGGAGAGCCCCCATGTGGGCAAAGCTGCTCCCTGCCAGATGACTCTCAGGCAGATAAAGGAGTTGCTGAGCTAAGCACTCAGTTCCAGTGAGCTCTCAGGAAAGGTGGACAGTGGCTGCTTCTTTCCCCACTGGCACCTTCTGCCCGACACCAGAGTCAGAGGACCACAGGGGGTCTCAGGGGTCTCAGGGGTCACTCCCCACCCGCCCCCTGAAGATTTCAAGATCACCTAAAAACCTTGGGCTGAAAGGGATGAGACTCAATTCTGTCACCTGGCTCTAGGGGGAAAAAAAAACATGGAAGAACTCCGACCCCTGTAGCCTTGCAGTAAGCAAGGAGTAAGGTCCTACTACCAACCTGAAACTCTCTCCAGATGTCTTCTCATTACCCCCAACAATGGACAAGGGGCCTCAATTCTTTCAAAGGTTACTGGGAACTTCTAGCCTGTCTCAGTGGTTGTTTTGTTTTGTTTTTGAACAGTCTTCCTAGGTAGACTTCTAAGCTCATGATCCAACCGCCCCTTGCCCTTGCTTCCAGAGTGCTGGGATTATAGAAATGTGTTAGCATGCCTAGTTCTAAAAGAAGTAATTCAGACAGTAAAGCACTTGCATTGTAAGCCTGAGAACCTAAATTCAGTCCCCAGAATCTACTGTGTGTGTGTTGGGGGGGAGGTGTGGTGGGAACCCCAGCACTAGGGAAGTGGCGGCATGGGAGACCCCAGGGTTCACTGGCCAGCCAGCCTGCTCAACAAGTGCCAAGGCAGCGACAGATTCTGTCTCAAAAAACAAGGTACATGTTCCCTGGAGGGCAGACACCATCTGGCCTCCATATACATTTGAACACACACCTACATGTATGTAGATAAACATGCATTTAGACACAGACATGTGCACACACAAACACCCTTGCTAATGTCTTTATAATAATTACCAACTGCACAAACCCATACCCTGGAACAAACTGTATTAAAACTGGGGTTTCCTCTGACCAACCAGAAGCATAGGCTGAGGCTAGCCCACGGGTTCTCACCTACAGCTTGAAATGAAACAAAAGGACACGGCAGGCTCTCCCATGAGTGAGAGAGGCAGTGGAAACCATAAAGTCCCCAGGAAATTTTCCTTGCCACCAGGCCAGTTGGTTCCCTCTTTGCACTCAGGTCTTTCAGACAGGCCCCTGGCTGAGCTGCTCGAGCCCTTCAGAAGGACAGGAAAGTAGTTTCCTAACTCCATGCCCTTGATCAGAACAAAGAATTCCACCAGCTTTATTTTGCCGGGCGACACTGCGCAGAGACAGCAGTCCACTTGTACCCACAGGACACAGGAGCAACCCTGTTTTCATGCTTCCTATTTCTATTAGGCCATGGCTGATCCATGGTGACCCTCTCACCTTGGGGAACCTCTGCTGGGGTCAGGTTGCTTAGAAACAGCTGACCAAGGCTTCTTGCCTTTCATTTGGCCCCAATATTAGATTTTTTTTAAAAAGGGCAGTGGAATAGATTTTAACACTCCTCCACTGGAAAATGTTTGTGGTTATAGCTGAGTGTGCCTGTGACAACTGCTGACAAAGGACTCTCACATCAGAGAAGCCTCCGAGTCGAACCTTCTCTATCTTTCTCCACAGCTTCTAGGCCAGTCTACTTCACTCCTACTTATCTGCGGGGTTTGGTTTGGTTTTTCTAACGAATCACATTTGAGTGTGTCCTAATTACAACACAGTCCTGTGTTTGCCATAATATAAAAGGCAAAGCATCCAGGGAAGCCCCCTAACTGCTTATATCTTCCACCATCCCAACAGGCAGGGAGAATGGCTTGGAGCAAGGCATCACTCAGCAGCCAGGATTATCTTCGCAAACCCAGACCGCACTCTTGCTTAGCACAAGCTTCCCATGGCTGAGGTCTTGGGCATGACCTTGAAGGCTGCAGAGTCAGGTTCCTGCTCATCACTGCCAGCCCTCTCTGCGGCAGGACAGCACAGTCCACGCTACCACAAAGGCTTGGTAACTGTTGTTCCCTGGTGGCACTTCCTTCCTTCTCCCCAAAGACCTGGTTACTTCCTTTTCTTCTTGCAGCTTCCACTTCCCCAAGGGAGACCTTCCTTGACCTCTCATGACTAGGTCAAGGTCTTTGGTTAAACAACCTAAACAGCAGCATATTTCTCTCACATTTGAAGCTTTTTATCTCCCATTGTTCTTATAGCCCTGAAACTCTGACTATTAAAGCTTTCTCCACCACTGGACAGTTGTGGTTTGAATTTAAAATGCCCCCAGAAGACCAAGTGCTAAAAAAACCATGGCTACCCTACCTTTGGGGGTTTGGTGAAAGTGGTCAGACCTCATTTGTAGAGTAAAGCAATGATTGATCTATAATTTGATGAGCCTTGAGGTGGTGACAGACTCTCAGGATGTGCGACCTAGTTGAACAGGGGTTTTGAATCATCTGTCCCTGTGTCCCACTTTCTGATGACCACAAAGTGGGGGAACTTTTCTCCACTACAGGCCCCATGCCACAGTGTCATGCTCACGCCAGGGTCAACGGAGTGGCGCTGATCACCCTTGACTAAAGCCCTGTGTGAAAATAAATAAGCCTTCCTTTGAGTGGATTCTCTTGGGTACTTTGTCTGCAATGGGAAACGAACCCCAAACCTTTACAGGCTTTGCTCGCCATGAGTGCAGGGAGGGCACAGGATATGGCCAATCAGTAAGGATATGAATGAACAAGAAGTAGAACCAAATACCACTGATGTGACCCTCAAGGACTTTATATACCAGACATGTATTCCAAGTGACAGAAAGACATTCCTAAAGGAAAGGGTCTCAGTGGTTCCTCCACACAGACGATCTGAAACGTGACTGGAAACCTTTCTTCCCAGAGAAGCACACCCTCTTTGAGACCACAACACACGGACTGTAATATCTATCATCTCAGCATCTAGGCAGTTAAATATCACTCTTCATTCAAACACAAACCCCCAAAACAAATAAACATCCCAGGTCCCTGAGGCAATTTTGTTCCCGACTCTGGTTTCCCAGGAGTCCATGCATTAAGTGTAACACACAGCAACACCTCCCACAAACCATCCCCACCCTACCCCATCCCCACCCCCAAGGCCCCAGAAGAAGCTCATTTCTCATCTCAGGAACTCTACCTCCCCACAGGAATGACCAGCACAAGGCAGTCTCAGTACTACAGTCTGGCAGTCATTTCAAGTTCAACTGTCTCGATTTCCAATGTGAGTTGGAGGAAGATCATTACTAAGGAACACAGGGACACGTAAAATTGCAGGTGGCAGAAGACACAATGTTGTGGGGCACAATTGCTAGAAAGGAGAGTGATTCCTTAAGCTGCAAGACCGAGTGAGTGAAACGGAGCTGCTGACCATGGTAGAGAATGCACGAAGATATGTATACTATGCCCCAAAGTGTCCAGCATCTTTCAAAACAGTGTGTTAGCTGGGGAGTAACTGTCCAAAACATAAGGCTGTGGGTGACATGTCAGCTTTAAACTAAAATGGGCACTGAGGAATGAATGTTAGTATGACTTAAAATTAATGAATTGGAATTCAAGCTCAGTGTGAAGGTGGTGGGTGAGAGCTCTAGGAGTTAATTTGGTCATAGGGGTGGGGCCCTCATGCATGGGTTTAGTGACCCCACAGAAATCCCAGTGTACTCTTAGTCTTTCTTTTCCATCTGATGGTATAAGAAACCTACAGCCCACAATTCTGAAAGAGGCCCTGGCCAGAACCCAGCTGTGCTTCCATCCTGTTCTCTGATCAGTCCTTGATAAGGCAGCCACTCTCTGATAATTTTTTTAAAGAAGCCTGAATGGACTCTCATTCCAAGTGCACTTGTCTCTGTTAGGTATAAGCAAGTTACCTATGCTTTAACAAAATGAAACACAGGTGCACAGGAGGCAGGCAGAGAGACAGACAGACAGACAGACAGACAGACCTACCTTTCTCTTGAGTTTGGTATGACAAAGCTGACTGGATCTTAGGGTCCCTTTTGAGGTTCACTTATAACTACTTATAGTTTCCTGCCACCTCTGAAGCTCACACAGTCAGTAGAGGGATTCTAAGTCTATACCTTGGCAAACAAACTCTTCTCATAAGACAGGTAGGGGTTGACCTGTCAGGGTCTCAGCATTACTCTCCCAGGGGCAGTTCCCCCGGGAGCCCTGGAAGGACACTGGGAAAGAATTCTTCATCCACTTGAGAGAAGCAGGTACATCCTCATCTGATAAAATGCTGTGGCTTCCCCAAAACAGGTCCCTAATGTTCTTGTATAGAAAATGTTCAAGACATAGGGCCCCATCTCATTTGCATGGGACTGGCCAGAACATACTCCAGGGCAAGATACAAAGCACATGCTGGCATTCTACCATTGGCTGAGAACCCAGAATCTGTTCTTCCCCCGATTATGGGTAAACAAGCACTGAGTGTTGACTGACAGCTCTTTGCAATTCTCCCACCTGGTAAGCATGTGTTGGACACAGTAAGTGGTGGCAATGTTATTAAATGGAAAGAAAAAGAGACCCAGGAGCAGAATGTTGTTTATATTAACAGAAAATCTCCAGGCCTACCATTATCCTGAGAGACACCTGCAAGAGTGGCTGAGGCAGAAGTGGGTGGAATCGGCCCTCTGTGTGACGGTGTGGATGGGCCTGCATGCCGCATCACACCACATGGTCACACTCTACCTTTAGGCTGATCTTTTTACTAGCTCAGTGAATCCCTGAATTGTTTTCACTAATCTTGCTTTGTCTGTCACTAAGTCTGTTCAGGTACATTTTAGCTTTCCTCTTGTTTTGTTGGTTTTTATTTAAAAAAAAAAAAATGAAGGAATGTAAGTATGTGTGTAGAGGAAGAAAGACATTCTTAAAATGCTGCCAAGATAAATCGAGTTCTTGTTTTCAATAACTTTCAAAGACAACATGAGGTGATGACGGGGCCATTTGTTTATGTAACCAGTGTTCCTCAGACTTGGTTTGCGCCAGCTACTGCCCTAGGTGTTCAGAATGTAGAAAATAAAATAAAATAAGGCATAGTCTAGTGTGGAGAGACAGGTAATAAGATATATATGACGAGGCAGTTGAAGGTAAGGATTATGGGGCGGGGGGAGCCAGATAAGAGAACGAGATGGTAATATGAAGGCTGAGATAGACTTGCTATTTCCAACAAACGGACAGAGAACGTCTTTCTATGGACATCTGAAGGAAACTGAGGCAAGAGTTGCTTGAGTATTTGACTGGATCTCTCTAGAGAAATGGCAGGTGCAAAGATGCTGAGGTACAAGCACGGGTGGAGGTCAGGCTAATCAGGATACAAGGAAGAAGGGACAGTGTAGTGAGCAGCTAAAAAGCAGTATCATGCTGGGCCTCGACACTAGGGAATACAGGATAGGATTTAGGCTTAAGGAGAGCCTTGATCAGCTGGGATGAAAGCGTCTAACGGAGAGGCAAGGGCAGAAGCAGAGAATCTAGGTAGGAGGGCCGAGACCTGACCATCTACTCCAGACATAATGGAACCCTTGCAGCTGCTCAACTGGAGTCTGGCTCTGTGTAAAAGGCAAACTGCCAGAGAGTTATCAACCCTCGTCCACCGATCATGAAGGCTTGGATTTGAGAGAAGCATTATAGAATGAAACCAATAGCATGGAGCCCTACTGAATATTATTTAGAAAAGTGGCTTATTTAAAACAATCTTTTAGCTGGTTTGATTATTAATACTGATTATCAATTTGGCAGGATATAGAATGCCCCAGAGACAAGTCTCTGGCATGTGTGTGAGGAGGGACCTAGGTTCAGCTGATAGAGGCAGCAACACACACACTCCATGGGCTGGAGTCTCAGACTGCAAGAAAAGGGAAAGGCTAGTGTTCATCACTAACTCCATCTTTTACTAACAATGTCATATATCAACAGTTCCAACTCTAGCATAGCTGTTTTTTCTTTTAGTCATTTGTATTAATGCATTTTGTTTATTTGTTTGTTTGCTTGAGACAAGAACTCCCTAGGTAGCACAGGGTGATTTGAACTCACAGTAATCCTCCTGCCTTGACCTCCCCGGTACCGGGCTTACATTGCAGTCCAGTACCTCTCCTCTTTGGTACATTTCTCCTTATCCCTTTCAACACAAACAAAGGCTCAGCATTTAATTTACTGGTCCTCTTTTTTTTCCCTCAAACCGTACATTTTATATTTCTTTTTGCCCCATTTGCTCCTTTTCTCTGTGGCGCTGCACAAGAATGGCCATTAAGAGCTGCATACTGCACAGCAGAGTCAATCAGTATTAGGCCGTCTTGAACTCTCCTCCACCAATGAAACTTTTCAAACAGCTTCAGGCAGAGTCTTAGGACAAAGGCAAAAAAGCAGCCATATTCCTTGCCAAAACATCACAAGAATGGTCTGTATCCCAGTCGTCACTATTGTCCCCTCTGAAACCTCTGGAGCTGGGACTCCATGGTCAACATTACTCTCAGCATCATTGTCTTCTAAGTTCCTATAGGATGGTCCTTTAAGCCCCATGGACAGCAGTCAACCACTATTCTAGTCCAAAGTCCTAAAGCCTTCCAGATTCCTAATAAAAAACAAAACAAAACAAAATGAACAAGAACAAAACCCAACCTGGCTAGGCCTATCACAGCAATAGCCTACTCCCTGGTACCAATCTCTTTTTAGTTACTTTTCTATCACTGTGCTAAGACAACACGAGCAAAGCAATCTACAAAAGAGTTTATTGAGCTTACAGTTTCAGAGGGTGAGTCCGTGACTGCCGTAACAAGCAGACATGGCACTGGAAAAGTAGCTGAGAGCTTACAGGGAGGACAACAAGGAGGAAGAGAGAAAGAGCGATAACTCATAAAGGTGGGGGGTTTTTAAACCTCGAAGCCCATGCCCAATGGCACACCTCCCTCTTAATCCTTTCCAAACAGTTCCACCAACCGGGGGAACGAGCATTCAAACATATGAGTCTATGTGGGTTATCGGTGTTCAAACCACAACCACCACATTCAGCTACAGATTATTACTCTAAAACACTCAGACCTCTCTACCAAGAAGTCCATGGGTAAAATATAAGATATTTCAAAGCTTGCATGGGTGAGACACAGGATGCCGGTCAATGTCTGCCAAGACAGCAGCATGTGGCTCAGTCCAGAAGCTCATGGCAGCTGGGCAGGTGGCTGTCTAATTGGCAGCCAAGCTCAGGGCATTCGGCAATTCTTGGAGGAGTCCTTCCTTCCGCAGAATAAATGATGAGTCTCAGACATCATGGTGGTGGAGTAGAATCAGGGACATTATAAACCTTGGGCAGAGGGAGAGGTTTTGAGGGTGAATGCATTTGATTCGCTGGGGGCTAGGGGTGCCAGGGATACTTGGTTTACATGTAACAAAACAGTTCTATCCCAGCACTCAGGAGGCAGAGGTAGGCCGATTGCTGTGAGTTCGAGGCCAACCTGGTCTACAGAGAGAGTCCAGGACAGCCAAGGCTACACAGAGAGACCCTGTCTTGGAAAAACAAAAAACAAAACAAAACAACCAAAACAAAACAAAAAAGGAAAAGAAAGAAAGAAAGAAAGAGAAAAAAGGGAGCGGGGTCCTTAATTATCCTATGGGTGGGGGGAGAAGAACTCCAGATACAGTCAAAGGTCATTGGTTGAGAGCCAAGACACCAAGACATCTTATTACCATACAGTGGATATCTTCAGGAATTCCCTGGTGCTTGCTGAATGGGTTTCTTATCAGGAAAGGGTTGGGCTTGTAATCTCCCTGAGAGCTACGTGAAGCTCCATAGAGGTTCTGGAGTTCTCCAGATCAGGTGGAGAGGGAACCCAGCTGAGAAAGGGAGTCCATCATCTTGTACCAAGCTCAGAGCCTATCTGGAAATGCCAGACTTCAACCTTAATAGAAAGATCCCACTCAGAGGCTAAGAGCACTGGCTGCTCTTCCAAATGTCCTGAGTTCAATTCCAAGCAACCACATGGTGGCTCACAACCATCTATAACGAGATCTGGTGCCATCTTCTGGCATGCAGGCATACATGCAGGCAGAATACTGTACACATAATAAGTAAATAAGTAAATAAAAGTAAAAATAAAAGACCCCACAAAAACTGAGGCACAGAGTCAAGTTCTGTGCCCAAGCCTCTCAAGTTTGTCATTCTGATCACAAAACTAAACAGACATTACGAAGTGCAGGAACTCTCTTTTAATCTGAGCCCCACTGACGTCACCCACAGAGAGCCCAAAAAGACTACTATGCTGATCTGCACTTACTGAAGCCATTAGCATCTGAGAGGGTCTTGAAGGTCGTGGGGTTTGTCATTGAAAAGCTTGCATAGTTCTTTGGCCCCACACTTAATAATCATAATAATTGAGTAGGACAAAAGTAAAATGCAATGTGCTTAAGTTAACACTGGTCAAGCTATATCAGATGGCAGACTCAGGGCAACCTCCTGAAAGTGAGGTCCCTGCTACCTTATGCCCAAAGGAGTCTGCAGGCAGCACGAACAATAGTGCATCCCAAATGCGAATGTCCACAGATTACAGATGAGGGTGTGCTAATGAAAGCTGATCTCTACAGCCCTCCTGGTCTCTTGGGCGATAAGAGCATTATTAAAACCTGCTGTGTAATTCATCAAGGCCTCCTGCAGGCTAAGAAAAGGCTAATCTCCCTAGGTAGCAAGTTCCAGAATGGTCAACAAAAACCAAACCTGCAGAAATGGTTATCTTTTTTTAATTATCTGGACTCTGTGAGAAGAGATAAAATAATCTTTCTGTTACTCTGTAACACGGCTTTGCTTGCTGAAGACAGAAAAGCTTTCGCCCCTGCTTATACCAGGCAGCGCCACAAGGAACGGGAATGCATAGGTAATGAAAAGAAAGGTGTATCCACCACGTACTTCACCGGGTGCAGAAGGGACCAACTAAATGGCCCATCAATCATCCAGGACTCAAGCTGCAGAGCCAAAGGCTTTTCTCCCCTTCCTTCCTTATCCTGAGGCAGTGTGGGGAAGCTCTGCCAAGCAGTCTCCTGGGTTTGAACCTACAGGCCTTGACTCTGAGGCCATGGCTCGTGCACCCTCAATATCCTCATTTATAAGAAAGGGTCAAAGGTCTGCCGGGAGAATTAATGAGGGATTTAGGAAGTACAGAACATACGAATACTTAGAGCACCTCTCCAGGCCATGCTGTCTGCTAACACAGTACGTACACTAGCACTAGGGTGTGTGGAGCACAGACATGGCTGCCGTGCTGCGTGCCATCTTTAAGTCTCAGGCAAGCTGCAGCTTCCACGCTCCCATTTGCCTCATCCTAAAGGGGTGACATCTAGATGAAGTGATGAGATGTGGGCAGCCGGGGGGGCCAACCATGCAGCAAGCACTCACTTAGCAATGGTGACTACTCCCATGGGTGTCTAACGCGTCTCAGATTGCCACAGTCTACTGTGGAAGTCTCCAGCAATTCAGTCCTCACATCCCTGACATTTGGATTCTTCTTTACACTAGAAAATGCATAACTGTAAAATAAAATAAAGCTGCTCTGACACACCCTTTTGAGGAACCCAGCCTGAGGCTCACTCACTCACTTACTCGCTCACTCACTCACTCACTCACTCACTCACTCACTCATTCACTCTCTCACTCACTCACTCACTCATCCCAGACATATTTATGGAGCACCTATAACAAATACTATTTGCCTTGACAGAGTTCCTAGATTATCCAGTAAACTTGTAAACAGCACATGACTGTACCACATACTGTAATGAATTCGGGGCAGCCTGCTGAATGATCAGAGTCTGAAAGATCTCCTAGCATTAAACATCTGGATAAATACATTCATCTCAGCTCCTGTCTTAGACTCTTTAGATTCCCCCTACTTTTTCTTTCATACTGCACTGACTTTCCAAGGTTTCACCTCCTTCCTTTGAGCCATCCATACTATGAAAGAGATGCCACGCCTATCTTCATCCAATGTTTATTGAGCACCTACTATGGGTTGAGGCCTGTGCGGCTGCTGAGCACCTACCTGACAAAGGGAGAAGACAAAGAGCTCCGAGGCTGTCTGGGAAGCGGGTATCACAAAACTCGGTGGTAACGGCGATGACAGGAACACATGTCTGTGATGTTGGGAGGAGGATGGGGAAACGTAATTGAGAGTGGCTAGGGGGAGGGATGCAAGGAACCCTGGGAATTCTTGGTCGGCAGTTGGAGATGAAGGACAAGCGGGTGAGTCAGGAGAAGCACTAAGAGGCTAACATGTATCCCAGACATAGGGGGTAGTAAGTGCACAGGCTCAGTGGCAAGGTGGAGCCAGACAGTTCTGTGAAACCGAGAGGAAACCAGCCTGTATATAAAACAGGAGAAAGGCTGGGGTTCTGGTTAAAGCAGGGCAGGTGGGCAGGGCTCAGGCGACTCTTCCTTTGGATTACTGACAGAGCCTGGGACCTAGAGGTAGAGATTATAAAAACAGGACAACCTGGTGGTATACGGAGGCAGGGAGGCTGGGGATGCGGCCCCAGACATACACAGAGAGGGTCTCCCCTCTAGAGGAAGCCCTGAGGTTACCCTCTTGCACAAAGGCTGCAGCTGGCCTGTTTCTCATCTCTCCAGAGAGGGAAAGTGCAAGATCTGCCTGTGTCTAGATGCCTCCCTCCCAGGGGACAGAAGAGGTATTGTCACAACTGAACAAACTCAAAAGCATGAGGCATGCTATGCACGCCCCAGGTATAACTTGCAGGAGCTTTGGCGCAGTTTATCTTGGTCCTTGCAAGTTGGCGAAGAAAACACAGGAAGGATGTCGACTCCAACCTGCCATCCCCCATCAGGTCTAGACGTTACCTTCCACAGAAAAGCCCCATTCGTATAGAAAGGAAGTAGCGGGGCTAGCCTCAACATCACCAGCCAAGACGGCCATGCGAAGGAGAGGGACAAGTGTCCACAAGCACATCACAGACTTAGCAAGGGAAGAGGGACAGGCCAGGCGGCTGAGACGAGCACCTCCTGCCAGGTTCTATAGAAGATACTTGGCATCTCTAAGCTTGGCTTCTACCTCCAACTGACAAGCGGGGCATATGGCTCCTTTGGGGCTACAACCAATGAGCCAGGAATTCTGTATCCCTGCTGAGTAAAAGGATTACACAAGCATATTTTTGGATGCCCATCAGCGTTATTTATAACAGAGAAAAGTAGATGCTTACATAAATTCCTAAGAAAGGACAGCTTGAATGAATTTGGTGCCTTCCTTTGACAATGTAGTTATTTAAAATAATGTCTTTC
Source organism: Acomys percivali (assembly GCA_907169655.1). Classification (NCBI taxonomy): domain Eukaryota; kingdom Metazoa; phylum Chordata; class Mammalia; order Rodentia; family Muridae; genus Acomys; species Acomys percivali. Next base: position 102,292,515 of record OU015746.1, on the reverse strand, counting down.
AAGAATAGTGTGGGATACATATAGTACTCTCAAATAGTAAGTGGAAAGTCCCAAAATAAATTAACATGTGCCGTGATCCCAATTTTTAAACTGTAGGTGCTTAGGGGCCAGCAAGTTGCCTCAGCAGGTAAAGGTGTTTGCCGTCAAGCCCGACGACCCGGGGTTCAATCCCCAGAACTCACGGGGAGGAAGGAGAAAACTGACTCCGATAAGTTATCCTCTGACCTTTGCATGCATGCACACACACAATACAAATAAATAAGTAAACAGAAATTTCTAAAAGAAAAATCATATATGCTTACAGAAACTTAAGGGGCTGGCTTAAACTACACACGGCATTCAGGAACGCAGGATGTCATCAGTTTGTGGACACAGAAGACAGTAATAAATACATCAAAGCTGATGGTGCTCTGGGCTTCAAATGCTCCACTGATAAGGACATACTTCTTCAGTTGCACTATTGCCATTCAGGGCTTCACATTTTCTTTATTCTGTATGTCTGAAATATCTTGCAGTGCAAACGTCATAGAGGGGCATATATGATGACAGGAAGGCGGCACGTGGAGACATAGCTGCTGCTCTGAAGTGGGCCCGTCATGTGTGGTCCTCTTCCCATCTCCCTGCGTTTCTACAGTGAACACCTTTTCCTAGCACATTATCCCTGGGGGCTGCTTTTTATGTCCAGCCCGGGGCTCATTTGTTTCAGGCTAAGCTGGGTTCTTGTGTGGGGACACAGCCGGCTTCCCTGCCAAGGCCTTCACATGACATTAAGGACTCAGTCAGAGTCCCACTCAGGCGTCTCTTAACCGTCAGGATTTAAACCAGCAAACTGAAGTGGGAGAAACGATCTCCTCACAAGCGGCCCACTCGTATCCTCTGACGTGAGAAGAGATTTGGGGGCGGCTGCCGGGAGCCTTTTCCACTCTTCAAATTGTTCTCAAAAAAAAAATATATATATATGCCGCCTTATTTTTCGCTTCTAAAATAGTTTGTGTTTTGTCCTCCCCGGAAGCTGGGGGCTCAGGCAATGGATCGATCAGTTCAACTAGTAGGGGGAAAATAGACACCAATTATTTTTGTCAACTATGAACACATTCCAGTCCCAACTGGAGAACAATTCTCCGGAGGCAGGTCATCCTCCCCTGGGCTTCAAGACCTTATAGGGTCCCCTGTAAAAGGAGTTCTCAATGAAGGGACTTCGGGGTCCACAGATGCCCCAGAATCAATCAATAGCTCAGTCAAGCTTCAAACTCACAATTCTCCTGCCTCTGTCTGCTAAATGCTGGGACTGACTGCTTAGGTGTGCCACCACACTCTGCTTGACTTTATAATCAACGGGGGAATTCATCTCTGCAAGCAATTCCTAGCTTCTTAATGTCACACGTTTCTTTAAAAGGAGTATTCCTTAGAGCTCTCCTCTCTCTCCCTCTGCCTTCTTCCCTCTCCCTCTTTCTCCCTCCCTCCCTCCCCCTCCCTCCCCCCTCTCTATTCCACCCTCCCCTCTTCACCCCCTCCCATTCTAGAGTAAGTATTTACCAAAAGTCTACTGTGTTCTCAGCACTAGGATAAGACTGAATAGGAACCTCATTGCTGACCCTGGCAGCTTCTTGTCCAAAGCACACATCCCGTGGCTGTCTTATCACATAGGAAGTGGAGGCAAAACTGAGAAGTGCCTGTCTCACTAAACCCTCACACCTTCCACCACGAGCCACTAAGGAAACCAACTCCCGCCTCCCCACTCTGAAATACTTTCCACTGATGCACAGCAATAGGGTCAAAACAACAGCTGGTTGTCCCCGTTACAAAAGCGAGGGGTGTTGCTGAGTCTTTGCGTTAATGGCCAGTTTGGGCAAAATTATGAAAAAGCAACAACAGAAAAGGCACCCCTTCAGGACTGTTGCTGTAAAGACTTTCCCTGACATCGCCACTCACAAGCACAGACATAGTGCCCATAGCAACCAACTTATAAAGAAAGCTTCCTTAGCAGAATAACTAGTTCACTGGGCTCCAATCTTCAGATGTCCTTGCATTTATGGTCTCATGGGTGGCTTGGTTTAGCTCATCTCCTCTGAGGGCACACAGAGTGCCAGGTCTGAAGTGAGAAGGGTCTTCTTGGCCATGCTTGGTCCTGCCACACTTCCTGTCACCTCTGTATGATGCTAGGGTCAGTGGAACTTGCAACACGGCAACTTCACGGCCCTACAACAGCTTCCAGGTCTCTCAAGTGTACAGTTGTTATAATACTATGTGGCGATGAATGGAGGAAATCCAGTGTGGCCATAGCTGGACCCCTAAGATAGCCCTATTAGTGAAATGGGGTAGATTTTTCTTCTATAAAATCTCATTACTGTGACAAAGCATGATGCATGAGTTGGTCAAGATAAGAGGAAACATCTGCAATTGCACAGGGGAAGAAAGTCACTACCTAGGAATTATTCATTATCTGAGACCTAGGTGACCTGAAGGAGGAGGCAAGGCCATTGATGTCTATCAAGACAAAAGCCAAGTCAGACTTAAAACTGCCAGTAATCCCCTCTGATTAGAGGTCAGCAGTTCTTGGGTAAAAAGCTTTTAGAGGCACATGTTCCTGAAAAACAAATATCAGCTTTCAGCGGAGATGACTGTGCTCTGATGCAGGCTCTGAGAAATGCCTGGACAAAAGGCTTGCCCGCTGCCCACAGGTGGATAGCACCTCATCTGCAAACTGAAGACACTGAAATGTGTGATGGCTAAGGGCCATAGATCCTAAACTCTTAAAAATAAAGTTCCACAAAATTAAAAATACCCAAACACACACTAAATCTTACTGCTGACGAGAGAAGTTCCATAGCTTCCCCTGTCAGTAAGACAGTATCTAATGAATAGAGAAAACTCCAGAGGAACATCTTTTTTTGTCTTGTTACCATGGCAACCTGGTAAACGGGCCCGACTCCATCAAGCTGATGGTCTAAAAGACTAGGATAGATAAACACCATATGGTGAAATAAAGACACTTAAGTACATGATTAGCAGCCAGCTCAGGATCACTCCACCAAGGCTGTTACATCAGGAAATTTGGCAATAATTAAAAATAGCTAAAAGAGCATTGCTCATTTTGGCAAATCAGTGGCATTAACTGAGAACCTAATAATTTATATTCAAGGAGCTTCCTGTTTTCACAAGGGTTTTAGAAGACCCATTGTCCAACCAAGTGAAGAAGCTGAGGCACAGACAGTGGCTTGTTAAATATTGGAGCCTTCATACACCATAGAACACTTTACAGTCTCTGTAGGAAACACCACAGTGTTACATGGATAGCTAAGAACATCTGAGACAAAGGGAGAGGAGGACAGGAGGAGCCTGGAAGGATTCAGATGTCACTCTAGCCCCAGAAAGGGAGGCTTCTCAGTTGTGTCAGTCATAGGACCAGGGTCCATGCAGAGTCACCAAAATGAAACATCTAGGGCGGGACTTCCGACCTCTGCCAACCTAACCATTCAGCTACCAAATCATCGAGCTTTTTCGCAAGCTTGTGCTTCTGCAGAAAAATATGATGCAGCTAATGTTTGTTGGGCACTTAACAGAGCTTAGGTGCTATGCTTGGTATTCTCGTTTTTCATGGTTATATTTGACTCACAAAGTCAGGTGGAGTCTTTTCCGCCTTATTTTCCAGGTGAGGAATCACCAGCATCTCAAAATGTGCAGTGGGATTAATCTAGATTCTACTCAGATGCCTAAGGTTATAATTCATTTTATGAGGGAAAATGCATAGGCAATAAATAAATTGGCTTGGAGTTCCAGTTAGCTATACAACTTTTTCTAGTAAAATGAAGACTATATATATATATATATATATATATATATATAATTTTTTTAAGTCCTGTAGGTTACAGTTCCACAGTCAGATGATGTACACAGCATGCTGACAAATAACATTCATACTAAGAGTGATGCTGTCATGGTGTGCAGGGGGTGGAGGGGGAGTAGAAAGAACTGAACTTACACTTATGTCAAGACTGCACAGGCTGACAGCATCTTCATCCTGGGCACTCTGCTTCCGTTTCCGCTGCAAGACAGATGAAAAAACAAAAGTGAAATGTAAACAGGATTGTGGCTTTGGTTAGGGAAGGAAACAAACAACCAAATAACTACTATGTGACTCAAAAGCTTCAGCCAAGGATGCAAGGTAGTAAGGCCCAAGAACCAGGGGCAGTTATTAAGCTCTGTGGTGAGGTAATTGGCTAGCATGCCTATGCTTATTCATGTTACAACAATCAATCAATAATCAATCATCAATCAATCCATCGGTCAGTCAATCAATCTCTATTTTTTTCTCTAAATGTTTCCATATAACAGTTAGAAATTTAGATACTAGGATCTAATTCTGATTGACTTTGAAAAGCAGATCTGAATGGAAAGACTCTAACCCTTGAAAATATCTGTTCTAATCCTTGTACAAGGTCAGCGTACTGGCTGGTTTTGTGTCAACTTGACACAAGTTAGAGTCATCAGCAGGGAAGGTGCCTCAGTCAAGGACATGCCTCTAGGAGATCCAGCTGTAAGGAATTTTTCTCAGTTGGTGATCAATGGGGTGGGCTTAGGCCATGGTGGGTGGTGTCATGCCTGAGCATGTCCTGGGTTCTATAAGAAAGCAGGCTGAGCAAGCCACTGGAAGCAAGCCAGTAAGCAGCACTCCTCCATGGCCTCTGTATCAGCGCCTGCCTCCAGGTTCCTGCCCTGTTGGAGTTCCTGTCCTGACTTTCTTCAGTGATGAGCAGCAATGTGGAGGTCTTAGCTGAAATAAACCCTTTCCTCCCCAACTTTTGGTCATGGTGTTTCACTGCAGCAACAGAAACCCTAAGATAGCCACAGTCTGATAAACTTAGACACTGTCTCCAAGCTTCCCACTGACGGCCACAAAAACTGAGGCTTGGGGCCAGGAAATATGAATAACTGGGTAGTAAATATTTGTCTAGATCGTAGAAGACCCTGGATTCTTTCCCCCAAGCAATCTCGCTGTCTCTTTCTCTGTCTCTCTCTCTTTCTCTCTCTTTCTCTCTCCATTATTCTACCCCAGATATTTCAAATCAATCTACATATTTATCAGCTTATTAAATTAGACACAGAAATATATTTCCCCTTTATAAAGCAGAAAAGGAATGTATCTATAGACTATGAGAAAACACATCCAAGATATGTTCAAGGATCTTCTGCATCCTCAGGTCGGCCTGAGACAAGTGGTTCTTGTGTCCTCGCATCTGTATGGATGCTGCTGAGAAGAAAGCTGCCAGAAGACCAGAACTACTCTGTGAAGTTACAGGACTGTCTGGAGACATTTGGAATCTGTAATCCCCAGAGAAGCACATCTCCTCTTCTCATTCGGAACTCTGAATCTAAACAAAGGCAGGTATTGGACAGCAACCAGAACTGCGGTGGTAGAGGTCCTCTCATGGGAGGGGGCATTTTGTAATAGGAATGCTTAAAAGTGTAAGAAGATGATGGGAAAGTGTTGGGGTTTCTTTTTATAAAGCCAGCTACCTAGATACTTAAAATCCTAAAGATGAGCCTAGTCCTCCAGACTAGTGGAGTTGTGGGGCCTTTAAGCTTTCCCATTGAAATGATACAGACTGCTGCAGAATTATTATCAGTGATGTTAATGCCAACAGTCATTCTTGGGGCTGGGCGCGGTGGTGCATGCCTATAATCTCAGTACCCAGAAGGCAGAGTCAGGTGGATCTCTGTGAGTTCGAGGCCAGCCTGGTCTACAGAGTGATTTCCAGGACAGCCAAGGTTACACAGAGAAATTCTGTCTCAAACAAAACAAAACAAAACAAAACAAAACAAAACAAAACAAAACAAAACACAAAAGTAGAAACAAGTAAGGAAGGAAACAAGAAAGAGAAAGAGGGGGAGGAAGGGAGAGAGAGAGAGAGAGAGAGAGAGTCAGAGAGTCATTCTTGGGATGCAAACTCAGATATTCTGGGATGATTCTCATGTCAAAAGGCAAATACTCCACTCACTGTGCCTGGTGGGGACCTTCAAGAGGATACTGGCAGACACTTCATGCACATGTGTGTTCTGAGGATTCTTTGTGCTTATACAGGGACTGATCCTTATAAATTCATCATTCACTTACAATTCTAGAAAAAGCAGCAGAATGTCAGAGAAACTAGTTCATTGGTTTGTATGGTGATTTTGTGTGTGTGTGTGTGTGTGTGTGTGTGTGTGTGTGTGTGTGTGTGTTGTGGGGGGGTTCCACATACTGGTGCTTACAGAACTGACACGTCTATGTTGCTTAGACTGGCCTGGAATTCCTGGCCTCAAACAGCCCTACCACTTCAGCCCTGCCAAACAGCTAGGGCTACAGGCATGGGCCACTGCACCCAGCCAATATGGTACCTTTTTGAAATGGGTATAGCAAGAAATAGTTCCCAATTTACAGGTAAGTAAGCTGGAGCTGGCAGAGATCAGTAATTTGCTGGAAGTTCCATGCAATGGTATGATACTCAAAATTCAGGATTCTACTTGCAAAGGCAAAAACCTTTACACCCTTCCAGCATGTGTGGCAGGAGTTCACATCTTCCCTGCAGATGTTTGATGGAGTCTTCATCTTGGGATACTGTCCTCAAGACTGCGCAGCAGGGAAAGCAGGCAGATGTGTGTCAACCAGCAACATGTGCTAAGTGAGGATGCAAGCAACAGCTGCAGGGAGGTCCTGGTGCTCAGAGGAACCCAGGCTCTCCCTGAGTTTAGCTTTTTCTGCCTCGAGATGCTGTAGTACCACATCCAGGATCTTAATAGGGTGGGGGTGGGCAGGAGGAAGCTCAAGTTCCTATAGAGATTATCTATAAAGCTGAAACACCACTCACCAGGCCCAACCACCATCGGCGCCACAGATGAGGTTGTGGTACCTAGAATAGAAAGAAGGCCCTGTGCGTATGCACAGTATAAGCTACACCACTGTCTGATGTTACCTGGCATTGTCAGGTTACAAAGTCTGTGATGTTACAAACTGAATTCCTGAGGCTCAAGTATTTTGCCAAGCAGACAGAATATGCAGTTTTCGCTATAGGTTGAGAAAGAGGGCAGACAAGAGCCTCTCTCCTTCACAGCACATGTCTCCTCTAGAACAACCCCAGAGGTTACCCAGTGGAAGCCGGAACCCAGCCTCCAACCCTCAGCCACCAGCACCGCTCCGTCAGGCATTGCCATAGGCTTCAAGAGTCAAGCATGGTGATCAGATGTCCTTCAGTGGCTTTTTCAGTGATGCTAAAGCCAGTTACTCCAAGTAAGAACGATCGCTAAAAACCCACGTGGCGCCAGGCAGGGGTGGCGCATGCCTTTAATCCCAGCACTCGGGAAACAGAGGTAGGTGGATCTCTGTAAGTTCGAGGCCAGCCTGGTCTACAAAGTGAGTCCAGGATAGCCAAGGCTACACAGAGAAACCCTGTCTTGAAAAAACAAAACAAAACAAAAAAACGAAAAACCAAAAAATCCCACATGGCAGGGCATGGTGGCGCATGTCTTTAATCCCAACACGTGAGAGACAATGCTGCAGCTCTTTGATACAGTTCCTCATGCTGTGGTGACCCCAACCATAAAGTTCTTTTCTTTCTTTTTTTGGTTTAGTTATTTTGAGACAGGGTTTCTCTGTGTAGCCTTGGCTGTCCTGGACTCACTTTGTAGACCAGGCTGGCCTCGAACTCACAGAGATTTGCCTGCTTCTGCCTCCTGGGTGTTGGAATTAAAGGCATGTGCCACCACACTCAGCCATAAAATTATTTTCATTGCTACCTCATAACTGTAATGTTGCCACTGTTGTGAATCATAATGTAAATATCTGTGTTTTCTAATGGTCTTAGGTGACCCCTGTGAAAGGGCCATTTTATCCCAAAGGGATCTCAAGTCACAAGTTAAGAACCACTGAAACAGTGGGTTCCAGGACAGACAGGGGTATGTAGAAAGATCCTGTCTCAAAACAAGCAGCAAGCAAGCAAAGAAGAAAAGAAAATGAGAAAACACCACACGTGGGGCCTTGGAGAGATGGCTCAGCAGTCAAGAGCACTGGCTGGTTAAATTTCCAGTACCTACAAGGCAGCTCACAACAGTCTATAACTTCAGGCCCAGGGATTCTGATCTATCTGGACTCGCATGCACCAGTCACACATGTGTTATACAGACATAGATGCAGACAAAACATCCACACACATAAAAATAATTTTTAGTTAAAAAACAAAAAAGAAACCCACACCTATTACAAGGTAAAAGCTGCATGGATTATGACACGAGGTCTTGTTAATTCTCCTTCCACAGGGTGATACTAGCCACTGCTGGCAACAAACAAGCCCAGAAAGTCTTTATGGTTTTGTATGTTTTTAAAGACAGGGTTTCACTATGTGACCATGGTAGGCTAGAATTCTCTATATAGTCCAGGCTATCTCTGGTTCCTAAGTATTGGGGTTGCAAGCAAGTACCACCACACCCAGCTAAGAAGTCTGAAGCCGGAACTCTAAGTCGGAAGCAAACACTTCACATAGCATGACTGTCATTGTCATTGCTCAATCACTTTATGTTCACTGAGCGCTTCCGTGCCAACAGCTGTTCTGGGTCCTGGAAGCTGGCATGGGCAAGGCACACTTCCTGACTACTAATTGGGAATAAAAAGAAGATAAAGGTATTTCACATTGTGCTCTCTACTATGAGTGAGTCAGGCAAGGCGGAGATCAGATACAAGGTAATTTTCCTGCTCTCTAGTGCTTGCCTTTGTGTGCTTGCACATGTGTGTACATGTGTGTGGAAGTCAGAGGCCAATGTCGAGTATCTTCCTCAACGATTCTCAGCCTTAACATTTTAATATTTTTAATTATGTGGGGTGGGGGAGTATGTGTGTGTGAGTGCAGGTGCCGCAGAGGCCAGAGACATTGGCTCTCCCGGGACCTGGAGTTACAGGAGGTTGGGAGACTCCCACCATAGGCTCTGGGACCTGAACTTGGCTTCCTCTGCAAGAGTGGTATGTGATTGTAACCACTGCACATCTCTGTAGCCCTTCTATTACTTATTTATTGGTTTGTTAGGACAGACATGCTCATGAATCTAGGGCTTACTGACTGGCCAGACAGGCAATCCAGCAAGCCCTACACATCCCTCTGTTTCTACAAGCCAAGGAATGGGATTACAGGCATGTGCTGCTGCACCTGTTTTTGTGTGGGTACTAAGGGCAGGACGCAGGTCCCAGTGCTTACCGAGAACCTGGTGTATGTAGTACTGGCTGATTTCTGTAGCCTTGCACCCTTGCTGTCTTGTTCTCTCCCGCAGCCTCTAACTCCAGAGGGGACCCAGGTGGAAGGAGTGAACGGACCAAATGGGCAACCACTCCAGCTCCGTGGATCCCAGTAACGAAGGTGTGCAGTGGAGCAGCCACAAGAACACACTGCAAACCCAGGCAGGAGCTGGAATTTCTCCAACACTGGGAAGCCAGGCTCACGTTGATGGAACAATTCGTGGAAGACATCACCAGACAGAACCTAGCCCGAGATACTGACGAATAAAACTGAGACAGTATCTGTAACGGTCTAATCAGACCTCTAACAAAGGTGACATTTCAACCTAGTAAACATTTACCAAATGCCTCTCACAGACAGATATATCTGTAGGATCTTGTTTGAGCTTGACAACCACACTACAGAGCAGGTGGGAACTAGAAACTTCTTCATTCCGCAAGATGGTGATGGAAACTCTGAGAGGCGTCAGACTTGCCTAGGACCTTATAATCAGCATAGTGCCGTGGCCTGGATTCGACCCAGGCCTGCCTGGCTCCATGCTAAACAATGTCCATCTCTCATGCCATCCTGCACTCAAACCTGGGATCACACATGTGACCTGAAGACACAGTGTCCAGTGGGCCAGCAGTGAGAAGACACCTTGGTGGCTATTTTCTTTCTTTGTGACTATTTGGAGACGCTGGGATGCTGCCCATACTAAGCTCTTTCTGTGGTCCTTTCAGCTTTCAAGTACTGTCCCTGTTGTTTCGGGGCCACAGCCACTTTCCTCTTTCTGTAGACCAGTAAGCCACAAGTCAGCCAGGGGAGTGCCTAGGCAGGAAAGTTGTCGCATGTACCATACATTTACACACTTGTTCTGATGGATTTCCAGCCAGTTTGAGGAGCCAAATTCCCACCCTGTTATTTCTGTCAAATTTCCTGGAGTGAAGGCATCGTCCACTGCCCTTTCAACTATGAGAAAGCCGCTGTGGGTAGGCCAGGTAACTGCCGTAGTCTGTCTCTAATTTCAGCACATGATTTTTATGAGATCCTCCCCAGCACCCTGTGCTGAGCAGATTGGTGACTAATTTCTGAATGGTAACACAACGAGCAAAGCAAAAGAAATGAATAAGGATGCTCTGTGTTTTTGAGGTGACGCTCCTCCCTTCCTGCTAACCACCTGGCCCAAATCAAATCAAAACCTCAAAGCCGAGGTTACCGAAGCCTGAAATTCTTCAACTTCAAATTTCTTACTGTTCAGATAAAAGAGCATTTTCCTTAGCAGTGGGGGCACTGGTTATCTTTCAAATAGACAGACATGTTAAAGGAAATCACAGTAGTGCAGACCTTGGTCCACGTGGGCCATTGGTGAACTACATGCCTCCTGCAAGAAGGATGATCGAATGTGCTCAAGGGAAGTCTGAGCCATTATGCTTGTCCACGCCCGGTCTCTGAGCGAAAGGAAGAGGTGATCTGTCTCCCCAGCCTTAGAAAAGAAGGAAAGCAGCTGATGATAACCATGTGTGACCATAATAAAGGGCACACCAATGTCCCCAACTGGGCGTGGAAAGTAAAAGCAGAGACAGAGGAGACCATGGGGACACTGGGCAGGGAGAGTATCTGACTTCTTAGTGCCACAGTCCACAGATTACAGTTATAGATGATACTGTTGGGTGCTGTAAAACCTCTTCTTCTTTAACCAACAAGACAGCATGAGCCCCCTTTGTGAACATGCCATCCATGGATCAGTACCTTTTGAATATCTGGCTGTAAGGCAGCATGGCAATTTGGATCTGGAGACCTAAGTTGGAGACTCATGACTCTCATGTCATCATCACCTTTGCCCTTCATCTCCGGGACCTGTTTTATATATTACTGTCCTTCAGGCTCCTGCTTTGGGGCTATCTCCTTTTTGGCTTGGCCACCTTCAGATAGCCCAAGGCAGACATCTAAATTCCTTTGGTAAAGGACCTGTGAACAAACTGCTTTTCTGATGTTCTGGGAAAGCTGAGTATGAAGAACAGTGGTCCACACTTACTTATTTCATGTGCATGCATGGATACCGCTCCTAGCCTGAATATATCATCCTCACCCATCCTGACTCCCCTTCTCTCCTGACCCAAATCTTGAGCTGCCATGGGTATGTGTACCCTAGCTGCCAATGAGAATCACTAGGTGCCTCCAACACACAACAGAAGGGAAACACACTGAACTAGGCACATACTATGAGCCAATGACTGTTCCATTAGCTCACTCCCCCGACACACACACACTTTAAGTAAACACAGTGGAATTCATTTCAGAATGGGATTTTGAGGTCGTAAGGACTTTACTGAGTGCAGAACAGGGGGTAGGCTTGTTTTTTTAGGACCAACCACTTGTCTTTCTATCACACAGTGCTGATTTCTTTTCTTTGTCCTGTCTGCCAAGAAATTTTTTCTTTAGTTAATATCTAAAAATGACTTAAACATACATTTACATACTTACTTAAAACAAGCCTGGAATGGGTATTCATGCCTGTAATCTCAGTACTTAAGGAGGCAAAGGCAGGAGGAAAAGGCAAGTCCAAGGCCAACCTGGTCTATACAGCAGCCAAGAGTAGAAAGTCTCTATTTCAAATAAATGTGTGTGCCTGTGGGCAGACAGGTGTGTGTGTGTGTGTGTGTGTGTGTGTGTGTGTGTGTGTCTGTGTGTGTCTGTGTGTGTCTGTGTGTCTGTGTGTGTCTGTGTGTGGTGTGTGTGTGTGCCTGTGTCTGTGTGTGCCTGTGTGTTCATCTGTGTGTGTGTGTGTGTGTGTGTGTGTGTGTGTGTGTGTGCCTGTGTATGTACTACACACATGTGATGATCCAGTAAGTAAAAGTTCTTAAGGTCAAGCCTCAAGAACTGAGTTCAATCCCTGGAACCTACATGATAGAAGGAGTGATTTGCCTCTCATAAGTTGTCCTCTGACCTCCACAGACACACTGTGGCGCATGGATACCTACCCAAATACACATGCATGCACATGAAAAAAATAAGTGTAAACTTAAAAATATTAGTCCAAAATATTATGTCCATAGGAATTTACCTGAATATCTCAAGGAAACTCAGAGCAGAAATGAAACAAACTTAGGTATAAAAATCCACCTCTGCCACTTCCTACTTAGTGTGACTCTGGACAAATTATTTTATTCCTTCATTTAAATCAATATTAGTTGAGAACGTACTACCGTGTCAGGAAGATCCCAGGTGTATGGGATACATCAGTGTCTTTAAGCTTTAGTTTTTCCATCATAGGGATATTTTAAGAATTAAAGAGTGCAAAATATTTAAACAAATCTGGGCAGTGGGGCAGTGGGTAGCGGTGCACGCCTTTAGTCTCAGCACTTGGGAAACAGAAGCAGGTGGCTCTCTGAGTCTTAGGCCAGCCTGGTCTACAGAGCAAGCTCCAGGACAGCCAAGGCTACACAGAGAAGCCTATCTCAAAAAAATTAATTAATTAATTAAGAACAAGGCCAGGTATATGGTAAAAGAACTAAAAAAAAAAAAAAAAAAAGGTCACGTGGTCATTTTGTGATTGCTATTATTCCTATCACTCCTGGGATCATTGCTTTGCTTCTGTCTGACTCTGGGATGCCATCAGGGTAGGTGTGAGAGATGGGGAGGCCTGCAGTGCAGCAGATGCAGAGCCTTGGGCTAAGATCTGACTAACTGCCCAGACCCCATGGAGTTGACCACAGAGCCCTTTAAGATCGCCGGTTGTGTTGTCACTGGGTCCTTCCCCCACTCCTTTCTCAGAGATGAGGGCAAATGGTGAAGTCTGCCTTCACTTTAAATGGCTGAGATTAAATTGATTAGCATCGGAACAGCCCTGTTATTTAATCACAGACTCTTCTATTAAATAAGCAGACGACCAGAGCAGCAAAAACCCACTGATGGAGAGGACGCAGCTCCTGACTTGACAGCAACAGTCTCTCATTAGTCCTTCATAATTACTCAATTTGAACCAGATCTCGATCCTTTTGATTTTGCTTTTCCCTGGCGAACAACTTTGGTGGTTTCAAGGCTTTGATGCTGAGCCTTTCATCTGGGCCTTCCTCAGGGAGAGGTCAGCAAAAGGACCCTGCATTCTCGTGCCTGCCCTCAGCTGGAACTTGACTTCATCAACGCCAGTTTGTGCATAAAAACATCCCTCGTGGTTCAGGAGCCCCACAAGGAGACCATCAAGGCTGGCAGATCTGGACCCCAGGGGACCCTGCACAAACTGCTGCACCAACCAAGGTCAATGCACGAAGTAAACCTAGACCCCCTGTTCAGATCTAGCCAATGGACAGCTCATTTTCCATGGTAGTGGGGAGAGCAGGGACTGCCTCTGACATGAACTCTGATGCCCCAAATTTGATCACTTGCCCTTGGTGGGAGGCCTAGAGGCACTCAGAGGAAGGGGAAGCAGGTTATATAGATGAGGCCTGATAGGCTGTCTGTCATCATATGGTAGGAGAAGATGTCCTCTTCTGTCAGAGGTCTAGGGGAGGGGAATAGGATGAAAGAGGGAGGGAGGGAGAGAATGGGAAGGTACAAGTAAGGGGATAACAATCAGGATGTAAGATGAATAAATTAAAATTAAAATTAAATTAAAGAAAGAAATATAGGTTTCACAAAAGACAAATCAGTAACACATAAATAAAATTGGAACATGTGATATAAATAAAAATGTGAAAGAAAAACATCTCCCGTTTTGTTTTGATCCACAGATAAAGTATTGAAGGGATACCCTATTCCACTTACCATGGGGCTATTCTTTCCTGCTCCCCAATTTTAAGACATCCTCTATTTTCTCACATTCTAGAACCCAGGTCATTTTTGATTCTCCCTAGATTCTTATCTGATGCTCATATGATAGAGAACTTGGAACTCAAGTGCCCTCTGAGCATCTGGTCCATACATCCCAACATGGTATGTTACTGTTTCCAGACAAACTGGTGACAGCTTGGAGGTGCCAGGCCGACCATACAGGCAAAATTGGGCAGGGATGGGGACAGGGGCGTGCATCTTATCTGGCCATGTACCTGTCATGGAGAAACAGGGAGCCTGTTTCTCACCTGGAAGAGCAGTGAGAGTTTGCTAGATCACCGAGGCTCAGACGTTAATCCATTATCAGTATTAAAATAGCAAGTGAAGGCACCAGACTAAAATTCAAGGAGAAAATATTTAAAAATGTTGAAAACTCTAAAAAACACTGAAATCTTGTCCCAGATCAGTCTCTGTCCAGGCACAAGCATAAAGGTAGAGAAAGGGTTTGTATCCACCAAGATTTTCAACAATGAGCTGTGACAAGAAGCAGGGAATTGAGTTAGGACGCCTTCCCAGGCCTTCTAAATTACGTGATTACTTTGTTTCTACTGGCCCTCAGGTGCTGGGGATTAGGTTAACTATTAGATTATCCACGGGCCTTAATTCATTAACACTGGTTCTTTGTTTTCTGCTTTTTTTTCCTCAGCAATCTTAACACTTGAAGCTACTGTGTACAGCAAGCAAGTACACTGCCTCCCTTCGCCTTTTTTTTTTTTTTTTTAACACTTAGAAAACAAAACAAAACAAAACTCCTTTCAGAATTCTTCACTAAAAGGCGAGTAAAATGGCTCACTTTCCATAAAGCCTAAAGACCTAAGCTCCATCCCAGGGACCCACATGGTGAAAGGAGACAAGTGACTCTCACAAGCCCTCTGACTTCCACATATGCTCCCTGGAGCACATATGCAAGCACACACAATAAATAACACATAAACAAAACCTTCCAATCCCTCACTGATAGAACCACTTAAAATTTTATTAATAAACACACACACACACACACACACACACACACACACACACACACACACTCCTAGGAAATGTCTAAATAACTGCTTAATTTCTAGGTAAGCACCTTATGCAGCCCTCATGTAGCCAATGGTAGACTATCCAACTACATAATTCAGATCCAAACATGACTGCCCACAGCGATACAGGCAACTGCATAGATAATGAGAGGTCTTGGGTCTGGAGACACTTTGTCAATCATAGTTCCCGATGGATTCATGAGTTGCCAACAGGCAAGTCTTCAGTCACAGAGACACAAGGCTTCCTTCCATCACTGGCGTCTGGGACTTGGATTCCTTGGACATTAGGTCCCACAGAGCAGAGATGAGGAATGCTGGAGGAATGAATGGGTGATACTTTCTAGAGCTTCCTGGGAGATCAGGACATAGATTTAAAAAAAAAAAAGTCAGGGCTGGGGTGTGACTCAGTGGTAGAGTATGCCTGAGGCCCTGGTTTGCTTCCTAGCACTAAAAAGCAAACAGCTTCCTTAGTGACATACTAGATGTTATCAACCACACGGTAACTCCCAGTCTAGTGGCTCAAGTTGGTTTCTTTACAGAATATTTGGCCACTTAAGCGGCGCCTTCCAAAACACCTGACAATGGACACTGATGGGAGGAAGGGTTTATTTTGGTTTGTTTCGGAAAAAAAAAAAAAAGAAAGAAAGAAAGAAAGAAAAGAAATGCTGCTGCCTACATTGAGGTGGGTACCCCATCTCAATTAAATCTCTCAGTCATGCCCAGAAATTTGTTTTCATGGTGACTCTAAAGCCTATAAACTAACAATCAAATGTCCTGCCCTTCTTCTTTCCCTTAGCTGGGACAGAAAAGGGTCTATGGAGAAGACAGTAGAGCCAGTCATGGTGGCGCACACCTTTGATCCCATCACTTGGGAGGCTGAAGTTCGATCTCTCTGACTTCAAAGACAGCTTGGTCTACATAGAACATTTCAGGTCTGCAAGGGGTACGAATCCACCAGGGGAGGCGGGATGGCGCTCAGAGCTCGCCTGGCAAGCACAAGGCCCAGGGTTCAAACTCTAGCCCTGCTGAAACCGAAACCAGGTTTGACAGTGCACAGGTTCCAGTATTTGGCAAATTTAGGGCCGGGCTCATGCCAAAGAAAAGAAGAGAGAGACCCATTGTGCTGGCACTGGCATAGTGTAGTGTTGTACACATAGGCCGTTCCAAGCCAGCCTGGGCTATACTGTTTCAAACAAACAGATTGCTCTGCATTCTGGGTGCTTTTGATGTATTACATATCAGGTCTAAAGAGTTTAAATTACTTAGATATCTGGGATTTTGTAGAAAGCAAGAATTTCAGGCCAGATCCACCTACTGACTGCTGGCTCTCATCCTCACACTTCAGATTTCCACAGGCCAGAATTCTACACCGAGAATTGCAGCCATTGGGCATAGCTTTTTACCCTGTGGTAGACTGGAGCTGGCAGGTAAGGGAGGATGCCTGGTGTCTTTATTTGAGGTTCTTGTAAAGCAGATCCTGGGATAAAAATGGAGGACTAAGCTATCTGCCCCAGAGGGCTCCTTGGGAAATCTGGTGAGCATAAGGAAGTGAGGTGGCAGAAAGAACGGAAAGTGAGTGTAGCCAGTACGATACAGCCATGGACGGCCAGAGTCCCTGAGAGAGTCTATAAAACAGTCCGTAAGTCTCCACTAGGAGCGAGGAGGTAGGGTTGGCAAATACAACTCCTCCTTTCATTGACAAAAGGGGGGTTCCCTGGGATGCCAGCTGCCTTGGATGGGAATTCTCTCAAGCTGAAGGGCACAGGAAGTAAGAGCACGAACAGGAGACACTGAAAAAAGGTATCTGTAGTGGCATGTTCCACACGGCGATGCCTCTGCAGATGGGTTTCACTCATGGCAAGCTCCAGGAGTTGGCCCAGATGACCTCTGACATTTTTTTGTGATGTCTTACAATAATTCAGACCCTGCCACAATATCCTTCACTCAGCATACAACCACACAATGAGTCTTCGACCCATTGCCATCCCGAATCCATCCAGGAGAAAAGCCACCTCACGCTAATGTTTACCAACCTCCATTTCCTCCTGGGCACAGAGAGGCTCGGGCCACAGCTTCTAGTTAAAGTTGAATAACATTGTTTGGGCACATTTATTTATCTTAACAGTTACATTCTGTTTATGACAAGCATACTGGACGTTTGTTTATCTTAATAATATAAACTCCCCACCTCCACCCCAACCTCTGAGACAGTGCTTCTCTGTGTAGTCCTGGCTACTCTGAAACCTGCTCTGTAGACCAGGCTAGGCTCAAACTTACAGAGATCCACCTGTTTCTGCCTCCGAGTACTGGGAGTAAAGGTGTGAACCATCACCACGTGGCTTAAACTTTCAATTAAAGACAAATATCAGGGGAAACCTATGTTGTTTTGTAAAAAACCATTATGCCCAACTCAGTGCTAAGGGTTATAGCTACGGTGATTCACTTTCATGGAGCTAGCAATGTTTTTTAAGTCATCAAGTAACTGGTAACCGCCGCATACATTTTAGCACTCATGACAAGCACAGATGAGCCTCTGGCCTTCTCCCCTGGGATGGCTGAATGGGGCCTCCTCCTTTTCCTTGTCTGCCCAGTCATGGATTAAAAATGATATTCCTATCTAATAGGCCTAACTTTAGCCACAGGAAGTGGGTGTGCTTGGGAGACCCACAGCATTAGCCAAGCTTTGTTTGAGCATGGGCACTTTATCTTCCCTCAACCTTCTTCCTTCTCCTTTTGGGAGGAGGGAGTGAGGCCAGCTCGGTAGGGCCAGTGGGGAGCCAGGCCTGTTTGCTCTGCTTCCTGCTTGTTGTTTTTCGGTTTTGTTTTTGTTTTACAGGACACTCCTGACTTTTTGTTGCTGAAAATTTATGTCCTGGCTCACAATGTCATGTACTGTCAGAACCAAGCAAGGGCCGCATTTGGATGTATTCTAACAGATAATGTGATGCCAAGAAGTTTACAAAGGAGAAGTTTAAAGACCTTCTATGTTGTGATCATATAGACATCTCGACTGCACATATGAAATGCTTATTCAAAAAATGACAGTTCAACTTCCATCCGGATATTTCTCCAGTTGTATTGTAACACGATTTTCTGAAGCCTGTGCTATTAATTTTTATCAGATGTTTCCAAGTCATAATGATGTTATCTTTTTCTTGCCTGATGTATAAATTATAAAATAAAACAATTCATGAACGATTATTGCCTGGGTTGTGACCTATTGTTTTAAGGCTGGCACCCTACCCATGTAACATCAGCCAGTTTGCTTTCCCTCTGGGTCAGTTTCTCCATCCATAAGTTCAGGGAGCTGAACCAAGTGGCCTCTAGCATTTCCTTCCTGTATGATAACATGTGGCCAAGAACACTGCTGGCTGGGGGTGGAAAGTGGCAGTGAGGATGTCAGAGATTGGAAAATGCTTTCGAGAAAAGCCCAAGGTTCTCCACTTACTTTAAAATTGCAGATTACAGTAACCACCAGTGTAGTGTGTGTATGTATGTGTGTGTGTGTGTGTGTGTGTGTTCATGTACACTGACTGAACAGACCACAGAAGGGACATGTGCTTACGGTAGATCTGGAAGAGAGGCTGAGCATCTCCTTGCGGCCATACCCACAAGCGTCCGTGTGAAGGCTCAACTTCCACTACCCTGCTTGTGTTGGTGAAGAGACACAGAGATGCTTCAAACAAGATGTGCTCTAAACTTGCAGAAAGCAGAGCGATGTGAGAACACAAAGCCTGTGGCCCAAAAGCAATGATGTTTCACAACTGAGCAGCACAAACCAAGCCCTCAGCCTTCCTAGGAGTAGGACCCAGTAGAGTTACCAGTGTGCAGGTTGGTGAAGATGACCCTGGCTTCAGGCTCAGAGAAGCCTCGGTGCCTCATGGGCCCTTCCCCAAGCCCAGTGCATGTTTGGCAATGATTTATTCTTCAGGAAGGGCCTACGAGCACCTAAGACCAGCTCACGGGAACATTTCTAACTAAAAGAAATATATCCCTTCCTCACCCAGGGAGCCAGAACAGAGAATCTATTTCTTGGTGTGTGTGTTTGCGCACGTGTTTCCTTGAGGCAAAGACTCTCCCCAAGTTGCCTACAG
This sequence comes from Acomys percivali, assembly GCA_907169655.1. NCBI lineage: Eukaryota > Metazoa > Chordata > Mammalia > Rodentia > Muridae > Acomys > Acomys percivali. The sequence goes on along the minus strand of OU015746.1, from coordinate 102,273,321 downwards.
TTTGGAGTCTGTATCTTATATTCCAAGATAGAAAATGAGAGCAGGTGCTGGAGGGGAGAGGTTAAAGCAGGATGCCCCTCATGCCGGTAGACTGGGAAAAATTGGTCTGACCACATAAAAGTGGAGAGGCAGGGGTGGCAGAGCTGTTCTCAGCTTCCAGTCAAGCTGCAGATGTGTGGCCAGCCACCCAGAGCCCCAGCTCTAGGGACACACGCTACAGTTAGTCTTGCCGCCGGCCACTCAGAGATCTGCCTGCAATGTGCTTAAGAGACAAGACTAGAAAAACAGAAATGGTCACAGTGGGAAGCACCGCGCAGCACGGTACTGACACACTTGTCAGTCAAAAGACCCATCCATTGAGTGCTTTCTCACACACAACCGCCCCAAGCCATGAGATGGCACGTTGGCATGTACGGTACACATGGGCTCCAGCACTGCTGGCTCACGCCTCACACCTGACTCATGCGGAACGATTGAGCGCACTGTGACCTAACCAGAACCACAACACACAGGCCTTGATTTTATTTTATTTTTTTATTTTTATTTATTTATTTTTTTAACTCATGGCCTCTTTATACTTTTAAAACATACGCAGAGCCCTCAGTGAACTTTTGCTTATGTGGAAAGCATCTATCCATAGTGGGATGCAGTTCAGGAGCCACAGCTCTTGACTCCCTTGCACAAAGATGAAGGTTCCATCCTCACCACTGAATAAAACCGGGCAGTGCTGCATCCCAACACTTAGAAACTGCAGCAGGAGAAGCAGAAAATCAAAGCTATCAGCACCTACCCTGAGGAATCAGGCACTGGAGGCCACAACCAGAGACAGTGAGTCCCTGTCTCTATGAGAAAGGAAAACTCAGAAACTCAAAAGGTATCCATTCTTCCAATGAATGGAGTACGACTTGTCTCTCGACGACACATTTTAATACAATTTAGCTGCATCTTCCTCACTTTGTGTTTGGCCAACTCTTTCTGCCTGGCCTATCAAGAGAAATGGCCTCACAGACCAGCTCCTGGCTTCATCCACTGGGCCGTTCCATTCTGGCCAACACATAGGAAGAAAGCCTGCTCTCTAGCCAGGTTTGCATTTTCCTCTAGGCCAGTGGTTCTCAACCTGTGGGTCACAACCCTTTTTTGGGGGGAGTTATAAATCAGATAACTTGCGTATCAAATATTTACATTATGATTTAATGGCAGGAGCAGAATTATAGTTATGAGGTAGCAACCAAATAATGTTATGGTGGGGGCGGGGAGGGGGGGGCTGAGGTCACCACAGCATGAGGAACTGTGTTAAAGGGTCACAGCATTTGGAGGGTTGATTCACTGCTCTAGTGTTTGGCAGCCCCTAGGGGTTCTCAGATCAGGGTTTCTCACAGTTCTGCAGGGCTTTCATTCACACAAATATAACAATGTTGCTTCCATTTCCTTAGGCCATCTACGGCTCAAAGACTTCAATCCACCGTCTGCCCAATCAGGCTTGTGTCTAAAATGTGCCACCCCTGGGTACCCCTGGTGACACCTATGATATATCACGGAAGCCATCACATACTCCTTGCCTTAGCCCCAGCCTTCTTCTTGTCAGGTCACCTGTGCATCCTTTTTTTTTTTTTTTTTTAATCTGTAGGCTAATAATCACCTGTGCATCTTTTATGACTCAGTCTGCGGGTCCCCTACCCTTGAAACCTTCCATGATTCAAAGTTTTCTCTTTTTATTTTTTGAATAGTACAAATGCACAGGAGTGTTGGATATCTTTGTTAATCATTTGAAATTCCCTCCTACCCCAGGGGAAAGGGTGAGGCAAGGTTTCATCTAGCGCAGGCTGGCCTTGAACTCTCAATTGCCAGCCCTCGGCTTCTGGGATTACAGGTGTGAGCCATAGTGCTTGGCCAAATGCATGGGATTAAGTTGTAAGGCATAGCATACAGTAACCGGCACACCTCTGTCCTACCCCAGCCAGCCATCCCCTGCTCTCCTGGGATACAACCTCTGCAATGAGTTCCTTCCAGATTCTTCCAGAGTTGCTTCAACATAAAGAAGCAAGCGTCTCGCCCAAATGGTAGCAACTCTTCTACTGTATCTTTTTTTGGAGGAATGGGGGATTTGAGACAGAGTTTCTCTGTGTTAGCCTTGGCTGTCCTGGACTCACTTTGTAGACCAGGCTGGCCTTGAATTTACAACAATCTGTCTGTCTCTGCCACGCCCAGCCTTTCTACTGTATCTTGAAAGCCTTCCATACCACCAAACCATCAAGCCAACACAAATGACTTCCTATCTTTTAGTTGCAAAGTATTTTTTTTTTTTTCAAGATAGGGTTTCTTTCTCTGTGTAGCCCTGGCTGCCCTGGAACTTGCTCTGTGGGAGAGGCTGGCCTCAAACTCAGAGATCCCCCTGCCTCTGCCTCATGAGTGCTGAGATTAAAGGTGTGGGCCACTATGCCCTGGCCAGCAAAGCATGTTTCTGATTCACTTACTTACTGAAGTCTGTACTAACTGACATGTTGGTGGTTACAGAAAGTGGTCTACACAATCAGTTCATGTGCAGGAGAGACTACAGTGGTAATATCCAGGCTATGTGACTAACACTGCCAGACTATACTAAAAAAGCCCACTGTAATTTTCACCCCCACGGGCCAAGTGTGGATGAGCCTGCCACCCTCATCAACAGCGTTATCTATCTTTAAAGTCCCCGCCAAGGCTCAAAGTGAGAACTGATAGTTTGTTCAGGTTTAAACTGACATTTTTTTTTTTTTCTGAGATCAAATCTCTAGAGTTGTGCTGCACAATACAGTAGCCAGGAAGTACATACATCCTTTCAAATTTACAATTTAATCCAGTAAAATGAAGGGGAAAAAAGCAAGCTCAGCTTTTCAGCAACACTAGCCAGTTTCAAGTGGTCAGTGTCACCTGTGGCCACTGTCCTCTGCCTGAGACAGGGCAGGTTCTCCAGGAGGCCCACAATAGACCTGAACTGGCCACTGGGACCCCTATGCAGTAACCAGACATTTGAAATGTGGCTAGCCTCAGTTGACTAGGATATTTGAAAGACAATATATATATAATTTTATAGCAATTAATATATGAAATGCTACTATTAAGGAATAGTGAGTTAATATTATAAAAATTAATATTTTTGTTTTTGCTTCTTTTAACCTGGCTACTAGAAAATGTAGAATTACACATGTAGTCTGTGCTGTGCTTCCATGCTACAGTGCACAGCATACCAGACACATGTGCTTTGGCAGCATGATTGCTTTTTCATATGGCTGTGAAGTAAAACAGACTCTTAGACGCTTTTCCGTCTATGCCCTCCCCAGCCCCCTGCAGGCAGGCTGAACTGAGCAAGGGACAAAGAGGCCACAGGATTCTACTGGCCAAGAATGACCCTGTCAGAAGCCAGCACACTCCCCACCTGGGCGGCCACAGGCAGGAAGCAGAGGCATTGCTGACTCCAAGCAGGGCCTGACTTCCTGGTGGCTGAGGAAACAATCCACCAGAAAACAAAGTGGAGGGCCTTCAAAAGGAACAGAAGAACGGCTCCTGATAAGATTTCCAGGACTCGGCAGGGCCCAGTTCCTCCCTGCTCTGTCTCATCTCCACCTTCACCCTGGGCTTGAACCGGCTTCAACACAGGCCCTAAGCTAAGCCGGCCCTGTGTACAGCTCCAGGTGAGGACAGAGAGAAGTGTGAAAAAGGAAAACCAGAGGAAGAGGAGACAGGCTCTACCTGAAGGGCCTCACAACATGTTGGCTGCGTAGCTGAGTGATGGTATGTGGTTCTGTCCTCTGTGTCTGTGACTTGGGAAAGGAAAGGACAAGAAAATTCATTTTTGGAGCATGACCCATGAAGCTGATAGGCCAGGCCAGGCCAGGCACTGTATCCTAAAATCAGAGTAAGTTCTAACTTCATGGGCCGACAAAGTGGCTCAACAAGCTAAGCCTTGAGGCCAAGCCTTGGCTTTTATATTTAAAAATTAAAGCAGTAAGAGAAGAAGTAAGATATAAGGTAGTAAGGTATAATAAGGTATCAGATGCCAGATATTATGTTATATGGAGTTTATTAAATGAGCATGGGAGGAGAAGGAAAAGGGGGAGGGGTACCCCAGAGAGAGAGAGAAGAGGGAAAGAGAGAAAGTAAGAGGGTAGAGCAGGTGGGGGGGGGGGGGAAAAAAAGGAAGGGGGGAGGGGGGGGGGGGGGGGGGGAGAAAATAAGAAGGAGAGAAGGGAGAGAAGGGAGTAGAGAGAGAAAGAGAGAGGGCGCGAGAGAGGGCCATGTGGAGGTTTGTCCTTTTATATGGTCCTGGGCAGGGCCACGCCCCCATGGCAGTTAAGCAGTGACATCACAAGTAAGCGGACTGAAGCAGAATGCTAATATTGGCCACCAGAGTTTGAGCTCCAGAACCCAGGGGTTAGAAGGAGAGAACTCCCAAACATTGTCTTCGGTTGTCCCTACATGCACCATGGTGTGTACAAGGCATGTACACACACACACACACACACACACACACACACACACACACACACACACACACCTTCTTCATTAGCTGTGTGCCTTTGGCCAAGGGAACTAACCTCTCTGGATCTCTGTTGTGTAGTCAATCAAATAAGATTTGGTGAAATGAGTTTCCCTTTTTTCTTTTTTTTTTTTTTTTTTTTTTTTCATTTTAAGAATTTTTTTAAATTTTTTAAATTAATTAATTCATATTACATCTCAATTGTTAGCCCATCCCTTGTATCCTCCCTTTCTTTCCTCCCTCCCGCTTCCCCCTCTACTCCCTTCCTCTATGTCTGTGACTGAGGGGGACCTCCTCCCCCTGTATATGCTCCTAGGGTATCGAGTCTCTTCTTGGTGACTTATCTTTCCTCTGAGTGCCACCAGGCCTCCCCATCCAAGGGACATGGTCCAATATGGGGCACCAGAGTTTGTGTGAAAGTCAGATCTCCTTCTCCACTTAACGGTGGAGCATGTCCTGTCCATCGGCTAGACTGGGTAGGGGCTCGAAGTTTACTGCCTATATTTTCCTTGGCTGGTGCCATAGTTTGAGGAGGACCCCAGGGCCCAGACCCGCCTGTAGTTTTCCAGGACCCTCTGGATCCTTCTATTTCCTCATTCTCCCAGGCTTCTCACCCCTAAAGTCTCAATAGGATTTTCTCCCCTCTGACTCTGGCGCTTTCTCAGAAAAATGGGAATAGGGCTTCCTCAAGACCCAGCTATTCCACTCCTTGGAATATACCCAGAAGATGCACTACCACACAACAGGGACATATGCTCAACCATGTTCATAGCAGCCTTATTCATAATAGCCAGAACATGGAAACAGCCTACGTGTCCCCCAGTAGAAGAATGGATAAAGACACTGTGGTATATTTACACTATGGAATACTACTCAGCTATTAAAAACAAGGAATTTCCGAAATTTGTGGACAAATGGATTGAACTAGAAATTATCATAACGAGTGAGTTCACCCAGAAGCAAAAAGAGTCAAATGGTATATACTCACTTATATCGAGACACTAGTCCAAGTGGTACGCCCCCATGAAAAACTTTCCCTATCTCTTTCAATGGGTAAGCCTGGACCTAATGTACATACAAATGAAGTGTCATCATGCCCCGCCCCCCTCCTCATTGCCCGCCTCATTTGGAAAACACCCGCTGGGCAGTTGCTATACGCTGGACTCTGAGCCTGGCATCTGCATTGACTCCTAGAACACCTTCCCTTCTGCTGCATATATTTCTCCAGAGACAGAAAGAAAGAGAACAAAGGAGTGAACCGCTGGAGCAGAGCTCTTCCCTCAGGGTGGAAATGCTCATAATTATGTGCATTTCTTTTCCTGTGGAAAAATACCCAAAGGTGCACGAGGCCTGATCGGGACAGAGGGCTGGTGATTTAGAGAAGCTGTGGTGGGCCAACTACCATGCTAAATCCTTTGTACACATGGGTACTTGAAGACTCAGCACTCAGAATAGCCCACTACGCGTGCCCAGGAGTTCTGTATCAGGGCTGTCCAGGAGCCAGAACCTGCCTCTGCCCCTGTGCCCTTGACACCAGGATTTGACCAATTACTCATTTCTTGCATCAAGATTTTATAGACATGTTGCAGGCCAGTCTGCATCTGCCCAGTGTGGATGTGGAGGATCAAGTGTAGCACCCTATAAGAGATGCTCGTCATCAGCCAGGTCTCAGGCAGTCCTCACAGGCTGGCATCTGGCACATATTTATTGGGGTCTGCGACATGCCAGCTTTGGTTAGATGCTCTCATCATCTGCATCACTTACCCTCACCCCAATACTCTCTCTATGGTCCACAGAGAGATCAATGGAAGTAGCCTCAGCTACGATATCTGTGACCCCCCTCAGCTTGGGCCTATGACTTGCTCTGGCCAGTGGAGTGTGGGTGGAAGGGACAATTCCAGGCTTACACACTGCGATGGCCAATTTTAAGTGTCAACTTTTGATACAGTCTAGAATCACAGGAAGGGAGTCTCAATGAAGGACAATCTAAATCAGGCCGACCTGTGATATGTTTCTTGGAGGTTGTCTCGATTACCGTAAAAGGCGGGAATATCCAGCCCACACACACACTGGTTTTTTGAGACAGGGTTTCTCTGTATAACAGCTCTAGCTGTTCTGGAACTCTCTCTGTAGATCAGGCTTGCCTCGAACCCACGGAGATCCTACTGCCTTTTCCTCCCAAGCGTTGGGATTAAAGGCGTGTGCCACCACCGCCTGGCTCAGGACTGTATTAAAAAGGAGAAAAGTAAGGAGGATGCAAGCATGTATGCGTTCTCTCTGTGGTTTTGACTGTGGTGGATGTGACTAGCTGTGTCAAGTCCCTGTCACCTTGATTTCCATGTAGTGATGGGCCATTGCCCAAACTGTGAGCAAAAATGAGCCCTCTCTCTCTCCATGTTGCTTTAATCAGGATATTTTGTCACAGCGACTGGAAAGGAAACCAGGATATAACTTAAAAGATACAGAACACTCTGCTTGGTCCTCTGGACAAGAGGACTCCACAAGTGAGGCCCCGTGGAGCCGACTCCTAGCCATCCTGCCTGTGAGGAGAAGAAAGTTTGTGTCTGTCTGCCTCAGAGTTTGGGGGACGGTTGTTACTCAGCACTAACTGAATAAGGCAGTCCCCTTCATTCAGAGAGTAACCCTGATCTCTCTTACATCTCACAAGGGTAGGGTTTTACAAACGGGGTCATTTTGTGGCTTTCCTGTCACTTCCTCTCCAGGCTGGTAATGGGCCATTCGGAGAAGACAGCAGGAGCCACCAAGATGAACATTTGGTCATCCGGGCACCTGGTACAGAAGTAAGAGCCAAGCTGATTCTTGGGGGCAGGAGGTTGATGGATCAGAACTGGAGGGATTGTTCGTTCCCCATTAAGTAAGCAGAGGCAACAACCACAGCCAGTGTTGGGTGGGGGAGGGGGCAGGTGGGCCTGTGGAAGGACAGGACAGGAGGGGATAAACACCAACAGGACCATCAGTGAAGTGGTCAGGAGATGGGCCAAGCAGTTTGACGAGATGACCACACTAGTGATGAAGAGAAGCCAGACACGGATGAAGTCATTCAGAAAGCAGGTGGGCAGAGCAAGGGGGTGGCAGCCAGAGCGTGTTCCCCAAAGTCTCCCCTACAGCAGGGAGCAACCTGGACCTCAGACGTTGTGAGGAGGCTGAAGTGGATCCCAGGGTGTTAGAGATCACTATAGATCATATGGAGTATGCCCATCTCTATTTGTCATAATGTTTCTTAGCAAAGAAATGGCCAAGCTGGGGTTCAGGACCATTTAGTCATATGGTGAAGGTTTAAGAACAAAGCAAAACACAAAACCAAAAGAAAAAAAAAAAAACCAACCAAACAACAATAACAACAAAACAAATTAAAGAATAGTATATGAAAAATAACATCCCAGGCAATGCTCAGATGTGGAAAACGAGGGTGAATCTGGGGGGACATTGGCCCATCTCAAATTTCTCTTTCCTCCAGATCACAGTTGTTGGTCACAGTGAGCATTTTCTGAGATTAGTGTTTGAAACGCTTTGGACTGAATTTGCCAACTTTGTATAATCTACAAGATAGGCCTGATCCTCGTCCCCATTCGGCAGGTGAGGCAACCGAGGCCCAGAGAGAAGAAACTTGCACAGTCATGGTGGAAGGAGTGTTTGAAGACAAGGTGTCCATTTCAGGACCCAGAATCTTAGTTCTTAAAAACCGCTTTAATTTTATGTGTATAGATGTGTTGCCTACATATATTCCCATGCACCACATGTATATAGTTCCCACGGAGTCTAGAAAAGGGTGTCAGAGCCTCTGGAACTGGAGTTACAGATGGTTGTGAGCCACTATGTAGGCACGAGCCCAGGTCTTCTGGAAGAGCAGCCAGTGCTATTAACTATTGAGCCATCTCTGCAGCTCCCAGGAATTAGATTTTTCTTCTTCTTCTTCTTCTTCTTCTTCTTCTTCTTCTTCTTCTTCTT
>OU015746.1:102223758-102242222 GCA_907169655.1 Acomys percivali | reverse complement strand
ACACACACACACACACACACACACACACACACACACACACACACACACATTGTTTTGTTTTTCGAGACAGGGTTTCTCTGTGTATCCTTGGCTGTCCTAAACTCGCTTTGTAGACCAGGCTGGCCTCGAACTCACAGCGATCCACCTGCCTCTGCCTCCCGAGCGCTGGGATTATAGGCGTGCACCACCCCGCCCAGCTCTTAACTTTATTTTTAAAGTTTAAAAACATTTTTTTTATGTATTATCATTCCAAGAGGGTACATTAGCACTCGTGTGGAGGTCAGAGGACAACTATGAAATTGGTTCTCTTCCTCCACCTTCCCATGGATTCCAGGTGTCAACGTCAAGTTGTTTGTCTTTCACCTCAAGCGTCTTTCCTTACAGGGCCTTCTTGCCAGTCCCCAACTTCAATTCTGTCACTTTCAGAATTCCCTAACTAGCCCAAAGGTCAAGTGTCCTTTACCCTGCAGAACTCTGGAGCTGGCAGGAGATTAATTAAAGTGATAGCTACATATGACAAACAAAGGCATCTACAGACTCAGGCTCAATTATGCACTATCTGTGGATATGGCACCCAAGTCCACTATAACCCCACAGGTCTGGAATGTCGTTCCCCCCGCCCCCCCCAAAAAAAGCTTAAATCTAAAGGTGAGCTGTTGGTGTCAGCCAAGATGACATGGGCCTACCCTCCCAGGAACCAGCAGCTATGCCCAGGGAGCCTGCTCTGCTGCCTGAAGGAAGTGAGGAAGGTGAGACTCAGTGGGAACCAGGCATGGATATGGCCAGTTTCCCCTTTTAAAGGACATCTCACATCAAAAAAGACACCCATTAAATATGTATCTCTAGAAAACAGTCTCTTCAGGTGCAAGGGCACCTTAGGGTAAGGAGCTAATATTTTCTGTACATTTACCTCCATTATGACTAAGCCTCAGTTTCTAAAAGATGGCTTTATTATCTCTCCCATAAATGCCTGATGCTGACATGTGTCTAGTCTGAAGCCCTCAGTCTGGCATTCTGATCTCACAGCCAAAGCACATGGCTTTATAATTCAAGCCTCTGTCATGGTGGCCAAGGATTGTCAACTATCCAGGGGCAGCAAAATGCCCAATCCACAAGTATGCACGGTGACCTCCCAGGGCTCTGGGCACGGGGCATGGATAAGATATGACATGGCCAAGTGGCCCTTTATACATAGATTTTGTCAGTCCTGAGATGCCTTGCACATCAACTAATGGTGTCCTCTGGGGCAGGATCTTCTACGCCCAAACTTAGTTAAGTCTCTCTCCTCTCATTTCAGTTGCTTAAAGAATTCACTTCTTTGGGGTCAATCCTGTCCTTATTATCCCCAGTGCTGAGGTGGCAAGAATAAAGCCAGAACCACTCAGAGTTCCACAGTGATGACACAGAGGGTCCAGTTTGCTTAGTTACATTTTATGTATTTATTGTATGTGTGGCCCAGGCGGGGCACGTGTGTGCCAAATCGCGCACCTGGCTGTCAGAGGACAACTTTAGGGGAAGTTGGTTCTTTCCTTGAATCTGTGGGTCTGAAGGATCAGACTCAGATCCTCAGGCTTGGAGGCTGGACAGATGGTGGTGGGGTCTGACATCTTGATTCGTATGCTGTAAAACCCGGAGCAGAGAACCTGGCCCTCAGGCCCCTCACTTCTGCTGTACAGAACTGAGCCAGTACACTACTCATCACCCTGTCTCTCTACACCTCAGCCCCTCTTCTTAGCAACTGCTCAGGACCTGGGTGAGCATGCTCAGCATCCTTTTCCTGCCTAAGCTAAAGAACAGAATTACCAACACTTATACTATAATGGCTTTCTCCACCACATATACAAAAACAGAAAATTTGCTAGCACATAGATTCTAACATTCTTTTCTTTTTTTTTTTTTTTTTTTTTTTTTTTTGAGACAGAGTTTCTCTATGTGGCTCTGACTGTCCTGGACTCTCTTTGTAGACCAGGCTGGCTTTGAACTCACAGAGGTCTGCCTGCCTCTGCCTCCTGAGTGCTGAGATTAAAGGTATGCGCCACCGCGTCCGGTTTAAGGCCTTCCTTTATAAACAAAGAAGGACAGGAAGTGCTGGAATCTAGGATCCTGCCCTGGAAGAGCGTCCACAGCTCGGCCTAACAGACCTGACACTGGCTTGCATTTCAGATCTGCACCACTAAATAACTCCACAATGGCAGGGTCTTACTCCTGGCAGCACAGGGAAAACTCTGCTGGGAATGAGATTGTTTGCACTCTCCTGGGTGTCTCCCACCACACGTGTCACTGGGGATCAGCAGACGCTAGTTTTTCACTCTATTTTATTTGGGGTTCCTTAAGCCTCTACCTCCCTTCCAACTCCCTAGCCCTAGGTAGGAGAGAAAGACAGTTAGAAGGGACGGGGGACATAGGTCTCTTAGCTACTTTCTGCTGGCTAGGGTCATCAGGTTCTTTAGGAAAATATCAATCTCAGTCGTTAGGATACCTAGCAGTCTGGAAACATCAAAGGGCAAACACAGAAGTAGGAAGAGCCAGCAGTCTTCTTTCTTTGTCCTCCATGCCCTGCACTAGGCTGTTATCAGCTGTGGATAAACTAAGGCAGTCCCATATCCCATACTTGGGATTACAACCCAAACACGTTTACATAACAGTTTTTAAAGAAACCAAAACTTCCATGACAGAGATCCTCCTCCAGGGCAAAGAGAGATGGATCTGGCCACAGAGGACTATGTAACAGCCAGTCTCCTTTCCCTCTGGTATATCTTGATGCCAGTTTTTCTGACTTTTTCAAGAGGCCCCGGGGCCAGAAGAAATCAAAAAAGGAACAAGAAGCCAAGACAGATACTGCTGCTGGCCCAAGCACCAGCTGAAGCTTAGTCATTCATGTAACAGGTTGAGAAATTCTTACTGATTATTGATTTTGCAATATGGGAGATCAGACCTGAGGCCTTGTATATGATCCTCAGGAGCTCAGCCCAAGATTTTCTGAAACAGGGTCTCACTAATATATCCCAGGCTAGCAAGGCTACATTACACATGACCCTCTGCCTCTACAATTTATACATGTGGGTCTCTAAAAAATATTTTCCAAGAGGGACCAGATAGAGACATCTCAAGATCATAGACAGAAAAATCAACCCAGATGGCCAGGGATAGAGAGTTCCCTGAAGTATGAGACTTTGTGTGCTAAAATCAGGATAGTCCCTCCACAATGTGGGGTACCTTTCTGCCCTGTGTACCTGCCACTTTTGGCTAACAATGCTGAATGGCAGGAGAACACTAAAGGGGGGTAGATATGAACATGAAAACCAGTCCCTCAAAAAGACTGCCTTGCTCCAGACCTCTATGAATTTGAGGCCAGTCTGGTCTCTACAGAGAGAGTTCCAGGACAGCCAGGGCTACACGAAGAAATCCTGTCTCTGAAAAACAAAACAAAACAAAACAAAACAAAACAAAAACCTTCATACACAAAAGATCTGATTTCTACATAGTCAAAAAATGACATCACAGGTCAACTTCCGAAGTATGTCTAGACTGCATGGTCAACAGAGACTCTGGTCTCTGGTCAGTGACTCTGGGAAATACTGCACATTCCATTACCTCCCCTTACGGAGTCTCCAGACACAATCCCATCAAATCTCTGACATGCCCTGCAGTCAGGAACACATTTCACATGGCATATTCAGTGTGTCCCAATTCTACTGCGCCCACACAAGCTTTTCTACCTCTTGATGGCCATGACCATCCATTCATTGAGCACACTCTGGAAATGGAGATCTGATCTGTGGAAACATGAGCACCAGGTACAAGATCTACTTCAGCCAGTCATGCATTTGCCTCAGAAATCAGCTCAGTTCTCCTTGTGCTCAGTGAAAAGTATGCTGTAACCCGAAAATTGTATCATGGGCCGGTGACACAGCTCAGTGGGAAAAGGTGACTGTCACCAAATGGGACCTGTGTCCAATCCCAGGACCTATAGGGTGGAAACTGAGAACTGACTTCCACTCACAAGTTCTCCTAAGACTTCCACATAGGCACCATGGCACATGCCACAGGTATACCCACCAATAGGTAGCTAAATAGATATTTAAAATTAGAAGCCACGATCCACAGTTTTAATAAGTGGCTGCCATCTATCCACAGTTTTAAAGTCTGACTAGAACCGGTTAGAAGAAATCATAATAGTATTGACGAAAGATCTGAAACATGGTTTAATAGCAACATTTGGATTTTGTGCAGGATAGATACTATTCGTTCCTTCAACAAAGCAAGCAGGAGCCAGGCCTAGAAATACAGCAGAGAACAAGAACTAAACAAAGTCTCCACATACTTCCACCCGGGGCTTCCAAGTTATCTCAGCAAGTCCATCACTGAACACAACAATACGACACGCAGGGGTACCTGGGCGGGGCAGGGGGGGAGGCCCTTGATCCTGCTTCACTGCTCAGAGAGGGCTAAGCATCCATGGGCCTGGAACAGCATGGCCAGAGGAGCCTCATAGGCAATGGCCTGGAGGTGACGGAACTCAGAGCATCCCCTACAGATCCAAACAGAGCCACCTGAGTACCTTGGATGCTGTGACTGTCATCATCACATTCATATCAAGGAAGGGGTGGCCATCAGGAGGGAAGAACTGCCTGACCGTTCCTAGACCAGATAGAGTCTGCTGTTTTGTACCTGAGGGAATTTCATGAGTGCCTCACACCTCTGGAAAGCAAACCCTCCTGAAGGCGTGTGCCTGCATATATCCTCATCAGGCTGGCAGACTTCTCACTTCCTTTTCCTCCACTCCAAGGAGCATAGGACACAGCATGATGCTTGCTTAAAAGACCTCGGCATGTTCACAAGAGTCTCCTATGGCCATGTGCTCTGTATCGAGGGCAGGTGATGTCATCCATGCATGGCATACAGGTGCTGTCACCGGGTGAACCTTGTTAGGAGAGCGAAGTATGGCATGCCACGTCCCCACCAATGGGACAGGGCCATCCAGGACACTTACCCCTCTGAAATTCCAGGCTTTGGGAGAGGGAAACATGGAGAAGTTGTTCTGTCTTGGCCGCTTGGGTCTGGAAGAGAAAAGACAAATGTTACTGTTCAGGGATGAGATGCACAGAGGAGGTGCTGCTCTTTCAGACACCTCAGCAGCTTTCACTCCAAAGCCCTGCTTGACCCCCAAGAGAAAAGTCACACAGCCCCACCAAAGAGTCAATGTCTCACCTGTGAAAATCAAATCCACAGCAAAACCCAGACGCAACCAAAAGCCAAACCCAGTGCCCAGTGTCTCTCTTTATTTATAACATCCAATAATTCCCAAATGGACGCCATCAGGTGATATAATGTTCATGACTTCGATTCAGACAAGAATTCTCCCTCATTACAAACAGGCTGAAAAGCTCCCGTGTCTCCCCAAAGGCCACACAAGCTCTGGGTTTTAATTTTTTTTTTATTATGCTTATTTAGTGTGCGTGGAGGTTTCGGTGTCCCATGGCATGTAACTGGAGGCCAGAGGAAAACTTACAGGAACTCAGTTCTCTCCTGCCATGTGGGTCCCGGCGATTAAACTCGGGTCTTCAGGATTAGCACCAGTGCCTTCACCTGATGAGCCATGTCACCAGCCCCTATGTGTATATATATATATATATATATTTTTTTTTTAAGTGAAGGCAAATAAAAACGTTTTCAGGAAAAATAAATGATATGAATTTGACAGGGGTGGGGGGTAGAAAGTCTTTGCATGATAATAATGTAAATGCAATTGCATCAACTAGAACACAAGAGAGAATTCCGTTTGTAAGTAGGAGTGAGCAGATCAGGCGATCAGGCATGAAGATAAATGAAAATGGCTTTGTCACGAAGTATCAGCAGAGGGGACATCAGCTACGCAGCGCCCCATCTCTGAACCACATATTTACTCTGGGATAGCAATCCCCACACCTGCTGGCCTGCTCCACTTCCTCCCATCCCAGCCCTCTAGCACGCCTGCTTTGAGATTCCTAGGAACACTGTTTAGCTCACTGCCTCCTTGTACTTTTGCTTCCCGCCACTTGTGTCTTCACATCCACTCTCCCCAGTTCAGCCACTTGAAGGAGACTGCCAAGCTAAGGCCCACGCCTCCCAAGAGGTACCCTGAAGGGGCAGCTTCGGCCAGGGAGTGGGACACAGATTCTGGGGCTAGCTTTGCTCTGCCTAGTGATGTGACTCTGGACAGGTGACTTGTCTCTGGTCCTTAGTTCCTCCATCTAAAAAACGGAGGGAGTAACAGCACCCCCCCCTTAAGGGAGTTGGTTCCCCCCCCCCATGGTCAAGCCTGGGGTTGTTGAGTCACTACCAAACCTCACATTTTTTTTTTTTTTTGATTTTTCGAGACAGGGTTTCTCTGTGTAGCCTTGACTGTCCTGGACCCGCTTTGTAGACCAGGCTGGCCTCGAACTCACAGCGATCCACCTGCCTCTGCCTCCCGAGCGCTGCAAACCTCTTAGTAGCTTAGTAAACGATGTCCAGTGCTGGCTTCAGCTCTCAACATCCTCACAAGAAAGCCACACACAACAGATACCAGCACACAACAGGAGGACAGCAAGTGTGCGTGGGGGATAGGGAAGGCAGCCTCCAAAACTAAGCCACAGTCCCAGGCAGCCTGAGGATTCACCCACATTAAGCTGCTTCTGTTTCCCTCAGCCTTCCTCCATCTTTGTGGACCCTGATTGACAGTGTTTGCCTAGAAGGGGTAAAATGGTAGCCAGCTCCTCACTCCAGAGCTGTCCACACAGGGAACACTACCACAGAGGACTGAGCAGGGATGATGGGCCCAACTCCAGCACGCTCCCTCCCCACCCCCCAGGGTTCTGAAGAGTGTGTGTGCAATTCTCTTCTCTCCAGGACATACTTCCTTCCCTGTTCATCCAGAGGAAAAGAACTTGCAAACTGCTGTGATGAACTCAGGACAATCAAAGACATTGCTCATCAAGACCCAAGGCAAGGCTCTTGCCTTTCTCCATGTTTCAAGAATTGCCATGGGTGCCTGTTGACATTCGCGCATGCTGCTCAGCCCTGGCGAGCCTTTCTGTAATGAAGTCAGGCCAGTAAAGGGAAGCCAGGGGTGGGAGAAAGGCCTGGGGTCAAGGCCAAGTCCACGGGGACCTTGGGCAACTTCCCAGGCTTCCCCCAGTCTTCAGTCCCAGACATGGGAAAAAAGAGTTCACCTTCACAGGGTTGCCCTGAAGAGTTAAGAACTAATTGCCGTGAAGCACTCTGCCCTCTGCCTGGCTTACACTGAGCGCACGTCAGCTCTAAAGACCTGTGCGGTCTACAACACACAGGGTGCTATTTTAGGAATGGGGGTATAACTGAAAACAAACACAGGCCCTGCTCTCTCATGTTAGGAAGTGATCAATTTCACTAAAAACAATTGGGCATGAGGGATTGGGGGCAGTGGCATGGAGGACGGGGAATAATGGTGAGTCTAGCTACTACTATTTTATCTGGACAGGGCAGGCTTCTCCAAGAAAACAATGATTCAACACAGAGCTTGAAAGAATGGAGAGAACGGCTCATGTGTCCTCAACATCCAAGGTCTTTGAGAAGGTGGGAAATGTTTGGTGCAGCTAATGAGATAAAAGGCTGGGGTAGGGAGTGGGTAGAGAATACAGAGTTACAGAGGCAAGAACCAGAGGGTTAGAGTTTGATAGTCCACAGCGTCCAAGAATCTTTAGATTTTAGTCTAGGTGAAATGCAAGTTCTGAGCAGAAGACAAACGAGATCTAAGTTTTCAAATGACAGTTTTTATTGCCTGATGAACAAACCGCTAAGAAGCAACACGGGGCTGGAAAAAGGTGAGAGGGTCCTGCAATGACCCTGATGAGGAATGGCAAGAACTTGGACCAATGTTGGCAGGTTTCAGATGGGAGACAGGTGAAATAAAAGAATTAAAGATGCTCCACCAATTCTAGGCCCAACTGGGAAGGGAGAGAAAGTCTATGGGGAGAACAGAGTTGGGACCGAACCCAAAGGCAGCAGACATATCACACTTAAAATGATAGAGACCTCGGGGTGGAGCTGAGGATGTGCAGATGGAGACAAGGGGCAGAGAATGTTCATGAACAGTCTAGAAACACGGAGATGACCCCCTGCCAAGACAAGAAGGCACTAGAGGCAGGGAACATGATGTGGAAGCAAATGGCACATGTCCTTGAAGGAAGTCAGCGGGGAACAGAGAGACATCCCCGATGACATGCCATGAAAATGTTAGTGGTGCTGGGAACAAGAGCTGAGAGACTTTTGCCCAAAGGTGAGGCAGAAGTGTTATTTGTACAGAATGGGACTTGACAGAGAGCCTAACTATTAGTTAGTCCAGTGAAGTCTTCAATCCACGGTCTTCCTGAAGCCAGCACGTTGTCTGTCTTTTTATGATCCACTTGTAGAGCGCCAGACGACAAATCAATATCTGAAGACTTTCCTGAACATTTTTAACATCCACTGTCGTCAGGCAGCCCAGGCCGACAGTGCTCCCCACTCTGGCTGGAAGATGACGAGAAATGGCACCAAGAAGGTGCCTCTCCTCTCCCTTAACCACAGGGCACTTACTCAACCCACGCAGTATTCAAGTATTGGCGTTCTCACTCCATCGCCAGGCCGTGCACGGAGCCCAAGCTTCAAACACTGAAGCCAGACGTGAGCTGCTGGACTCAGTAGGAAACATGGGATATTTTTAAGGGATCTTTTGTAACAGAGGTTGATTGAAAATCTACTGTTGAAAACGTTTTTTTGTTTGTTTGTTTGTTTTGTAATATCCAGAGGCAATGAATGATGACTCTGCAGCAACTGGGGACATTTTCAGAAGCCAAGGGATGGCTCTCCTTCCATCACCTGAACTGTAGCAAATGTCTGCATCATGAAAGGTTTCCTAATAGCCTCCAGAAACCCACATCCTGAGTGGAAGGTCACATCCCTCCGGAAAGAATCATTAGTTTTTTACTCTTTAATCAAGCAGCAGCAGACTGTCATTTTTCTAAAGCTCTGCCCGGGGAGCCCCAGTTCTTTCCTGAGGGTGTGTTTTTTCTTACCAGGACTCCACACTCAGACTCTCCTTTCCCATGAGTCCCCAGGAGAGCTGCCCTCAGACTGTGTAAAATAAGACAGCAGAGGGCTCTGCTCAGGAGGAAGATGTGGGATCTGGTCATGGGCACCCCATCCTCGACAGCGCTAGCCTGTACACATGGGAATCCTCATTTCTTTTTTTATAGACGTTTGTTAAGGTTTCGTTTTAGCAAACCAACACTTGTGGAGTGCTCACTATGTGCCAGGTTCTGTCTTAACTGCCTATTAAACATTAACTCATTGTCTTCGAAACAATGTGAGGAGTAGATACTACAGTTATCTCTGTTTCACAAAGGAAGGAACCAAGGCTTTAGCAGGTTAAATGATTTGCCCCAAAGCACAGAGCTAATTGATGGCAAAGCCATGATTTGACCTCAGGCAGTTCTCCCTCCAAGGTGCATACACACACACACACACACACACACACACACACACACACACACAAATAAAACTGGAGAAAGAGCCAGGCGGTGGGGATGCACGCCTTTAACCCCAGCACTTAGGAGGCAGAGACAGGAGGATCTCTGAGTTCAAGGCCAGCCTGGTCTACACAGTGAGTTCCAAGACAGCCAAGGCTACATAGAGAAACCCTGTCTTGAAAAAAAACCTGAAGAAATAATAAATATTGTTAAAATATTGCCAAAAGCAATATACAGATTCACTGAAATTCCTACTCAAGTATCAGTGGTGTTCCTCACTAAACTAGAAAAACTAAAACTAAGACCTTGAGGTTCATACAGAAGCACAAAGACCCCAGATGGTCAAGGCCAACCTTTGCAGAAATAATGGTGCTGGAAGGTTTACAATGTCCAGCCTCAAATTACACCATTGAGCCATCATGACAAAAGCAGCATGGCACTGTCACAAAAACAGAACAACGGAATAGAAGAGCCAGAAGGAAACTCACACAGTTACAGTAGCATAATTAAGAAATATATACTATTTATTTATTTTTTTGGAGGGACATACCACAATACACATGTGGAGGCCAGAGGGCAGCCTATGAGAATTCTGTGGCTTCAGGGACTGAAGTAAATCACAGGGCTCTGCAGCAAGCCCCTTCACCTGCTGGGCCATCTTGCTGGCCCAAGACTTCAAGATACAAACACAGGCAAGGACTTTCTGAAAAGGACTCTAATAGTACAGAAAACAATTCCAAGGGGGCTGTTGAGAGAGCTCAGTGGTTAAAAGCACTTGCTGCCCTGCAGAGGACCTGGGTTTGGTTCCCAGCACTCACACGGCAACTCACAACAGTTCCAGATGACCCAAAGCCCTCTTCTGTACTTCTGTACCAGGCATACATAAATGTATGTATGTAGTGAACATACATACATGCAGGCACTCAAGCATACATGTAAAATAAAAACATCTTAATAACTGAAAAGTGGGATTACATAAGACGTAAAAGATCAGCAAAGGACAACGGCTAAGAGAAGAGACATCTTCAGAAGGGTCCCTGGTGGGTTCCCATAGAAGCTTAATACCAAGGTATACAGAGCTGAAAGGTAATCACGCGCGCGCACACACACACACACACACACACACACACACACACACGCATGCGCTTGCACACTCACGCACTCATGTACACACTCACATGTGACACACACACATGCACACACATGCACACGCTCACACACAGAAAACAATGGAGGGGCTGGGAAGACGGCCCATTCTGCAAAGTGCTTGCTGCACCCGTGTTAAGGACCTGAGTTCACAGCATCAGCACCCATGCAAAAACTGAGACATGGAAGCATGCTTCTGTAACCTGAGCACTGGTAGGAGAAGACACGGGTACAGACACAAACATATACACATAAATATACATGCAATAATAATAAGAAAAGATATCACCAGGCGTGGTGGCACACGCCTTTAATCCCAGCACTTGGGAAGCAGAGGCAGGCGGATCTTGTGAGTTCGAGGACAACCTGGTCTACAAAGCAAGTCCAGGACAGCTAGGGCTACAAAGAGAAACCCTGTCTTGAAAAACCTCAATAAATAAATAAATAAATAAATAAATAAATAAATAAATAAATATGTCAGTCTTACAATTTTCCTACATCTGCAGATGAAGATCCACAGAAGTTGGGAGCGCTTGCCTGTACATTCAGCTCCAGCTACTGAGGAGGCTGAGGCAGCATTGCTTGAGGTCAGTAGCTCAGAGCTAGACTACACAACACAATGAAACCTTATTTTAAAATAAAGACTGGCAGGGCAGGGCGAGGTGGCGCACGCCTTTAATCCCAGCATTCGGGAGGCAGAGGCAGGAGGATCTCTGTGAGTTCAAGGTCAGCTTGGTCTACCAAGTGAGTCCAGGATAGCTAAGGCTACACAGAGGAACACTGTCTTGAAAAACCAAAAAATAAAATAAAGACTGTTATTTTTTTTCTGAGTGCATGTTATAGTTTATTTAAAGGACAGTTTTAATGTTTTTGTTTGTTTTTTTAAGACAGGAAACAGAGTCTCAGGTTAGCCTGAAATTCAGATACTTAGTTGTAGCCAGTCCTGAGTGCTGAGATTACAGGTATGCGCCACAAGCCCAGGCCTTTTTTTACTACTGGGGCTGAAGACAAACTCCAGGGTCTCACACATTCTAGGCAAGTATTCCACCACTCACCTACATTCCCAGCCCTTTAAAAACTTCCATGACCAACTTTTCTGAATATTTTAAAGAAATTTAGAGCAAGTAATTCTTGGAAAGGATTTTTTAAAATCACTCTGATGACTCAATAGTTAAAAGCAGTTAAAGACTCAAATTTGTCAGATGGCTCATAATTGCCTGTAACTCCAGTTCCAGGGGATACGATGGCGGCACCTGGCCTCGGTGGGAGAACACGCACATCCTCCTGCTCCCTCCCGCACACATCTACCTACAAATAAAAAAATAAACCTTAAAGCCAGGTGTAATGGTGCACACATCTTTAGTCCCAGCACTCAGGAGGCAGAGGCAGGTGGATCTCTGAGTTCGAGGCCAGCCTGGTCTACAAAGAGAGTCCAGGACAGCCAAGGCTACACAGAGAAACCCTGTTTCAAAAAAAAAAAAAAAAAAAAAAATCACTATGAGCTCATTGTATAAAAATAATAAAAGGATTTGGTTTGGTTTGGTTTTTGGTTTTTTGAGACAGGGTTTTTTTGTGTAGCCTTGGTTGTCCTGGACTCACTTTGTAGACCAGACTGGCCTCGAACTCAAAAATAATAAAAGGAAAAAAGGCAAACCTATCAAACTATTTCTAAATCATAAACAAAAGGAACAGAAATATGTTCAAGGCTCTAACTCAAAACGCACTGACCTGAACCCTTTCCTAGCTCCTGTGGACCACCTGCAAGAATCTTTGCTATTATCTGGATTTTGTCCAGGGAGGGAGGAGCAGAAGACAGTCTCCATATTTTAATCAATACTACGTTGATCAGCAGCTAATAAATCAGCAGGTAGGTGGCCCAGCATGTCTAAAACCAAAGCCCTAAAACTGAGTCCTTAGAATGGGCATTTCTAATTAACGCTCTCTTGCTCCTAGCAGCTAAGACACCACAAATTCTCAAATTAGCCAGCATCACTTAAAGTAGTTTATTGACGCTGATACAGGACCCACCGCAGTCTTCCAGGGCAATTAGAGGCTCTATAAATGCTTCTCTTGGCAGTCAACTGAGGCCACACATAAAACATGTTTATTCCCCAACTGTCAGTGAAATATAGTGGTGAAGCCTAGCCCGAGGCAGGCTTGCTGGAGCACATGGGGAGGAGAGGGAGGGCGATGCCAAGCACATTGACATTGAGGGGATCTAGGCACTGCAGCAAACAGCTAGCCGCTCCCCTGGTCCACCACTCAGACAGCTGGGGAAAGGGGGATGGGTGTGAAAGGGGAGGACACATGAGGTGAAAGGTAATAGCTGTAGTATTTTCATGGCATTAATACTATTTGTGCTGGTCTCGGCCAGAGGTTGCTATCAGGACACCTGTCTCCATTGCTGTCAAGCTTATTTATTAAGACAGGTTCTAGCACTAACCCTGGAATGCAATTATTACATTAGCTAGCTAGTGAGTCCATGGTATCTGCCTATTGCTGCCTCTCCCGTCCCCCCCCCCCTTTTTTTTAATTTTCTCTGCTTTTCTTTCTTTCTTTTTTTAAATTTTATTTTATTAATTTATTCATATTATGTCTCAATGGTTATCCCCTCCCTTGTATCATCCCATTCCTCCCTCCCTCCCATTTTCCCCTTACTCCCCTCCCCTATGACTGTGACTGAGGGGGACTTCCTCCCCCTACAGGCACACATCATCCCCACTGTTCCCTACTTTTTAATGGGTGTGTTCACGCTTGCACAGCAAGCACTTTATCCACTGAGCCATCTCCCCAGCCCCAGTGGTGTTCTTTTTATGCTAATTAACTCCCTAGCTCTTCGTAGGACCCTATGGAATAGGGTGATAACAGTGGGCAGGTGGTAGGGACTGGGATCAGACTTTGAAATGCTCACAACCAGGCAGCCCCATTTCAGGCATCTGAGAAATAAGGGTTTCTTTCTTTCTTTCTTTCTTTCTTTTTTCCTGGCCACTTCATCTAGCAAAATATATTAATTATGTATCACTTAACAAATATTTCTACCACACACAGCCTGTCTGAATGCACAGAGCAGTACAAGGCTGCTCTCCTGGGCACCTCACCATCTTCCAGCTGGGAGAGCAGAGCCAGTGCTTGCATCAGTGTTACTATAGTTGCCACCATGGCAACCTCCCTTTGTCACCCAAGCAGAGATGCTCCTCCTAGCCCCTCCGGGACACTGTTTGATTCATGGATGTAGCTCTTGCAGGTTCACCCTTCACCTGCCGGCAACTTGCTCACACTTTGATAAGACTGTGACCTACCTGGGGAATTCCCAGTTTCCTGGATGCATCTGGACCAGGCTAATGGGCCAGTGGGGAAAGACCATGCAGAGAAAAGAATCTACAGAGCAGGCAGGTGACACCTTCCTCCGTGCCCCAGCCTGACCATGCAAAGAACAGTGCCCTGTCAAGAGAGAGCACACAGTGCTGGGAGAGAACAGAGGTCGAGGTCATGACAGCTGAGCACAGGGAGACAGGAAAGTTGTCAGTGGTAACCACAAATCTTGTAGAATCCTGGGGATACATAGTATCTCTCAATAGTTTTGTTTGTTTGTTTGTTTGTTTGCTTGTTTGAGACCACATCTCCCCGAGTAGCCCAGCATGCCCTCAAGTTCAAACAATCTTCATGCCTCAACCTCTTAAGTAGCTGGTATTACAACAAATCTCTAGCTCAGATAGCCATCTCAAAATGAAACTATTGCTTTGCATAGTCAAAAATACCACTAAGCAAGGCATCTTTTAAGATACTAGATCCATGAATGAACTTTCCAAAGCCCTTAAAGTAAAGGTAGAAACACTTACTTTTTTCTTTAAAATTCTTAAAAATCTAATTCCACACTAGTGTCTTTTCAGGGTTATAAGACTAACTCCACACTCACCAGGTCACCCATTCCCTGAGTCAAATGCCCTGTTACATAGTCCCTGAAACTTCATGACTCATAGACATTAATTTTGTAATCATAAAATACTAGTTTGGGTGTTTTGTTTTGCTTTGTTCTAAGCTGAAATGTTTTGGTCATACGTAGCTCGCAGAAGAAACCCAACCCACTAAACAGCAAAAAGCACACTACCCACCTTCCCTAGCAATTAGTAAAACAAAAGTCTAAATAAGCAAGTACATCTGATTTCATAGAGCAGTTTTTAAAGGTAATAATGAGTGTGGGCAGATGAGAGGTGTGGGTACTGGGCCTCACAGTTTTGAGTGCATAAACCAGTCAACCTTCCTAAAGCTACGACCCTTTAATGCAGCTCCTCATGTTGTGGTGACCCCCACCCACAAAATCATTTTCATTGCTGCTTCATAACTGTAATTTTGCTACTGTTATGTATCATACCGTAAATATCTATGTTTTCCGATGGTCTTAGGCAACCCCTGTGAAAAGGTCATTTGACACCCCCCTAAAGTGTCTGCAACTCACAGCTTGAGAGCCGCTGGTATAAACTGTTATAACATTTCTACACATCTTCAGGTAGCAAATTAAGAAGCATTTTCCAAAAGCATGGAAATTACCCAGAGGCTCAACCTTAGCATAATTTCTGTGACAAATACAGCAACTCAGACGGCTCCTCTCACATGACTCTAGATGGAGAGGCCGGACACCTAACGTGTTGCAGGTTCAACCTGGTGAATAAGGAAGACAATGGCAAGAAGATGCCTACCCCAGCGTGGCCATCAGGACCAGGCTCATCTGGACCTGGTGTTGTCACACACATGCTCTCGTGCTACACTCACTCTGACCCACAGCTGAGCAAACAGAGACACAGATGTGAGACAGTTGGTCCTCAAGAGGCTGGGACAGGTTTTCAAGTCTAGTTACCTTCTCAGGTGACATAATATCCCCCACCTCGGAGGCCAATCACAGATTCCATAGTGGGGTCTGCTGAACCCTGTCCTTAGGGCGCCCACACTAAGGGTGAAACATCTCTTCAAAGACCCCTTTCCCCAGAAGCCACACCTTCCCAGAGCTCCCAGCCCTGTCCCTGCTGCCAGGAACAGGGAAGAGAAAAGGCACAGAACCAAGAGTGAGATGGTGGTCTGGGACAAACACCTTTGCTAACAATAAAACAGCCACTGTCTACAGAAGGACTACCCTCCGAGAGCTAAGCATTTTAAAGTGCTCACCGCCCTAAAGCCCGTGAGGATGGAAACCCACTCATGTGCACAGGCCTGTCTAGGTACTCCATCCCATCATCTATCTCCATCCTCCATGAGGAGGATAGCAGCACCAACTTCAGAGGGTTTAGCTGGTGTGTGGATTAAGTAACTCCATGTACAAAGCGGATATGAGGGAACTATAAAGCTAGCCCGTGTATTAGCTATAGTGACTATTAACCTACTATCATCTGCCTATTACCTATGGCAGGAGGTGCAGCGGTGACTACCTGCTGCTTCTCAACGCTGCCGCCTTCCTCTGCTGAGCAGTGACCTTTTCCCTGCTCTCAAAGACTCGAGAAGGGCTAACCACAAGCTCCTCAGATGAGCAGGTGGCCCTGCCTAGCCAAAGGCAATGACACTTCTAGAATTAAGGCAAAGACATCTGTCCTTCTGGTGTGTGGCTGAGCTGATAAAGGCATAAACTCAATGCTGTTTGGAGTATTTTGTATAGAACAACTACCACAGAAGGGAGTTAATCTGGAAAGACCAAAGGAAAGAAAAAAAAAAAATCCCAGCTACCACGGAGGCACCTGTAAGCAGCCATTCCTGGAGGCACTGCCGTCATCAGTGACAGAAATGTAAGCCTTTCGCTAAAAGTAACTTAAGCAAATGCACACGGTTTTCGGCACCTGGAACAACCCCCCCCCCCAAATTAGTTCTGTTTCTTTGTGAAAGAAGGCTACTTAAGAGAAGCAAGTGACAAAGTGGGAATGCCATCAGAGGCCGTTCTACTGTGCCCCGCACACGCACAATGCCTGACACAGGGAGTACTCACCTCATTTGTGACAGGGCCTGTTGTCAGCGGCCCTTTCGGGTCACCCTGAGGAGTCTGAATCTCTCTGCTGCCTTCCCGCAACGCACGGCCTGGTTTCCAGGCTACCTAGCACTAGCAGACCTACACTTGGCCTTGCTCATGGTTTCTTGTGGGTTTTTCTGACTTGACTTCCTCTGGCTTGTGTCTGTTTTCATCCCTTTGTCCCTGAGGTCCAGATCAGTTCCTACCACGCAGTACACATCTGGTGAGTGACTGAATGATCGGATAGAGTGTGTGTGTGTGTGTGTGTGTGTGTGTGTGTGTGTGTGTGTGTGTATGTGTGTGTGTGTGCACTGTGTGCACTGGTTTTTTGTTTGGTTTGGTTTGGTTTTTTGTTTTGTTTTGTTTTGTCAACTAGACACAAGCTAGAATCATCTGGAAAAAAAGAAACCTTGATTGAGAAGATGCCCCTACCAGATTGTCCTGTGGGACATTTTCTTAAACAACGATTGATGTGGGACAGCCCAGCTCACCTGCGCAGGTGGTCCTGGCTTGTATAAGAAATCAGGCCGAGCAAGCCATACAGGGCAAGCCAGGAAGCAGTGTTCCTCCATGGCCTCCACTTCAGTTCCTGCCTCAATTCCCCCCCAGGTATTGGGCTACAAGCTGTGAGATGAAAGTAACCCTTTCCTCCCTGAGCTCCTTTGGGCCAGGGTGTTTATCACAGTAATAGAAGCCCTAAGCCCTAGGGCCTGGATGATGGATTGGGTGAGTACAGAGCACTCCCAGGTCCAAGTAAGCAGCCCCTGGGACAGGGCCCACAGAGTCTGGGGTCTCTTTCCTTCCACTCTGCACACTGGCTCTCTATCCGATTCCCTGAGCCAATCTGCCAACAGCCTCCTCAGTCCACTCCCCCCCCCCCCCCCCCCCCGCCCCGATGTCCAGGGCATCAGTGAGAATTAGTGGCAAGGAGCCTTTTGAGTTACAAAGGTGTCTTCCTTCTCCCCCAGCCCACCTCCTGTTTAAAGATAATGTTTCATTTGAAAACCAAATAGAAAATATAAACATAATAAACAGTTATCACAATCTAGCCTCTAAGTTAAATTTAGCATTCAATGAGAAATGAGAAACTACTAGTATGACTTATGTGACCCTCAAGCTGATATACAGTTGGGGTCATTTTCAAGGCTAGACAATTCTGTTTAGATTAAAAAAAAAAAAAAAAAAAAGGCTTACTTATGTATGAATGTTCTGTCTGCATGTATGCCTGCAGGCCAGAAGAGGACATCAGATCTCATTACAGATGGTTGTGAGCCACCATGTGGTTGCTGGGAGTTGAACTCAGGACCTCTGGAAGAGCAGCCAGTGCTCTTACCCACTGAGCCATCTCTCCAGCTCTGACAACTCCATTTAGAAAGCAGTGTCAGTGAAAGGTTTGAAAAATGTAGCAACCAAGGACCATGTTCCCACCTGTGACCCTGGTGCCATCAAGACCCCACAATACCTGTGGTCAGCTTGGGGTAAGCAGTTTCCCTTCTCAGTAGCGAGTTCTTGGAGTTTCTGCTTCCCTGCACCCCACCTTGCTGAAAACTACTCACTTTAAGTACCTTGCTGCTCCCTGTCACACTCAGGAGTTGGTAAGCCTTGTAAATGTCCTTCACAAACTCTGTGGCCACAAAGCTTTTTTTTAAACCCCTCTGAACCACCCTGCCCCAGAAACAGCCTAGAAAGGGACCAAGAACCACTCAGCTTCCTGTCAGACCTCCCACTGCATGTGTGGTTCAACCCCACTCAGCTCAGAAGTGACTCAGACTCAGTGTCTCCCTAGGCTGAGGTCTCCTTCCGTAACTGACGCTGGGTACACC
>OU015746.1:102198220-102208621 GCA_907169655.1 Acomys percivali | reverse complement strand
GAAATGGAATTAAAGATAATGGTCACAAGATGCTGAGGGTATTCTCTAGGCCCGTCCCACATAGTACTGCAATTGAGCCTAGGAGGAAGAGGTGGGGTGACTCCTTAACAGCAAGTCAAGTACAATGCCTGTGGGGAGGCAGTGCCAGGATCCAGCCCCAGATAGGCTGGCATTTGAGGCTGTAAGTGTCACACTGCAGGGAGCATGTTAGAGCACAGGGCTGATGGTCCCTAAAGGTGTCCACAACCCACAGACCCTGAGACTGCTGCTTTGCCTGGAAAAGTAAAGTTACAGGTGAGACAGACAGGCAAGGCTCTCCAGATGGGGAAGCCACCTTACATCTGCTGGGTGGGACCCAGGAGATCACAGAGACTTTCTGAAGTGGGAAGAATAGCAGCAGAGGTGTGGCCAGGAAGAGACCTCCAGCCTTGGAGAGTGGGGCCTCCAGAGGCTGGAACAGGCGAGGCTGTGGATGGACATGCCCTGCGGCCTCCAGCAGGAAGCAAGTTTGCTCACATCTGGATCAGGCCCCACAGCTGACTGCAGACTTCTCAACTCCTGAACTGTACAAGAACCAAGCACATGTTTAAGCCGCAGTCTGGAGATTTGCCACGGTCACCCTGGAAACAGAACTGTTGTTGCCGCTGGCCCAAGTCCTCACCCTCCATAGCTTGTCAGTCCTGGGAGGGGGACAGTCTGCTTCCACAGATCACAAAAGGGCCGTGACGGAGTGTTGGGGAATGTGTAGAAAGATCCCAGCTAGAACAACTTTGCCAACAACAGTCTATAAATCCAAGGAGACAGCGATAGGCTGGGACCGCTTGCTAACACACTCACTTTGTAAGGGATCCACCCTGATGTTTCCACGCATGTAAGGGGCAAGACCCTGTGTAAGGGAAGAGGCGACACCCTCCGAGCTTCCTTCCTGGAATATCACGGCATCCGGACTGACCAGCGGGTTCCTCCCAAGCCCTTCACGTGTGCCCTGTACTTCAGACAGCTGAGGCCTGACATCTCCCCTGGCCATGGCCAGGCCCACACACAGATGATCATGGGAGGAAACAGCGCCTCCAGCCTACAGATCCTCCTTTGGGAAAACTGGCTCCAGCACACGCCAGTCCCAGATAACGTGATCTGACCTCAGTCCAGGCGAACACTGCAGAGTTGGTTCAGCATAGGTTATGAGGTTACGGTTGAGTTCTGGCAACCCTTGAAATAAATAAATGAGAGTGCCAAGAAGACATTTACAAGATGTTTCCTTGGCACCTGGTCCTGGTGATACATACTTAAAATTTCAGCCTGGGGGAGGCTGAGGCAGGAAAATCAGGCAAGGGAGGCATATTATGGATATCTTATCTCAACACCCACCCTGGGGTTTTGTTAAAAATCCTGGCACTCGCGAGGCAGAGGCAGGTGGATCTCTTTGAGTTTAGGGCCAACCTGGTCTACAAAGTAAGTCCAAGACAGCCAGGGCTCTTGTTACATAGAGAAACCCTATCTTGAAAAACAAATTAAAAAAACTAAGAGGAAGCCCAGACATTTCTAAAACAAGAGACCTCCAGGCAAAAAGTCTAAGCCACACTGTTAAGGAAAAGAGACTGCTTCTGGGGTGTAGCTTATTTGTAAAACATACCCAGCCTCAGCATTTGGGAGATGGGAACGCTCAGGAGTTCGCACAGAGGTGACAGCAAGCATTTACTGCAGACTGAACTGTGACCATAACAATCTCATGCCAGAGCCACTGATGTCCATCTCATTTGACAGATGAGGAAACTGAGGCATAGGGTATTAAGTGGCCTGGCCCAATCTCAGGCAGAAGGCAGTGGGGCAGAATGAGGACACAGGCAGAGAATTTCAGTAGCAAAGGTGTCTGTTACCTGTCTCTGCCCCACACGGCCAGCAGCCCCCAGGGAAGCCCTCTGGACTGCATTAGCTCCAGTAAAGCTGCAAACCAGGTCCTTGAAAGAACCAGGGCACCAACTCCATCTGGTTCTTGCATTCATCACGGAGGAGAAGGGAGAAAACCATGTTTGCAGGAGACCCAGCACAGGGTCTGATTGTTATACCATCACCGGGCACATGAGAAGGCTACAGAGAGGCTCCAGAACAAAAGCACTCTTGGGTTTGCCAAAAAAGTCATCTCTGCAATAGGTCTTCTTTGACACAACCCATAAGTACATATCAGGAATGACTACAGTATAACACGTGGCTTTCAGACCAGTAATTATCTCACCTGTATTGCTGCTTGCCATAAGGCCGATTTACCCCATAGCCATAGGATAAGCCATCCACGGCACCTAGGGACAGTTGGTACTTAGTGTTTAATGAGTACTGAATACACAGGAACGTCTTTGAACAGAACCTGCTAATTTCTCTGCCGCTCTGAGCCACTCAAAGCAAAACACATATATTGCAGACAACCCAGCACCCACTTTAGACTCTAACGTGTTAGAGTGACTCTAATGGTTAGAGTAATATGAGAGGCGACCACTGAGGAGCCAAGTTAAGCCGCACCTGCTGGGGGGTGGGGGAGGGGGGCGGACTCCAGCTGTTCGTATCCAGTACCAAGAAGAGGTTGTCCACAGACGTTCTGCCTCGAGACAGAGTTCACTTGTGCTACGATGGATGACCCATCCAAAACGCCTAATGGCCTCCCTGAAAGAATCCCCACACCTCGGACCCACCAGACAGGGGACTCATTACAAAGGCTGCATCCTCTGGTCTCCAGTGTCAATGGCATCTTCCAAGCCATCAGAGAGCCAACTCCCAGGAGCCTGCGCTCTGACAGGCGGCATCCGGGGATGGTCAGATTTCTATCAGTAACAACGCATGGCGTTTCTTGTTGGCTCCATCTCAAAACTCCACCCCTGTCTGCCCCTAACAGGCAGCTCTCAGCTTTTAATGCTTCCTGAACAGTCAGGCCTTTAAGAAACCTCCTGTCTCAGTGGCAAGGCTGTTGCCAGGACAATCATTAGTTCAGGACCCTGTCTGCCCTTGAGAGCTCTCCAAACTCCAACACCCGCTGCACTGCTCAGAGACCAGCCTCCTAAGCCATCTCAGTGTAAGCCAATGAAACGACATTTCAAAAAGGCCTGAACACCACAGCCCAGTGAGTCTGTACAAAACTAGGTGTCAGGATAGCAGGTGCCAAGCATGGTGGGCACCCTGAGGAAGTCCCTGAACACCGTCACACACTTTCTTGATGTGGAACTGACTTTCGGGGAGGTGTGTCAACAGCGTGAAATCCAGGGCTGGAGAGACAACCCGGCAGTTAAGAGCTGGGCTAGTTGGCTGCTGTCAACTTGACATAAACCTAGACTGTCTGGGAAGATAATTGAGAAAATACCTTCGTACGAATTCCTATGGGCAAGTCTGTGGGGCATTCTCTTAATTATCGATTGATGTGGGAGGACCCAGCCCATTGTGGGCAGTCCCACCCCTGAGCAAGTAGTCTTGGGGCGTATAAAAACTCAGGCAAGCCATGGTGAACCTCCATGGCCTCTGCTTCAGTTCCTGCCCTGACTTCCCTGAGTGATGGACTAGAAGCTGTAAGATGAAATAAACCCATTTGTCCCCAGTTTGCTTTTGGTCATATGGTTTTATCACATCAAGAGAAACCCTAACTAAGACGAGAGCACACATTGCTCCTGCAGAGGTCTGAAGTTCAGTTCCCAGCACCCACACTGGTTGGTTCACCAACTAGAACTCCATCTCCAGGGGATCTGACATCCGCTTCTGGCTTCCACAAGCACCTGCACCACGTATGTGGTGCTCATATAAACAAACAGGCACGCGCACATAAAATTCTTTTTTTTAAGGGGTACAAAACCCAGTGATCTGTTGTGATTGGCATAATTTTCTGCATGTTCGTTTATCATCTTTTTAAGAAGTCAGCATAGCCTGGTGAGGCGGCGCATGGCTATGACTCTAACACTTGACAGGCAAAATAAGGAGAATTGCCATAAGTTTGAGGTCAGCAAGGACTACATAGAACATCTCCAAAAAATACACACGTCACCACAACAAGGCAATCTATGTGGCCTTCTAGGTTGTTTTAGAAGATTAAGGGTTGGAGATCGATGGTCAACAACCTACTTCAACCATGTAGATGACACTTTCTTAATAGCCTGAAAAACCAGTTGGTTCCTGCTATCACCCACACTGGTTTCAGAAACATCTGCAACAGCCTGGAGGAAAGACAGCCACCACGGCACCTGTCTCGTCCTAAGTCTTAGAAAGTGAAGACCCCTCCATCTGCCAGATAAAAGTGGGTAGCCAGTATGGTGCTCAGCAGGGCCTCCTGTGCTTGAAAGAGCCTGGTTGCCCAGAGGGGACGCTTTCACTGTAACACACAATGTTATTTTCAAAATGCAACAACCTGCCCCACCCCTCCTGGCTTAGCTTCTTCCTAGCTGGCCAGGGATGAGTGAATTCTGGGAACTTCACTGCTTATGAGTCACCCTTCTGAGCCCTGACAACTAACTGCTCATGGATGGCAGTAGGTTTCCTTCAGAAAAATTGGCATTGCTCTCTGGGGTCCACGATACAACTTGGAAAAATCAAACTCTCATGTTTTCAAGTAGACTGGGCAAAGATGAGAGAACAGGAGAGTGGAAACCCCACCCCCACCCCCACCTTGTTAACAAGAAGCACTCATTTCTGAGCCTCTGGGTCATACAGCCACTGGGCCGGACCAATCATTTAGCAAAGGGGATGTGATCATCAACCGTCTTACCCCAGCAACTGTGGTGCAATGATACAACATGGTCCTGGCAGCCTGGTCTTTCCTGGCCCAAGGGCAAAGCTGAACTGTCTTGGCCTCAAAGGTCTTTTCCCAGCTCTGTTCAGAGCTCCAGAATATTTGAAGCCATATAGGTTTGCTATGTGGAAACATACGCTGAGCCACACTGACTATACTTGGCTGACACAGAACAAACTTGAGGGAAACTGCATCCCTGTGTTTCTCAGTGTGATGGGTGCTGTACTGGCTGGTTGTGTGTGTCAACTTGACACAGGCTAGAGTCATCAGAGAGAAAGGAGCCTCGGTGGAGGAAATGCCTCCATGAGATCCGGCTGTAAGGTATTTCTTCAATGGGGTAGCATCCAATCCATTGTGGATGGTGCGATCCCTGGGCTGGTGGTCCTGGGTTCTATAAGAAAGCAGGCTGAGCAAGCAATGAGGAGCAAGCCAATTAGCAGCATTCCTCCATGGCCTCTGCATCAGCTCCTGCCTCCAGGTTCCTGCCCTGCTTAAGTTCATGTCCTGACTTCCTTTGGTGACAAACAGCAACATAGGAAGTGTAAGCTGAATAAATCCCTTCCTCCCCAACTTGGTTTTTTTTTTGGGGGGGGGGTCATGGTGTTTCATCACAGCCATAGAAACCCTAACTAAGACAGATGCCCAACACTGTCCTATCCAAGTCAGGCAAGGATGGAGGCCATGCTTACAGTCTCTGGGGCTCCTTCCATCTGCAGACACTGCAGGTTATGCAGAGGGGGCCGGATGACCCCAGCACATGCACTGAGATGCCACTCAGAGCTCTAGCCAAAGTCCAACAGAAGCAGCCTGGGTAGAAATGGAAGAGAAAGGCCTGCACTAGAGACACAGTCATCTGCTGTGAAATCCAGCTCTGGGTCCAAGACCAATCATCCTCTCCGGGCCTCGTTTTCCAGCCCTGCAAAGCTGGGCATAGGCACGGCGTCTCCCCTGTCCTTTGCAAGCTGGCAGTTTTTCAACTCTACCTCAAAGGTATGCTTAAAAGAAACCCTTCAGTGAGTTGCTAACCTTTCGAAGCCTGGGCAGCTTTCCTGAGAGCCTGACAAAAGGTCCTGAATTCTGGATTCTCTTGGGAAAGCAGGAGGTTTGGTCATAGTGGCTGGCATTCCCAGCAGGAGGCAGGGACGGACGGGAAAGGAGTTCCTGGGGATGGCAGTGGCTGTCCAAGCTGTAGCTGTCCTTGTTGTTAGTTGGTTGGTCAGGAACACTTCAGATGGTGGTTCCTGCCCCCAAGTCTGGACTTGTGTCCCCTAAAGATAGCTTGTGTTTTTTGATTTTCACTTCAGCCAGGACATTCATGAACAAACTATGAAGTTAAAAGATTTCGCAAGAACAGTATTTTTTTTTTTTAAATCCATGAAGTGGTGATCTTCTGAGCATAAGGTCTGTACTCCAAGGACAGGACCTTTGGCCTCTGTGGGCTGACTAATTGATCCCCACCCTCCTCCCAGGCCCTCAGTCCTTCCACCAAGAACATGTGTTTGGGAAGAGGCACAGTGCAGCACGAGGCTAGGATCCTGAGATCAAGCTTCTGTGTCTTGTCAGCCTGCTGGACGGGCTGCATGAGGGGACGACTGGGTAATCAAATTGCTGGAGTAGAAAAGAAAGAAAGAAAGAAAGAAAGAAAGAAAGAAAGAAAGAAAGAAAGAAACCAAAGGACAGAACAAGAAAGACACAAGCACAGTACACCAACATGACAGAATGTTGGGACTCTGGTCCAGATCTCTTAAAAGCGTATGAGCCAGGAGACAAGGAGGAATCTCTGTTTTGAAACCAGCTGACCTTGTCAATGATAACAGCAGGGAGTTTCACTATAGTCTACACTGTTATTCTTAGAACCTTATTTTGGAGATGAGGAAACTGAGTCACAGCGTGGCCATGAACTTGAGCAAGGCCACACAGCGGCAGGTGGCAGAGCCCATGCAGATGCTTCCTGGGCCAAGGCCCCTGACCTCACCCCCTCATTTCACACACCTCATTTCAATCTGTGGGTGCTCATGCTGGTTGGGAGGTACAGACCCCCATCCACAGCTCCCTGCATTGCTACCAACCCCTGTGGTATTCATCTGTATGTGTCCCTTGTCCATGCATACTGGCATCTACATATACAAGTTGCTGTACAGGGCCCCATACCGAAACCTGTACATGCTACTCCATGTGCATGGTCTGGAGGCTTTTTTTTTTTTTTTAAATTGTTTTTTGGTTTTGAGACAGGGTCTCTCTTTGTATCCTTGACTGTCCTGGACTTGCTTTGTAGACCAGGCTGGCCTTGAACTCACAGCAATCTATCAGCCTCTGCCTCCCAAGTGATGGAATTAAAGGTGTGCACCACCACTGCCCAGCCTTAAAAATTAATTTTGAACATTTATAACCTATGCTTCACCCGCCATTTTAGTTGTGTAAGGCTGCTCAAGACCTTGTCTTTAGCTTTTCACAGCTTTAGTGTCTGCATCCCAAGAGCTTGACTCCCAAGGACCACAATCATTAAGAGCAAAGGTCTCCAGTGTATGCGCAAAG
Source organism: Acomys percivali (assembly GCA_907169655.1). Taxonomy (NCBI): domain Eukaryota; kingdom Metazoa; phylum Chordata; class Mammalia; order Rodentia; family Muridae; genus Acomys; species Acomys percivali. The sequence continues at coordinate 102,201,327 of OU015746.1, read as the reverse complement.
GCCTCCACAGTGGGGAGGGTTCGCTTGAATGACAGACAAACAGTGTTTTCTAGAACACGCTATACTCCAAAGGAGACATTTGGGTCTTTACTCATTAGTTTGATCACTCTGTTTGCTTTGTTTTGTTTTTACTGAGACAGGGTTTCTCTGAGTAGCCCCCTTACTCTCCTGGAACTCACTCTGTAAACCAGGCTAGCCTCTAACTCAGGGATCCACCTGCTGGGATTAAAGGCATTTGCCACCGCTGCCTGGAGTTTGCTTATTCTTTTGCTTGCTTGTTTACTTGCTTGCTTGCTTGGTTTTTTTGAGACAAGATCTCACTATATCCCTGGCTAACCTAAAACTTACTCTCTAGCTCAAGCTGGCCTCAGACTCAGAGTGATTCCCCTAACTCTGACCCCCATGCATGAGCCACCGTGCCAGGCTTGTCGGCTCACTGCTGAAGCAAAGACAGCAGGGCGTTAACAGGGAACACGGGGTGGCTCAGGAAGGAGGCCAAAAGAAACCACAGAGCAGGATTTATGAGTGGGAAAATGCACCTTCACACTCTGCCTGGCGGTGGAAAACGGCAATACGTACAAGTGTCATGAGGACTGAGCGAGAACACGGAGAAAACTCAAAGCAGGTGGATGGGGTCAACCTCACGCCACTTCCAAAGGGGACCAAGAGCTGTGGGCCAGTGAACAAACACAAGCATAGCTGCTGAGAACAAGGTATTTTCAAACATTGCAACCAAGTGTATGCCACTGGGGACCCCCATGAACGAAATGGTTATAGGTGCACATTCTACAGCGTACATCTCACTGCAGTCTGCCCTAGGGATGAGCTCCCTAATGACTTGCCATTTTGAAAACACTAGTACTGAGCATCCATGTTTCATAACCTTAAGTCACCTCCTTGTGACAAATACAGCTATGCCCTGCTCAGTGAGAAATGCATCATGAGGCCATTTTGTGACTGTGAGGAATATACTTTTCTTAGTTGCTTTTCTACTGCTGTGACAAAGACACCCATGGCCAAGGCAATTTATAAAAGAAAGCATTCCATCTGGGGCTCAAGGTTGCAGAGGGTTAGAGACCATGACCACTGTGGCAGGGAGCATAGCACCGTATGCAGGCATGGAGCTGCAGCAGTAGCTGAGAGCTTGCATCTTGAGCCATAAGCACGAGGCAGAGGGGGAGCTAACTGGGAATGGCATGGGTTTTTGAAACCTCAAAGCAAAGCTCACCCCCACAGTGACACACCTCCTCCAACAAGATCACACCTCCTAATCTCTCCCAAACAGTTCCACCAACTGGGGACCAAGCATGCAAATATGTGAGCCTATGGGGCTGTTCTAATCCAAGCTACCACATTACTTACACAAACTCAGATGAGTACCCAGGCACCTGGCCATACACTCTTTTTGGACTGCCATCATAGGCATGGTCTATCATTGACTGAATGCCTTTATGTGTTCCGTGACTGAATAGGCCTCCTCTTTTTCTCTACCCCACCACCTAGAGTACATGAGGCCATACTTGGAGACGCTTCTGTTGGTCATAAGCTGCAGGAAAGTGCTGATGGAACATTCTGGGTAGATGGCAGGAATGCTGATAAAGCACAGAGCATGCCCACAGCCGAGATCCTTCCTCCCAAAGTATACATGGTCTCCAGGTTAGGAGACCCTGATCCAAAGCGCTGGATATTGAACATGGATTTGGCATCAGAGTGTCCTAACATAGACACTTTCTCTCCTCACTTCACAAATGGATGATTCAAACTGCTTATCACTGACCACTCTCAATACCTGGCCCGTGTTTCTTAGTTAGCCTCTGGGCCTCTGGGTTTAGAAAGTGATTTCTCATGCAGCCCCACCTTCATCACTCTCCCCAGCCTACGCTGAAAGTACGCAGAGGAAGTAGCACACAGGAGCAGCCAGCCTGACCAGGCAGAGAGCTCGTGCTCAGGAACAGCCTTTGTGGGCAAGCCTATCCACCCAGAATGCAGGCTTCCTTGGAGGACCACAGGAGAAACACACAAAATCTGAGGGAACCGGATGGGAGGGCCTGTGACATCACTACTCCCCATCAAGGACTGTTGGGGTCAAGTACAAATAAAGGCATCTCTCAGGCAAGGCATGTGATCCATGCCCTGTCCCCGCAAACCTACGGCCCTTCCCTTGATGACAGCTCAGCCACAGTGTCAGTAGTAATGATGAGGATCCACACTTGGGCATGGACTCTACCTTCCTTGAAGATTATCTCATAGAACCCTCATGACCACCCTGTGTGGTACGCTTGTCTAGTTGGCAAGTGAACTAGAGTGACTTGTCCAAGGCCTTCTGAGATGAGCGAGGAGACCTCTGAATAAGTCTGCAGGCTGGAGGCTCAGCAGTTAAGAGCATGGTTGCTCTTTCACAGTATCTGGGTTCAATTCCTAGCACACACATGGCAGCTCATAACCATCTGTAACTCCAGTTCCAGAAGAGCCAACACCCTCTCTTAACCTCCGTGGGTACCAGGCACATAAGTGGTGCCAGACATACATGCAAGGCAAAATACCTATCCTCATAAAATAAATAAATAAATAAATCTTTAAGACAGAAAGACTTCATGTTCCACCACGAAGTTGGCAAGCATGCCGCTGCAAGAATCCTGTCAGCATTCATACCCACACAAGAGGGACATACATGCCCACAGGCTGTCCCTTCATCCAGTGGCCACTTTCCCTGACATTGTCCACTCTATTTTATGTACCTCACGATGCAGTGCCTACCCAAACAACAGTGTAGATGGATGGCTGAAAACTGCCTTCTAGATAATAACAGTACTTACAAGCACAAGAAAAAGAAGGCAAAAAGCACGTAATGTAAGCCCTCCCAGGCTCTCAGAAATACCGTGAGGGGCCTCTTTGCATCAGCTGACATGTGTTGAGCCCATTGCCAAATCAAAGACCCACCCACGCCTGGGCAGTGTCCTTCACTCCTGCTGTCCCTCCCGAGTCTATTCTTATCTCCCCTTTCCCTGGCCTGGGAGAGAGTGAGCTGTCTTTGTGGTGTGCAGCTGGCGGGTTGGACAAGCAGGTGTTGAGTTTGAAAATGCCCTTGCCTATCAGCTAGCGGGAAC
>OU015746.1:102164498-102198210 GCA_907169655.1 Acomys percivali | reverse complement strand
TGTGTGTGTGTGTGTGTGTGTGTGTGTAGCTCCAGCCTCCAGGCTTACATGGCAATCCCCTTTACCTGATGAGCCACCTCACCTGCCTGGCTCTTCCCCTTTCTATAATAGACGGGATAGAAACAGGTTCGGGGAAAGTCACAGCAATTTGAGAAGAGCACACATAGCAGCGAGAGCTATGAACATCAAGGCAGCTCTTCATCCGCTATGCCAAAGAGAAGCGCAGGTAGGCATGCTTCTGGTGATAAAGTCTGGCTTGTTGCACACCAGCTAAGGCATCAGGCTACAGAGGCATTCGCTCCCATCATCCTCAGGGAACGTCACGAGACAGGCAGGACCTATTATTAGCTCCATTGTACACTCAAGGAAAGTACAGTACAGACAGGTCAAGCAACATAGCCGAGGTAACACATCTGGCTAGTGGTACAACCAAGATCTGAATCGAAGCAACGTGGCTCCAGTGCCTGTGTTCTTAAATGCCACACCATCATTACTTTTAAGACAAATTTAGTGTCACGGTGAAACCCATTATTTGGTGCAACTAATATAGGCTTGTGAAGAACTTTAACTTAGAATTATAAAATTAAAGTTATGCTAAAATATCCGTGTGTGAGGGAGGCTGAGATGTTATCAGCTTACTTTAATATCATGTCTCAACTCCCCGAACTGAAAAATGCTATAAGCTGGTGTCCTGGTTTGCTTTTATGTTTCTGTGATAAAACGCTATCCCAAGCCAACTTGGGGAGGAGAGGATATATTCAGTTTATACGTTACAATCCGTTATTGAGGGAGGTCAAGGCAAGAACCATGAATAAATATTGCTGACTGGCTTGCTTTCCAGCTCATGCTCAACTACATTTCTTACACAGGCCAGGCTCCTCCTGCTCAGAGACGGAACCACTTACAGTGGGCTGTGGGTCTTCCCACATCTATTAGGAATCTAAATAAATAAATAAATGAATAAATAAATAAATAAATAAATGCCACTCAGACATGTCCACAGGCCAATCTGATAAAGATATTGTCTCGGTTGAAGCTCCCTTTTCCCAAGTGTGTCAAGTTTTTGTTTTTCTCCATAGCTTTTTGTAGCTTTTTAAACACACCCCTGCACCATATTAGGATGATTTAGTTAGGGAGTAACTGTATGTGCAACTGTGGCTTCATGGGTTACACTGGCCAATGACAATAGATATCTCTTAGTCTATATAAATACACAAGTACTCTGCAATGCTCATCCAGGACCAAGTCTACTAATATGGCACTTCTGGGAATACATGCCATTGCTAAGCAAAGACATATGCCGTACAGTTCACATTTGCCAGGCAGTACGCTGGGCATGTGAGTCATCTCATCTAAGCTTTACGCCCACCCTATGACGTCATTACTAATAGTATCCCATTTACAGATGAAGACAAGGTTCACAAAGATAATGTCCCTGAGGCAAGGTCATAAAACAGAATGGGAAGAAGACTGCCAGATTCTAGTGTGCACATTTTTTCTACCATATATGCCATCTCGTAAAGAGAGTTTCAAGATTTTCTAAGAAAAATAAAATTTTTAAAGGAGCATGAAATGAAGTTAGAGAACAACCAAGCCTAGTATTTTAACCACCAGGTTTCACACGGTATCAGAGACCACAGTGTGTGAGCTGCAGGCAGAGGCCGGCCCCCTGCTTCAAGTCTATGCCCACTGACGGCCTCTGGCAAGTCCTCTTTCTCTCTCTCTCTCTCTCTCTCTCTCTCTCTCTCTAATGCCTCACTTATAAAGGAGGATGAAGGGGAGGAGCCAAGACCAGGATCATGCTTAGCATCTGAGGCAAAGATGCCTCTGGACATCAGTGTCTCTGCCACTGACGGCAGCTTCCCCCTTCCTTCCCAGGACAAAGACTCAGGAGCAGGTTTCTAACTGCCCCTGGAGTCAGGTCTTCATATGAAGGGTAGGGGTGCTTAGTTACAGCCTGGGTCCAGGTGACAAGAAGTCATATGCCTGCTATAATAAATCTCACTCATAAGATACTAAACATCATATCGAAGATACCCTTCGAGCTGGTCATGCTGGTGCCAACATTTGGGAGGCTCAGCAGGAAAACTGTGGCTTCCAGGACAGCCTGGGCTACATAAGGTACTTTATCTATAAACAAACAAACAAGCAAACAACCCTTGGGGCTAGAGAGATGGTTCGGCAGCGTGGTGGAGCACACCTATAATCCCAGCACTTGAGTTCAAGGCCAGCCTGGTCTACAAATTGAGTCCATGCCAGCCAAGGCTACACAGAGAAAGCCTGTCTCTAAAAGACAAAATAAATAAATCAGTACTCAATTCTGTTACAGAAAACGTGGGTTAGATTCCCAGCTCCTACATGGTGACTCAGAACCATCCATAACTCCGAGGAACTCACACGGTGCATTCCTACACATAGTCCTTAAAATACAATTTTGACTGTTGTTGTCATCTTAAAAACTCTTAAAACATGTGCCTTTTCAGATCATTTTGGAAAGGGAGCAACTTAGGATCACCACGATGAATTAAGATTGGGTTCAGATAGGAACTTGGGGGAGGCTGGGGAAGTCTTTCATTGAATCAAGTCTGCAGGTGCCTCCCTCCCTCCCTCCCTCCCCACTCCTGCTTCCAGAGGTGGAAAAAAAAACCCTCACCTTCTGGCAGGGACATAGCACCCCGAATCAGTCACTGAATTTCTGGGCCCTCAGCCTTTCCGCACGCCCCCTGAGAAACACATACATAATGCACATGCACGTACACACACACACACACACACACACACATTACAGGTCACAACTAAATTCTATTTTCTCCAGGAACTGCATTCTTAGGAACTCCATCAATGTAATTCATCTCATTAACTGAATCCAAAGGAAAAACCAATAACAAAAGCCAGATGTCTCTTCAGATGCTCCTCATGTTAAATTCCAGCACTTAGTACTGACTCCTAAGTAGTTAGAAACAGAGGGAAGCTTCCTTAAGAGATCAGCTGGAAAGCACATCACAGTTGCAAAGGAGGAGGAGCCTAGGCCATGCCAGCTGACATCACCCAGGAAAGAGCTGCCAGCACAGTTAGAAGACAAATAAGTCTCACCAACTGGAAATGAAGGGGAAGCAAATTTTAATTAATTTAAAGATTATATAATTATATGTCTGAAAAAAATCCTTCCCCACGAAAATAATATTAAAAACAGATCTGAAAAACCATTAGAACAAATAAGATAATTTGAGAATGTTAGTCAATATTAAGAAAATAAGTTATTAATAGTGTTCTTATAGGAAAGCAAGCAAGTAAACCAACCTGAATATGAGATAACAATCAGCTAGCAAGATAATCATTCAAAATTATATTTCTGGCCAGGCATAGTGGTATATGCCTTTAATCCCAGCACTCAAGAGGCAGAAGGAAGGTCTCTGAGTTCTAAGCCAGCATGGTCTACATAGGGAGTTTCAGGACAGCCAGAGTTACATAGTGAGACTCTATCTCAGGAGGAAAAAAATTAAAAAAAAAAATTATATATATATATATATATTCCTAACTAGGTATGGTGATAACACCTATAACCCCACTTGGGAGGCTGCAGCAGGCAGATCCCTATGAGTTCAAGGCCACCCTGAGCTATACAATGAGTTCTAGGCTAGTTTAGGCTACAGAATAAGACCCTTTATCAAAAGAAATCAATAAATACATACATACAGACAGACAGACAGACAGACAGCTATCTGGAAGGCCAAGACAGGAGGTTGCTTAAGCACAGCAGCTCAGAGTCAGTCTGGAGAACACAGTAAAACCTCATCTCAAAATCAAATAAATATTATGAGGCTGTGTTCTTCTCCACCATGTTCCATATTTTCCTCCATGTGAATTCTGGAGGGACACTGGGAGTGAGCGCTGTGACCAGCGCAGAGGCGTGACCCTTCATCTGAGGCTACCCACCCCACAGTCTCCTGGGGAAGCCAGCAGGTCCTTTCTTTCCAGCACAGAAAAAGACATTTTTCCAATAATGACTGTCAGTAATAGAGCTGACCAACCAATCAGCACTGGCCTGCCTGCTGCCCAGCATGAAAAGTCAGCCCTATTCCTGGTCCTGAGCCTTTGCCCATGCTGTCCTTGCAGCACCGCGGTTCTTCTTAAGAAGGCTGCACAAGACCTACTCCCTCAACACTCAGTTTGTGTTCAAACATTGTCCCATAAAGCACACTTTATCTATAACAACTTTCCATCCAACCTTATTTTCCCCTAGAGTGCACACCACCAGCTAATATCACTTTATACCTCTTCCTGTATCAGCAGAAGGTAAGCACAGTCCATGCAGCCATCACTGTTGCTTCATTCACTGACTGTTATTTCCCTAACCCACACATAGTCACGTGCATGCATGTGCATACACACACACACACACACAGACATATACACACAAACACACATACACATACACACATACATGTGTACACATAAATACACACACAAGCATACCAATATGTTAATAAAACATAAGGGGTAGGAAGAACTACAAAAGCTAGACCGTGACATGTTATAGTGAAAAGCTAAAGAGCACAGGGCCAAGGGCAGCTAGGCCTCCAGAAAGCTATCACATTTTTTTCCTGAAAATTAAAATAAAATCTACTATGCATCAGCACAATGCTTGTTACAACAGTAGTTTTCTGATGCCCTTTCTACTTTCTGCAACATCCCAAGGAAGCCTGTCCTCTGTCTTCCCCAGATTTTCCTGAAGAGGTGAGGCAGCCCTCTGTGGGAAAGAAAAGAGTAGATGATTAAAACAGCCCAGGGAGGCCCCACAAGAGCCTCAGCTGGTCAAGGAACCTCCTACCAAACCCGAGGATCTGAGTTCAGTCCCCAGGCCCCATATAGTGGAAGAAGGCTAGGCCCTTGGTCCCCGCTTTAGCACCAAAATCATTTTTCAAACCCACCCCTAACTACAGTAACACAACAGAACGTTCCAGCCCATGAGATTACAGGCCCCAGCAGAGCGGCCCCTTCCTGCCCCTTCGGTCAATCCATATGACAATCACAGAACTGAAACACAAGTGGCAGTGAAAGTATGATGAAACTATGGTTGCCACACTAAAAAAACAAACTGCCTTTCCGGCGGTGACAACCTCCCTACGAGAACATGCCTGTCACAAAGAATCTCCTTCATCCCTTTCCAAAAGAAGAAAGACACAAAAAAAGCACCTGGCACAGAAGCCCCAATTCCTACATTATGGATGTGAAATGCCTAAAACCACCACATTCTGTAGCCTCGTACAAACGGCAGTGTTGTGTGCCGGCTGCTCCACCACCCTCTGGCAGCCTACAGGTGGAGAAGCAAGGTTGACAGAAAGATGCTTCTTCAGGAGCATAGGGCACTGAAAACACCTGCTTCAAGATGAGGGGGCCCATCCCAAGAAACACATTTTGAACATTAAAAACAAAACTGTTCTCCACATGAAAAAAAAAAAAAAAAAGACAAAAGGCTTTTGTTCCACGCAGGGTGCCCATCATCCACGCGCTGTCAGGTGAACAACCAAAGATGAAAGCAAGCATGTGCCGATGTCCAGACAAGCCTTATCCTCCGCAGGCCCAGGCACCTCAGCTAGGCAGGGTTTAGCCCTCTGCACGTTACCTTGCCACAGCCCAGTGGACCCAGTGCTTGAATCATATACGGTTGGAAAAGCCAATTTACCTCCAGAGTAGCTGTTACACTCCTGCCTGGCAGGAATTTTCTATCAGATTCCCCAGGAGGGAGATTTACACGACACACGTGGCCTCTATCCAGCGTGGGCAGGTATGCGGAAGAGTGCCACTACCCTAGGGCAGCAGCTACTCCGTAAGCAGCACCGTGGCCAGGTGAATGTGGACCAGGCTCAAGCCCCTCAGAGACATCTTCTCCTACCTCTCTTCTCAGTGTGAATGTGTGCACGACACCACTGAAGTCTTTCCAATGTGTGTGTTTAGCTGTTCCCCAGGTGTGCACACATATAGAGCAGGCACTCAGCACTGCTTCACACCACCCTTCACCAAAAAAAAAAAAAAAAAAAAAAAAAAAAAAAAGGTCATATGAAGACAAAGTAACAGAAACATGAGTGACACTGGGGGTAGGGAGAGGTCTCTAGTAAGCTCCTGTGTCTCCCTACCTCTTACCTGCAGGCACTATTTTTTATTATCTATTTTAATTTAGTTGCTTATGCCTTTTTCTTCCTTCTCCATCCCTTATCCTTTCTAACACCCCAACACCAGGTAAGAGAGAAAGAAGAGTGGGGGGAAGGGGGGCGTAGTTTTCCTTAGCTGCTTCCTGCTGGTCAGGGTCATCAGGTTCCTTGAGGCAAGTCCAATCTTCCTTTCGGGACATCTCCAACTTCTTCTCTTAACCACTGAGCCCTCTCTCCAGCCTTCGTCAACTTCTCATCAAACTACACCAACAGCAGCCAGCAGGGAGGAGCAGCAGCCACCTTCTTTCTTGGAGCACCCTCTGGTATTTATTGCCTCTCCAGAGTCCTCAGAATTAAACTAACTGCAGCTGGCAAAGAGCCTCTCTTCCAGCGTGCACTAGGCAAATAGTTTACTGCTGTGGACAATCTGAATTAGCCCCATATCCTACACCTGGGATTAAAGCAAAAACATGTTTACATATCATAACTGAGTGGTTTTTGGGGGGGGTTGGGGTTGTTTTGTTTGCTTTTCGAGACAGGGTTTCTCTGTGTAACAGCTTTGGCTGTCCTGGACTCACTTTGTAGACCAGGCTGGCTTCCCACTCACAGAGATCCACCTGCCTCTGCCTCCTGAGTGCTGGGATTAAGGGCATGTGCTACCAAGCCTGGCTCAGCCATAACTGAGTTTTAGTTTTTGGGTTTTGGGGGGGGGTTTTTTGTTTTTTTGTTTTGTTGTTTTGTTTTTGTTTTTTTGAGACAGGGTTTCTCTGTGTAGCCCTGGCTGTCCTGGAACTCATTCGGTAGACCAGGCTGACCTCAAACCCACAGATATCCACCTGCCTCTATCTCCCCAAGTGCTGGGATTAAAGGCGTGCACCACCACCTCCCAGCCATAACTGAGTTTTTAAAGGCACCAAAAGTTTCCACTACACTTACTCATCTCCTCTTTTAGACTACAGGCACCACGAAGGCAACGTCCATGGCTGTTGTGACCCACCCCCACCCCCACCCCCACAGGGAACTAAGCAGGGTGCTTAATGCATGGCAGGGACTCAGTGAAATCCTTGAAGATGAAACCGAGGCTAGACACTAAGTTCCTTCCTGGCTCTGAGGTTGGCAAAAGAATGGTTTATTCGGGCCATGTACTATATCATTTTATATGCCAGTCACGTGTGCAGAAGATAAGCAGCTCTCAGGACACTGAACCCACACATCAACTTGAGGAACAGTGTCTCGCCATTATCTCCTCTCATGGACAAGCAGGGTGTACAGGTTAGTTTTTATATCCGAGAGACACCTGGGAAGAGTGACCCTCAGTTGAAGAACCGCCTACATCAGACTGGCCTCCAGCCATTACGGGCGGCACCATCCCTAAGCAAGTAGGTTTGGGCTGTGTAAGAAAGCTAGCTGAGCATGAGGCAGTGAGCAAGTCAGGAAAGCCGGTTTCTCCACGGTTCTTGATTCAGTTCTTGCCCTGTCCCTCAGTGATGGACTGTGATCTGAAACGTGAGCGGAAATAAACCCTTTCCTCCCCGAGTTGTTTTTGATCATGGTGTTCTATCAGAGCAACAGAGAACACGCTAGACCACAGAGGGAGACCTAGGAAACTTCAGCAACCCAGTCAGAATCATCACCCGTGCCTTGACACCGCACCCCCAACCCTCCACCCTGCACGGTTCCCTTTGTCACTAGACAGCCCACTGAAAGGCTGGAACTAAGAGTATGGCTATACGCTCTCCTGGTGGGATTAAATACACACCTCTGCATCTCAAAATTATTGAACTCCATCCCTGAGACAGCCTCAGTAGCTGCAGCCCATTCTGTAGAGAGGCTCTACGCTTCCCCGTGCAGAGTCAAGGGGTGGGGTGGCGTGGGGGTGAGGGTCTGAGAGAAGCATGCATGTGGAGAGCTTCCATGCCTGGGAAGGGTCAAAGACACTGATTTTAATCTAAGACCCGGAATTATCATTGACCTTGGAGCAGGTACATAAGAATTCATTTCCCTCTCCCATAAAACGTAGCTATATGATAGACACTGCCCTGCTTTGCTATGAGGCTCAGAACCTATGAATACACACAGTATCTCCAGAGGCTCCCACGACAGCCGATAACGATCATGTATTTCCTATGTAGAAGTCAGCCACTGGGAGACAGGGGAAGGAAAGGGGGAGAGTTTGTTTCTTTAACAGCCGCAGAGATGATTTTTATTATCGTTGTTTGTTGAGATGGAGCTTCTACATTGCCCAGGCTGTTCTCAAACTCATGGGCTCAACTGATCTCTCTGCCTGAGCCTCCTAAACGCTGGGCCACCAGGTTCCGACAGGACAGTTTCTAAAGCACTGTTTTAAATTCTGCCTCTGGCCAGAACAAGGATGGATAGACTTTGGTGTGGTGGGAAAAAAAAAAAATACAAGAAAACTGATCTTGAGGTTCAGAACCTTAGATCTGGGTCTTAAAACCACTGCCCAGCCTTTGCCTTTACCTTGGTAGGTCTTGGTTCCTCGTCCGTATAAGACACACCTGTCTCATGTCCTGGCCACATATTAGAAGGACTGAGTCTGAATATCAGAGTGATCTGTCCAACAGCTGATGGGGTGGGGGGCCGGGGGTGGGGGGGGGGAGGCACACACAACCAGGACCTCTATTTAGAAACCCTGCCGTGCAACCTGATCTTTTAAGTGAAGGGCCTACTTAACTGAACTTAAGTCAGCACTGGCCAAACATGTTTGGTGAAAGACTCCATTTTCTCCCCTCCTGACACTTCTATTCCTGTAAGTAGGAAAAGCTTTTTTTTTTTTTTTTTTAAGGAACCTCTTGGAAATGCTGGCAAGGTGAGAGGTGAAGTGTCTCACCGAAGGTCGAAGGTCGTGACAAGAGGGGGTGCAAACTCTTAGCTGTCACTTTCCAGCTTGTCAAAGTCCTCAGCTGAACTCTATAGAGTTGGGGAAAGGTAAACAGGTGCCACATAGTCCTTTAAGCAGTAAACAAAGAGCTAATAAAGAAAAAAAAAAAGTGACAAATAAAACAGCTCGGGGCTAATGATGAGATGGAAGCTGATACGTGGACCAGGGAAAAGAGAGTGGCCAACGATCATCAATAAGAGGACCAGGGCTCCGGGGCCCACCCTGGGGAAAATCTCACTCTGGGACCCAGCTCTCCCTGGGGCTTCCTACACGTTACTTTTTCCAGTGAATTCATCCCACCAAAGCTGTCGGTAAGCCAAGAGGATCAGGGAGTCAGAAGTGAACTGTCTAACAGCTGATACAGAGGAGTGCCCTAGGCTAGGCATCTGGTGGCCTCATGGCTGCACACAAAGCCCTTCCTTCCAGGAGAGGACCTGACTGAGCCAGCACACAGGAGTGGCTCAAAGCACACTGGGTCCTGAAGAGTCAACACAGTTCAGAGCACAACAATCTGTGTATATGATTGGTTGTGGGGACAAGCTGTTCATATGCAGTTCTAGGCAGGCCTAGAACTCACAAACCTCTTTCCTCAGGCTCCTGAGATCCTGAAGGCTAGAGTGGTGGCTCGGTGGTTAATAGCACTTGCTGTTCTTGCAGGGGACCCAGGTTTAGTTCCTAGCACCCACATGGCAGCTCACAGTATAGGATGCCCATATATACATGTGGACAAAACATTTACACACATAAAGTAAGAAAAAATTTTAATTCACTCATATTAGACATGTATGGACCTTTATGTTTTGAAGTACTGTGGCCTCACGTACACTACGTGAGTGTTCTATCTCTGAGCTTTATTTGTAACTCCAGGCCTCCTTTTACTTTTTAAGTCAAGGTCTCAGTAAGTAGCCTAGACTGGCTTTAAACTCCCAATATAGCCTAGGGAGGCCTTGGGCTTCCAGTTCTGTTCCTCAGCCTCCTACATCCTGGCATCCTAGGTCAACACCATGAGGACTGGCTGCCGACTTCTATCAGTACTCCTTAAACAACACAGCAAACTGGCAACTGTGTAATGTTTCTGTTGCGTTACCTCCCACAGGCGAGCAAGAGATGACTTAACCAAGGCAGAAGGCCATCCGGCCGTCTGTGTTCTTTGTAGGCAGCCTGCCACTTAATGGGAGAGACTTGAGCATCTTTGAATATTGATCTTCATGAGGATCCTGGGCCCAATTTCCCATGGACACCAAGCATCAACAATATCTTAATACTTAAGCCGGAGAGTACTTTGATTTTTAAGAAATACATATGTATGCAACCTTTGAGACTTTGAGTAGAAACTAGGCAAGGAAAGAAATGCTGAGGCCCTGCTGGGTAACGGAGTGTGGACTAATGAATGAATTAGTGAGTGAATGATTGACTTCCCAGTTCCCCAGTTCCCCAGCATGACTGAGGTTCTCATTAAAAGCCCACTTCACAGGGAGAACTGATGGAGAAGACAAGGGTTTTTCTCCTCAGCATTCTCTGCACCTGAGGGAACATCAGAACTTCTGCTTGCCTGACACCGTTTCCTGCTGCGCAGCTGACTTAACCGGGCACAATGAAATAACATTATCTGGTCGTTGTCACTGTGTGCAGCCGGAAACCTCACTCCCTGGGGTTTTTAATCACACGGAAATCTCTTGTTCTTGGGCCGCTGGTGGGTCAGTTGCCATCTACAAGCGGAAGTAACCAGAAGTGATGGCCCAGTCATAAATACTGTGGGAATAGACGTTCTTCCAGTAAAGCCACTTGGTTAAAAGACCCTGTATCCATAGAGCTCAGAAGCAAAGCTGTACTCTGCAGAGGGCTGTGTGGTTGGTAAGGCCCTGTCCTCCAAAAGTGTCCTGGCTTCGGGCCAAACTGTGGTGCTGCATTTTGCTGGTCCAAGTGTATGTCGATTTGACACAAGCTAGAGTCATCTGAGAGTCAACTGAGAAAATGCATCCAGAAGATCAGGCTGTAGACAAGCCTGCAGGGCATTTTTCTTAATAAGTGATTGATGTGGGAGTGATAGATGGGGTTGCCTGTGGGCTGATGGTTCTGGGTTCTATAAGAAAGCAGGCTGAAGCAAGCCAGTAAGCAGCACCCCTCCATGGCCTCTGCATCAACTCCTGGCTCCAGGTTCCTGGCCTGCAATAGTTCCTGTTCTGACTGATGTTGGTGATAAACGGTGCCGTGCACCTCTCTGGCCCTGTTGCCTCAACATGGCAATAGCAACCGTAAATAAGACGATGTTCATCGAGTATCTCTCCTCCCCAATCAACTCTCAATTCTCTGAGAGCGCCTGTCTTAGCTGCCTGTTGCTTCTAGTACACTATCCAGCAAACACCCATGGGATGACTCAGCAATTCATCAACCAATGGGCTAGCTCTCCTCAAGGGACCGCCAGATAATGAGCTCTACTTGTGAAACTACAGGGACCAGGCTTCTGGGATCAGCCAATCCCACAAGAGGTAGCTGTGATGCTGTGGAAAGAGCCACAGCCAGTCAGACCCCAGGGACCTGAGGCCAACACATGCTCCTGTAGCTTGAACTTGGACAATTATTTCCTCACTCTTAGACTGTGTGCTTAAACTGTAATAAGGAATGAAATACAGTAAATCTAGGATCTCTTCCAGCTCCGTGTGTGTGTGTGTGTGTGTGTGTGTGTGTGTGTGTGTGTGTTTGTGTGTGTCTGTGTGTGCGCATGTGAGTGCAGGTGCCTGTGAAAGTCGAAGAGGGTGTCAGATCCTCTAGGATTAGAGTGACAGGCAGATGTGAGCCAATGTGGGTTCTAGGAACTGGACTCAGGTCTTCTGCAAGAGTTGGTACATGCTCATAACCAGCCAGCTAGCCAGCCGGCAACCCAGAATTTAATAATTTTTAAATAGAAGGGGAACTTAGGGGAGCATTTGCAATTGCTCTCTGCCTGCACTTCTTTTGTCTCTACATTCACCTACATAGTTGTTTCTGTGGTACTGGGTTGGGGTGGAACCTCGGCTTTCACCGGTGTTAGGCAAGGCTGTACTACCGAGCTGCATCCTCAGCCCTGCCAGGGATGTCTTCATCTTTGAATGAGCTCTAAAATGAACCATTTTCAGGCAGACTGAAGGATTAGGTTTACCAAAAAACAAGCAAAACACTTTCTCCCCACTACATCTCAGTGGACTCATTTCTCCTAATAAAATATATTCACTTCCCACAACAAAGATGCTCAGCCTGGGAAATCCTTCCACAGGAGTATCTGGGTGAGCTTGAGCAAAGCCTCTGATCACAAAGGTACACAGGGTGGAAGTGCTGGTACGCAAAAGCCCAGAGCCAAATGCTGGGTGGGGATACACACACTCCGCCCCGCCTCTTAGCTTCTACCCACTCAGAAAATAGCCACAAATGCAGAACAACAGCTGCAAGAGTCTGAGGCAAGGGCAAACAGGGCATGATGACTCCAGAGACATGTCCCACAGGAGAACTCACCCTTGAGCCAGTGTGGCTCAGTTACTATCTAATGAGAGCACCAGTTAGGTGACCAAAATGTGCTTTTCCTTTTGTGTCCCTTGGGCTGCTTTGAATAAAGTCTCATCTGTCACCTATGACTACAAAACAGGGAGGACAGCACTACTCATTCCTTCTAGATCCCCTGTGAGAATGCAAGCAGAGACGTAAGGTCATCTGCTGCAAAGAGGGGGTTGACACCCATCAAACACCCAGCCCATCGCCAGTGGTGCAAATGGGATGTTGGTGGACAAGCACACCTGAAGTCAGGAAATCTAACCCTAGGCTCTTCAAAATCTTTCAGAGTCAAAAGAGAGGCTGCTGCTTCTGCACTGGATACCTGGGACAGCAGCCCTGATGCTCTTCAGAAGAGAAAGCAAAGCTGCAACTGCACCTGGGAAGGGCCAGGACTGCCCAGGTATGCTGGGGCCTGGGTCTCAGGAGGTGATGCTCCTGTGAGTACAGGAGCTTACAGTATCACCGGGAGAGGAAACCAGGCAACAGTCCCAAGAAGATGAACTTCCCCCAGAGGAAGGAGGAGAAGAAATGACTACCCTATAGAAGAATGCTGCTCACCCAGCAGATTGCAAAAACTAAAGGACAGAGCTGAGGTTTTCAGGAGGTGGGCAAAACAGGAAACCTGGTACCCAGTTGACAAGCCAAACTGTGCTCTTTGGAGAGTGATCTGATCATGTTTATTAGACTCTGAAGTGTGTATGCAGGATAATCCAGCAACTTGTTTCCTTGGTAACCACCACAGAGAACCGTTAGCTTGCGTGCCCAAAGGAATATACCCCAGCACACATCACAACAAAAGTCAGAACCAGTCAAAGCACCATGAGCTGGCTCAGCAATCAGTGAGACAGACGCTCCTCATGCTTGGTGCGGTGTGAAAACAAAGGATATTGACACAGACTGCCTCAAAGACATTATAGGATACACCATTAAATGTTTTAAAGGGTTATAAAGGAGGCCGGCCAGCATAACATGCACTTTAGAAAGGAAAAATGGGAGACTGAGGAGACGGATCCACGGGTAAAACAGTTCGCTGTCCAAATGTGATGGCCTGAGTCTGGATTCCCATAACCTACATATATGCCACATAGGCCTGGCAGCCCAACTACAATCACTACACGTAGGAAGTTGAAACGGGATCTCCTGGAGCAAGCTGGCTAGGAGACTAGACGAATCTCCAAGCTCTGGGTTCAAATGAGAGACCCTGCCTCAATAAATAAGGTAGAGAGAGGTAAAAAAGGCACCTGGCTTCAACACGCATGTGCGCACGCATACGCACCAGCAACAACAAAGAAACAAAAAAATAAAAGAATGACCTTACTTCCATATATCTACATGCCCACAGAAAATTCTGGAAGGAAATGTAATATTATGTAAAGTATAATATGAATTGCATAGATCTTAGGGAAAAACAGAAATGGATTCAAGACTGAGAATTAAAACTTTTTTAATTACTAAAATTTAAAATGTTATTCTTTAAAAAAAAAAAAAAAAAGAGGAAGTGAAAGAAAAGGAAGAAATGGCATGAAAGAGCTCAGGGTCCATCCCTGCTTGCTCTTAAGAGGCTGACCGTCACTCACAAACATGGCGTTCTGAGCAGGTGGTACTGCATTTGGGTACAAACACCTACAGTTTTGAACCAAGACACTTAATTTTACACCACATCATTTCTATTGATCCCAGCTCTTCACTCATATTTAATGATGCTCTCTCTCCTCCAGTGAAACAAACTGGAGATGTGTGTTCGGAAGACAGAGGACCATGCCTAGAGCCTGATGCACGCTGGGAAAATACTGTACCACCAAGCACCTCACCTAGCCCCATGAAACCTCCAGATTCTTCAGGGTTTATATCAATGCATACAGATTTGAAGGGATGTGACACTGCACTGAATCATCACATGACACTTTTTTCTTAGTTGTTACCTTTCCTTGTTTTCTTCCATTCCTCTATAAATGCACTGATTCATTACTGTGAAATTCTCTGTAGACTCAGTGTTTCAGATCCAGATTTTCTTTCCTAAAACACAAAATGACCAGGCAAATGGATTAGAATAGAGCATGACACATATGTATGAAAATGCCACAATAAAACCCATTCCTTTATATACTAACTTAATGAGTTGAATAAGCAAAATGACCATCATTGTTTACACATACGAAACTGGCAAATTTCAGTTATAAACACGTCAGGACAGTCAAACTAATACATACCAAAGGCTACCCAGTACCCCACCAAATCCATCCTCCTTTCCTCCAGCAATTCCAGGTTGAACAACCCTAAATCAAAAAATCCAAACTCTGAGATATTCACAGTGGCACACACCTGTAATCCCAGCACTCAGAAGGGTAGAGTCAGGTAGATCCCTGTAAGTTCGAGGCCAGCCTGATCTACAAAGCCAGTCCAGGACAGACAAGGCTACACAGAGAAACCCTGTCTTGAAAAATAAAAACAAAAACAAACAAAAACCCAAACTCTAAAATACTCCAAAATTTGAAACTTTCAGAACCTTAACAAGATCCCAAGTAAAAAAAAAAAAATTCATTCTAGACCAGAAAACATTGCATTATTCACCAAATTAATGTTTAAAATATTACATAAAGCTAACTTTGGGGCTATGTGCATAAGGTATTTATGAAAGATAAATCCTGTGTTTAGACTTGAGTCCCTTCGACAAGGTATCCCATTATAGATTGCAGATATTCCACAATCTGAAAAAAAAAAAAAAAAAGGATACATTCTGGGTTTTGACAAGGTATGATGCATCTGAGTTCTCAGGGACTACTTCCCCAGACATCCTCATGGTATTTTCTATGTGAGTCTTTTATTTATTTATTTATTTATTTAGTTAATTAGTTAGTTAGTTAGTTAGTTAGTTCTTCGAGACAGGGTTTCTCTGTGAAGCCTTGGCTATCCTGGACTCGCTTTGTAGACCAGGCTGGCCTCGAACTCACGGCGATCCGCCTGCCTCTGCCTCCTGAGTGCTGGGATTAAAGGCATGCCCCACCACCGCCCAGCTCTATGTGATTCTTGAGCAGGGCACCTGGAACGGGATGAGGAGCACAGATGACATCTAAATTCCTCAAAAAGTAACTCCTTGGAATGGTAATGGTCCCTAACTGTGCGTGATGTCCACGCCAAAGAGCCACGTGGAGATACTCGGGAGTAACAAAGGCTAGTGGGAGCCAGCCGAAGAGACGAGGAAGAATTAGGGTCCTTGTAGGGCCCCTCCTCCTCTTCACTCTGGGAGCATCTACTCCACAGGACGCATGAGCCATACTCCTAGGCTCCAGGTGCAGCTGTGGTTGCTGCATTCCTCACCAAAAAAGGCTGTGGTTAACATCACAAGACAGACTCTCTTCAGAGGCATGCCTCTGAACACAAATCAGCCACTTCATTCAGTGTCACACTAAAATAAAGCAGTCAGTTTCCACTCTGCAAATCCATCCTTAGGGATAGTGTGTTTACTTCCAACCCACTGCCTCCTAGATTGGGACTGAGGGTTAATTCTGGCCACCCATGATCACCTAGGCAGCTGCTATGGTTACGCCCAACACTGCTGCTCCAACCACCTTCACCACTGGGCCTCAAAGGCCTGCCTGCCAGTATCTCTGGCCTATGGTCTCCCATCTGCTCCACATGGGTCTGGCCTCCTCCCAGGTTAAAGAGCCACCTGATCTAGGTGAGGACTAGATTCCTAGGGATGCTGGTCTCTACCTGGGGAAACGGAACAGAGTCAGTGTTGGGGAGATTCCCCAGCCCCTGACGCCAATGCCACTCTTTTGTTTAACTCACAGACATCAAGCAATGATGAAATATTTTTAGCATCTGGATCCCTGTCTAGAGCCACTGATCTGGTTTCCATCAGAGCTAACCTCATCAGCTGTAGCATGTACATCCTGGGTTGGGGGGAGGAGGGGGATTAGGGCAGGAATAAGGAGAGTGTGACGAAGTGCTTGAGTACAGGGTTCGGTGGTGCCTTGGCAGTACAGTTACTAAGCAGGAGGGAAATATCACCAGCCCAGACCTGGGTCATTCTGTGGTTGGGATCCTCTCAGGTCACCTCCCTTCAGTCTGGAAGCCAAGGTGGCTTAGTCCCAACCTCTTCTGCACACACCATAGTTCCTGTAGCACAAGAGGCTACCCCTCGTCCCTAATCAGGGTACAGCAGTACTATCCCCTCGATCCCCGCCCCCAAGGAACTGTGAGAGGGTAGCTGGGAGGAGTGGCTAGCTTTACCCAGGATTACAGAAACTCTTCTGTCCCTTTTTGGGTTTGTTTGTTTGTTTCGTTTCGTTTCGTTTTATTTCTGAGAGAGGGTCTCGTGTAACCTAAGCTGGCTTCCAACTTAACTTACTATGTAGTTCGTCCAACCATGAACTTGTGAACTGCTGCTCTTCAACTCCCAAGCATTCATATTACAAGCATGCACCACCAAGCCATCTGGAAGCCACCACCCTTCAGCTTGTGCCTCAGGGCAGTGCAACAATTTCTACCCCAGCAATGAGGGGTGTCCAGGACCAGGTTCTGACATGGAGGATGCCGAATAGGGAGCACTGCTACTGACTCACCCTAAGGATCAGGAAATGGGGGAGGGGGCTGGGAATCTTGCTCAGTGGCAGAGGGTGTTCTTAGTGCCTATCAGGTGAATACTCCTATTTATCACACACACACACACACACACACACACACACACACACACACACACATGAAAACACTGTTGATAAAGAAGACCTAGAAATGGTCTTCCAGACTGGATAATGAATTACAAATAAAGAGCAAACTCATGAGCTTATGAGTCGGTTTATGATCCCCACCACTGTATTATGTGTATCATATAGCTTGATCATGAATGAATGAATGAATGAATGGTCACTGGGCCAAGGATTACCAATTCCTGTAAGAGGAACTTACCCTATACCTCACTTCACGCCGTTGTTGGCAAGAAGCATAGCCACCAGTGCCAGACTCTGTCTGTTTAAGAGCCTTGGTTCTCACAGGCACCCACTCACAGCCCCCAGGGGAGCTAGGATCACAAACATTTCAGAGGACACATGCATGGCTCCAGGAAACAGAGACCTGCTCCTGGGCACAGCACTCAGGGGACAGTGACAACAATTCTCACACTGAGCAGCTGACTACACAGCACAGCCTTTCCCCCACCAGTTGCCTTGGCCAATGAGATAAATCCATACAAAGATAAGATCTGCGTTGTTCTAACTCTTCAGAGGGAAAATTCTATGTTAATCTCGAGTTCATCAGCCATCAGCCATCGCAGTCACTTCCCTGGAAGAGGAATTCTCATTCTCAAGTAGAGACTAGCATGACCACGCCCTCATTCCTCTTCTCAGCTGGCTGCAATCAGTACTTACAGGCACTTCCTGTGCACTGGCCTCCTTTACATATGGTACCATTATGTCAACTGGCCATGGGCTCCTGTTGTTTTGTCATTTACAAATGTCTACTCCCAGAGGCACAGAGGGTGGTGAGACTGTAAAGCAACCAGAACTCATATTGCTGCTCTTGGAGCATCTTGGGAACTGTGGCAACATCTAGTCACTATACACACAGATTACAAGATGTGTTCTAGCTGGGTGTAGTGGCATAAGCGTGGAATCCCAGCACTGGGGAGGCAGAGACAGGTGCATCTCTGTGAGTTCAAGGCCAGCCTGATCTACAAAAAAGAGTCCAGGGCAGCCAGGGTTATTACACAGAGAAACCCTGTCTTGAAAAACAAACAAACAAACAACAACAAAAATGAGATATGTTCTAGAATGTTCTCAGTTGCTCTTTTCATAACAACCCTGTATTAACGTCCCATTGCTGTTGCTACACAGAGTAAGTAACAAATGCACCCTTTAACATGGGCCAACAGGACTGCACTCCTTCCAGAAGCACTAGAAGTGTCTTTCTCTTGCATTTTCTGGCTCCCAGAGGCTGCCCTGTATCCCGGAGCTGAGTCTCTTCCACCATCTTCAGACCTTTCACTCCTCTTATAGCTCTAATTGTCACATCTCAACCTTGGACTCTGCTTCCCCATGACTTCTGAGACTGGTCCCTCTAGAATAATCCAGGACAATTTGCATCATGGGAAGAACCTTAACCTGCCATCTACGAAGTTCCGCTTGCAATCTAAGGTCACCTAGTCTCAAGAAGTACAAGTGGGAGCCGCAACCTACTAGGCCAAGGGCATCTCCTAGAGCAGTGGTTCTCAACCTTCCTAACGCTGTGACCCCTTAATACAGTTCTTCATGTTGTCGTGACCCCTTCCAATCATAAAACTATTTTCAAGGCTACTTCATAACTGTAATTTGCTACTATTATGAGTTATAATGTAAATATTTGAAATTCAGGATATCTGATGTGAGACCCTTGTGAAAGGGTCATCCAACCCACCAAGGGGTCGCGACCCACAGGTTGAGAACCGCTGTTTCAGAGAGACTCATGTAACCTGCCACAAGCCCCAACCTGGACCCTGCACAAATGTGCATCCAGGGGCAAATGACTGGTATGCAACAACAATACCTGTGCACCAGGATCACAGACATTACAGACAGCCCATGCAGAGACCCAGGAGGCTGAGACTTGCTCCTGGGCACAGCACTCGGGTGATGGCTGCTTTCAGGAAGGCAGAGGCGGTCACAGGTATTCCAGCCTCTTGGCCGTCAAGTCAGTGGTCAGAGGAGTGAACAAGGCTTGAAAGAGGGCACAAGATGGCTTTGGGGACTTCTGGCAAATTCATGTTTCTTTCTCTTTTGTATATATTTTGCCTTTGTTTTTTGGTTTTGTTTTGGGTTTTTTTTTTTGTTTTGTTTTTTTGTTTTGTTTTTGAGACAGGGTCTCACTCTGTAGCCCAGATTGGACTGGAACTCACTATATAACCCAGACAGAGCTTGAACTCACAGCAATCCTCCTGCCCCACCCTCCCAAGCTCTTAGCTACAGTGGTACACACTTGGAGCCTAGCACTTAAGAGGCTGAAAGATAGTGAGCTCTGAACCAGTCTGGCCTATGTATAACAAGACCTTGTCTCCAAAAGACGAAGAAAGGGAAGGGGAAGAAAGAAAGAAAGGGAAAAAAAATCCATGCAATCCATTTCTAGAGCCACTTGGTTTCATAAATACACAGGTAACCAATCAAGACTCTTCATCAAATATGATCTCTTCATTTTCAGATCTCAGAAAGGGACCAAACCCACCAGAGAGACTTGCAAAGCTCCTGTGTTCTCTGCTAGATACTTTATTTAAAAAAAAAAAAAAAAAGTGTTATTAGCAACCAACAATAAGCATTTGTCTCCAGGCTTTTACTGTAGAGAGTGGGGAGAGCTGGATACATTTCTCCCTGTTTTCCATCCTCCTCAGGCCTAGAGCCAACGTCAGAGATAAAGGCTCATTAGACAATTTGGCCTGGGACCACAAGGTCTCAAGCCACCTGCCCCAGATGACCTCACCTCCCCAACAGCCAAGAAGGATGACCTAGAGCCATGGCTAAAAGCAAGGTCACATCCTTCAAGGACAGCTGCCGAAGCTAAACCGAAGCAGAGATAACAAATGACACCCGTTGCTGCCCACCACATAGTCGGCACACGGAGGCCAGCAAGGCTGCCGACAGGCTTAAACCTGGGTGTTCTCGTCCATCAAGACTTGCCTCACAGCTAGTCACCAAGCACCACTCAGAGCCCCAGGGACTCAGCAGGGTGTCTGAGGCAGATTGGTATTCTATCCAGCTATCCATCTTTGGATCTCCCACAATCGTCTGGAGCGTCTCCATGGATATACACACACACACAAATGCTTATGCCCCCCAGGAACATACAGACTACTGAGAATATGGGGAGAAAATCACCAACAACCCCACCCATCAGCAGGGCACTGAGTCAGCAAGGATAGCCAAGTACAGAGTGTAGCGCAACTGCTGAAACAACAGAACAGACTTAGGTGCATCTTCACGGGATGTGAAGAGCGATGTAACAGAGGAGGACCATAAGCAAAGCCCGTTGCTTTGGAGCACTGGAGGCAACACATGCCAGCTTCAAGGCGAGGGAAGATACTGTGTGTTTCCTTTTAGCCATGCTCAGTCAGGCCAGGCTGGTGCCTTGAAACTAGCCAGGTGTGAACGTGAGCCAAGGAGCCCAGGATACACTATAAACCACTGCTCCCTTTCTCCACCTGTTGGCTACCCAAAAGTTGGCTATCAAACGACCCCAAAGGTGCACTGTGTACATGCAAAAATAATGTCTAAGACTTAGAAGAAGCAAATTCTTGGGGCTGGAGGATGTAGCCCACTTAGTAGAACGCTGCCACGCCGTGAGTGCAATGCTCAGAATTGGGGTGAGGAAAGGAAACAGACCATGCCAAATCTATTTTCAAATTAAAAAGATAAAGTTTTGCACGTATACACATGTGTGATGTGCATGCATGTTTTCCTGTATGTGCATGCATGCATACATATGTTTATATGCGTGTATGGTATCCAGAGGTAGGTTAATGATAGGTATCCTCCTTGTTTCTACACTATATATCAAGACAAGATCTCAGCCAGGCAGTGGTGGTGGCACATGCCTTTAATCCCAGCACTCAGGAGGCAGAGGTAAGTGGATCTCTGTGTTCAAAGCCAGCCTGGTCTACAGAGTGAGTTCCAGGACAGCCAGGGCTACACAGAGAAACCCTGTCTCTAAATAAGCAAATAAATAAAAAGTCAGGGTCTTTCCCTTGAATCCAGAGCTCACCGACTCAGCTCTCTAGCCAGTCTGTTCCAGGAATCTCCTGCCTCTGTCTCCCTAGTGTTGGGACACAGGCAGGCTGTTGTCTGTTGTTCCAACACACCCACCCACCCAGGTAGCATTTATATGGCTGCCAAGGATTCAAGCTCAGGTCCTTACACTTGCGAGCAAAGTACTTTGCCCACTGAGCCATCCCCGGCCCTCAAAGCTAATTTGAGAAGCTGCCTCTGAGATGGGATACAGGACACGGAGCTGACTTTGAAAATGATGGCAAGCCTCAGAATCACTAGTGATCTTAGGATCTTTTAAATTATTTTCCACATTTTTGTTTTTCTTTGTTTTTAAAAGCATTGACCAGCTTGGTGTGGTGGCATACACCAACAATTGGCAGATAGAGGCAGGAGGGTTACAAATTCAAAGCCAACCTGAGCTACAAAGTGAGACCTGACATAAAAAATAAATTAATTAATAAAATAAAAAGATAAAAAAACTAAGAGTACAGCTCCTGCCTGGTATACGCAAGGGCCCGAGTTCCATCTCCAGCCCCAGAAGAAAAGACACTGAGCATCCTGCACAATATGACATAGAAGCTATGAAGATATCTACAGGTTACCAGGTGAGGACAGCCAAGCCAGCCGGAGTCACAGATGTCTCCTCAGAGAGGTGCTGTGTATGTGCAGCTTTAAAGATACAGAAGAGCCTGGAAGGCCAACAAGGTGGGGACCCTCTGAGGAGATGGCGAGATAAGCATTTGCCTAATGTAAACTCAACTACTCATGGCCCCTCGGACTCCCCCAGAGTGCCAGGAAGAGTGGTACCTTCCTCATACTCCTGCCACCCTCCTCCCTCACCCTAATCCCACCGGTATAAACCTGTGTCTCCCCACCTGCACGGGAGGGGGGGGGGGGTGGCACCTTAACCAAGCACACTTTGATGAGTGCAAAGAACTCTGTGCTCGCCCCTATCATGGAGGATGCCGCACACCGGGTACTGCTAGAAAAACAAAGCAGCCATGGTGGGCATTTGACCACCCCAGGATCACAGGAAAAGAAGTAAAAGAAGTAAAACATACAGGACGTCAAGGCCCCTGTCTGGGAGAAGAGAGCTGCAGATACAAGGGCCTGGGGCACTTATTTCTACACACAGTGTCAAGATGCTGCAATGCTGAAACAGAGCCAGTGCTATTATCACACATGCTCTAGCAAGTGCCTCCCACTCAACTCTGCCAGGCAGCCTCGGGGCTCTCCTGAGAGTTTAGCTGTGCACAGAGGCTGAAGGGACAGCCCCAGTTTTCTCTGATGAGCGAAGGCTGGCTCTTTGGGCCCCCGCTTGCATCGTGTGCTTGCTTATGGAGGTGCGAGATGGAGATCTGGTCAATCCTCAAGTGAAAGGAACCAATCCCAGATCCCAAGACAGGAAGGCTTGGAGAGGAAACCACCAGTGACCCACCCCTGCTGGCCTCCAGGCTGCCCGTCTTCCATCTAAGATGTACTTCAGTTTCACCCAGAGCATCTCACCTCCCACATGATCTACTTGAGAAAGTCCCTGTTCTATAAAATAATCCCATGGCTGCTGGAATAGCTCAGCTGGCAAAGGCACTCTCTACCAAACCAATGACCTTGAGTTTAATCCTTGCAGCCCACATGGTGGAAGGAGAGCCAACTCCGACATGTCCTCCCATCTCCACATGCGTGCCATAGAACACACACACACTGGCACACCTGCATGCACACACACACACTTGCACACCTGCATGCACACACACACACACATGCACATGCACACACACACACACACACAATGTAATTTTAAAGATTAGGTAATTCCAAGGTTGAAGATGCAAATTCCTCTTGGTTCAGTTCTGAGCACCCTGAAGAGAGAAAATGAAAAAACCAGCATGGTGGCAAACAGCTGCATATTCTAGCTACTCCAGGAGATTGAGGCAGGATAATCATATGAACCAAGAACTTCAAGACCAGCCTGGGCAATACAGCGAGAGCCCAACTCTAACATAAGCAAGGAAATAAAGAGTTCTAATGCAACAAAAATGTCAGAAAAGCCAATACTACCTACCTGGTTCTCTCAAGGTCCCTCATGCACTCCTCAATGGACATTCAATACATGGGTTTTGGGGGTTTTGTTTTTGTTTCGTTTTGGGTTTGTTTGTTGTCGTTTGATTGGTTGGTTGATTGGTTGGTTTTTAAGACAGGGTTTCTCTGTGTAGCCTTAGCTGTTCTGGACTCACTCTGTAAACCAGGCTGGCCTCGAACTCACAGAGCTCCACCTGCCTCTGCCCCCCAAGTCCTGGGATCAAAGGCCTGTGCCACCACACCCGGCTCAATACATGTTTCTTCATGCACAGAAAACACGCTGGCCACTTATAAATCCATGGGAGACCCAAAGGTGGGAGGAAGTGAGATGCTCAAGTAAGTCAAAGCAGGCCTAGTGTTTCCAGTTCTGTGCTGATTGACATTCCCAAGACAAGTCCATTTGGGGGACAGGACATAGGTTGCCCAGGGGCCTGAGAACCACTGTCATCACTGCTCTCTTCCACATCATCGCTGGCAATGGTGCCAGGCTTTCTCCTATGCTGGGGATTCTGGTGTTCCATTCTACTGGACCCTTCAGCAGCATGCACAGCAAGGACTCACTCATCTCCTCACAGAGGAGGACACACAGGCACAGAGGGCACTGAGGAGCCAACAACAGGAAGAACCAACACATCACCCTGAAAGCCAAGCACACTTGTCTCCTGTAACCAAAGTCCCCAACAGAAATGTCAGGAATAAAAGAACCCTCGACCCCCATGAAAAATGGCCATTAAATAGTCTCATGTTCATTTTTCAAACGGAAACTTTAAAACTGGATCCTCTGACAATGCCAAGCTTCCTGGCCTGACCCTTCGCGCACTATTGAAATGAGAGTCATAGAGCTGACCCATCCCACTCTGGAGTTCACTCAGCTCTGTCTACCTCATCAGCACTCATTATATGTAAGGGCAAATGCACATAGATAACAACCTCTGAGCCAAAACCTGCTTTAAAATGACATGAACCAGTGAGCTCTCGAGAACCCTTTTTTTCAAGACAGAGTTTCTCTGTGTAGCCCTGGCTGTCCTATAACTCATTCTGTAGACCAGGCTGGCCTCAAACTCAGAGACTTGCCTGCCTCTGCTTCCCAAATGACGGGATTAAAGGCATGCTCCACCACCACCCAGCTTCGAAGCCCAGTTATAAATACCCTTCTGTACATCTATTCCCAGACAGCCACGTGGAAACAAATACCAAAGTCACTAGTTCTAGTTAAACAGCAATGCATGACCACGAGTCACCTAGGACCAGCAGCCCTTGCATGAGGTCACTCAAGAGGCCAACATGATGCATGCTGCAACCCTTGCCTTTCAGAGAAAGAAACAGACTCTGACCTGTGCAGAGTGACCAAGCTCCGGCAGCTGTAACTGGACAGTGCAGATGGAATGACCAAACCTCCCAAAGCTCCAACAGTCCATAAGTGCTGACAGCTGTGTACCTACAGCCTGAGTCACCTATAAAAAGCACCACCACCCCCCGCCGCCACGGTTGCATCTTAGTGCCATGTTTGTATTCTGATCCCCGAGTGTCAGCTAAAAAAGACTGTGCTAAGGGGAGGAGCAACCCCATCCTTCTGGCGCTGCCCGGCTCATTCTTAAGTTAGTGGGGGAAATCCCTGGGAACCCCCGTGGGAAGGTGTTGAGGCAGGTGGCTACACCCACAGTACCAAATTATATCAGCCATCAGAATAAGAAGATAACAGGGGACAGGTGAAGAGGCTGAGGCAGGGGGGATTCCAGGCCAGCCTGGCTATATAATGTGTCACAATATTCACAGGAGGGGAAGCAGAAAAAGGAGGAGGGAGCAGGGAGGGAAGGGCTGGGGAGGGCACGAGCTAAGATAGAAGAGTTGTTGCCCAGTGGCATCGCTCCCAAG
The DNA here is from genome assembly GCA_907169655.1 of Acomys percivali. Taxonomy (NCBI): domain Eukaryota; kingdom Metazoa; phylum Chordata; class Mammalia; order Rodentia; family Muridae; genus Acomys; species Acomys percivali. The sequence continues at coordinate 102,172,948 of OU015746.1, read as the reverse complement.
GGACTGGCAAAGAGAAGACTATAAGCCATAGCAAACCGGAGAATAACAAAAGGGAAAGAGAAGCTTTGCACAGCAGCAGTGTCATAGCCAATGAGGTTTATCCGAGGCGCGATTATTGCTAATTGAAAACTTTTCCCAATACCCCGCCGTGACGACTTGCAATATAGTCGGCATTGGCAATTTTTGACAGTCTCTACGGAGACTGAACAATTCTGGTTCAAAAAAGAAAAAATAAAAATTCGCCTTTCAAGTTAAAAAAATAAAATAAAATAAAAGGGAAAGAGAAGGAAAGTAGCATAGGCCTGTGACTTCCAGATGTATACACTGGACTGCCCCCACATTGGCTGGGGCAATGGGGCTAGGGGTGCCCAGCTTAAGGAACCTCACTATCCCTATCTCCTGCCCTTTCCAGAACATTCGCTCATTAAGTAGAATAATGGGAGTAAATGGTTATTCCTACGTCTTTTTCCTTTAAGCTTCTCCTTTAGTTTACATAAATGAACTACCAGAGGACCATGAGCCCATGGGAGAGGACTCCAAGTCCATGCTACCAGACTCCCAGGACAACATGATTTTATGACACAGGCTACTGATGTAAACACTTCCATAATGTACACTATGGATGGAGGCCTTGGGTTCTGATGTTGGGTTTCTAGGACTCTTAATTTTGCTCCTGCCACCTAGCAGCTATGATACCTTGGAAAGGGATGCTTCTGTGCCTCAGTTTCTCCAATTGCAAAAAGGCACTATCAAGGAATCAAATGTGTAGGGATTCAATGAAACAGTGCAAGCCAAGAAGCCTCCACGATGCCTCACCTAGGGTTAAGGTCACTACTCCAGTGACAGAACAAACATGAGAGGGCAAAGTGGCCCCCAGGCAGGCTACCAGAGGTTCATCAGAGAGCAAGTTCCACCTCCCATATGCCAGGGAGGAGATCTCTGCTAGACCCACCAAGGATAGGGTGGCTGCTTAGCTCAAGGGCCCAGGCAGCAGACCCAGTAGCTTTCCCAAGCTACACGGCTGTGCACACGGGAGAGTGAGGAGAAGGCAGATAAAAAAAAATACCTTGTAAGGAAACATTACAGACCCACCCAGAAGGCAAGACTGTACAAGCAGGGAGAGCTCAGAGGGCTGAAAACCAGAATCCCAGCCAGTCAGTGAACAGCCCTCCATGTACCTTCGAGTACTTCAACCCCTTACTGCTAGGCTGCTGGAGGTATACACAGGCCTCCGGCTCTTCCCAGAAGCCCTTCCTGCCTCCCCGTCCCTGCTCTACAAGCTCTCCTGTCTCCCCTGACACTAGGCTCCCAGATTTGAATCAGCTTCGTGACACACCCTTCAGAATTCCAGATCCCAAAAGATACAACTCACAGAAATAATAACAGGGAAGGAAGGGCACGGTGGAGTTCTGCCAGCCAAGTCCAGCCTCAGCCATGTTGCGTCAATTGCCTTCTCCTGCTATTAGGAGACACAGGGGGGAGGCGGATATGACCTCTCCCACCATGATGGGCTCTCCTCACTCAGCAGGTATGCACAGATATGCAACACCACAGAACCTACGGAAAGCTCGCGGGACCCTTCCATGGGGATTATAGTCATTCCTTTGTAGCCAACAAAAGGCAGGCAATGGAAATAGCAGGTGCTTCTGGAGGCAAAGCCTGTGACACTTGAGGCCCATGCTCTGCTCTGCTAAGATGGGAAGAGACAGACTTAGGGCTGAGGCATGGGAAGAGCTGTCCTCCCAGGAGACTGGCAGGGAGAAGAAGACCACAGACTTAAAGTAAACTTGGGGTTGGAAGGTCAGCTGTGAAAAATTTGTGGTGAGAACTTTGGTGTCTTTAGAAATCAAGTTATGCTGGGAATGTTTCTGTTTCAGCCCCAGATGTGGGGATACGGGGCTGCCTCAGACTGACCGCAGCAGCTAACTGTGATTTGTCTCGTGCTCTACCAGGAGCGTGAGCTTGCCAGCTGAAGCTAGTTGATGCTTGGAATTCTGGGAACACTTCAGAGGGCATATAACATTAGAGGACGGAGGGGGAGGGGCAGGGGCAGTGGCTCTAGAAGCTGCTGCTGGTTCCTGCTGCTGCTCTTGTTGCTGGTTGGAAATATCCTAATGAAGAAGATTGGACTTGCCCCAAGGAACTCGATGGTCCTAATTAGCAAGAAGTAGTCTAAAGAGATCTATGCCCCCTTTCCTCTCTATCCTTCTTTCTCTACTACTTAGTGTTGGGGAAGAAGGCTGGAAGGGATTGGGGTGGAGAGAGTGGTAGGAAAAAGAACCCTATAAAATTACCAAAAGTCTGGTTACACATCCCTTCCATATGTTATTACTGGTGACAGGAGAGAGACACAAGAGATCAGGACAACCCAGACCTTTCAATTTTTGCCACCACATGAAAAGTCTCACCTGGTGACCTGGCACCAAGGAACCTGACCTCACCCACTCACCCAGCATGGTGTGACATGCCAGAGCATGTGGCTTGAGGATAAGAGCCCTGTATTTCCATGACAGTCCCAGGATGTCAGAGTCAGCTTCAGAGCCTTCATGACAGGATATAGATTCACCTAACCAGAGACATGTGCTTAGCAGCAGCAGCTGGGACCTTTTCAATCTGATCAGTCTAGCCTGGGTTACTCCTCCCAGGAATGGAGGTAGCTTGCTAGATTTATGTGTGGGAGACCTAAGGGTACACAATAGTTGGTCCATCCAACCCTGGATGGGAAGCCAGAGCCTCCTGCCCTCTGCCAATGCACACAGTTATGAGTAGCTAGGCTCACCAGGGGAACTGCTCAGAAATAGAGGTGGCTGGGCTCTACTACTTAGAATTTGAGTTCTGAGGACCTCGGCATCTGACAAGAGGGCTGGAAAGCTGATGGCCTTAAAAGGCAATTCCAGGTTTGAAGAAGCAAAGGCGGCCAAAGGTAGGGCAAACCTTACGGACCTGACACCAGCCACACACAGCTCCTTGGCTGCTGGTAAGATGGCCCTACTGAGAGCTGATGATGTGCCGATGTCAACAAGAGCTGGGAATGGGATTTGAAGTCAGATGCTAATCACTTGGCTCTTTCTGTCTTTACCTGCTGAGCCCCATGCTCCAGCAACACCACTCTGTCTGCCCAGACAGATCCACAGTCTCCTCATCCCTTTATGTTGGAAACATTTTGGAATTCATAACCCATTGATTGTATTTTGGAAAGGTAACGTGAAGTTTAGTGTATGCCCTACGAAACCCCATCAGGGCACATCCAGTTTTGTAAATACTGCTGTGGCCAAGACCATTTCTGCCACATACATGAATTATCTATTAGCTCAGCTCAGATTGGGTCTTCAAGTGAAAAAAAAAATTTTTTTTTTAACTTTTTAAGACAGGGTTTCTCTGTGTAGCCTTGGCTGTCCTAGACTAGCTTTGTAGACCAGGCTGGCCTCGAACTCAGAAAGATCTAACTTTCAAACACACTGTTTGTTTGTTTGTTTCTTGAGTGGTGATTTATTACTAAAGATCTGGATTCAGAGACAGAGGGGGGACATGTTTTATCTACATGATTCTGAGAACTCCATCCATGGGAAGAAAGGCCAGCATCAGTTTCCAGCGGGTGGGACGTTCTCATGGCGGCACTGTAGGGCCAGGTCCGTCCACTTCATCTCCTGTTCTTTCACAGACTCTTTGGTGCGCCCCCCCCCCCCCGCTACCTCCACCCCCACCCCGTCGTCCTGCTCAGGCTCCGGAAGCTCACTAAGTGGAATCGCGATGTCCTCATATGGCAGCTTGTCTTCCCGCTAAGCGTCATCAATCAAATCCAAGATCCTTCCGTCCCGTTGTACCTCACTGTCCATTTTCCTGCAGCTTTGTTCTTGTCAGGTCAACAGCAGGTGCAATGGCTTCCTTCTGGCCCTGCCTGTTTGTGTTTTTTTTTTTTTTCAAGTCAAAGTTTCTCTGTGTAGCCTTGGCTGTCCTGAACTGGCTTTTGTAGACTAGGCTGGCCTCAAACTTACAGCGATCCGCCTGTCTCTGCCTCCCGAGTGCTGGGATTAAAGGTATGTGCTACCACTGCCCGGTTTTAAAACACACTTTTAAAAATACATTTTCCCCCTGGTTTTATAACTATGGGAAAAACTAAATAGCAGCATAATTAAGATGCCTGTGAATATTTGCTGTGCCCTACAGAGGGTGATCAGATCCTCCCACACATGCTTACTGGGCCTATCAGGCCCGGTTCTCTTCACTAGTCCCATGTCTCCAAGCATTAGCACCCTTCACCGTCTCCATGGCAATCAAAGGCAGTCTTCAAGAACATCAGGACAATCATCCCACTGAACCCACAGAGCAATGAAGTGTCAGCTATCACGGTCCTCATGTCATCCACATGCATCCTCTGTCATCCGAGTGAGAAACTGAGGCAAGCCTGCCCCTAGGCTGCGAGGCAGTAGATGGTCGCTTATTCTGTGGCCTCCTTTCCTCATTGTTTGCAATCCAATCCTTGAGTCACATGCCAGGCTTGAGAACCCAGACACTCTGGCTCTAGGGTCTATCCTCTTAATCTCCACCATTTCTAAAAAAGGTAGATTAGAACTTCTGTGGAAGTCACACACATACACACACACACACACACACACACACACACACACACACACACACACACGATCAACATGACTCCCACCCTGTAGCAGGTGGCACATAGGCCAGAAGGCATGCGTCCCTTTCTTGTCAGAAAAACACCCACCAAGAGCATCTGAGCACACAGCCAGGGACCACAAAAGTACAAATACTGTGCCTGGCACCAGGGTCTACTCCACCTGTCCCAGAAGATTGACAGGGCTGCCCTGGACCATCTACTTAACAGGCGTAGGGTGTAAGAGTCAGGTAAGGAGGCACCTACCACCACCACCTCTGCTGTCCACCCCTGGCTTTGTATAAAGCTGACCACCCAGCAATTCCCACTCCGTCTAGCTTAGGTCACCATGGAAACCTAAGGAGAATAAACTCTGGAAGCATCCCTATGAACACGTACAAAATCTGGGAAACACTTCCCTCCTCCCCATCTCCAGGTAAGATCCTGGCAGGGACCCATAGCAGTCAGTGCTCACATAGGACAGGACACAAAAACAAGGTGGTGAGGGTAAGCAGGTCTGTACACTCAGAAGCAATCTCTGATGCCTGCCCCCAGGGTAGGGACAGGTACCATGACAGGAAGCCATCATCTCTCCAGCCTGCCTTGCCCTCCTCCAAACACACTACCAATGCACACAGCAATAAAGTGGCTTGCAACATGCCACAAATTTTAAGCGTGCAACTTGATAACACTCTTTTGTTGTTTTTGTTTTTGTTTTTGTTTTGTTTTGTTTTGGAGACAGAGTTTCTCTGTTTAGTCCTGGACTCACTTTTGTAGGCCAGGCTGGCCTCCAACTCACAGCAATCTACCTACCTCTGCCTCCCAAGTGCTGGGATTAAGGACGTGGGTGACCACCGCCTAGTGTGGGATTAGTTATTAATAAAACTGCTGTGAGCACAGGCTTGAAAGCCTTTTGGTTCTGTTGTATGCTTATTTTTCTTGGGTTCATAGCTACAAGAGGAGCTGCTGCTGCAGGGGCAGCCATATGCTCCACTTGGGAAGATGTTTTCAGTATGATTTTCCAAAGCACTCTTAACCATCTTCCATTCCCTCTCGCTGCATGTCTGAGCTGCACCTGGTGTGCATGAGCATCAGGTTGGGCATTCCCATGGCTATTCAGTGCTGCCCACTGTGGTGAGACCATCCGGTGGCCACTGAGGACAAGGTTCTTTACATGTTTATTGATTATTTGGATACCCCCTTTGGTGATAATACTTACTCCAGTCTTTTTAATTTTTTTAATTAGGTTTAGAAGTATTGGCCATACTTCTTATCCATTCACAGAAGTTCTTTATCTATTCTGGGTATGAATCCTTTGTTCAGTGTGTTCATTTCAAATCTCTTCTCAGATTACCACTTACCCTTTTACTCTTACTGTTGTCTTTTACGAAACAGATGCTTTAACCAGCTAAGTGATGGAGCTGGCACTACTGCTGTCTTTTAATGAAGAGGTCTTGTTTGTTTTCATTTGGTGCTGGAGATGGAATTCACAAGGGCAAAGCACGTGTTCTTCTATCAACCTACATTCCCAAGCCCTCAAGTTCCTAACTTTTTGAGACAAGGTTTCTCTGTGTAGACCTGACTGTCCTGGACTCACTTTGTAGACCAGGCTAGCCTCAAACTCACAGAGATCCACTTGCCTCTGCTTCCCTGAATGCTGGGATTACACCACTACACCAGGTGAAGTTCCTGACTTTAATGAATTTTCATTTATACCTTTCTCTTTTATGGCAGTGCCTTTTGTATATTGTATAAGGTATCTCTGTGGGGCCGTGGATGTGGGTTAGTTTAAGAGTGTACTCTTAACACTGCAAGGTCCTGGGTTCAATCCCCCAAAACTCCTGAAAGAAAGGAAAAGCAATCTGTGCCCCCTCAAATTCCACACTGATATTCTCCATGATCTTCCAAAGCTTCACGGATTTGACTTTCACACTTAGAACTTGTGCTAGTTAGTTTTAACTGTCAACCTAACAACCTAGAACTGCCTGGGAAGAGTGACTTAGTCAGGAATCACCTAGATCAATTTGACCATAGGCATGTCTGTGGGAGACTATCTTCATGATTAACTGATGAAGGAAGATCCAGCCCACTATGGATGACACTATTCCCTAGGCTGGACTCTAAACTGTACGAGAGTAAGCTAAGACTCAAGCAGGGTTTCACATGTTTACCCTCCTTCAACTGTGAACATAATTGTTTGGTTTCTGCCTTAACTTCCCAACAGTAATGGAATGTAACTTGGAATCGAAAAACCACATAAATCCATTCCCTTCTAAGTTACTTCTGCTCAGGGTATTCTTATCACAGCAACAGAAACATGACTAGAATAGAACTTCAGCCATCTTGGGTGGTTTTTGTGTATAGTATGACATAGGAGTAGCTGAGTTATACTTTTTGGGTAAAGTTCTGTCAGCCATGATCATAAACCATATATACAGAAAGGCCAACCTCTGTGTCACCCCGCTCCACCTCAGGCCCCTGACAACACAGTTTCTCCCACAACCTAGACCCTTATCTGAACCATCTGGAGGCATCTGACTCCAACTTGTCCCTTAACCCAACGGACTTCAGATACACACATGCCTGTGAAGAGAATTTTGCAACACAAACTACATATAAAGCATTCATATTTTATATAAAGTTTTCACCACTTCCCATAAATTCATTTTGATAACTGTATCTGGGTCAATATCACACTAAGATGCAAAAATCAAGGGGGAAATGCCCAGTAATGGGGCAGGAATATGCACCAGGCAAAACAAGATGGCTCCTGACTACCGAATGACCTATGTGCCCTCTGGGTGGAGAACTAGGAGGAGGGGCACAGAAAAGCCAACACGAAGCCCTGAGTCACCATGCTCACAACCTACAGAATGGACCAGTAAAAAGCAAAGGAAGATGCCAAGTATGGTGGGTGATACATAGAATCCCAGCACTCAGGAGGCACAGGCAGAGGACTGTTACAAGTCTGAGGCCAGCCTGGGCTACACTGGGGCCCAACACTGAGCATGAGAAGGAGCTAGCCTTAAGAAGTTAAGGGATGGGACATTCTGTGACATCGAAGCTCTGAAAGGAGAGGGACATGTTTGGAAGTTCCATGAGTCCAGAAGGCATGTCACAGAGCAGAGGGACTTCCCAGTGGAGGTGAGAAAAAGTAGAACATTTTTCCCCCTAAGCAAAAGCAAAATCAGAAGGCATTGGGGGCTGCTGCTAAAACTCAGATGCCACGCCATGCACCACAAACGTTCCCTATGAGACTGTAGGCAACAGTCCCCCTAGAGGCCTGTCCATCACACCATAGGTTCAACCTAGCTAGGGATCAAAATGACCTCTAGCCGTAAGCGCAGGAGTCAACACGCTCACATTCCCCACCACCCCTGTTTTCCTCTGCAGTCCTTGACTTGAGCAGGTCCTCATCCCACCTGCCCAGGTGATGCTCCCCTTACTCTCTGTTTCAGTCCTGGCTAGAAGGGTCTACACTACAAACACTGGTCCCCCACCTAGGACTTTTCACATTGCACTTGCACTCATGTGACTACGTGACTCAAATCTGTTTTCTGAATGTGGCTGCTGACTCCAGAAGGCCGAGTCTGAGCCAGCAATGACCACCAAATGCTTCCCCAGCTAGCACACAACCTTGCCTTCAGTAAGTGATATTTTTAAATATAGTTTTCAAATACACAAAAATAAGGAGACTATAATCTAGCCTATGTGCAGAACATCATACAGCTTCAGTGAACAACTCATTTCTGTTTTTAAATTTACATCTTTAGTGTGTGTGTACGGGGGGTGTGTGTGTGTGTGTGTGTGTGTGTGTGTGTGTGTGTGTGTGTGTGTG
>OU015746.1:102094168-102142652 GCA_907169655.1 Acomys percivali | reverse complement strand
AGCTTTAGCTCCAGTCTCTTCTCTTGTTTTGAGACAAGGTCTCATTAAACTACTTACGCAGTCCTTGAACTCATAATTTGCCTACTTCAGGCTCCTGAATGTAGAGATTACAGGCCTGTGCTGCCAGGCCTGGCTCTCACAGGAGTTTATAATACAGCCTCCTCTCATGTCCTAGTAGGCCCAGTGGATGAGGGACCAACTTGGTTCTCATGGAAGTGGAGCAGGGAACAAGCAGAAAATATGTCCCACAATGTGGTTTTTAGTAACTAGCAGAGAAGCTGGGCATGGTGGCCCATGCCTTTAATCCCAGGACACAGGCAGGATTTCTTTGAGTCCAAGGCCAAGCCTGGCTTACATAGCAAGTTCCAAGGCAGCCAGGACAGAGCCTGGAGTGGTGGCACACACCTATAATCCCAGCACTCAGTGAGTTTGAGGCCAGCCTGGTCTACAAAGTGTGTCCACGACAGCCAAGATAACACAAAGAAACCCTTAAAAAAAAAACACCCTAAAACACAAAATAGAATAAAACCAAGACAGCCAGGACTACATAGAGACCTGCCACCCAGAGGTGATCACTGTTAGAATGTTATTTTTCATTTACCATACTTGTCAGTCTTTTCCTTGACATGTATTATTTTTTTTAAGATATATTTATTTATTATGTATACAGTGTTTTGTACCAGAAAAGGGCACCAGATCTCACTATAGATGGTGGTGAGCCACCATGTGGTAGCTGGGAATTGAACTCAGGACCTTTGGAAGAGCAGCCAGTGCTCTTAACCTCTGAGCCATCTCTCCAGCCCTTGACATGTATTCTTAGGTTGCTGTTTTGTACCAGGGATAAAACCCAAGGCCCATGTGTAGCAGGCAAATGCTCTTCTACGGAGCTGCATCTCTAGCTCTTGCAATGTGTGTGACTCCTTGGCCTGCTCATTTGCCCTTTTATACTGAATCCCAGCTATGGCTTTGTTCATCATTTCTCAGAATTGATGAGAACCTTTGCACAATAAACACTTATTTCTGCTTACTGCAAATAGAAAGCCCTTAAAGTGGGACCCACATACATGCTAACTCTCACCTGTGATTCCAGCACTTGGAGGAACAGGAGTTCAAGGACACACACACACACATACACACACACACACACACACACACACACACACACACACACACACGGCCCTGAAAATGGAATTCCTAGAAAATACACTCAACCTTTTGCCGATAGCTATAGCCTGCACATACTCCCTACATTTGTCTTCGGCATTTGAAAACCATGGCGCAGCCTGATGGTAGAATGACACAGTATCACTTCATCCTCACCTGGGGAAATGGCGTTGCCCACAAGCAGAGTAAAGTCTTGGTCTTACTGTTCAAGCCAAAGCAATACTCTGAAAGTAGCTACAGGAAAACTTCCATACAAGTCAGTCCTTCCTGCTCACCTGGTTTAGAGGAAACGCAAGGAGCATAGCTGAACAGCAAGCGGGATTTGCCAAAGCTGTGCAAAGGAAGCACCTGGGGTTGACTCTCATCCTGGAGGCTGCACATGATGTAAATTCCAGAGGCTGTTGGGAGAGCAAGGCGCACTCAGGAGTAACATGGTGCTTGGCACGGCAATCGGTATCCACCACCTGGATGACTTGGCTAGAGCCCACGTGACAGCTCCACCCTGTCTCTAGACACCTATCTGTCTGCTCTGCACCCCAGAACCCCACTGCCAGAGAGAAGCTGTGAGATGACACCAGCCATTCAGGAGGAAATATGGGGAGCATCCACGCGCTTCTGAATACGAGGAATCCTATGCCTTGGCTGGAACCAGATTATAATTTGCGAAGTAAAGATGGCTCTCCTGCCAAGGAAAGCTTTCTTTGTTTACAAGTAACTGCTCACTTGAGAAAAAGTCTCCGAGCACCTGCCACCTGCTATGGAATCCCCTCCAAGTGTCTTACCCTTGAAGGGGTCCCATGAACCAGGGACATTTTTACCCTCTGCTGATACCGATAAACCAAGGAGATGAGAGGACTTGTCCTGTCCGCTGAGCCTGGGGGATCACAAGCTGGTTAAAACAGCAGAATCCCAGTCCAGCCCACATGGAAGGCCATTCCAGGGGGCACGAGGATCCACCTTACACTGACACAGGCTGAGGTGAGTCCACCTAAAGACACGTGTTGGGACTAGATGGTGCCCAGGGGTAGCAGAGGGCACCACTGCAAGGGTGGGGTACAAGCAGTAGGTGTCTCAGACAGAAGAACAGCACACGCAAAGCCCTAGGCAGGAACATGGATATAAGGAACCTAGGGCGTGTCTGCTGAGGAGGAGACAGAGGGGAATGGTCGGCAAAGGCCTATGTGAGGACTTTGGTATTCCCCGCAACATTCCAAGTAAGGAGTTGTATCTTATCAAGTGCCTATCTCCCCCAAAGGCCATTTCCAGCAGCCCTTGTACTCCTCTGAGATATCGAAGAGGTAACAGGTCTGCTTTGGTTACAGGCCAGGCCATCGCTGAGGAAAGCTTTGGAGGCCCCCTGACCACCACAGGACCACAGACACTATGCGTCAGGTTATATATCAAGAATCTCACTCAACCCTCAAAATAACCTTGCTTGGCTTTCCAGATAGGGGAAGTAAAGCCTAAGGCAAGCCACCTATCTAGAGTCAGAAAGAGATCAGCACGTGAGCTCTGAGCTCAGAATGCTAAGGCCAAATCCTTAATCGCAACACTCCCAATGCTAATAATAAAACCCCACCACTAACCTGCAATGTCGCCAAGCCTAAAGGATCTTTAAGCAGAAGTTAAAACCAGAAGACAGAACCTGCCCGCACTTGCATTCGAGGCCGGGCTGGGCATGCCCCTACCTTCCCCGACTCCAAGTTCCTCTTGGCCTGGACTCAGTTTGTCTTGATGCCAACATGTATCCACTTCCTGGCGTGTCAACAACCGTGGAAAAAATGGCACACAGCCATCTCAGCCTGAAGGGCGGCTAATCCTTTCAAGACCTGCACACCTTAGGGACTGACCTACCTGAGGTGATGGACAATGAAGAATTGAGGGACACACACAAAGAGAAGCTAGGACTGAGTGAGTTGTACACTCCAGACACTCAATGTGTTTTGTTTATTTTATACATCTGAAATCAAGGAGGCAGGTTTGTTGAGTACAGTTTATTGAGAACAGGGAGCCAGTTTACTGTGCGGAGCTGAATAAAAAGGCAGGTTTGGCTAGTCTCACTAGGAGAGTCTCTCTCTGTAGAGGTGCCATCGCAGGCTGTAAAGAACCCAGGAAGAGGAAGTTCCCATCCACATTTTCTGCATAGTCAACAATCCCACACAAACGAGGGGAAGGTTTCACCATTCCCATGGATCTGAGGCCACTGGGTCCTTGGCATGAATGACTATGTTCATGCCAACGACACACATTCACTCAGGACCTCATCCATTCCTCACACGTTCACTCAGGACTCCCACTGGTCTCCACATAACCCTGTCCTTGTTCATGTCTGGGGTCAGTGTGGTCATGTGACCACAGGGACTTCACAGCAGCAAGTCCACAAACTTTGTGCCTATCCAGACAGAAAGATGACCAGGAGAACAAGATTCCCTCCTAATAGTCACTGAGGAAAGAACAGTCATTCTTACTACTCAGAGTCCCTCCTGCCCTTCAATGAGGGACGTTGTGACCTATCAACTAGATGGGATGATGTCTCAATCTCTCGGCTGCCAGTTCTTTTGTGCTTTTGGCAAATCTACCTCATCTCCTGGCCTGGGCATCAATCAATACTGAGGGTGATGTTGGTGGTTCCTTCTTGTGTCAGGTGGAAATGAGAAAAGGTACAAACACTTGCCAGGAACCCATCTACTGACAGCCACCACTTCCTCTGGGGTAGCTCATGTCCTGGGGAAACTTTCCGTTGCCTTTCTCAACCTGACAAACTCCACGTCCATCTTTCCCCGGACAGCTAGTCCTGAGCAGTAAGATGTGTTCTGCCAATTTCCCAAGACCCCCAGATTTTGGCCATTTCTTTCTCAGGTCTGTAGATTTATTGTCTATGTTTTTCCTATTACCAACCACTGCCCTCTTCTGGATACCTGTTCCTTCGAGTACACTGACAAGTCCTGCGGGCAACACCCACTGCACAAGCTCAGCTGAAGTCACCACCCCCTAAAGCAGGGCTTTGGACCCACTCTATAGAAACTTGGGGACCAGGGACTCCTAATCACAGGGTCACAGCACCTGCAGCAGAGGTGGGAACTGACCCGGAAGTGATGAGTACCAAGAAGTCACCTCGCAGAGCAGGGTAAAGATGCCAGCTCTTCTTACCTTCTCAGCCTGAGACAGAATCCTCTGCAAGCAGCCACGAGTGCAAGCTAGGAAGGAAACCGATGTCCTAAAATAAGGAGCCACTGCAGGTTTACAAGAAAACAGTTTATTTGATGTAGAAATTCTAAGGTACAAAAACATCTTACAAATGTCAGCCATGACTTAACTACCATCTATTTACAGAGTCTGCACAGTCAAATATACCACCAATATCTCCAATGTAAAAATATGGCACACTGCTACAGGCTGCCAGTGCTTACTATCCTGCCAAATACCACAAAGGACAAGCTTTAAGATAAAACAAGACAATGACAGCAGTCATCACTGTGCCTGCAAGCCTTCCTCCGTTTAACATGGGAGCTTCCACAGCAAAAGTACTTTTGTTTTTACACAGATAACAAAAATCAAAGTTATTCTCAAAATGAACACTTTGGGTTTGTACAGGAAAAAAAAAATTTTTTTTTTTTTTTTGGGGGGGGCTGCTGTCCAAACTTGACATGCTTCTTTGAGAGGAAAAGGATTTTCTTGTTGTTGTTTACAAAAAATAAAAGGTAAGCACATTTAGTATAATCCAGTGGCAGGCACAGAGGGCTGCTGGCTTGACTCTTTCTGCCGGCTTCTATGTGATATAAACATTAGCTATGCTGTTGGAATGACTGCTTCTGACGTTGAATTGTATCAAACACTATGCCTGCTTAACTGAGAGATACAGCCCTCAAGAAGGAAGAGGCGGCCTTGGAGCTACCTGTGGTCCCAGGTTGAGTATCAGGGATGAACCAGGGGGCAGGAAAGAAGACAACTGGTCAAGATTCCCCAGAAAGCCCTCTCAGAGGCATTAAAATGTGTTTGTAAATTAGTCAGAGGTTCTGGTGAAGTGTGTACCATTTAAACAATAATATGATTCACAAAATATTGGTCAGGTCTAGAGAGAGGTTAAAAACAGAATCCAAGATTGGAGTGTTGGATAGCAGCCACTCAGAGGGTAAGAGCTGGCCTTGGAGAGTGACCACAGATTAAAGAAAGACGTTCGCTACACCAACTGTTTGCCTGTGGGAGGAAGTTAACTACAAGACCAGAGCAGCGGTATCAGGGAGAGAACTAACAGTGGCAGTCGTAACTCTCTGAATGAGTATAAGTGATAGGACATTTTTTAAAGTGTCGTGATATTTTGTGAGGGCTGCCAGGCCCTCACAAATTTCCCTGTAATCCTAACTGGAGTGTGGCTGTCAGATGGCACACATGCGAACAAGGCGCTGGTGGTGTTTGGGTAACAAAACTGAGTGTGAGGTTCAAAAGTGGAAGGATGGTGGAAATCATTAAGACCCCAGAGAACAAAGCTGTGAAAGATGTTAAGAGGGTGGGATTATTTACTCCTGGGGGTGGGGGGAGGAGAGGGAGGTGACCAGGGGATGACTTCATTGTGGTTTTCAATGCTGGGAAGGTGACCAGCTGTTCTTTCTCCTCTACGCCCTAGACAAAAGAAAGCTGGTTTGAATTTCTGCAAGGAAGACGTACAAAGATCCATCTGATCAGCGAGGAGGTTACAGAATCCCCCCCTCGCTGACGAACCAGAGAGGCCCAGCCACAGCCGTGTGTCTGGAACAACTCAAGCGCAGCCTGTCTTGAGCCCACAGCCAGAGCATGCTAGGTGATCTCAGTCTCCCTTCACCCTCAAGTTCTAAAACTGGAACCAAAACCAACTGCTTGTAGCCAGCCTTCCTTTGGCTAACTTCCACCCTTGGGTCTAGGAAAGTGGCGAGATGACAAGAGTGGCCAAACACCCATGGGGACACCTGGTATCTCAACAGGAATGTTTTCTGTATCCTCTCTACTGCTTACTGCTAGAAGAGTCAGTCCCACACTGCAGAAAAGGGACGATGCCAAAACCCAATGTGGGGGTTCTCTAGGAGAGTCTTTGCTGTATTTCTCAAATAAAATTCTCCTAATAATGCCTAGGTATAAGCTCAGAATTGGCCCATACACACATAAAAATATGATTATAATTAGAACTAAACTCTGAATAGGCCCTAAAATTCAGAGTTTTAAATGCAACTGTTGCCTGTTTTTAATGTGGGGCAATATATATCTGAATTTGAAATTGGTAGTGGTGGTACACAGCTCTAATCTCAGCACTCTAGAGGCAGAGGCAGGTAGGTGTATCTCGGGAGTTCGAGGCCAGCCTGGTCTTCAAAGCAAGTTCCAGGACAGCCCTGCTACAGTAAAAAAAAAAAAAAAACAAAAAAACAAAAAACAACACCACCACAAAAACAAAAACAAACAAAAAAACCAAAAAATAAACAGCTGACCCGCCTTTCTCGAGACATCATGAAATGTAAAGTCGCAATTAAAATGTTTAAAATGTATTCAGAATCATACCGAGGCCGAAGAGAAGTATCAGGAGTTCAAGGCCAGCCTGGGGTACATGAGACCCTGTTATCATTAGGATAGCATCACGTGCTTCTGAAGGACAGGGCTAGCAGTGGCTTTTCCCGGGGCCCCACGTATGTGTAATTACTGTGGGTGCTTTTCACTTCACACCCTACCGAGTTCACATCCCGGCAGCCACTGTGCAAAATTAGATCCGTCTACATTTCCGTTGGTCCTGAATGCACTTGAGTAGTTTCCAAAGTTCCAGCACTAGACAGTAACAGCTTAGAAATGAGAAATTCTCAGCTTTTCTTGAAAACCGGGACACCCCAGAAATACTGAATGGAGACGATCATCTGAAATGTTCCCTGCTCCTAAAGGTTGGACAAGGTGCCTCGATTTACTCCCGTCACCACCATGTCTCTCCGCAAGGTGGTTTTCCTTATGCCTGGGTACGCTGGTGTCCCAGAGAACACAAACTCTGCCAACTAGCTATAGCCATCCCCAACAATAGAACATTAAAAAACAAAAACAAAAAACTAGAAACCTTCACTTTGCCATTGCCTACCCTTTCCCGATAAAGGCAGAATGTTGAGGTAGCTAGGGACTGTTTTCCTTTCTGTCTGGAGGGTGTGTCATTTCTCCGCCAGGAATACAATAACTTCCCCATTCCTTCTGAAAAGTTCCCACAACCCTGTAATCCCTCAGTTTTGGGGGGGACAGTTTCTTATTTACTTACTTACATAAAAGTCAGAGGACCTACCACTAGAGAAGTTGTCAAGGAGATCAGCAACAAAAAGCGTCCCATGGCTATGAAGTGGCCGTCTGGGCTTAACTTCCTGCATGCTGACTCCAGTGACCTCATCATCACTGAAGACAGCTTTAAGCTCCTGACTGGGGCTGACTTCAGTTAGCACTTGTCTGTCAATCAAAGTCATCAGGCCATAACTTTAAAGGCCAGCCTCGTTTTTGGCTCAAAATACTGTATCTCCTGCCTGGGTCCCATCTGAAGGCCTGGGCCTGAACTAGAATATGATTTCTGATTCTTTCTAGAAACCCATGTGCCTCAAAGCCCCAAGCCTCCACACTCCGCACAGTGGGTGGGGCCCACTGAGGTGGTTCCTGTTACCTTGTCACCACCTGCTCAGAGAACAGCACTGTAGCTGGCTTTCTCTAGGACTCGTTCGTCTCAGCAAATCAGACTGCATCATATGCAGGTCAACGACTAGCTCGTCTTTCTCAGTTTCCTGGCGGCCTGGCCTCCTCTCCAGTGGACAGCCTTTATTTACTCACATGGTACTCACTCTCAGACCCAACCTTTAGTTTCCTCACAACATCAAAAAGCCTGAGCTTCGGCAGAATCTTCCTCTAATTCCATCTTATCATTTCTGCCCCATGGGACAATTGAGTCAAAGACTGCAGGTCTGATCAGGACGGATGCTTTGCCTTAATCTGAAGGCCGTTCTCATTCCTAACTTGAGTGATGAGGTGAATGGGAAAAAGAGGCCGACTGATAAAGTTTCATATTACCCGCCCACCATCAGCTCATTCTGAGTTAAGCCACCCTATTGTAGTTTCATCGCTCGGCACGTCAGAATCTGAGTCTTATCACCAGAAACATCTGTGTGTCAAAAATAAAAGCATCCAGTTGCTAAATATGAACCAAAACATCACCTGACCCTGACTTTCTAGACTAGCATGCCAGCTGGCTCACATGGCTTTCTTCCAGTTTGACCCAGTGAACTCCCTGCCTGGGCTTGGGACCTAGCTAACGCTTAGCCCTAAGCCCAAGGCCCCATACTGCTCCTGGGCACTCTCCGGGATCCCACATTCCATATGCAAAGCCGAGCAACTATCCGAAAAGTGGTTTCTAATGGCTCTTTTGGGGGGCATAAAATATTTCTTGGCCTCAGTTAAAAAAGAAAAAGAAAAAAAAAAAAAGAAAGAAAGAAAGAAAACTGTTCTCTGATGAAGTTCCCAGTGCACGGTCATACGTTAGCAATTTGGGCTTCACCAATCTCCTTCAGAGAATGAAGGCCAAGACTGAGAATGGCCAGGGGAGGCCCATGGAGGTGGGAACTCTGTCTGCTCAGTCTGGATTCCACAGTGACAACATGGAACATACTCCTCTGCTGAGATGCCTGGTTTTACGGGGAGACCATCTCCCAGCTTTGCCTGGAGCAGCTGCTCTGTTCGCTGCCAGAGAACACAGGAGCACGTTCTCCTGAGACACTGCCAGCTGCCTGTGCAGAGCAGGGAGGAGGAGGAGGAGGTTTTCATCCAAATCGCACACAAACTGCTTCTTCTCAGCAGGGCCCAAGGCTTCCCTTCCCCTCCCACTGTAGAGGGGCCTAGAAAGAAAAGCCCTGCTTCCTCTCACTTCTGCACCACAGTGGGATCTTCTTGCTCAGCAACCTCCTTAATGCTGGTCATATCTGGTGAAGGAATGGGAAAAAAAAAAATCACAGTGCCTGGTAGAATGCTGAGAAAACAGGCTGCCAAAATCCAACAGCACCCACGAGAGCAGTGGAGAAGGATGCTCACACCAAATGATGCTCACACACGTCATTAAATAAACAGAATGTAAAGAGATGGTTTGCCTTTGGAAAAAGAATTTCTGTACAAAAAAAAAAAGAGTCCTTCATTAAAAATAGAACATTTTTCAATAATCCCCTCCTTTCTGCCTTCTAAAAAGGAGGTTTGTCACTAGTCAAAAACCACATCAGCAGATTAACTGGCCACCGCCTCCCGCACACTGTATTTTAGTGGAATCTGACCTGTAACATTCAGGGACACATAGCACCACCTGAATCACAAACCTGACTTCCAGGAATGCTGTTGCCCGGTTGGGTAACAGTCCTCGATTTCCAGCCATCATCACCTGAACTACAGAGCAGTAACAGTAGCCCAGGGAAATTACACAGATAGCTGTGGTCCCCACATGACGGCTCATAGACCCAGGAAGGATGCTCAAGTTCTGGTATCTTCTGTATATCAGTCATCCCATTTCATGTAGAATGGTCAAGATGGTCACTCAGGACACAGTCTAAGTTCCGTATCAACAATGGAGGAAAATATCACTCGCAGCACAATCTGGGTCCCAAGACGGTACGTGACACGTGCAGCTGTACTGATGATGAAAGTGCCTTTCCCACAAAGCATCATGAATTTAAGTAGCCAAAAGGGACTAGGTAAAGTTTGCAGAGTCCAGGGAAGCCCAAACAAGCAGTGCAGGTGCTTTTCTGGTTCTCTTCACCTATTTCCTCTATCCTCCCAGAATAGCCTCCGATCCAAGGATCGGACTCACAGGGCCAGCTGCGGTCAGATCTAACAGACAGGCCTTCCTGAATTCCAGATGCTTTTTGGGAAATTGGAGACTCTGCTAAGTATCTGTTAGAAGGCTGGCTGGAATTTCATTCCAGATATCCTCGCGTGAGCCCTCAGCTCCAAGAAGGCTGCACAACCACAGGTGAGTTGGAGAACCAGGGAGAGAGGCAGTTAAAGTGGCGATGCTTAGACACTTCCTCGTCCTTACAAAGGGGCAACCTCTTGGAGTTCACCAGTGTAGCTGTGGCAACCATGTTCTGCTTTGCACACCCCGGAGGCGAGGAGCTTGGAAGGGAGGATAGGGGGATCCTCCTCGCCTAAGGAGAGAAGAAAGGACAGAGCCACCCAGTCAGTACATTTCACTGGTCCAGACTCCCGGGCCACAACATGGCCGGGGTTCGCTAGTGCACTTGTTTTGTTTTGTTCGAGACGGTTTCTCTGTGTAGCCTTGGCTATCCTAGACTCGATTTGTAGACCAGGCGCTCTTGTGCTTTGTACAAACAAGGCAGGCAACAGAACCAGCTCAGAGCAACACCCTCATCCTCTCAACAGGATCTAGTCCCCTTAGCAGAGGAAGCAAGATCCTTGATTTGGAGTCAAAAGTTTTGTATGTGTGACTCCAAAAAACTGTAGGTGTGGTGGATTCCTGCCTGAGGCTCTCTGGGGAAGAGCCCTCCTGCCTGCGCAGCAGCGTATAAAGCTAGGGTGGAGAAGAGTACTGTATTCATGAACTTCGGGTTCAATAGACATCAGGGCTTCAAAGGCAGTGGGAGGATAGAGCTGCAAACACGACAGGTCGCAGCCAAAACTAATTCCCGCAGACCCTTGCCTAGCGAGTGTACTTTGGTATTTCAATCTTTTCGGAGTGTAAAAAGGCAATGTAAGGCTGGTCAGAGTCAGCAGACTGCCAAAAAGCCTGACAACCTGAGTTTAATTTATGGAACCTGAGTGTGTGGTGGAAGAAGAGTTATTCTTTGGTCTCCACATGTATGTCACAGCACTTGCTTCCTTTTTTAAAGAGGCAATACCATGTACAACTATATATATATATATATATATGTAGTTATATATACATATATAGGTAGTATACACACACACACACACACACACACACACACACACACACACACTCTGGTGGAAGGGTCTGAGCAACTCATCATAATTTACCACCACCATTTCTTCAGGTCAATATTCACATCACCTGGACTAAATCAACACTATCAGAGAAGTTATATCAGTTCTTATCAGGTTTCATTGTTCAATAAGGTGCCCAAATTGAGGAAATGCTTCAATGGCTTTCCTGTGTCAAGAGCCTAGTCCCTAGCCAGGCATAGTGGCCCATACCTTTAACCCCAGTATTCAGGAGGCAGAAGCAGGTGGCTCTCTGTGAGTTCAAGCCAGCATGGTCTACATAGTGAGTTCCAGAAAAGGTAGAGATGCACAGTGAGTCCCTGTCTCAAAAAAACCCAACAGATGATAGATAGATAGACAGATAGATATAGATAGATAAGATAGATAGATGATAAATAGATTAATAGAATAAAGATAGATTAGACAGACAGATGGGATAAAGATAGATCAGACAGACAGACAGACAAACAGACAGACAGACAAAATAAGGGCCCAGTGGCAGGGTATCTTACCTAGGCCAGAGGAGGAAGACACACTCTCCGTCAAGGAAGATGTTTCCATCTGGTCAGGGGAGAGTCCTTCCATCAGAGGCAGAGACAGCTCTGATGAGGGCACAGAGGAATCATATATGCCTGAGTCCCTCGGCATATCTGAGGGACTGCCAGCTTTCACTGCATGCAACAGGGGCCGCAAGGCAGGGCCGCTATCATAGGTGGGCTGGGCCTCAGCGTCTTGGTCCAACCCTCCATGCTGATTCTCAAGATATGAGAAAGAGTCAGCTGGCCGAGTGGCCCCAAGTATAGAAGCCTCAGCTTTTAGACAGAAGTCACTCTCTGGCCCTGGTTTGCTTATGACGTCATTTAAAACCAAACCTGAGTCAAACTTCTCTAGGACTGGCTCCTGGTAGCGCACAGGGGGAGGATGGAAGGGTATGAACTGCTTCTCGAACCAATCAGGTTCCTCATCAATAAACTGATGCATGTTGCAAATGGCAACATACAAGGAGCGGCCAGACTTGCTCCGGAAGTAGTTCCTTCTACTTCTGTGTCCAGGGTCTTGAGGGCTGTGTTCTCCAGAGTGCAGATGGGAACACAGCTCAGGAAGGTTGTCCATGAGCTTGTATTTGGTACTCAGGTCCAGGATGCAGGGGATATCTCCCTCACAGGAATAATCGAAGTAGACGGTGATGAACTTGCTCAGTGCTGCAGATGAACTCTGCTTGGCCTGACGGAGCTTTTCAGCAATGGCTGCCACGGCCACTAGAAAGAGCTCTCCTTGCCCTGTGGCTCGACTGCCTCCTTTGTGTTTGTAATTCTTCTTATCTACGAAGTACTTCATGCCTTTGGAGCACACGACAATGATGAAGTGGGACTCGTGGATCTTCTGAATGACCCATTCTCTCTGCCCTTCTCTGCAGAGGCTGAAATCTTCCCATAGGTCCACAGCCACCTGGAAGGAGGATAGGTCACCTCACTACTCATTTCTACCAATACACAGAAAGAAGACTGGAACAAAATGATGAGTTCCAATCATCTGCCCCTCAGCCATTATTAGCAGGGATATGTGCAATGTGTATGTAGGCTGTAGGCACTGGGAGCATACACACACACACACACACACACACACACACACAGCTAAGGCTCTATAATTAGCAACCGCATCCACACATCAGACTTCCCGAAAGTGCTTGCCACCTACGACATCATCCTGACACACATGGGGGCGTCACCACTACTATCCTACAACTGAAGAGACAGGAGACAGGATTTTAACTTGTCTAAGCAACCTGTCTAAGATGCCTTGAGGATGTCCTATGGTATTATAGAGAGAGCAGAATAGGAAGGAACTGAGATCAGTGTGTGCAATGAGTGAAGCTGCCAGATACAAGTAGCAGAAGGGTCCTGAAGACATGGCTTTAGCTCTGAGAAGAGGGTGTGGATAGTGACCCCAAAGTATTCTGGGAAACAGAGTTTAGGTCTGCTGCCAGAGCCATCCACAGAGATAGGTGATGCACATGCAGAGTGTCACTGAGGAGGAGGATCCCTATGGTCATGTTCACAGATCAGGGCTAGCCTGCTGTTCTGTCGCTATAATATGGTTTTGGTTAACCCTATCTAGATTGTACCTTTCTTTATGGTCTCATAGAAGTCAACAATGTCACAGTTGTATAAGGCCTGTGAACCATGAAAGTTTTCAGTAATAGGGTCAAGAGAGTAGTGGAATCCCTGATATAAGAAAATTAAGTATGTCTGATGCCCTGAAACTATTTTCATCTTATACTGTAAACAGCATCCTTTGGCAACTGTTTCCGTACCGTTTCTCCTGTAAGATACTGTAAGCAGCATCCCTTGACAACTGCATTTGTACCATTTCTCCTGTAGGATACTGTAAGCAACATCCCTTGGCAACTGTATCCGTGCCATTTATCCAGTAGGATACTGTAAGCAACATCTCTTGGCAACTGTATCCATACCGTTTCTCCTGAAGGATACTGTAAGCAGCATCTCTTGGCAACTGTACTGACACTGTTTCTCTTGTAACTCAAAAAATAATCCCTAATAGCTAAACAAAGATTACACAGGGGAAGGGCACTCTGGAAGGATTTAAAATTTACCGTTGTAAAAAATGGTACCCAAGAGAAGAAAGCCCCAGCATCTATTCATCTGCTGAAAAGAATACTGATTTATCTCATACTTTAATTCATGCTAACTGGTTATTTTAAAAATGTGTGGCCTCCTAGCTTTCTATATCATACAAAAACTGTTCTACTAGCTGGGTGTGGTGGCACATGCCTTTAAACCCAGCACTGGGGAGGCAGAGGCAGGTGGATATTGTGAGATCGAGGAACACAAAATGAGTCCAGGACATCCAAGGCTACAACAGAGAAATCCTGTCTCAAAACCAGAACAAAACAAAAACTGTTCTAACTCACCTTTTGACCTGTGTATTTTGTTAAATCACATGTTGAATAGTTTGCAAAGCTGCAAAAACTCTGTACTGACTGATTTAATCTTAATAAAGAAAACATAACTTAAAAAAAATATATTCCAATCTCTGACTGGGCAATTCCATTGTGGGGCATTTTCCCTTGAGAAATCATCAGAAATGGGCCAGCCCAGGACTAGACACTTAACAGTCTGGCCTAACTCAGCTATGGTAAGTCAGTATCACGGATGATGGCGTAGCTATTTTAAAAAACAAATGATATGCAAAAGAACAGGGCACAAATACACCACCTCCGTCTGTGCTATCCCAGCACCATGAGGCTGGTTACCGTTGCAGCATTTCTCAGCAGCTGTTCAACTGCCAAGCTCAAGGCTTTCACAGGAGGATATCCCACCAGCTTTTTAATTCATCTCATCAACACAAGAGGGCACTCTCACCAAAGAAATGAGCCAACTGGCAGTTCAAAGTGAACCGGTTACAAACATCACATGATAATTGCATTTGTGACAAACAGGGAGACTTCTACAGGAGCTTTAGACTACACTCTAAAAATTAAATGTCATTGTTTATAGAAAAGCTACAAGAGGAGCTAAGAAGGCCCGGCGTGGTAGTCCACACCTTTAATCCTAGCACTTGGGAAGCAGAGGCAGGTGATCTCGAATGAATTCGAGGCCAGCATGATCTACAAATCGAATTCCAGGATAGCCAGAGCTATGAGTGATGGGGAAAAAGAGAGGAAGAGGAGGAGGAGGAGAAGCTAAGAACCCAGCATAGACATTCAAACATTTGGTAAATGCTGGAGTCCCCTCTTACTTCCTGGTTCCCTTTAGTTACTGCCTTCTCACTTTCCTGACTTCATATCAATCAACCTCAGCCCTTTGTAACACATCCCTCAGGGTCACTAAGATCCCTTCTAGGGGCAGTCCCAGCCTCCATTTCTAACCCCTGCAAACCTCCTTCAGAAAACTGCCCAAACTCCTAAACACTGTGTTCACTTGTCATTCTCTCCCTGGTGCCCACTGAGACGTGATCCCGCAAGAGCTCACCATGATGCCAGGTGACAGTCTCACGTTCTGGTTACATGTTCTATGGCAGGGCACCCCTTTTCAGAACTCACAAAAACCGTCCACTCAAGAGTTTCAAGCAAGAACGCATCATATGAAAGCTTTACTGCTGGTGACAGATTGGACAAACTCAGACAGAACCTGGATTGGGAAGTAAGGCACTAGGCAAAAGTAGGTTTCTGGAACAGGCACGGAGAGGAGAAGGCAGTGAAGAGAAAGAAATATGAAGCACACATCCTGCCCAGAGTGAGAGAAGAAACTGGATTGCGCACCTCACAGCCACAGAAGTCCTGGAGGAAGTAGGCGAAACACTGGACCACGTTCGTGTGAGTCTGGCCATCTTTACTGGAGTAGCAGAGGAAGACCTTGGGCCGTGGGCGGAGCCTGTCTCTGGGGAGAACCGCAGCATATGTGGAGGACTCGGGGCTTTCTTCATCTAAATGTGAATATATATTTTCTAAATTGGGAAAGAAGATAAGGTTGACACCTCTAAGCAAAGCTTTGCCTTTTTCCATGACCCGGGACTCGGTATCTTCAGAGATGGGCAGCTGAGCTGCGGCACAGTGGCTCATGGCTGAAATCCCAGGGCTTGGGAGGGAGGCAGACAGGTCAAGATCAGCCCTCTGCTACATAGCAAACTGGAGACTATGGCTTAGGCTACATGAGGTCAAGCTCAAAAGTAAATTTACAAGAAGGAACAGCTGACATCCCCAGCTAGGGAGTCTGGGGTCTCTGACTCCATCAGCCTCGAGCTGCGCTATGAAGGAGACAGCTCCTGCAGTGGTATAACAGGAAGCAAAAAACCAGCATTAACCTGAACTGCCCTTGGACATGCCAGGAAATGCTGCAGCAGACCCTCAGGTCAGTGAGGAGCCCCGTGATGGCTCTGGCAGCCAAATGAACTAAGTACAGCATCAACAGAGGAAGGAGAATTATTTAAGTATAATATACAAAGGCACAGTGTCCTAAAACAACATCAACAACAAAATGACTTTTCTCTCTTTTTCTGACAAAGGGTCTCACTGTATTTATTACCCAGGCTAGCCTCCAATTCCTGAATTGAAGTGATCCTCCTGCCTCAGCCTCCCAAGTAACTGGGATACCCAAGCTTGTGCCATCATGCTTAGCTTAAGGCACACAAATCCTAAGTGAGCGCCTTCATGACTTTTATGTAAGTATATACCTGGGTGATCCCACCCAGACCAAGATACAGCTTTCTAGGTGAAGCATCTAACTGATCAGGGAATAAAGCCCCCACATGACTGCTCTCATACTTCAGACTCTTGAGTTTGACAACTGAATTATGCCTGTCTACTGCCAGGTCCTTGAGATTAAAAGCCAAGAATTTTTTGTTTCGTTTTGTTCTGTTCTTTTGAGGCAGGGTCTCTCTGTGTAGCCTTGGCTGTCCTGGACTCCTCTGTAGACCAAGCTGGCCTCGAACTCACAGCGATCCACCTGCCTCTGCCTCCCAAGTGCTGGGATTAAAGGCGTGTGCACCGCCACGCCCAGCCTAAAGCCAAGTATTTTGATGCTGGGAACTGCACTAGGCAAGGAACTGACAGAGAAATATGAAGTGTCCCAGGCCCCTCTGGGAAAAAGCAGGCCTTCCCAGGATCTCCTGTGCGGCACCCACCCTGGGCCTGCCCGCCACAAACTAGAGAGAGAGAAGAGCGCATCGCGCAAAAGGATACCTTGCTGTTTCTTTCTGCACATCACGGTGAAAAGTGTGGCGAATGCTGATATGACAACCAGAGGCACGGTGATGGCCACAGCTCTGATAGGTCCGGCCCAGGGAGAGTGCACTGGCAAATTTCAAAGAGAAAGCTTTTCAACTCAAGCAGCAGAACAGGTTCAAAGAGGAGGGGGGAAAAAAGGTTTTCCCCTTTTTGTTTTTAAACATAAGCCGCCTAACAGGTTCCAGGGTCCTCCCAACCACCTTAAGCTAGCTATGCTGTAGTGATTAGAAAAGGAGCCAACAGTTCCTTTGTAAAGGGCTGTAGAAAATACTTCCGACAGCTCTGAATATGCTGAGACAGTGAGAACTCTGCCTGAGGAAAGGCCCCCTTCCCTGCATGTCATCTAAGGACAATTGCCTCGTCTCAGGGGCAGATGCCATGCCAGCTTTGATCCTCCAGGCATCAACATGAAGGTGGAAAGAAAGTTACTTGAATGAATAATCATTTAAGGAAGAAAAGGCAACTGTGTTGTTTTGTAAACCATGAAGTACAGAGCACAGAAAACACTAGAAGCCTTGTTTCAAGAGTATGACATCAAATCTAAGCCGAAGAGCTTTTACCTGGTTTTACCACATACTGCACCACTTTCCTCGTTGTGTTGTTGTTGTCCACCACCTACAAAACAGAGAGCGCTGTGTTACTATTGTGTAAGTGATGCTGTGTTACTATTGTGCAACAGCACATCCATACATTGTATCTATGAGAGAAATAGAAAACTGGTGACTTCATTCACTTTTCAGTGGGGTGGGGAGCACACAGGGAGGATAACGGTGGCAGTTTAACACTTTAAATCAACCTTTAAAACCAACAATGGGCTAAAGAGATGGCTCTGTGGATAAATGGACTTGTGCAAGCTTGAAGACCTGAGTTCAAATCCCCAGGGCCTGCATAAAAGCCATGAGCAAAGTGTGAGTGTCTGTAATCCCAGGAGGCACAAGCAGGAGCCATTAGTTAATCAAAGTCATCCTTAGCTCTATAGGAAGTTTGAGAATAGCCTGGACTACCCAGGACTCAAATAAAGGAAAGACTCAGAATTCTACGTGAACTGCTTTCTGTGGAGGTAATATACCTGTACCTACCTCGATGATATAATCCCCTGGTGAGACATTCTGGAGGACACAGCTGGTTGTCTCTGCATTCTGATCCTACAAAAAGCAAACCGCAACTCAAACATTCACATCTTAGAATAAAGCTTAGAATCAAGGACAGCCTAGACTATATAATGAGTCTTGTACTACCCTGTGGTTACCAGGTCGGCCAAGGCTATATAGTTAGACCCTGTCTTGAAAGAAAGAAGTGATCAAGGGCTCAAAAATAAGAAACATCACTTTCACGTACAACTTTAGCAAAGCATAACTGCACAATCAAAAAATTAAATAAAAATCTTTGTTTAAAACAAGGAGCTAGGGCCGGGCGGTGGTGGCGCACGCCTTTAATCCCAGCACTCGGGAGGCAGAGGCAGGCGGATCGCTGTGAGTTCGAGGCCAGCCTGGTCTACAAAGTGATTCTAGGACAGCCAAGGCTACACAGAGAGACCCTGTCTCAAAAAACAAAAAACAAAAAACTAAAAACAAAACAAACAAAAAAAAGAAACAAGGAGCTAGGGCTGGAGAGATGGCTCAGAGGTTAAGGACACCGACTGCTCCTCCAGAGGTCCTGAGTTCAATTCCCAGCAACCACATGGTGGCTCACAGCCATCTATAATGTGATCTGATGCCCTCTTCTGGCCTGCAGGTGTAAATGCAGGCAGAATAATACATAATAATAATAATAATAATAATAAATAAATACATTTTTAAAAAATAAAAAATAAAACAAGGAGCTAGCTAGCAGGGCAATGTGGCAGTCCTAAACTTCCATAAGCATTTCCTACTGCTCTGGTAACACTTAGTTTTATGATTTTGGTTATCAGGTTTCTATTTAACCCTGGCTTTTAGTCTTTAAAAAAAAAAAATCAGGGGCCACTGAGTTGCTAGTGACTTGGCTCAAGACCTGTTTTTTCCACTTCCTAGCTATACGACCTCCAGGAAGCCACGTGACCTCCCTGGGCCCCAGGTTATCCATCTATAAAGGATGAATGGATGCAGGCTGCTTAATGAGCAGTCAAGGGTTTGAAGAGCAGAAAGGTCAGGGATTGGCTGCCACACAGTACCTGGTAGATGCTTAAAATAAAAAGCAAACTAGCTGGGCGGTGGTGGCGCATGCCTTTAATCCCAGCCCTTGGGAGGCAGAGGCAGGTGGATCGCTGTGAGTTCAAGGCCAGCCTGGTCTACAAAGCAAGTCCAGGACAGTCAAGGCTACAAAGAAAGACCCTGTCTCTAAAAACAAAAAAACAAAAAAAAAAAGCAAACTAGAAATATCTATGCTTTTATGCTTTTGATCCCTTTCGTCCTATCACTCAGAACAGCTATGGTGGAGTTAACAGGACCATGGTGAGAGTCAGCTGGAGACAGACCTAGTGGCAAACATTCTCTGTAACCTTACACTTACTCCAGCTGCCCAGTATCACCTCGAAACACCCACGTGTGCTCCTTGCACACACGGTCGCTCACCTGCTTGCAAGCCCTCCGCCGGAAGTGGCCTTCGTGCTTGAGCTTGTAGTGAAGGTGGAAGTTGCGGAAGCCGAAGTTATGAGGCGCATGCTCAAAGGACACGTGCATGTCTGACCCGTGCTGGGTGATATTCAGGTTCCGGGGCTTCCAGACTGTGAGGATCAGGACCCAGTGTAAGCACCCAAAGGCTGCCCCAACGTCATTATGGGGTAACACTTTGAGACTTGACAGACAGCTATACTTACAGGGCTTACAGGCCAGGTCGTCAGGCTGTAATAACAGGTCACAAGCTATGTTTGAAAGAAAAGGGGGGCTCTTTTTAGTTTTAGGACAGTTCGATGTTTTCCTTCTAACAACTGAATAAAACATATACTGGGCTTAGCGGGCTCGCAGAGGTACATACTACATCAGTTCAACAATGATTTTCACTATAAACATATAAATATCAATGTGATGCGCTTCATGCCTTCTAAGTGGAAGCTGTGTAAAGTTTAAAGCTCGTCCAATTTTGCATAGCTTCAAGGCTCCAAAGGCAGGGGAGCTATCTATCCATGCCTCTGTCACTCAGTGTCCACACACAAGAGAGCTCTTGAGTGGTCTTGGTAACCACTGAGATTTTAGGCTTCACCTGCATTCTACCTTAAACTCCTCTTGGCAGATGCTATCAACAGCACACAGACATTTTCTGTTAGTCTGTCCTCACTGAAAAATCACATCTCAAAGCCACATCCTTTGAAGCGGTTTTCCATCCCAGAAACACTACAATGGCGGCCAAGCAGCCAGTGCGCTACACTGCCAATCCAGAGTCTTATGGGGGGGGCCTGTATAATGCCAAGAAAATCGAGGTGGCCCCAAAGCTACAGCGCCCTGACATGGTGAGTAAATACCTGCATTCCCCGTATACATCCCCATCAGGCATTTATTCCAAAACACGTCAAGGCCAATGGGAAACTTTAATCTTAAAAGTATGCTGTTTTTAAAGCAAGATTTTTTTTTTCATAAACACATGCTTTGAATGTTCTCTCCGGTCATTATGCAGAAAGCAACAACAGATGTGACAACCACATGGGCTTGACCTAATGAATCTCATTTTAATTAGGAAAGTAAGACTTACAAAACAACCTGGCAGCATAGAAAACAACCTCATTAAGAACTTAACAGGAGGGCTGGAGAGATGGCTCAGAGGTTAAGAGCCACTGTCTGTTCTTCCAAAGGCCGTGAGTTCAATTCCCAGCAACCACATGGTGGCTCAAAGCCATCTATAATGAGATCTGGTGCCATCTTCTGGCATGTAGGCACACATGTGGGCAGAAGACTGTATACATAAATAAATCTTGAATGAAAGAGAGAAAGAAAGACCGAACCAAAAAATAAAAATAAAAAATAATAATAATAATAAAGAACTTGACAGGAGCAAACACGGATGCGGGCTAGGGCTGAGACCGAGCACGTCACAGGACATCAGGAAGACGACGAGACCAGCCACAAGGAAAGGGGATGCCAACCTGCACAGGTGGCTGGCCATTCAAGACCAGGAACCACAGACAGGAAGTACGGTGCGTGGGGGTGGGGGGGCCAGGAACTCATTGTGACTGGCCACCAAATTTACAAGCACCGAGTCAGGGAGATAACAGAGAGACCATGTACAGAATAGATGAGAAAGGCGAACAGCTGGAAAGCCAGTGTGGTGGGTAGCTGCTGGTGTGGGCCTCAGAGCTTCTAGAACTCAAACTCCAGATCCCAGCAGCAAAGCCCTTTGCCCGCTCTGTGATCCGCACCTAATATAAGTTCGAGAATCAAGGCTCTAGACCTTGTCTCAGAAAACAAACAAATAAAAACAATATATAAACAAATCAACCATCCTTGATCCAAAACAAAGCATAAAGATTTATCTCCAGTTGGGCCTGGCCTTTTTCTTGGCATGCTTTCTTTGGATTAGGCAGCCCTGTCTACACAGATAAAACTGACCTCAAATTTGCACTGATCCTCCTGTTTTTCCACCCCGAGGCCTGAGATTACAAGCCTGTGTTACCATGTTACAGATGGACCAAGCACACGCTAGGCAAGCACTCCACCAGAAACTAAAGCCTCAGCCTGCTAACCTTTACTTATTTAATTATATTCCCTTCTCAGGGCTGGAGAGATGGCTCAGTGGTTAAGGGCGCCTCCTGCTCTTCCAGAGGACCTGCGTTCAACTCCCAGCAACCACATGATGGCTCACAACCATCTATAATGGGATCTGGTATCCTCTTCTGGCATGCAGGTGTACACGCAGATAGAGCACTCACATATATTAAATAAATAAAAATTTTTATGTAAAAAAGAAAGCTTTAAAAAATTATATTCCCTTTTTTATTATCTAATGTGCATGGGTGTTTTGCCGGCATGTATATCTGTGCACCACTTGTATGCCTGGTGTCCACAGAGGTCAGAAGAAAGTATTGGATCCCCTGGAATTAGAGTTACCAAACCCAGGTCCTCTGGAAGAACAGCCTGCGCTCCTAACTACAGACCCAACTCTCTAGCCCATAACCTCTGTGAGGCTGAGGCAGAGGACGAACATGAGGTCTAACCTGGGCTACCTATTGAATTCCAGGATAGCCTGGACTATAGAGAGACCTTGTCTTTTTAGGTGAATTTGCTTCTTCTGCCCTACTTACTTCATTTCTGGTGTGTCTGTAATCACATCTGTGGAGAGACCACTGAAAGCAGAAATGACTCCTTTATGAGGCAGGCAGGAAAGGCCATACTCACCCCGAGTTCTGAAGAAGAACGGCTGGTAATTGCTTTCGTTTTTAATGGAAGGGAAAGGAACTATCTTTACAAAGTAATCCGTTTCAAATTTCATATTCAGAAAAGGCTGAGATTCCATTCCCTAAAAGGGAACAAAGACACATGTAGCTGTGGAGGAATTGTCCGGTCCCCACCTACGAAAAGAACCCGCACTCTACTCTGACTGTCACCTAAGACACAATTCCAGGGCCAAGCAGATCCCAGGATAGGAAGAGGTCAGGTCTACTTGGCGGACTCAGCTTGGGTTTGGATCCCTGACACTAAAGATGGACAGTGCTGTCTGATCTTGTGCAAGAAAGCCATGGCACATTAGCCCTGCGCCTCGGAGCTGGAGGGCGTGAGGGGTGAGAGCACAGACACCTGGGATAGAGGCCACTTCGGTGTAACTAGAGAGGTGTGTTTACCTCAGCCCTGCTGAAGAGCTTTCCTTGGTGTGTGACAGGCTCCGCTGCAGCCTCCCACTCTCACCCACCTTGGCTGGGCTGTGGACCCTGTAGCCCCGCCTTCTCCAATTTCAGCCTTTCAATAGACCATTCAGACTCCGGGACAATGGTGTCTTGAGGAGCACATTTTCTGAGTATGACTTACGGTTCTTTTGAAGCTACTGTTGAGCTGTTTTGGGTCCTTCAGAATCAGCTGTTGGCACTGCCTGCCCTCTGCCTTCAGCTCCTCCAGTATTACTCGGAATCCTTTTAGGAATTCAATGCCTAAGTAGAAGAGAGGCTTTTATGAGACGCGGACCTGATCATTTCTGGACACACTTTGCCTCCTCAAAGGCTACGTCTTCTCCAGCTACACACCAAAGCTGAAAAGGAGGTCCTCCTCTGCCCAGGAGTCCACAGAGCAGAAGAAAGCTCACTTTTCGCTCATTCCTCTGGGGCAGGTGGGGTGGTCTCTAGCCCACTGGGCATTTTAACAAATGTCTATTGCTTGTGACCCTGGGGCTCAAATACTTAGGCTCAAGTCTATAATGGAATGTATGATTTCAGGAGCACCGAATGCCCCCAAACTTTTAGCCTCAAGATTTGGCTACATACTTTCTTGATGTGTTTCACTGAGCAACTTACAAAATTCCCAACACAGTGTATGTCTGCACCCGATGCTCCTGATGAGCTATTGTAGGGGAATGCTGGTCTTGCTCTAATCATGCCTGAAAGGCAAATAGCTATGGCTTCCCAGTGTGTGCTCTGCATACACCCCTCAGAGGCCCCAAAGACGCCCACAGTGCTACTGAAAGGCGCCGGGCCCAGCCTCAGCACCTGAGCTTCCTCCCGCTGCACATCTGACTACACGCTTTCAAAAGGATTAAGCTCTGATGGGCACAAGAGCCAGCACCGGGGCTCCGTATCCCACAGAGACTGGAGTGGTCCAAGTGCAGCTGGAGATCCCCAAAGCTGGCCTCAATTGTCGACCATATCGATTTCACATTCCTTCTGAATGCCAGACAAGGAGACATTCTCAACCCTTCCCCTCCGGGGGCAAAAGTAATTACACAGGATGCAATTAACCAGGTGGGAAAATTATTGATGGCAAAGGTCGAGGAAATCTTTTCTCTTTTGAGTAGGTCCTCCCATTGGGTAATTATTTGATGAGGAGCACACATACTTCGAGGTGGCTAGGGCAGAGGAGCTACAATTAGAGCCTCGTACTGTAGAAGCTATGAGCTCTCCAGGGCATGGCACATTTCAATCATGATGCTTCCACAAGCAGAGATTCAGACGACATGATACAACATCTCTATTGGACCAACTATTTAGATCTCACAGAAGCTTGCCTTTTGAGACTGAGAAAGGGAAGACTTCTGAACAAATCTTTACTGCTGAAGCATTACTTGATTCAAGCAGTGTTTCCAGAAAGACTGCGCAACCAGAGGCAGGTGAATCATAGGTCTAAAGGTGAATCTCTCACAATTATTTAAAAACCAATCGGCGTGGGTAAGCATGGAGGGATGGATCTGGGCCTTTTTGAGACAGAGTTTCTCAGGGTAGCCTTGGCTGTCCTGGGACTCTGTAGACCAGCCAGGCTGGCCTCGAATTCAGAGACCCACCTGCCTCTGACTTCCAAGCGCTGGGATTAAAGGCGTACACCACCACTTCAGGGATGGGCCTTGATGTTCAAAGGTCAGACTGAAAATCTTAATTCCAAATATGGGACTAAGGGTAGGCTGCGGCAGCAAATTTAATTCCTGTGACACATCTATCTGAGGTTGTATAAGGACCGGACCTGACATAGTGGCCTCCCGTGGAGAAACAGACTTGGTCTCTCCCTCTCACACTGGTTATTAATACCACCTGAGAAACATGGGAGGCAGGTCCTACTATTCCGTTTACAGTTGAGGAAAGGTCCCCCAGGGTCACATGGTAAACAAAACCCGGCAAGCATTGAGCTCTCAGCCACTGTCCTATCTGTGCTATCCTGACATTAAGGAGTTAACTTGGTAGAACCATAATTTACTAATTAATCCAGGCCCAGGGTTTTCTGTTATAATCAGTGGTTTTTAAAATATCCCCACACATTTATCTTTTTTTTTTTTTTTTTGAGTCAGGGTTTCTCTGTGTAGCCTTGGCAGCAATCTGCCTGCCTCTGCCTCCCCAGTGCTGGGATTACAGGCGTGTGCCACTGCACCCAGCCCTACAGAATATTTTTAATCTTTAAATGTTAAGATAAAATTACCCACCACTAGGCGTGGTGGTGCACGCCTTTAATTCAGGA
The DNA here is from genome assembly GCA_907169655.1 of Acomys percivali. Taxonomy (NCBI): domain Eukaryota; kingdom Metazoa; phylum Chordata; class Mammalia; order Rodentia; family Muridae; genus Acomys; species Acomys percivali. Next base: position 102,117,710 of record OU015746.1, on the reverse strand, counting down.
CAGCCAATGCTATACAAAGAAACCATATCTCAAAAAAAAAAAAAAAGTAAAATTACCCTTGGAAAATGCATAGGGTTTAGATCCAGAAGTACACATGTTGACAGGCAAGTTGAGTCCAACACCCCCTCTATCTTCCCTCTCCTGTATGCTCACTTCTACACTGTAGTTCTAAGACTTTTCTGTTCAGATTTTACTTCTCCTTGGCCATGTGCGGAAAAAATGTCCAAGACCAGTGCCAAGTCAGAGGGACAGTGCAAGGTTGAAACCTACATTCTGATAACAACCACATTTGTTCTCAGAAAGCTTTCCCTAGCACCAACCACACGGTATCGTCCACCTCCACTGGGCACACAGGAAAGCTAGCCAATCCCAAACAAGCCTGACAATCCATACATAGGATCCCAGCCTTTGGGAGGCCAAGGCAAGGAGGATAGTGACGGCCAGCATTGGCTACGTATATCAGAAGACAGAAGGGAGCTGCTGGGCGTGCTGGCACACACCTCTACTCCCAGCCAAAGCCAGTATGCCCCTGCACAGACAGACCACAGGCGCATCCAGCGCCATCAGCCCCCTACTTCTGACTGGATGCTAAAGACACTCAGCCTGGGCTACGTAATAAGAACCTACAACTTAAAAAGCATCACCAACCATATGTTATCTTTTCAAACTCATAATTCTCTCAAACAAGGGAACAAAAACACAGGCAATGGGCGCACCGCTTCAAGCTGTGTGTGCATGTGCCTGGCTCAAGGATACAACAAAGTACAAAGTGGGCCAGTGTCTAGTCCACTCCTGGCTCCATTGTCCCCAACACCTGCTTGCCTGGAGGATGCCACACACGGCCACTCATACTGGCACCATCCTGGTACCATTCACCCCTCACAGAGGATATGAGTGTTACCACTTACCAAGGGCCCCTGGGGACCAAAGAATGGTGACTGCCACTTGGTCATGGCAAGCATACTGGCTTATTGTGATGTTCTGGGCATCAGCAATCATGTGCTTCCCAACAGGATTCAGGTAGGTGGTACAGTCTAGAGAAAATGAAGACAGGTAAGTGTTTAGCCTTTATTTTCAATTTCCTCTTACTAGGCCATGCAGAGTATGTCTGAGGTACCAAACCCAATCCTATTATAAAAGTTCATCAGAAGCTCAGATAAGACACTAAAGCTGATTATGGCCTGAGAAATGTAATATGCTACAGAGGGACATATCTGCAGCAGCAGCACCCACTCTCCTGAACTAAACTTCTGCATGTTGCTAGGACTGTTGGCTATAGAGCAGACTTTCGTGTTGGTCATTAGCTTTGTTTTTGTTTTGGGGGGGGTGTTTTTTCTTCCTTACTCCTATGCCATTTTACTGAAATCAGTTAAGTACTTCTTCGATTCTACTAGCTCTCAGCATTAAGGAGTGATGTGAAAGAAAACTCTGCCAAACACTTTAGAGTGTGTTTGTTTTTAGAAGAGACCAAGAGGGCAAGGTCACTAGGGAAAAGGAACTAACATGCGGGTGTGAATCCACAGGGGGGGAATTTCACAGGCAAACTGTTAAATGGCTTAGTGTCTATAACACAAGGCACCATATCTGAGTGATGAGGATGCCAGACAAACAATTTCCTCAGAGATACCCACAATTCCCATTGAATCAGCAAGCCACAAGTTAATGCCTCAAAACTAGGGGGTGGGGTGGGGAGGGGAGATGGGATGACAAAGACAAGAATAAAAAAACTGATTTTTGTCTGAGGGTGCTAAGGTAGCCACCACCTTCCATGTAGGCAGCTGTATCACCAAGTATTGCTGGATGTTTTCAGAAGCTTCCAGAAGCTGAGCCAGAATCATGCTGGTGCTCCAGAGTTTCCACACACTAGGTCCAATGCCCTTCCTTGCTGACAGAACTGTTCAGTAGCTTCCACAGCAGGTATCAGCTCAGGTGTTCACATTGCTTCATCTCCACTTCTTTCTCGTGATTCCCTGAGATCACCCTTCTGTATCCACTGCAAAGGGCCTTAGGGCCTTCCTGTTATCGAAAGTCCCACTGCCCGGGACCCCAGTGAGGTAAGGGCTATTTTCCTGCGGTGAAAGATTCCGGGCCATCCCTAAGAAGCTTAGTAAATCTACTGCATTTTCCCCTTGTAAGGTGTGCTGCTCATTTCTCATGTTTTATAACTAGAAACATTTGATGCAAGCAATTGAAAACACAAAGGAATATAAGAACAGTGCAAGGGTCATCCACACACAGAGACCTTGGTTAAGACTCCAAGGAGGTGTCTTCCAAGCCTCTCAGTGTAGCATTCAATTCTTCTTTTTTTGCTTTGTTTTGTTTTTGTTTCTTGAGACAGAGTTTCTCTGTGTAGCTTTGGCTGTCCTGGACTCATTTTGTATACCAGGCTGGCCTTGAACTCACAGAGACCCGCCTGCCTCTGCCTCCTCGAGTGCTGGGATTAAAGGCGTGTGCCACCACGCTTTCTTCTTCTTTTTCTTACTGAAACATATCCATACACTAGCTGCACACGCAACTTAGATTTTCCCAGTATAGAAAAAGACAAGATCAGGGCTGGAGAGATGGCTCAGAGGTTACGGGCATTGACTACCCTTCCAGAGGACCTGAGTTCAAACCCCAGCACCCACATGGCAGCTCACAACTGTCTGTAACTCCAGTTCTAAGGTGTTTGACACCCTCACACAGAGACATACAGACAAAACACTAATGTTTATAAAAGAAAGAAAGAAAGAAAGAAAGAAAGAAAGAAAGAAAGAAAGAAAAAGACAAGATCTTATTATACCTGTAAAGTTTCAGCATCTTCATTTACTGAGGTCTGAGAAGATGCATGAACAACAGCTAGCTACTGGGTTTTATTCTCCCCATTGCTAAGAACAAACAAGCGTCATGCGGTGGTGTACAGCTTTAATCCCAGCACTCTGAAAGCAGACACAGGGTCCATCTCTCTTGAGTTCAAGGCCAGTCTGGTCTACAGACTGAGCTCTGTGATAACCTGAGCTACATAGTGAGACCCTGTCTATTGAAGAAAAAAAAAAAAAAATCAAAAAGAAGAAAACAACAACAAAAAGTCATTATGAGTCCTAGCAATGGCTAGGCTACTTCTAATAAGAATATAAATCTGTACAAGTAGATGTTGCTGGTGTCAGTGTTATGTACACATATGCGTGTACATGATCAACATATGTAATGACATTTATCCATTAAACATAACGCATAATATTATATAATGGAGTAATCATGGTTTTTATTTCCATCTGCTCTAATATAAGATTTTGTTGGGGCTGGGTTATAAAAAGAAAAAAAAGTTAAGAACCAACTGCCCAGTTTTCACCAAAATAATAAAAATCTTATTTTCTTTCTTTACTACATTAAATGACAAAGGATAAAAATAAGATTTTTAGGCTGGGCAGTGGTGGCACATGCCTTTAACCCCAGCACTCGGGAGACAGAGGCGAATCACTGTGAGATCACTGTGAGTTCGAGGCATTGTAGCCGAGGAAGAAAGATCAAGAGTTCAAGGCCAGCCTGGGCTACATGAGACCCTGTCTCAAAAGCGCAAAAACAAACGACATCCATAAGATATTTCTAAGTTCTACAGGCATTGCTTCCCCACCCACCCACCCACCCCCGCCACAAAAATCCCTATTAAATCACAGACACAATGTTTGTTTGCAGATGAGCTCCTGATTGTAATACAAGGTCTGCCAGGACCAAGAGCATAGACTATAAATCAACACTCTGAGTCAAAGAGCCCTCCTCTGCACATGTCTTTACTTAGCGGAATAGAGCATCACAGGCTTGCAAATCTTCCGTTACCATCACGGCATTTACCTAAAACATGTACACACCACTGACATAAACTGCCTGCCTGTCATGTGTAAGTCGCTCTGGGTAACCTAAAGTACTCAAGTCAGCATCTGTGGGTGTGAATTTGAAACACATATACCTATTTTAAAATTGTCACAGACTGTATACATGACCTCAGAAACCCAAGCTTGAGCAGAGCACAGACAGATTATTTATTGATTACACCAGAGGCCTCCGATTCACAACCTTCTCCAAGAGATGAATGAGAAATCAAGAGCCCAAAAATAGGAGCAGCCGTCCCTCTTATGTTTACAGATAACTAGCGCCTATATGGTGAAAATGTTCACAGCTCTATCTCACTTCTTTCTGAGGAAGAACAATAGTTGCTGAGAATAGATTCTAAACGTTTAGTCAAAGGAAAGTCATCTTGTCCCTGGGAAACAGTTCAGCAAAAAATGTTCTTGCTTGTATTCAAGTACTGTTGGACCGACCCCTAACACTAGTAGACAGTGTTTACTGAGCATCTCCCCACCAAGGGGAGACAATACAAGTACAACCTCATTTAAGCCTCAAGGTGATGCTAAGGAAAAGGACAAACAGTGGAGAAGTTAAGTCATTTGCTACACTTCAGGCAGATGGGAAACCGAACGTGGTACTGTGGCCCACATCAGAAATAGCCAACCAGAGACTCTTGGGCCACTCTGAGACACAGATCTACTGGGCTCACTCTGTGTTTGTGAGGGAGAAGGTTTTTTGTTTTCTTTTGTTATTTTGGGGGGGGGGGGGTTTGAAGATGGTGATTCTCTGTGTAGCCTTGGGATCCTGGACTCACTGGCCTCGAACTCACAGAAGTCCACCTGCCTCAATCCACCTGCCTCTACTTCCCCATTGGAATTATAGGCCTGGCTTTGAAAAAAAAAACTTCTTTTAAATAAAGGGCAATATTGAAAAATATTTTACTGGGGTGGGGTAGTTATTCTTAGAATTTCTGGCTAGTCTCAGAAACCACATCTGGCTATGCCCAGAGGGAACGCCACAAGACCACAGGGCGCTGGAATTAGGAAGTCAGTGGCCCCTTCAGATCAGACAGACTGCACGTTTGCCATAATCTCCATCCTTGCCTTAAGGCCTACACTTGGGTAAGTTCACCCCCTTTGTCCCCTAGTGGGACCTATTCTTAAAGACAGGGCTGTACCCTGAGGGACGGTCTCCCCAAATTTTCTGAAAGGCATGGAAGACACTTGACCTATTCAAGTTCCCTAGCACTTCAGGGGCTTAATGGAAACTAAGCTGCATTAACTGTTGACACATCTAACGGGTTCAGAACACTCCTCAGCCCCAGGATCTGCAGTGTCCTTGATAAAGTGGCAAGTGTGTGAGCTTCGGCTTTCCAAAAGGACCCTCTTCTCTGTGGTCCGGCTGGTTACTTACTGTCATATCTGAAGGTGATGTTGTGCAGCCCGCCGTTTCTGCTGGCCGGCCCCACTCCCTGTGGGAAAACAAGAGAACATGATACAGCCTGAAGAAGCCAATTTACCTTCCAAGCATGGATTCCCCCACAGAATCTAAATGCACAAAGCATTCCAGAGGCCCAGGGTCATGCCAGGCTTATAGGTCAGCTCCCACTCCTTGTACTGATCCACTACCCACTCGCCCACTCCATCACCCTCAGGTCCAAGGGATCCCTACTAGGGATCTTGGGCACTCTTTCTCCTAGGACAACAGGAACAGACTGGTCTATGTTTAAGGGTTAAATAATTCATTAGTATAACATTAGGCTAGAGACCAGGGCTGCCAGATGGAGTCCTTCCAGTTGGATCCTCTGATTGGTTATAAAACTTGCCTACCAGACAGCCTCATCCGGAAGCCCTAGCAAGGCAAGACAGATAGGCAATTCCTCACGTCTACGAAAACCAGTTCTCATTCCAAGACTAAAAATGAATGTGGGAATGAGCCATTACTTTTAATGAGAAAATTCTTCACTGCCTCCATACCTATGCTGGGAATACACAGGGTGGGTCATAAAAGAAAAAAAAAAAAAAGACTTAAAAGGTCCAACTCTTAACTCTTCATGATGTGGCCATTAGCCATCTGCAGCCTTAATAGTAGAGTAACAACTCCACCAGACTTCCCACTCTAATTACAGCAGCCACAGAGGGAGCAGAGCCTCCCTTTGACCCTGCTTCTCCCTAACCCCAAAGCTGATCCTCATGAGAAAGGGCTGCTCGGGGTCACCCAAGTCAGGTCTGCCGATTCTGTTTAAATAGCTCTCTATAATCTGCAAATGTGCCATTCAGTGTTAGTTGGGGAATTCTCCAAAATATGTTAATTCTAAAGTGCTAAATGATGGGAAAATATTTTAACCACACAGCTAAAGTTTCCACTTAACAAGAAGGATGTTGGGGGAACCATATGCTGGCAGGCTGGTGTTTTAATGGGCAATTGTTACACTGAGACACAATGTGGCGAACACTTCTGATGGGGCCCAGGATTTCAGGCCACAACCCCATCACTTCCATATGCTGCAGGCTTGTTCACGCTGCTTTATCCTGAAGCCAGGCACGCCCACTGAAACCCTATCCCTGAGCTCAGATATACAGAGGCCTTGGAAAATCACAGCTGTGTAGAAAGAGACAGACAGGCACACAGAGACACACAGACACACCAAAGTGAGGAATAAGCAAGCAAGAACCGAAAATTTAAATCAACTAGGTGCCCCTGGCAGCCCCGGAAGCTCCCTTCTTGCTCCAGCTTCCTTTCCTACCCTTTCTTCTTTGTATACTATGAGACTCAGAACTCATGATGTGAAACTTTAGACAGTGAAATGTAAGAGCATCCATCACTCCTTAGGTCTGTACAAACAGAAGCTAAGCTGCCCAGCTTCCAGGAGGCAGAGACCCAAGTAACAACCAGGAAGAGGACAGTGCAATTCCCACAACCCTTTAGGAATGTTCAAAACGCCACTCCTCTCCCTTACAAAGCCCCAGGACATAAGTAAACTCATGGTCCATGATGAGCCAGACATTATTTTAGGTACAGTAGCATGTTGTGAACCCACTCCATGAAGTTGCCTGGTGCACATCCTCTCATGGCAGAGTAACTGGATACAGACAAACTGCAATCCCTTTGCCTACCCAGCACTCCCCATTAAGATGACCAAAAAAAAAAAAAAAGGGAAAAGAAAAGCATATGGCTGAAGTTAAAAGAGCGAGCAACAGAGAAACCCGGGGAACCTCCACAAGGCAGCACCTGAGTAAGGATGGACGAAGCACACAACTCGCACAAGAGGTACACAAAGCCCAAGAGAGGAGAAGCTGGGAACTGGACTATAATGCCGAGGAAAAACAGCAGCATCTGGGGAGGAAACCCAGTCTAGAGCCGGCATACAAGGGGCCTCACTCCCTTCCACTGGGGTTAAGGCTCCCCAACTATCTAAATTGTTAGTTGCTGTTTTTTAGAACGGACACAGCAGTTTCCTTGGGGTGGGGGTGGGAGTTGAAGAAGACCACAGAGCCACATGGAAGTATTTTCCAACAAGGAAAACATCCCACTTAAGAGCAGGTGTCATGGGGCTGTCCTGACCAATGGCATTGCTTGCGAAACCTGGTTGGTTTTTCCCTTGTGACTGCTCCCCTTATCTTCTGTCTCGTCCCCCTATACTTCCATTGAGGCAAGTCTGCGCCGAGCATTCGTCAGACACTTGCAATGGCTGATGAGCTAGCTGTGTGTGCTGTGCACACAAGAACCTCAATTTATCCAAACAAGGTTTCTGATAAGTGGGGAGCTGTCCAAGTTGGCTTAGGGGTGCTGGCTTCAAGGACACTGAAACGTGTGTGGCACCCACCCGTCAAAGCACGGATGGTTCCGACTTGTCCTCAGCCCTCACTCAGGGCTGGGTGTCCAGCTGCAACTCAGACCCAGACCTTGGCTTCAAGAAGCTCTGGCCATAAAGGAGAAACGCAAACTGTCTATCATCATACCTATCGTCAACCTTTCTTCACTCCCACAGCCCCACCCCCTCACTGGCTCCCTACTTGTCTATACTGTTCTTTATGTTGTACCTTCAACTGCCTGGCTCCCTAACCAACCCCCCACCCAAAGCTGCAACCCCATCAGCACTGCACTTCCAGTCGGGCACTCCTGTATCCCCCCTGTATCTCTTCATGTTCCCTGTGAATCCCTTTCCACCATCCAGGGCTTGCTCCCCATAAGCTGACTGCCTTATCTGGTCTGGTCCTTAACACCTTATGTTCCTAATAAATCAGCCTGCTTGCATACCCACTGGAGAGGAGCACAGTTCCGCTACTGTGGCACTTCCAGGAACGGAGACGTGAGGTGGAGCTTTTAATTCCACAGACAACTGGAGGGAGAGACCCTAAGCCCTGGAGCTATCCAAGTCTAGCCATGGAGCTCAGAAATAGGACACCTCCCTGGGTACCAGCTTCTAACTGTACCTTAAAGACCTGGGATGCTCTCGCAAAGTAAGTTTCTCAGTGTGTGGGCTGTTGGCCTTACTCACATCCGAGACTGTTTTAACTGCTCCAAGGTCCACAGGAACCACCTTAGTAACACTGTGCCCAGGCCAGCTCACAAAACACCATTGTTTCCTTCCTATTTCATGACAGACAGAAATGAAATCCTCTTAAAACATACCCAGCCCCTAGAACCGGAAGCTTATTTTACATACAGCGGAAGAGACTAGGTAAATTCAATTAAGTTTGGGGATGCTAAAGGAGGGGCAGTGTTCTGGGTTGCCCTGGGTGGGCCAGTGTGCGGGTTCTTAGAAGACCCTGAAAAGTTGGTATCAGAGAAATGGAGACGCGATGGTAGAGGGGAGGCAGGAGGTGGGGGGAGAGACTGGCCGACTGCCGAAGGAATGATTCACACAGTTGACTTGAAGGTGGAAGAGGAAGGAGCTATTGAGCCAAAGAATGTGTGCAGCCTCTCGAGGTTGGGCCAGGCAAGAGACGGATTATCCCCAGCAAGCATTCAGAAGGAGCCAATGCTGCCAACACTGACTTCAGTAGCCTGAGACTCATTTCGGAATTCTGAGCTCCAGAATCACAAGAACTGTGTTATCTGATGCCATGAAGTTCAAGGTGACTCTTCAGAACAGCAAGTGGAAGCTAACTACATGCTGAATGAGAAGAAAAAAGGACGGACGTGACTGTTCGTAGGCATGGTAGAGGAGAAAGTTTATTGTAGATATGAGGGAGAGCATAGCCAGAGGTGGGGACATCTGGGAGGGCCCTGAGCCAGGCCATGTGAGAGGAGCAAGGGAAGAGCCAGGAGAGTAAAGGGTAGATAGACCAAAGGCCAGGTAGCCAAAATAACTGGATTATACAGGGAGGGGCAGCTGGGAGAACGGCAACCCAACCCCAGGGCTGGAGAGTTTAGGGTAGGGGACAGGGTACATAGGGACTTAGGGATTCTGGGAGAACCTGAGGGCTAGGTCCCTTTGATAAGTTAGATAGGAACCTTAGCCTATTGTCCTGGGTTTGAGACATGACACAAGCATGTTCCAAGCAGAGAACAGACATACTGAATCTCAATGTAAAAGGCACAGCATGTGCCAGGGCAGCTGGGCTCCCCCTCCTGTATTCACAACAAATCACTGTCACCTGTCACAGGGCTTCAGGCCATCCTAGAGATAGATGGGCTTCTGTGGGTTTGCCTGGTGCTCCTCTGGAGTTAAGAGAAGGGAGCTTAGGTTTATCAGATGTGTATTCAAAGTCATTGCCTTCCCACTGTTGGGACCTCAGGTAGGTTCCTGAACTTCCCTGAGCTGCAGAACAAAGTAGAACTCATGGGGTAACACATACCAAGTGCTCAGCACTGAGTCCCCCACATAACTCAGAAATGTCCACGCAATGCTCCCTGAGGGGATGCCTTAAATGGCAGAGACCTGAGCTGCAGACAGGTGCCAAAAGGTATAAGGGAGGCAGGAAACCTGGGGTTGCTCTGAAAACTCTCATTTTCCTGCCTCTGCCTCTTTATGCTGGGATTACAATGTGGGGCTGGGATGGGTGGGTGTGTTTTTAAAAACAAAGGTGGAGGGCTCAAACAAAACCAAACCAAACTAGGGCTGGAGAGATGGCTCAGAGGTTAAAGGCACTGACGCTTGCCTCTCCAGAGGTCCTGAGTTCAATTCCCAGCAAGCACATGGTGGCTCATAACCATCTATAATGTGATCTTATGTCTTCTTCTGGCCTGCAGGTGCACCTGTAGGCAGAGCACTGTATATATAGTAATAAATAAATAAATTAAAACAAAACCATATCTGAGTTCTTTTGTATGCTTACTCTTAAATTGTCACTCCAGGTCTGTTCACTGACAGTTACCAGCTTTCTGAAAGTTCCTTAGTTGATACGAAAGGGAGCATCTTGGTTTTTTTTGTTTTGTACTGGCTGGCCCAGAACTGGCTATGGGAAGGAACCAGGCTGGCACAGAGATCCATTTGCCCTCTGCCTAGATTAAAGGTGTGCATCATCACCATGTCCAGTGAGACAGAGTCCTTATCCCAGGAAGACCTCAAAGTCTAAATACTTAGTTCAAGATGATGTTGAACTAATCCTCTTGCCCCTTGCTGCTGAAAGCTGGAATTATGGGCAAGTGGCACCACACCCAGTTTCCGTATGGACCCTGGGGATCAAACCCAGGAGGGCTCTGCGCATGTTAGGCAAGCACTCTCCGTACCAGCTGAGCTGCACTGCAAGGTCCCTGGAACACGACGCTTGTTTGGGTCTCACCATTTGGTCGGCTTTACAGCACAGCCCTCCTTAAATCTGCTCTAAATGGCAGTTTAAACCATCAGCGATGGGCCCAAAATGCTGCCCTGGGGACACCAGTGTCTTCAGGTTGCTTTCAATACTGTGATGTCCTCTGGAAACTGGCGCTGGCAGCACTATGTTTGGGAGGGATGGTTCCCCCAAAGCCACCATTTTGTGTTAAAGCTCTTGCTTCTTAGCGTATGGTTAGGCCATAGTAGGGTTTTTTTTTTTTTCCATCTAAAGTTTTATTCCTTTGGAGCACTAAAGAATCATCTCCCTGGCCCCTCCTTCCTGGGTAAAGGTTTCCTCCATCAAGCTGCTTCCACCTGGCTCATACTATAGTGCCCCAACCAAAGGAGACTTCACAGCAGAGCTCCAGGCCCGGGGTCTGGCTTCTTAGCTCCCTTTGGAACAAATTAAAAGCTACCGTTAGCGCAGCAAGTGGGGGTGGTTAATTAACTAAGAATGTAGCACCCTGAGGCCACAGCGTTGGCATTTATAAGCCTTGAATAACAGGCAACAAGCAAGTGCCTTTAATTCTCAGCTCATTAAATATTAAAATGGTGTAGTAGCTAAAAGCCCAGGACTGTTTCCTAGAGGAGTTTACAAAGCTGCTGACCAGCTCTGTGAGGAGCCCATAAATCACCATGGAACACCAAGTGAGATCTGGGTTGTGTATTTTTTGGCTTAGTCACGCATTTATTTACTTAGGCAGAAAACATATCTACCAAGGGCTGACTGTGTGCCAAACCTAGGAATGAGATAGGGTTTTGCTTTTTTTTCTTTTCTGGAGATGGGATGTGCTGACCTCTCTGTCTCTCTTCCACTCCAACCTGTGCATTTTTCAGAGGTGGAGTCCCCATGGAGGGAGTATCAGCAGAACACATTCCTTTACTTACAAGTCAGTGCCTTCCGCCTGTACCTTGCCCTGACCTGCCTGCCACTGCTACCTCTATGGTCCAGTTCTGAGTTGGAGTCCAACAAAACACAGGCACATATAGCAACTACTGAAAACTAAGACCAACTCCTATGTGTTACTATGCACAGCACTATCTCCACCTTGAGTTTCCAGGGTGATAATGAAGGGGGGGGGGGGGGTTTTAAAAAAACCCCGGGGGGGCCGGAAAGGGACAAAGGGAGAACAAGAAAGGGGGGGGGGGGGGCGCATGCAGAGAGTGAGTCACGTGCCTGTACTCTTTCAAAAGGTTTTATAAACAAAGACAGGCCCCCACTCACTTGAGTGCAAACCTTTAACAACAAAGAAAGGAAGGAAGGAAGGAAGGAAGGAAGGAAGGAAGGAAGGAGGAGAAGAAGAAAAAGAAGAAGAGGAGGAGGAGGAGGAGGAGGAGGAAACATAGCAAAGGCAGAGGAGCTCCAGGTGATGTAAGCTAAGGAGAATGCTGGTGAATCCAAAACACAAGGAAAATGAGTCAGAAAGCCAGCCCACGGCTGGGTCTGCTCATGATGCATTCTCTCCACATTCCTGGGAGCTGTTCTCTCACCCTCCATAGATCCAACCCGCTTCAGAAAGGAAGGATGCCAGCAGTCTGGCCTAAGGAGGGAAGGTCTTGGATGGCCAGCAAAGAATTCAGGCACTCTGAGGGAGAACCATGGGGTTCCTGCTAGCAATTACTCCATCAGCCCCCAAAGACCTGGAGACCTGAAGCTAATTAAAGAGATTTGCTTGGAGAGGTAGGAAAGCACCAGTCCAAAGCATGGACTGAGCGCCAGACCAGAGCCGTAATCACGATTCGTCTCTGACATACTGCTAATCAGAACACACATGGTCCTAATTTCACGCTCCCCAAAGGAAGGCTGAAGGGACAATTATTTCTGAGCTCTAGCATGGAACGGACACATGCCAATTACCATGTGTCCTTCTTATCAAACTGGCCTCTCATTTTATCCAGATTTCACATTGTTACTATGCACACCCGGCACCCACCCTTCCACCAATCCATTCACCGAAGATCCCGCATGTCAAGACACTTATTTACACTAAATTGATTCTCAGTTCTCTCTTATCTAAATAAGGCCAGGCATGGCGGGGCAGGCCCTTAATCCCAGCACTCAGGAGGCAGAGGCAGGAGGACTGCTGTGAGTTCAAGACCAGCCTGATCTACAAAGGGAGTCTAGGACAGACAGGACTGTCACACAGAGAGACTGTCTTGAAAAGAAAAAAAAATCCCTACTTACTTTTCAAGACTTTATTGCTTTGATGCTAAAACATACTTGTTTGGTTAAAAGTCCAGAGATACCAACACATACATGTATGCATGAGCACACACTTCACAGACATAAAGACTTGCAAATACACACAAGCTGGTTTTCTTCTGTACTTAAAAATGGACTGAAAGGCCAGCATGATAGTTCGTGCCTATAATCTCAGTATTTGGGAGACTAAGGAGGATTGCCGTGAGTTCAAGGCCACCCTAGGACAACAGTGAGTTCCAAGCCAGTCAGAGCTATAAAGGAAGATTCTATCTCAGACCAACAAACAAACCTGTAAAATGTTAATAAAAAAATAATAAAAACAAAGGGCTAAAAGATAAACTCAGTGGTTAGGAGCCTTTGCTCCAGGGGATTCAACACCCTCTTCTGGCTTTTGTGGGCACCTGTACACACTTGTGGGTGCATAAACACACGGAGACATACACATAAATAAAAGTTAATTAATTTTTTTTTTAATGCTCTGTTGCCTGCTTGGTTTTCACAAAGCCCTTAGAAGCCCTTTCTCCAGGAACTTTGCTAAGGGTTTCAGCTAAGCGTTCTGTGGCTGATACAAACACACAGATTGTTGCATTTTTCCAGTTCTGAAAACGTCAAAGGCAGGCTATAAAACATGCCTCTGGGACTGGGGGTCGGACCTCTTCCTCTGCTTTACCTCATCCCCCACAACTGAAATGAGAACCTCATGTTAGACAGCCGGCATCTTCAAGGTTAAAAAAAAAAAAAAAGGCAGTCTATCTGCTGCAGTTAGGAAAGCAGTACACAGCCAGCTCACAGACAGATTAGCCAGTCTCTGTAAACACTGGGTACAGAGAAGATGCAAATAAATATCCAGCCCCTGAATACCCTCCCCGCCAGTCAGCTAGTAGCTCACTCTCACTTAACTGTGGAAGAGCAAAGGCTTCGCTTCATAAGCCCAAGAAAGTCTCTTCCTAGAGCGCAAAACAGTGATTAGACAATGGTGGAAAACTTTTTAAGCTATAAACATGATTGTTATGCTTAAGCTGAGAGGAAGTGTTCAGCTCAAAAACCTAACTACTAATAAAAAGCCTTAGGACCACACAGGGAGCAGTGTGCCTAGCCATACCCACTTCAAACACGGTTTCTGAAGGCAGGAGGGTCTCCAGTAAGTACTGTGTCACATCTGGAATTCTGCTTCTACGGCACAAAATGCCTGAGAAATGGGAGGCTGTGGTGTTGCCATGGGAACCTTGCCTCCGCCTTCTATACAGGTCCCCAGCTTGTCCCGACACATACTTCTTCCGGAGTAGCTTTCTCCTATTTGGAAAGGGTGGAAGGCCGCCCTCTCAAGATTTCAGCGCTAGTCGAAACATCATAAGTTATGTCAGAAAACAAGGTGGCTGACCAGCTTTGAAAGACAATGAAGTCTGTCCACATGATGGTCCTGGATCGAGAGTCCTTGTTAGCAACAAGCTAACATTACAATTACACTCCTATACTAAAATGGATGGCTTCCTCTCAGCCCTGCCCTCATTTACGTAAGAAAGAAGACAGGCTTCAAGCTCTTATTCCCAGCCTACAAAAATCCAAATGACTGCACCTGTGTTCAGATTGATTGCCACCGGGCCCAGCGGAAGACCCAGAGTAAGACTGTAGGCAGCAGCCCTACTAGGACCCCGCCCCCGCTGCCCGCCACAGGGTGTCACTTCTGGTGTACTTGAGGGCAAGGGCTTCTAGAACACCTTTCGAGAAGCCTGCCAACAGTCCAACTTCCACAGGAACTCTTAAATTCAGTGGGTCCCAAGCACGTCTTTAGGCCTCCCAGGAGCCCCAGATCCAAAGCCAGGGTTAGGCACAAAGAACCCAGAGAACCTACTAGAAACCAGACATCTGCCTGGGTGTGTCCACTTCTGGAATGCGAACTTCCAACTGCTCCCTCTGGACCTGTTTCCTAAAAATCCCACCTCACCTCCGTCTACATACAGTCCCAACTGGACAGCAGGCAACGCTCCCTTCAGTCCTCATCCTGCTTCAGAAGCCCACCTTCCTGGGAATCTTAGCTGGCTCGAAACTTCATTTCTAAGAGAATGAAGTTATTTCCCACCTAAACTAGAGTGATCCTTCTGATATCAGCTGTCCTCTGCAAAAGCTGCCCTTTCCCAATCAATCTGCTGTAGAAGGGGGAAGAAACCAAGCCAGTTTAGAAGTAAAGCCAAAGTCACAGTCTGGATGGGCAGTCAAAAGTCTCGGACCTCCTGGTTCTCCATCAGCCACGTGTGACACCACAAACTTGGCCTCCAGATGGAATCACTTACATCTAATCTTTTAGATACCACTTCCTAAAACCTGCCCCTGAGAATCTGCTCTGTGAGGAGTCAGCCCACATGCCCCCCCCCCCCCCCCCCCCCCCAAAAACCCAGGAAGTCAGCATCTCAGGCTCCAGGTGTTAACACTTAAGAGCATCCTGCCCAACCCCCTCCAGCTGGAGGCTGGCCGCCTGGGAGCCGGACACAGCAATTAGGCCCTTCCCCGGCTGGGCGCCTTTGTCCCCTCACTAACATCATTAGCGTCTGACTTCCTGTGTACAACAGGGCCTGGGGGGTGGGGGGGCGGGGCAAATGCCGGCTGACCTGGGCAAGGCATTAGACTTCCTTTGTCAAAGACCCTCAAATGTTAACAAGCATGTGAACAAGGCTCTCCTCCCCAGGCCCTCCCTTCAGCCGCTGCTCCAGCGAGTCTGGGCAATTCATGACAGTTTCTCTCCAGCTGTGGGAATCAGCCTCTCTTGAGAGAAAAGCGAAGTCTCAAAGCTAAGAGCCAGCAGCCTCCAAGGGGCCTTCAAATTTTAGTTCCTTTAAAGCTTTTCTGCTGGAAGCATGGGCTTGCCTGGTTCCCACAGGTTACAAGGACTGAGCCAAGGTGGCAGTGCTCAGCCAGCCCAGATCTTGGTTAAAAAGACCACAAGGACCATCCACTCACAAATGCTGGAGACTGAGATACAAGAGGGTCTCAGGATGCAAGGCCTTACAGAAAGTCTGTGCAGTCACCCCAGGCTCTAAGGAAAACACTACCCCAATCTCAAAATGAAGCATGACTTGCTAAAAGCTGTAATCCTACTAGCCTTCCATCACTAAAATCCTCTCTGCCCTCCTAATGGAGAATTTCAGCTTTTTACTTGGGGAAAATGTATGTCTCTGAGAATTTGATTTAAAAAAAAGCTGTACTGTGCACCCAGCCCCACGTCTGACTGCTGGAGACTGCAGTTCCTCCTAATACCAACCGGGTCTAGTGAATGAAACTGTTATTTTTGCTTTTCTAACAACACAATTCAAATGGAAGGGCAGGTCATTGGAGGTATAAAATCAGGTTTAAGCAGGACTCCTGATCAGGGCAGCTGTTAGACTGTTGTAAGCCGCTTTTGTTTCAAGTCAGTAATTGAAGACTGTGCAAGACGCCCGGGAATCGCCAAGTGTACAAAGTAACATCATCAAAGGCAACAGCTATTTACATTGTTTCCCGGGATAAGCTCTTGAGAGGGAGCTCTATGGCTTTTCAATCACAGGTGCCAAGCCATGTCTAAGTCAGCTCAGCTTCAGCAAAATCAAGTTTAAAAATCAGCTACAAGGTAGCTAATTTCTATTCCCCTTTAAATTTTTTTAATCCCGTGTATGAAGGAAAATATCCATAGTATCCAGAGATGGTGAAAACAGCTGATATTCTCAGTCCCATTAAACTGCCTTTACAGAGCATGGTTTTGTGGTTGACACAGGAAAGGCCTGGGTTTTAGATATATTTTTAAATATTTGTCTACGTGCTACTATGAAGGATAACCTGAAACTCCAAAGCTCCGTGCTATATAACTTCTGGTTCTTTCCTATTGCCAGCAGTGACGAGATACAATCGAGTGTTGCAAGTAGGATGCTGGTACATAGCAAAGAACACCAGTAGCACAGGATGCCAAGTCCCTCGCAGCTTTATTTCAATTTCAGTTTATTGCAAATTTCAAACGGTAAATGAATTAGCCACTGTTGCCATTTTTTACTTTTTGTCAGCTGGTTTTTCAATTGTAGGTAATCGGAAGGATACACTCAAACACTAAGGAGCCCCCATCTTCAAGTCTCCTTAGGCTCCTGGATGGAAGCCAGTCTGCCCTTAAACTGCAAGCAATAAATCTAGAATATTTCCTTCATACGTTCCCAGTGATACCACATGGAATTTCCATTAAATCACACACATGCAACCACACACACAATGACACATCAATTAAATCATTGTAGATAGTTAGGCCAGGAAATAATTGTGTTTGCCAAGTAACCAGATTTGCTTTAATTTCCCCAAAAAGCCAACGAGTCCTTCTGAGAAGGGGGAGAAAGTATGAAAAAGGAGTACTGACCTCCTGGATGCTTTTACACTTAGATAAATGTTGCGGGGGTGGAGGAAGCAATGCCATTCCCAGGCAGGAAGCTTTCCCTGCAATGCCTCTCTACAGGGCATCCAGCATAAATTGCTACAAAGAGGTCAACTGGCAAAGTAAATTTCCAAGATAGACAAGGCAGAAGGACCTGCAGGTATAAGCATATTTTTTCCCATAATGGAACAGTTCCAGCACTGATGGCAAGTGTCGACTCTTCTACAGGGCAAAGGCAGGGAAAACACACACAACACATTTTTTTTTTAATCCATGCATCTGTCTCCTTCAATACAGACTTCCCATAGAAAATGTTTACAAAAATCAAAGCCTGTAACATTTTGTCATAAATTTAATGTAAAGCAGGGGCTTGCCAAAAAGGGTTAAAAGCAGTGTAAAACTTTAGGGGAGGGGATGTTTTTTAAGTCAAAGGTTCTAGCTAAAGTAATTTCAAATTAAGAATGGGGAGCTGACTGGAGATGAGACCATACTGAGGTGAGCACTCCTGCTTCTGGAACCACAAACCGAGTGCCTGCCACAGCTGCTGAAGGGAAAAATCCCCAGAGGCTTTGGGACAGGAGGCTGGGATGGGCCGCCAGCCTCCTGTCTGCTGTTTCTCCTCTGGGATAGAGTACTCATGACTTCACAGAGAAGTAACAAAAAGAACCAAAAGAGGTGAGAGCTAGGACCACTGGGCCAAATTCTTTTTAAGGCCCAGTCAGCTCTAACCATTCCCCAATACTGTCTATGAAAGGAAGGCGCTGTTTAAGAAGGGGCTAAGCCATCCCCCTTTCCTGATCTGAAGAACACTGAGTTATGGAAAGTACAGAACAGACAAGTTGCCAGGGCTACACATGAACTGTTGATACCGGGCAGGCTGTCTTCTGGTGAGGGTGTTCTGACTATCACTCTAAAGGGTAACCAAATTACTGTAGTTTAATCCTATGTTTCTTTAAGATTACACACATTTAAGGGATTTTATGATTAGGTGACTGGTCTCATGTGAGAAACAGAACTGTGTAAAATTAAAAGGGAAACTGTCAAATCCAGGAAGCAGGCTGACAACGTCCTCCCTCCTTCATAGTAACATTATGGCTCTGTGAAACCAAAGCGCTGCCACTCTTCACAGACGGTCAGAGCAGGTGAGGGAAAGGCAGCAAGGTGGGTTAATTCTATAGAACAAGCTAGGGACACAGGCATGGTCATGGAAGGAAAGAAGGCCCTGCACTTCCAACATTTATCCAGTGTAAATTCAATAAAGTCAGCTCAACCTTACAAATGACCTCAAGCAAAGGCTGTGACATCAGCCAGGTGTCTCAAGAGCATAACGTGTGCCTCCGCAGATCTTACCAAGTGAAAGTAAGTATCAATACAAACTTATGCCTCCAGGGCTTTCAATTCACTTTGGAAAACAAAGCAGCGCCTACTTACTTACATGGTATTACACTTTACAGAATAAATGTGCTAAATTATACAGTGTATAGGGGGTGTTCGTGTGTGTGTGTGTGTGTGTGTGTGTGTGAGAGAGAGAGAGAGAGAGAGAGAGAGAGAGAGAGAGAGAGATGGATATCATCCATCTTTTATCACTCTACCTTATCTTTTAAGACAGGGTCTCTCGCCGGGCGTGGTGACGCACGCCTTTAATCCCAGCACTCGGGAGGCAGAGGCAGGCGGATCGCTGTGAGTTCAAGGCCAGCCTGGTCTACAAAGTGAGTCCAGGACAGCCAAGGCTACACAGAGAGACCCTGTCTTGAAAAACCAAAAAAAAAAAAAAAAAGGACAGGGTCTCTCTCATTGAACCCTCACACTCACTTGCTGGTTACACTGGTGGACTAGTGAGCTCTTGGAGTCCATGTCCCCCCCCCACAGGGATACAGATACTTGGTACCCAGGCAGCTTTTCTATGTGGGTGATGTGACCTCTTCAGGTCTTCATGCTTACATGGCAGGTACCTTCCCTGAGACTGAGTCATCTCAGTGCGTCTTTTATTAAAGGAGGTTATTGGAAATTTTATTTAAAAAAAAAAAAAAAAAAAAAGCACCTGCAGATTGGGAAAAGAAATTGTAGCACTGGGTTTCGGCACCAATTTAATAATTAAAAGTAAGAAAATAAGATGCCAGGCAACAGATATTCTATAGAGATTTATTAAATGAGCATGGGGAAGAGAAGGAAGGGGGAGGGGCTCCCCACAGAGACAGAGAGAGACTGAGGAAGAGAGAAGAGAGAGGTGAGAGAGAAGAGAGAGGTGAGAGAGATGAGAGAGAAAGGGGGCATGAGGGAGGGGCAAGGTGGGTCTGTCCTTTTATATACTGGGCAGGGCCACACCCCTGTGGCAGGTGGCAGGCTGAAGCAGAATTAGCTTCAGTTATTAGCATTATTATTATTATTAATTATTATATATTAGCATTGTTATTAAATATACTTTAAATGTAGTATTGAAAGACAGGAAGTCTTGCCACAAGACCTTAAGGACAGATGAGCCAATACATAAGAGCTATAAGAATAGATCTAAAAGCCAGGCATAGTGGCACATGCCTTTAATCCCAGCACTTGGAAGGCAGAGGCAGGTCGATCACTGTGAGTTTGAGGCAAGCCTGGTCTATAAAGTTGAGTACAGGACAGCCAAGGCTACACAGAGAAACCCTGAAAAACAAAAACAAAAAGGAATATTGAACGGGGCTATAGGTAAAATAATGTCAAGATGGGTGTTTTAACTAACTTTGTGATTATATAAACTGATCAAAAAATTCTGACAGATTTTTAAAAATAGTTTTTTAGTCTCCCAGCTTCTTAACTTTTGTTGTTTGTTGTGATGGAGGTTTTCACACTGTAGCCCTGGCTGGCCTGGAATGCAGAGACCTCAGTGGAATTAATGAACTTAAAGGCGTGCAGCACCATACCCAGCTCCTTAAACTTCTCAATCGTCTGAGGGTCAAGAAAAATGTGGCGGCAATGAAAGGTTTCTGAGCATGAGATAACCAAAAAGTAAGTCAAGTTCAACTGTGTAGTGAGTCCCTGGTGTTTCCAGTACTGAGAGCTGCCTCAGACACTTCCCTGCGGCCTTGCCTGTGAACACACAGCACAAACTCTCTACCTGCCAGCCATCTGCCACACAACGGGAAGAAATAAGAGATCCGATGGGCTCAGACTACAGACTACCGTATGCGAGTTGCAATGTTTTTATCTCTCTTGATTTCTTGTTTGTTTGGTTGGTTGGTTTTTTAAAAGCTTAATAATCAAAAACAAAGACTTTTTAATGTTTTCCTACCTGGATAACCTAGGACCAAGCATTCTACCTACTAAATTACATCCCCAGACTCTCAGATTTTATTATATACATATAATTTTTAAAGTACATCAGTTTAGCCGGGCATGGTGGCACACGCATTTAATCCCAGAGATTTTATTATATACATATAATTTTTAAAGTACATCAGTTTAGCTGGGCATGGTGGCACACGCATTTAATCCCGGTACTCGGGAGGCAGAGGCAGGAGGATCTCTGTGGGTTCAAGGCCAGCCTGGTCTACAAAGTGAGTCCAGGACAGCCAAGGCTGATACCCAGAGAAATCCTGTCTCAAAAAACAAACAAAAAGGCACATCAGTTTCATTAGCATGCAAATTCGCTTTCATCTTTAATAAATGGGGAGAAAACCAAAGGCCAATCATAGACTTTAAACATGTCTCAAGGACGTCATAATGGGCAGTGTTTGGGCCTGACTAAGGGTTCTCAAACCATTGCAGCAGCTTCTTTCTCTGCTGTATCATCACAACAGCAGAAAGAACAGAAGGACTTCCAAACAAAGGAATCGTTTTTTGGGTTTTTTGCTTGGAAAACTGGGAAAACCAATACATTCCTTCTGGGAATTTAGGGTAAGTTTTACCAAAACAGTGTCCAGATGTGCTTAAAACTTCAGTCTGTTCTCCTCTTTGGGTTGAGGACCAGAGAGAGAAAACAATGGGTGGGAGAAAACGTTTTATTAAAAACTGAAATAGTTATTAGATTTTCTTGGCTCACGCACTAACTGGCTCTCGGCTGACAAATGAGGCAGGAGCACCTGGGGCACAACTCAACCGGCATTCCTCCTGTCTGGGCGCAGGGAGGCCCGGCCAGGCCAGCGCCACCAGCCCTGGTGCCAGCAGCCTCACTCACTTCCTTCCATAACGTCCTTAACATTACAGCCAATGGTTCCACCAGATGATAGTGAAATGGGGGGCAGGGGGGAGACTCAGGCAGATTCAGGGGTCAAAAACTCTCAAGAGCCAGCCACCACATGCGGAATACACAGAAATACTCTGTCAATGCTGCATGCACCCCAGCTAACGTGGATGGGGTCATCATTAGGAGGTGAAGCTTCCGCAACCTAATGCTTTCTTTCCCAGAGCCCTTTTTAACCAGAGCGGTGTATAAATAGTCTATCCTAAAGCTTTCTTTCATTTCTTTCAAAGGGGATGGTGCTGGCTCCGGGTACTGAAGGTAAATGGGTGTTTTAAACAGAGCATAAATAAAACAGACAGGGAGTCAGACATATATTATGAATAAAAAAATAATCTTAATAATAGTTTACATTATCACAAACTCAAGTTTATAGCAACAGCTAAGCCTCTCTCAAAGCGCAGAGCAGCTCCCCATTCAGCAGGGGGAAATGGTATGTCAAAAATGTGACCTACCTTCAAGTTTGTTTAACTCCCAGTCAGCCACTGCTTCCTTCGGCCACCTTCCACCAAGAAGGCACACAGGGGAGGGATCCTTACTCAAGTGTTTTATGTGCCAACGCTCAGAACTGTCTTCCCACCAGAAGGTTTTTATTTATCTACACTCTATCTGGACAATCTTGACCAAGGCTAAATCATCCTCATCAGGACCCTGGGGGCAAAAAGGTTGACGTGGATCAGGAAGCAGGGACAGAGGTACCTTCCTCCTGCTTCCCCAGGGTCAGAGGGATGCCATCTCTAAAATGAACCATCTCTAGTCCTTCCCCGAAGCAGGCAGATCCTCCACGCTTCACATGTTGCTAAAAAACACAAACCCCGCATAATCCCCTTAAACTGAAGTCCTACAATATTGAGTGCTAACCCAGGCCTGGTCCACAGAGCACCCAAGATGTACTGTGTCTAAGGATGACCCTATGCCCAAGGCTAAAGAAGACCAGGCTAGGGGACACAACTTTACATTTCCAAGAGCCCAGGGCTACAATTCAAGCCTCCTGATTTGGTACCTCCTGGGATGGGAGGTTCAGAAACCGGGAAATGGGGCCTGCCACTGCCCTCCTTTTCCAGTTCTCACAGATAGGAGGACCACTGCGAAAGTGTCCACCAGCCCCAGATCTCCTAATGGTGCCTGGGGACCTTACCTTTCCTCGCAGCCTCCTGGCAAAAGAAGCACCTGAATGCTTTCTGCTTGGGGGGGGGGGGGGGGTGGGGGGAGCACAATCTACAACTCACAGAAGAGGAGTTTCCAAGCCATAGGATGCTGGGTCAAGGCTCAGGGCAGGCCAAGTGGTACTTGAGCTGAGGGTATTACAAAGTACAAGCTGCATGCTCCAAGCATATCTTGCATCTTTTTGCAGAGTAAGAACCCAGACACTGCTTGGCTGTGCTATGGCTGCAGGTGAAAATACTGTTGGAAATCCACCAGTTTCCTTCCAGGACACCCCTGCCTAACCTCAGAGCTTCCGGAGGTCGGCACCCCTGGAGCCCCGGCTCTCCATCAAACCAGCCTTGTCGGTGCTTTTGAGATCCAGGCTCTCACCAGGTCACATCTAAATGAGTGACCTCTTTACCAACAGTTGCCATCACTTCATCCCATAGCCTGAGTCACACAACCCTCTGCAGTGTCTGTCTGTCTGGCAGTCTATTTTTTTACTGCAAGCCTTCACACTTCACACTTATTCAAAAATACCTTCCCTTTTCTCTTCTCACTCTGCCTGGGCCCCTCTGTGCCACCTGCCTTGTGTACTGGAGTCCAGACCTGCTCACTGCGAACTTCAGCCTGACCGTCTTGGTGGAGGAGAAGGGATATGGTTGCAAGATTCTTTCAGAAATATTCTTTTCCTATGCAGGGATATTCCCAAGAGACCCATGAAAGAAATACAGTTCAGGCATCCCTTAATTAGTGTGGGCTCCCAGCCTCGGGGGGAAATGCATAGGACAGAGCTAATTAAGGGAAAGGAGTGAGGAAACTGTAGGTGATAACGTGGGAGCTCTGTTTGGAGTCTTCCCACTGTCTTCACCAAAATGGGGGGGGGGGCAGGTGCTCTGCCTCCCTTCATATTGGGGTTCTGGGGAAAGAGACCTTGTTTAGAGCAGCTATGGAAGTGGTGTGTGTGTGTGTGTGTGTGTGTGTGTGTGTGTGTGTGTGTGTGTG
>OU015746.1:102074959-102094158 GCA_907169655.1 Acomys percivali | reverse complement strand
GTGTGTGTGTGTGTGTGTGTGTGTGTGTGTGTGTGTGTGTGTGTGTGCATTGTAAAATTTTAGCTTTCACAAAAAGACAGACAGCATGGTGTAAATGTAAATGAGGGAACAAAACAAACAAAAACATCCCTGAGTTCTGCAGTCACCGCCGTGGATCGGCTAATCCATTTTCATCTACAGCTGCCTTTCTGCTGCCCCTCCATCACCTTCTACAACATCCCAAATCCCTCCAACCCTGAAAGCTGCTGATAGAGAGAGCCAGGCCTTCTGGGCTGTCAGCACCAGGGCATGATTCAGAGCTTGAGGGGTCGGGGAGAGGCAGGACCATTGCTTACAGGAATCCATGACTGATGGGCCCTAAAAGCTCATGGCCCAGAAAATGGAATGGCTTTATCCATCATTAACAGTGTCAACATTAGAAATCCAGAGATGAGAGGGAGCAATTTAGTGGCCCAAGTAGAATCCCCACCATAATACTTAGATGCCAATTTTTTTTTTTTTTTTTATAATTTGGTGCTAAGTCAGGAAGAATCATTATTTTTATTTCTTTGTTGTTTTTATTTGGAGATTTTGTTTGTTTGGCTAGTCAGGGTCAGTCTGTCTTGTCGTTTGTTTGTTTGTTTCTTTCTTTCTTTCTCTCTTTCTTGTCTCTTCAAACAAGGTCTCTACCTATCCTGGAATTTGTAGTCATCCTCCAGTCTCTGACCTACGAGAACTGAGACACAGGCATAGGCCACCATGCCTGCCTAGTAAAGTCATTTTAAAGCTCTTATTGCCAAGCCTTGGTGGCATACACCTTTGATCCCAGCACTCAGGAAGCAGAGGCAGGTAGATCTCTGAGTGTGAGACCAGCCTGGTCTGCAGAGGAAGACATCCAGAGCTACACAGAGAAATACTGTCTTGTGGGGAAAAAAAAAACAAAACAACAAAAAACTATTTATTTATTCACTAAGCATCTTCCCCAAAATTCTCAACTAAGCAACCTTTCATCCATATTTAACTTTAACGGTACCAGTCTCAAGATCCCTAAGACATACTCAGAAGGTAATCACCAGTCCTCTTGGGAAGCCAAGATGGCTCAGCAGATAAAGGCGCTTATCATGTATGTCTGATGACCTGAGCTCAAGTCCTAGAACCCACAGTTGATAGAAGAGAACTGATTTCTATAATTTAACCTCCACATGTGTGCTGTGACTCACATGTACCCAATCAAACATGTTCATCATACACATACCAATAATAATAAACAAAAATTTTAAATTATAGGGAAAAAAAGATGCCTTTTAAGAAAACCAAAGACACTGGGCACGGTGGCGCACACCTTTAATCCCCAGTACTCGAGAGGCAGAGGCAGGTGGATCGCTGTGAGTTTGAGGCCAGCTTGGTCTACAAAGTGAGTCTAGGACAGCCAAGGCTACACAGAGAAACCCTGTCTTGAAGGGAAGAAAAAAGAAAAAGAAAAAAAGAAAACCAAAGACATTGAAAAGGAAGTAAATACATTTTGTTGTTATTTTGTTTTGTTTTGTTTTGTTTTTTGAGACAGAGTTTCTCTGTGTAGCCTTGGCTGTCCTGGACTTGCTTTGTAGACCACGCTGGCCTTGAACTCAGGAAGATCCACCTGCCTCTACCTCCCTGCACTACCATGCCCAGCTGAGGCTTTTAATCTCAAAGCCTGCCCCCAGTGGCACAGTTCCTTCAGCAATGCTGAACCACCCAAACCAAACAGCGCTGCCACTAACTGCACACCAAAAGTTCAAATGTCTAGGAATATTGGGCACATTTCTCACTCAACTTAAGGGAGTGGGCTCTCCTCTTCCACCATATAAACCCCGGGAATTGAGCTTGTTGGCAGAGGCTTTACCCACTGAGTCATCCCACCAGTCCTCATCCCTACATATTTTAAGATAAAGGAGGCTGGAAACTGAAGGACCACCTGACCCAAATAGGATGCTACTCCAGGCTAAGAGAAAAGCATATTTCTTCTTCAGCTGGCAGCACTATCTTCTCTGCCTATGCAGGTCCTGCCTGGGTCAGTCCTAATTCCAAGACACCTTCTTCTCAATCCTTACCAAGCCCAGCTGGCAAGTCCTTCTAGGTTCCTGTGTTGCCCTATATGAGATGACTTGCTATTGTCCCTTGGGCTCAGTGTGCACCCAGCTCAGAGCCAAAGATCTGGATTGTCACAGTGCCTGGTATCCAGTCAGCCAGCTCCAGGCACACACAACTGCCAAGAGGAAGAAACAGTAATCAAGTAAACAGCCTCTAGCCACATATAGATGTTTGTTATTTAATTATCATCTTTTTCCAAGTTTTAAGATTCGACAGGCCTGGTGGCACACACCTTTAATCCCAGCACTCAGGAGGCAGAGGCAGGTGGATCACTGTGAGTTCAAGACCAACCTGCTCTACAAATCAAGTCCAGGATAGCTAAGGCTGCACAGAGAAACCCTGTCAACAAACAAACAAACAAAGATTATTATTTTGAGAAATTGTCTCATATAATCCAGTCTAAGCTCTAACTCCAACCATATAGCTCAGACTGCCATTGCCTCCTGAGCCTCCTAAACCACCCCAAGTCCTGGCATCACAGGACTTTATATAAAATTAAAAATCCAAAACCTTCAAATGTGCTAAGCATATTTCAGGTGCTCAATGGCGGCTACAAGTGAATGCCTTGTGGCTCCCAAAGTGGAAGGGCACAAGAGAGACCATGTCCATCAAAGGTTCTACTGGACACTACTGTAGCACAGAACGTAGCAGTTGTCCACACCTGCCTAGACTGTCTCAACACTGGGTAGTAGGCACAGTCTGCCATCTCAACTGATGATACCCTGGTGGCAGATACCTCAGTTTACCTGAGACATTACAAAAGCTTTGTAGTCAGTAAAATTAAAGTTCCCTTGAGTCAAAATATACTTAAGCATTGGCTTGTTCACCACCATAAACGCATGCAAAACACTCCAACACCCCCTGCATGCCCTTGTAGTCAACCTCTCCCTCTATCCCCCAAAACCACTCATCTGGCAACATTTTTAAAATTTCTGGCTCCAGCTGGGTATGGTGGTGCATACACCTTTAGTCCCAGCACTCTGGAGGCAGAGGCAGAGGCAGGCAGCCTGATCTTTCTGAGTTCAAGGCCACCCTGGCCTACAAAGTGAGTCCAGGTCAGCCAGGGCTGTTACACAGAGAAACAGTATCTTGAAACCAAAACAAATAAAAGCCGACTCCTTGCCTGGGAAATCTCACTTAAGCAGAAGTCAATGGTAAGGCTGCGAATCAACCCTATCCCAATGCAAGGATTTTCCTCAGGCGATTCTGGTACTTGGCCAGGGTCCGGTAGGTGCCTCATCTAAGTTTAGTGATCTGCAAAGTGCCCTCAGGTCTCTCCTCTCCTCCCCATCAGGTGCTCTGAGCAAGTGGCAGAAGTCGCACTTGGATGTTTCGAGGACAGGGCAAGTGCAACTGCTTGGGGGAGGGACAGGCAGTGTAGCTCTGGAGCTGTTGCAGCTCTGGTTTTTCAGAGAGGTCTCACCAACTGGCACATCCTCCCATCTTAATCCCTATTCTGGAAAAACAAGGAAGTTTATCAGAAACAGTCGGCTAGCTGCCTGCCTCCCTGTGAGGCTGGCTGGGAAGTGACAATGAGGGAAATCTGGGAGATAACAGGTTCAAAGGCTGAGGGGCAGCCTGCTGAAGATCTAGTGGCTTAGATACAGCATCCCCAACGGGGCTCACCTGCCTAGAATTCTCCTTAAGCCTCCCACCTTCACCTGTTTTATTTGGATGACCAGACCTCAAATTACAATAAAACTTCAGACTTTCTTTAAAACAACAGTAACAGAAACGTGGTTTCCTCCTAAAGTCATGATCCCGAGGGCAAAGTACCAACGTCCGGGTTTTTAAAAGGAGGAAATGAGAAGAGCCAGCATATTCTCTTCTGCTCAGGTTGAGGCATGGCCTATAATCCTAGCACTCTGGAGGGGAGAGCAGAGGTGGGGGGGGAGGGGGAGAGAGGGGGGAGAAGGAGGACCGGGGGAGGTATGGGGGGGACAAGGGAGCTGCCGCAAGTTCAAACCCAGCATGATCTATGGCCTACATATTTAAGTCAGTCAGGCCCTCATAGGGTGACTCTGCCTCAAAAGAAAGAGAGAAAAAGGAAAGAAGGGAGGCGGGAGGGGGGAGGGGGAGAAAGAAGGTGGACTCTGCCCAGGAAGAAGCAATAACAAAAGGCCCTAACATAGCGTAGAGAACATCCCTCTCTGGGTTTGTGCCTGCTCTGCTCAGGATTCCTGGAAAACACTAAACTCTTAGGATGATCAAAGTGAAGGCATTGGTCGACAGAGGAAGAAAAAAAAAAATACTATCATTAAATATCGCATGTTTATTTAGCCCCACCAAGCCAAAGAGGGAAGACTGTTGGTAAGGGAGAAGATGCCTGCTTAATCAGCTAAAAATGCATTCATTACCACGCTATTCGCTGCGGCTTTCCTGAAATCAGACACTTCTGCCCCTAGACCATAAGATTGAAGCGATTTGAAATGAAAATATTTCCTGTCCAGGGCTTGCCAGGTTCTAGCCCCAGAGTGATATAACAGATGACATCCAGTACAATAAATGCTTTTATTAACCATAAATTTGAGACCGCTTTAGGGATTTGAAGTGTTGGGTTTCATGGTGAAAAAAATTGTAATGTTATCCACAGACCATCCATGAGCAACAAAAACAGAGGCACAGGTTAGACTGCTTTGATCACATTATGGCAAGGAGGGGGGAAAAAAAGAGTCTTTTGCATGTAAAATAGTAATTGCATTCAGAGTCTATCTTTAAGGAGCACCGCAGGAGTTTACTCATATGTCTGGGGGAGTCTGGTGGCAAATCAACCCATGTACAGACTTACGAAGCCACCCGGCTCTGTGAAGCAGAAAGAAAGCTGAAAGGCATTGAAAAATGCCCACATTAAGATGGGAGCCCCAAATCAGCCCTGCTGATGCTGCTCTCTGCTAGATAACTCTCCTTCGTGTCAGGATGCTGGAATCAGGATGCTGGAACGCATACAGGACCTATCCACTCCAGGCTCCCACCACCAGGCTGCCACCATCAGAAGCATCTCCAGAAACCCCGCCTCCCAGTTGCTCCCAACCAAAACCCACTTGTTTTAGCAGATGGTGCCCAAGTTTTCTTTATCTAGAGGAAAATGTGGTGCCCAGGGAGTTATATGGCCTCGACCCTCTGACCTCAAAGACTCCCTCTACACAGGAACAGTTAGTTCTGAAATCAAAGCACCCCTGCACTCTGGACCCACCAAACCAAACCTGAGGCTGCGTAACCATGGAAACAGGAACTCTCCTGGGACCAGAACAAACTAGGCCCAGAAAAGGCTTGCGCAAAGCTGCTGCCCCCTCTCTCCTCAGGAGCCCCCCCTCACATGGCCTTTGTGTTGGTGTGCATTCCAGCACAGGAGCCCAGCCCACAGGACTGGGCTTGTACGCCATCCTTGCCAGCATCCGAATAGCCGCCGCTTTCTGGCCTCTCGCTGTCAAGCCCCTGAGGAGACCACAGAGTTGGTGCCAGAAAAGAAAAGTGAAAAGCAAAGTTGAACCTCTGAGGTCCATTCTCTCCTAGCTGAGTGTCCCACTATTACATCTCGGCATGACATTTCGTGACCAGCAGGGGAGGAGGCCCAGTCCCAAAAGCTGAACAAATGCCAGGCACATAGGCCTGCCTGCGCCCTCACAGTCCCCCTGGACTTATGAATAAAAGATGGGGGTTTTGTCAGTCGTTTCCCTGGTACCCTGTAAGAATAACAACTTGTCGCTTTTTGACGTTTCTAACTTACTTTGAAAAATTACCAATATTAACTTTACAGGTCTTGGCCCTTAAATCCGTAAAGGACAAATACAAGCAAGGAAAAGCCATGTAATTAGGTCGAAGATAGTAATTCAAGTTAAAGTAAAGAAACCGTCTGTAAGAGACTCTTAACAACTCTGGCAACGAGCAATCACAGAGCTCAAAGGCTGGAAACTGACTTTGAGGACATGTTTTGAGTGAAGTGGGTTTGCTGGAAATAAAGTTCAGTGTTTTCTTAGCACAAAGAAATGGCCGGATTTTGGTGCAAGGAAGTACTCAGCCATGAGCTTGCTGGAGCCAAATAGAAGTACTCAACAGGAGGTCCTTCCCAGCCACCAAAGGCAGCAACTCCAACTATCTGCAACAAGCCTGGAGTTCTTGAGAAAGAGTGCTGCCACTTTCCAGAGCACCAACGACCTAACGACTTCAGTCTTTAAGGAAAGGGTTTCCTACAGGAGAACCCAGGACACCCTGTACTTTCTTCAGACCTTGAATAAAGTAAAAGAGAAGCCCTAATGGAAAACACTAAATATTAAAAAAATAACACTAATAAATAAATTTTCTAAAAAAGACAATGTAAAACCAAACGATCAAAGTATACTTACTGTTAGAAAGAAAGACCTCTAAGTGTAACAAGTGTAACTATTTCTATTTACAAACAAGTCTTACTTAATGCCTGAGAAAACACCCAAATCCATGAACAACTGATATCTAAAATGGAAAGATGGCTCAGTGGCATGGCCATGAAAGCCAAAGTCTGGGTGGAGGAACTGTTTTACACTAAAGGAGACAGAAGCAGCCAAAACCAATGAGTGGCCAAAGCCAAGTGAACCAAGCACTCACTACACTGCAGGGCCCACTTCCTACCGGCTTGATTTCAGGATACCAAATACAGGAGCAAGAACACAACAGTGGGGGCCCCTGGATGCAGGTGGCTGGCTGCAGATGTCTATAGATTTATTATCAAATATTAATACTGAAAAGGAAATATATATATTTTATATTTCTTTGGGGAGGCAGTCAAGACAGGGTTTCTCTCTGTAACCTTGGCTGTCCTGGAACTAACTGTGTAGACCAGGCTGACCTCGAACTCACAGAGATCCACCTGCCTCTGCCTCCTGAGCCCTGGGATTAAAGGCGTGTACAACCACCATCAAGTCAAGGAAAATAATCCCAACATTCGGGAGGCAGAGGACAGTTCCAGGACAACCAGGGCTACACAGAAAGTAAGAAGGAAGGTGGGGGGGGGGGAGGAATAATTGAATTTTAACATAGCAACACCAAATTTTTACAAAGGTGAACTAGCTTATCATTCACTTAGTGGGGGTGGTATGCACACAGCAGATAGGCAAGATACTGTTTCTGAGGTTATTTGGTTTTTGTCGAGAGTTCTCTATGTAGTTCAGACTGGGTGTGAACCCACTGTGTAGCCCAGACTAGCCTTGAACCTCCCATCCTCCTGCCTAAGCCTGTACTTGTAGCGTTACAGGTGTTCCTGGCAGTGCTTTTAATTTAAAAGTCACAGGCCACTTTCCAGTCCTCTCCCTTTCCTAGAGCTCTCCAGCAACGTGGCATTCTCTCTTATTAGAATTCCTGCTAAATCTAAACTGTTTTAGGAATTGTTAACCTCCACCTCCCTGCCTTCTACATCAACTCCTCCGCATTACCTATCCCATTCTTTTTAAGTAAGATAAAAGAAAGCAAGGATTACACTAGACCTAGCCAACTCGAGACACTTCACACTTAAAAAAGGGGGGAAAAAAAAAAAAAAGGACACTCAGTGATCTGGAAATACACTCAAGGGAAAATATGTGGGGAGCAGAAAATTCCTGTCTCTCAATGACTTCAAAGCCCAAGAGGTGAACAATGAGAGAGGCAAAGCATCCACAGCAGCAAGAAGGGGCCCTGGTTAGTGCACCCACAGCGCTGAACACACTGGGAACCCCACAGCCTTGAAGCAGGCTTTGGGCAGCACAACCCAGATGTTGGGTTTTCTTTTTTCCTACTTAATTTTGGTAAAACTCCATGACCTCTTTCTCAAATTAAAAGGCAATGCTTCTTTCTTTCTTTCTCTTTTTCTTTCTTTCTTTCTTCTTTCTTCCCAATCCACAGGAGCTATCTTTAGCGAAGCCTTCTAAGGATTTCATTAATTCATAGCCAGCCAACCAGGACTTTTCCCACAGTCTCCCACAAAAAAGCCCGGGAAGTCACTGATTGCTTGGCTGGATCTGAATATGCGCAGAGGTAAGATCAGAAATATCCAGTTCCTCCCACAGGGAAGTGAGGCATGAAAATCAAAGCCCACAAAACTCATTACCACAGCTGGCCAGCAAATCCCCGGTCCAAAAGGCAAGGAGCACGTCTGATGTTGTTGGGCCATCATGTGACCTCAGAAAAGTGAGCCACATTCACTCACGGGAAGGGGGGGTTGCAGGGGGTGCAGGGGGGCTATCATGACAAAATGAGATCTGTACCTCTTTTTAAAAAAACAAACATTTTCATAAGGAGTGAGGGTTGCTACTAAGGTGGGGGGGGAGGACGACTATTTGTTGGTGCTCAGCAGTAATGTTTTATTTTTTCCTCAGGGCAGGAAACCAGGTACAGTCCCTACACTCATTTTTTCAAAAGCATTAGGCACTACAAGATGTGAGTCTCCTGAAACAGCAGCCCCTACACAAGTCCCTTGATTAGAAGGAGGATCCAGAGTCTGTAGCCCAGACTTTGTCTGCTATGTGTCAACCTGTAAGAATGCCCGTGATTGGTGGAGGACAAATCCTAGTGCTACAGGCATCTAATTCCTCATCATCAGGCAATGTCAAGAAAACACAAGATAGTTAGCTAGACAGTATCAGAGGGATTTTTTTTTTTTTATTAACACAGGTGTGGCTTCCTCAGAGTGGCCACAGTAGACACTGATTTGCAAGAAGGCATTCTATCATCCTATGTTAATATATGTCAGAGAGTTCAGCCATTCAGGAAATATGAATCGAGAATCTGATGCCCACCAGGTAGAGGTGGAGAAGAGAAATAAAAGATAGCCAGAACCGGGCGTGGTGGCGCATGCCTTTAATCCCAGCATTCGGGAGGCAGAGGCAGGCGGATCGCTGTGAGTTCGAGGCCAGCCTGGTCTACAAAGCGGGTCCAGGACAGCCAAGGCTACACAGAGAAACCCTGTCTCGGGGGGAAAAAAAAAAAAAAAAAAAAGACAGCCAGGCTTGGTGGTGTATACCTGTAATCTCAGGACTCGGGAGGCTGCAGGCTTGAGCTTGGAGACTAGAATGCTAGGCTACTTAGTGAGTTACAGGCTAGCCTAGGCTGCAAACATGCCTTGGCTGCATTCTCATTAACTCTGGAGGGTGTAAGGACAGATGGTTACAAGCTTTGCATTGAATAAGTAAATACACAGCCAGAGAAGGTAAAATTCACCTCCAGAGGAGCTGCATGGAGAAAGAAGGGCCTCTTCTAAAGCTGGGGAAACTGAGTCAGAGCAAGATGCCAAAGTTGCTAGGAACCAACTGAGTGAGATGTGAGCTTCCCAAGGCGGCCTGCAAGCAGGGCCTCAGGCACTCACCCACCTGCCTTTAAACTGCTTTTGCCAGGTAACCACAGGCTGAGGAGCAGCAGACCTCTGCTCTGGCCTCTCTGGAATTAGCAGGATGGTGTGGAAAGAGCAAAAGCCAGCCAGAGGCTCGGTGCTGTTGGCACAGAAACCATCCCTACACTGCCCTGCTACCGCAAGACCATGTACCTCTCAGCTCCTCACTTGGAGGGGAAAGTCCTGGGACAGAATCTGGTGGTATGGTATAACATAGGAACACTGTTTGGTTTTTGTTTTTGTTTTTTTTTTGAGGGGGGAGATTGGGAGGAGGAGGAGGAGGAGGAGGAGGAGGAGGAGGAGGAGGAGGAGGAGGAGGAGGAGGAGGAGGAGGAGAAAAACTCTTGCCTCCAAAGATACTGAACAGTTACAATAAATTCCAACCAGGAGAGTGTCAGTGCCCCACCCAGAGCAAATGTGTGCACCCCAGAAGGAAGCCATAAACTGTCACCCAGCAGGGCATGCAGCCTGACTGATGCTACATGTGGCCTGCACTGTACTGCATTTTCCTCAGGATAAAGGTGGGGGAGGGGGACAGCTCAGAAGAAAAACCAGAAATCACCTGGATGGAATAAAATCCCAGAGACAACGTTTTTAAACCATATGGCTCGTCTTAAGAAAAATGCACCTTTTCACTCAAATAACCCGGTTCCTCCCATCAGCCTCCTACCCCCGCCCCCACTCCTAAGTACAGCAAGCAGTTCAGCTCAGAGCAGAAGCCTGGGGCCACAGCCAGAGTTCTGTAAAGGGTTACTATTCAACACAGAGGAAAATCTACAAAATGTACAAAACAGAATCCTTGGAAAAACTAGAAGTGTGTGTGTGTGTGTGTGTGTGTGTGTCTGCACTCACGCAAGCAAGCAAGCAAGCCAGACCACTGAGCCACTCTACCCTCTGCTTCCCCCCCCCCCCCCCCGGGGTGGGTAAGAGTTGCATTTAAAGCTTAATCCTTCATGATTTCCAAAAGGCTCATTTGAACATTTGTTTAATAGGACATGTAAATACCCATTTAAACATCTTAACTAGTGATATCTCTATTGATATCCACTCTCTTTTAAAGTTGATAATTCAATACTTCATGGCTTTTCTAGTAACTTCAGTATATCAGTTTTAACGCAGAGCCTTGTGCTTAATGTCTATCAAGTCAGATTTAGAATGACGAAAGGCACAACACGATTCTACTATAGTAAACTTCCAACAATAGCCACCACTTCCCTGTAAAGCCGTATGTAAATAGGACATTTTAGCATTAGGCTCCTTATAAAGGAAAACGCTCTGTAAACACGGGCAGTTGAGGTAGTTTTCAGTCACACTAGTAAATCAGAAAATTTATAGGCCAGCTTCCATCTCGGAAGAGAATTACATGTATATTCACATCACATCTTCATTTTGTCATCTACTCTGTGATTTGCTGAGGACAGCTGGTACCTATTAAGCCCTCCCTTTTAAATGTTGTGGCCTTAATTAGCTACATCCACCTTCCCCCACCATTTCCAAACAAGGAACCAACGGGAAGCCTTTTGTATAATGGATACTTTGAACAATGGCGTTGTAAATGTAGAAACATCTCTGCTGCTACAGTAACTAGTAGACCCATCACAAAAGCAGGGTCTAGCCAAAGTTTTGATTTCACTCTTTGTGACAATTTTTAAGTTCTTCCGGAGTCTTCAGTTTCCTGACTTGTGTTAAATAGTCAAACCTTCTTCAGGCTAATACTTGAAAAAGAACTCTAGTGTCTCCCTAGAGATAGTCAAGGTATCATTCAAGCTGCAAACTTCTCCCGTGGGTTTCTGCACACGGGAGACCCAAGCAGGCACCGCAGCAGAGCAGAGCAGCTAGCCCAGTGTGGTTGGTGTCTATGACTAGACGCTGTGCCCGCCTTAAACACAATTAAGAAAGTCCGTTGATTGGCCTGCTGTAACCTGCCATTTGGAGATAAAACATACCCCAATTTTAACTTCTAATTTGGATTTCCCTCATTTAAAAAGAATCCATCTATGCATTTGGGACTTCAAGTACGAATTACGTCGACTGGCTAAACTTTGAGGACAAGGAACCGCCTAGTAGAATCCCAGACTAGCCCTAGCTATAATCAGCAGTAAGACTATTTGCTCCAATCGGATACGATCACTCCCGGGCTTGTGTCTTTTCAATCAGCTGGTGGCCCCCGCCGGGTTTAGAGTAGCAGAGGGGAAGTGGCCTGTGGTTAAACAGAGGAAATACCAAGGCATTTTAACAGAGCAAATAGTCTCTTCACTTCCCACCAGGAGGAGCTTCAAAGGCCCGGGCCGTGAGGAGACAATGTGCTGTAGGGCCATCAGTCACCTAATCTGGTGTCAGGCCCATTCAGAACTTCCCCGACAGCCAAAGATAAACACTGCCCTAAATGACAATGAATGCCTCCCACTGGCTGGGCAAGTCTGGCGTCTTGGAACCACAGATAGCTCCAGACTTGCTGAAAGCAGTGACTTTCCACTTTTGGGGAAGACGCCGAATGGCTAAATATGCCAGAAGAGGAAGCGAGAAGTCCACCTTGAGTACAGCCCAGTGAACTGCCCCGCCATGTGTACCTGAGCTAACCCCTCCACCCTCCTTACCCTGGCCTCATACTCTTACAAACGGCAGGTGCCCCCCTCCACTGCATCCCCCCAACCCCCACTTCCAGAAGCTTGAAAAGCCATCCATCACAGGCAGGCACAAGAGGCAGTGGGGAATGAAAGGACAATAAAATTGTTGATGGAGTGGCCCCAGCAGCAGCAGACATCTGCTGGGGGGCTGGAGCACACTGAGTGAAAAGTTCAGGGACACATGAGGGGGAAAGGGCTTGAAAGCAAAAAAAAAAAATAAAAAAAAACCACCCAACACATTTTAAGCCAAATGAAGCATGAAAAATACTCAACTTAAAATAAAGACTGAAAAAAGGCATGAGCAGTTCTTTCCTTTGTAGGGAGGCTGTGTGTTAAGTCTGAACTGCGGAGACGGATTTGGATCCTGCCTTACTCCATCCTCAGACAGTTTTCCAGACAAACCCAGCTGTTTGGACAGGAACCCAGTGGAAGTGTCAAATGCCCTTCTCTCCCAGGCCTCCTTTCTAGCCCGAGACCAGAGGACCCCACCCAAGCCAGGATGCCCTGCCTAACTAGCTCCCAAGAAACACAACCCCCAACTCTCCAAATCGACTCACTTCTGGTAGTGTTCTGACATAGTCACTGTGTGTCTAAGTCCAGTGAAACAATTTAAGTAAAAAATGATTGATCCTTGGTGTCGGGAGGTGGTGGCACACGCTTTTAATCCTAGCACTTGGGAGGCAGAGGCAGGTGGATCTCTTGAGTTTGAGGCCAGCCTGGTCTACAGAGCAAAGTTCTAGGACAGCCAAGGGCTACACAGCCCTTGAATCTTCATTCCAACAAGGCAATTTTGATACCCGAAGCTTCTGGATATTTCATTGAGAAATCACATTTGGAAAGAAAGAAGTACTGCTCCAAGCAGCACCTGTTCACCCTGCTGTATCGCTGAGATGGTAATGGTCCAGGTACTTCAGGGTTGAATGGATGAAGGATGGAGAGTGAAAGAAAACAAAGGCCAGACAGGCTCCTGATCAACTAGCAAAAGACGCTGGAAGAAAGCACAGTACTTCTCATATAAACAGTTCTTTAAAAAAAAAAAAAAAAAAAAAGTGTCAACCCAAAACTAAAATAATTTTTAACTAAGAATTCTGTAAGGGACACAAGAGTGTATCTGTGACGTGGTCCACATAACCACAGAGCAAGCAGACCAGATATGGGGCTTAGGAGCCACAGGCCGCAAGTGAATGAAAGCGCATCCATTTCAGAGTCAAATAAACACGCCTGGGCTCTCAGCCAGGGGGAATTCTTGGATTGGACTTTTATCAGGGACCTAAATTTTAACCAGCTGGAACCCCACCCCCACCCCAATACCACCCTATTCCTTTCTACCTTTGGAGATGAAGTGTTTGCCTTAAATGGGAAATTTGTACTTCATTGTAAAGACAGTGCCAGCATACAGTTTCTGAATGCTTCAGACACTCTTTTGAGGGAAGGGGTTTAGAAATGTTTGTTCGGACACAACAGACCAGCAAATATATACCCCATTTAGGGTAAGAGATTAAGAAGTGGCTATTTAAAAAAGAAAGAAAGAAAGAAAAAAGAAAGAAAAGAAAAAGAAAAAAGAAATGGCTCGTGAAATAAAGCTATTAACAGAAGTTTGTTAAGAATGGATGCTAGGGTTTTGATTTGTTTGCTGCTTTGGTTTTTTTTGTTTGGTTGGTTGGTTGGTTGATTTTTGGTTGTTGTTTTTTGTTTTGTTTGTTTGTTTTTGAGACACCCTGAGTGCTGGAGGAAGCAGAGACAGGAGGATCACTGGGGCTGCCAGCTTGGATCCAGGTTCAGTGAGAGAACCTTTGTCAAGGCCTCTGCATGAGTACACACCCGAACAACCTAATCCACTAAAGCAATTAAATAAAACACACACATCAAAAATAAACAAACAAATAATTAAAATTTGTTTTAATTTGTAGTAAGAGTCAGTGCAGTGTCGGTGCAGTGACCAGTCCCAAGCTTAAAACCCCTTTGAAAAAACAGTATTTACTATTCAAAACACAACTTTACCTAGCAAAGACTGTGAAGTTTTTTTTTCTTCTTCTTCAAATAGTTGAGGAAGTGTGCCCACAACTCATTTCTAAAACACTCGAACTGTGTTCGAGATGATATCAGTTCCTTAATTACCCTACAAGTAATAGAAGAGGTTGTGAAACCTGACCACTTAAACCAGGCCAGCTCATGGCCTCTGAGAGCAGCTCTCCTGGGAAGATATCCAGTCCTACATTGGCCTGGGTTTCTGGCCCAAATGTCCCGTGGAGATTAAGGGGAGCATTTACTCACCTGTTCTCCAGCATGCCAGGCCCTGCCCCTCCGTCACGCTTCAAGGCTGTAGGTCTAAAGAGAAACTCAGACCCCAGGATACCAACTTCTGTTCACATCACATATAATTTACCCTTGTTTGTTTGTTTGAGATAGGGTATGTATGTATGTATGTATGTATCCTTGGCTGGCCCTGAACTTACAGCGATCAGCTTCTGAGTGCTGAGACTAAGGCTTGTAGCAGCCCTCCCGCCCATCTTTATTTTTTTCTCCTTACCCTCTAAGCTATGGGGAACCCAGACTCTGTAGGATGCTGGGCAGGCACTCTACCAAGGAGCTACAATTCCAACCAGCCTTTTCTTGCTTCCTTTCTTTTCTTTTCTTTCTTTCTCTCTTTTTTGGGGGTGGGGGGGGCAAGGGGAGTTCGAGAAAGGGTTTCTCTGTGTAGCCTTGACTGTCCTGGACTCACTTTGTAGATCAGGCTGGCCTTGAACTCATAGCGATCCACCTGCCTCTGCTTCCCAAGTGCTGGGATTAAAGGCATGCGCCACTGCTGCCACCACCTCCCCCCCAACCCCGCCCCCACACGGCCTTTTTTTTTTTTTTTTCTTTTCTTTTTTTGAAGATCCAGCCTTCTGCCACAGCCTTTGACCCTCATTTGTTGTTGCTTTTGTTTTTCAAGACAGGGTCTCTCTGTGTAGCCTTGGCAGTCCTGGACTCGCTTTGTAGACCAGGCTGGTCTCTGAACTCACAGAGATCCTCTGCCTCTGCCTCTCAAGTGCTGGGATTAAAGGTGTGAGTGACCATGCCTGGCCTGACCCTTATTCTTAGATATGTATACAGACCCAACTAGACAGACTGTAAGTGACTTCAGAGTTGAGGCCAACATTCACAGACTGAATACAAGACCTGGTTAGACAGATAATGACTCAAAACACCTAAGACTCTGAACACTAGTACCTACTAGAACCCCATGACAAAGCAACCTCTGGGACATCTTAATTACTGAGGTGGGGACTGGGAGGGCTTCCAGCAATAGGCCACACTGGAACTGAGAGAAGACACTAGAAAGGTAAGAAGTAGAGGGATTTAAAGGTGGCTGTAGCCAGGAGCACTGCTTTCAGGGGTCACAGGCTGTGCTAAGGTCTACTTCTGACAGCACACAGCACCCAGAAGCCCAATGCTGAGATCTTGACTGCCTCCCACGGGAGACTGAACCCAGACCTCAGGCACATCCTGAGCAATATCACCTCCAACACTACTTTTGCTTTCTTTTTCTTTTCTTTCTTTCTTTATTTTATTTTTATTTTATTTATTTATTTTTTGAGACAGAGTCTCTCAAAGCTGCCCAGGCTAGCCCTGAAACTCAGCCGCCAGAGTGGCTGTGATTACACACTAGGCTTGGCTCTCTTGATTCCTCAAATCACTTACAGGATTCTGCAGAAAGACTGTAAGAGTGAGACTCCATGGCCTCAAGCAAGATTTACTGGGCTCCAGGTTTTCGGGCCACCAAGGAAACCAAACACATCAAACTGGTGACCAACAGAGTCAGGGGCCTGAATGTGAAAACACAGCACAGGGCTCGGCACTGTGGGAGGGCTTCCCTTAAAGGGGCATCACAGGAGCTGTGAGCTCTCAGGGCAGAAGAGAATCAAGATGAAAGCACACCCTGGCAGTGTGAAAGGAGTCAGAAGCTAGATAACAGAGCGGGCAGGGGAGGGGGACTGGAGGCAGAGGCAGGTGGATTGCTGTGAATTCGAGGCCAGCCTGGTCTACAAAGTGAGTCTAGGACAGCCAAGGCTACAGAGAAACCCTGTGGGGGGGGGGAGGTGTGGATAAGCTGGGCCCACTCTCACAGGTACCAAGCAGGCAATTACATAAGGAAAGGGGCCTCTGGAATCTGGGCTGTAGCCCCAGAAGCTCCCAAGCTCATCCAGGAAGGAGATGATGACCCCCAAGGGAAGGTTTGTAGGCACCAAGACAGGAGGTGTTGAGCCACTCCCAGGAGGCCAGGGATGTGGGTAGCTGTGATGGAACCACAATCACCAGCGCGAGGGGTGGCATGATATGGGGACGGGAGGGATATATATGCCGAATGGAGAGATACATTCCCAAAGAACAAAAACACTGTTTTGTCTTCCTCAGAGACGGCTATACACCCATTGTTGAAACTTTACAAGCTGCATGTATTCTAGGCTACTACAGAAAAACAGCAACTGCCAATACCAGTCTAGATCTAAAAATCTTTGAAGAATTGATAAATCAACATGAGATCTCCAGAAAGAAATCTGGAACGTGTTAAAAACTGTTTTACCGCAATAGAACGCAGTAAGAAATGAGGAAGCTTTACGCAAACTCGGAGGACTAACGCCTCATACCTGGTTTCTGCACTGTAGTTTCTCTCTAAATGTGAATGAAGCAAATGAGCCGAGTGTCCCTAAGAGGTGTCATGTCCTGGGTGTCTTATCTGCACTGAGGCTGTTTAACAGAATCCATTGGAAAAGGAAGTCAACCTTGGTCTAAGCAAACTGCTCCTATACATCCCTGAGCCCTGGGGAAATCAGCAACAACACTCCTACTCCCTCTTCCTCCTACTTT
The DNA here is from genome assembly GCA_907169655.1 of Acomys percivali. Classification (NCBI taxonomy): domain Eukaryota; kingdom Metazoa; phylum Chordata; class Mammalia; order Rodentia; family Muridae; genus Acomys; species Acomys percivali. The sequence continues at coordinate 102,077,238 of OU015746.1, read as the reverse complement.
CTAGGTACGGAAACATGTCCTGGCCGCCCGAGCGCAAAGCCTGGGTTCCCACAATAGAGTAGCCTGACTTGCAGCTTCCTTGTCTCCGTGGGAGGCTCAAGGTCCGCAAACCAGCGGACCGCATTATCCAGACAGCATCAAAGGAGCACCAGCTCTGGGGGAAAAGTCTGGGCGCCACCACGGTGTCAGGTCTGGGACACCTGGCGAAGCAGACAAATTTTCGCTGCCATTTGGCCATGAAAACATCCTCAACTCAAGCTGGTGAGTTTGGGGAGGAGGTGTCGGGGAATGGACCATTAACTAGACGAAAGTCTGAACGGGAAGCAACGTTTCTCATAAAGTTAGAAATCAGCGATGGGGTACGAGTAGGGTGATGGCGCTGCCTAGAAGAAACAAAGCAACTTCGAGAAATGGGGTGCATCCTTCCCTAGCACTCCACGTCCCCTCCCCGGGCTGCCTTGAGCCCTTGCAGAACAGGAGACAGAAGGTTTAGGGCATGAACCCCACACGGGCTCCGATGTGCACCAGTCCCACCGACTTGCCCGGAAGAACCCAGTCAGAGACGCCGTAGCCCTGGGGCTAAGGGCAGGGAACAAAGGGTGGGGCGCACGGCCCCCGCCTCTCCGCTCAGCCACCCGCCCTCGGGAGTCGGACCCCAGCCAGCGGCCGCGCCTCATTAGCAACACAAAGCCAGGGGTCGGCGGCCCCTTTGATCCCGGCCAGGACTGGCGGATGCGCGCCCCGGGACCCAGACGCGGGATGATGGTCTGGAGGAGTCGGGGACCCCGTTGCCCGCAGATCCCGCGTCCAGCGATCGTTGGGTCCCGGCTCGCCTGCGCGCGAGCACCTGTGCGCCCCGCGCGCCCCCAGGTAACCTAAACCCCGGAGAAGCCTTCGCCTTACCCTCCAGCCACAGGTGTCGGCGCCCTTCGCGCGGCCCGAGCCGCCCGCGGCCACTGCCAGCTGCGAGCCATTGAGGCAGGCGTTGACAGTGAAAAAGAAAGAGCAGAGCTGCAGCCACGGGGCCATGGCCGTACGCTCGCCCAGCCGGGCCCTTCTCCGCTAAGTTGCAGCCAGCAGCTCGCTCCCCAGCCCTAGGTGGGCGGTGGCAGCCGCGGCAGAGGGGGCCGTCCACACCGAGCATGCGCTGCCGGACTTGGCCCCGCCTCTGTCCTCCAGGTCCCGCCCTCAGTCTAGGTTCTCCGTCTTGGCCCTGCCCCATCTAGGCCGGCCCTCCTGTCTTCGCCCTGCCCCGCAACCGCTAGTTGTAGTTTTAGCCCCTTTCCGCCTCTTCACTGAGAGATTTTTTTTTTTAAGATTTATTTATTTTATTTATTGCATATGAGTACTTTATGTGCAGAAGAGGGTATCAGATTACATTATAGATGGTTGTGTGCCACCATGTGGTTGCTGGGAATTGAACTCAGGACCTCTGGAAGAGCAGGTGGCGCTCTTAACCACTGAGCCATCTCTCCAGTCCCGATTTTTTTTTTTTTTTTTAATCCAAAGGATTTGTCCAAATGATGACTGCTCCATGCAAAAACTTGGGAAGACTCAAAGAATATAATAATAGTAATTTTAAAATTAATAATTTAATAAGTGCTTACTTTTCAAATGTCAAGTTCCTTCTTGCTTCCTACCAATGACACAGGGAAATGTCAGTATTAATGTTAGCATAATAAGCCCTCGAGGGGAATCCTGGCTCTTTCCTCCTGGGATCTAGGACAAATCACTTGTTTCCTCCACTGTGCTGTCCCCTGTAAGACGAAATAAAGAGCGAGAACCTTAGTTAACACGAAGCGACCAGTAAAGGCTACAACCACGAACTGACTTGCATAAGGACACATAGCTAGAACTGAAAATTGGTGGTGTTCACAGATGCAAATGAAACTTACCTTGTAGATTTTAGAGTACGAGAGGAGCAAAATACTCACGTTTTCACTGTTAGCCTTCCACCCCAATGGCAGGTATCTGTGCATCTAAACTCCACCCGTCGTCACTGCGTCCTCCTTTATCCTGACTGTGTCCATGCTCACCCTCACCCGGTTTACACAGGTCGCTCAGTGTTCCGGCTAACGCTCTTCTGTAATGACATTCAAAAAGGAAATCCACCCTGGCCTTGGCCCTGCCTCACTTCTTGACTCTGACTATACAGATGATAGTCCACCTCCACTCAACCTTGTTTTTGTTTGTTTGTTTGTTTTTAACGGTCACTTTGTTGATTCAACAAAGGCAGCCTCCTTTGCATTCCAGAGCCCAAAAATCATTCCTACTAGCCG
>OU015746.1:102033332-102068958 GCA_907169655.1 Acomys percivali | reverse complement strand
TGTGTGTGTGTGTGTGTGTGTGTGTGTGTGTGTGTGTGTGTGTGTGTTATCTTCAATTAATTTAGAGGCATGCTCTTGCTATATATCCCAGACTGGAGCTTGCTATATAGCCTTAGGCTGACATAGAATTCTCAAGATCCTCCAGCCTTTGCCTCTAGGTGGCAGATGTCCAGCCCTCTTCCCAGAGAGTCTCTATACTCCAAAATTAACCGCAGATAGAATTAATCCTCACCGGGAAGCCTCCTGCCTGTCAGGGCTCTGCGGCAGTACACAGGCTCCCATGCCCTGACAGCTCTCTTCCTACCCGAGGCTGTAACACAGGGAATTCTAAATGTCCATATATATGCTACATTTTGCTTCAGGTGTAGCAGAAGGTAACGGATTGCAAAAATACAGCAGGGTAGTGAGCCTAGTTCCTACGTAAAATAAGTCAAGCACACATCAGCAACAAAACGCACCAGAGAACAGCTTTGAGAAACACTAGGAAGCGCCTTCCGGAAGCTGCTTCCGCTCCTCACAGAGCACGCGCCCCCACCCCCACCCACAGACTCCAGGTGGGACCGCAGAGCTGTGTCCAAGTGGAGACCAGTGTGGTTTAGTGCAGGCAGGCAGGGGCAGAGACAAGAGCTTACCCCTTCCTTTTCCCCAGGGTTCCACTGGCCTTCAGTGCACATAAATAGATACTCTGAAACTGGAAATGGATAATAAATCCTTCCATCCGTGCTGGCTGCCAGTATGTAATGTCTCGGTGACTCCCGAGGACCCTCCAGGAGGTCTCACTTACTGCCTCCGTCGAGCTTCCAACTTTGTGCATGATTTCCAAACTGCTCTCCATAAAATCCAGCTGTATATGGACGGGGCCACTCTCACAGTCTGTACCTGTAAAACTATGCATGCATCCTCGTGAGGCCTGGGCCGAGAGCGGTACGCAGAGCCAGAGACTGGGTTCCTCTTCCTAAAAAGTGGCAACAATTCAAGCTCATTTCAAATGAAATCTTTCACCAATTTTAAGCTCACAGAAATAGCACAAAAATAGTCCAAATAGTACCAAAAATATTTTCATCTATCTATCTATGAAAACAAAAAATAGCCGGGCGGTGGTGGCGCACGCCTTTAATCCCAGCACTCGGGAGGCAGAGGCAGGCGGATCGCTGTGAGTTCGAAGCCAGCCTGGTCTACAAAGTGAGTCTAGGACAGCCAAGGCTACACAGAGAGACCCTGTCTCGAAAAACCAAAAAAAAAAAAAACAAAAAAAAAAACAAAAAAAAAACAAAAAATAAGGGCAGGAGAGATGGCTCAGAGGTTAAGAGCACTGGCTGCTCTTCCAGAGGTCCTGAGTTCAGTTCCCAGCAACGACATGATAGCTCATAACCATCTATAATGTGATCTGGTGCCCTCTCTTGGTGTGCAAGCATGCATGCAGGCAGAATACTGTATATGTAATAAAATAAATAAATAAAATAAAATAAATCTTAAAAAAAAAAGAATATAAAGAAAATAGAGCCGGGCGTGTGGCGCACGCCTTTAATCCCAGCACTTGGGAGGCAGAGGCAGGTGGATTGATGTGAGTTCAAGGCCAGCCTGGTCTACAAAGTGAGTCCAGGACAGCCAAGGCAACACAGAGAGACCCTGTCTCGAAAAACCAAAAAAAAAAAAAGCCAACAACAACAAAACAGAAGATGGGTTGGGGAGATGGCTCAGAGGTTAAGAGCACTGTGCGTTCTTTCAAAGGTCCTGAGTTCAATTCCCAGCAACCACATGGTGGCTCACAGCCATCTATGAGATCTGGTGCCCTCTTCTGGCATGCAGACAGAACACTGTATACATCTTAAATACATCTTTTAAAAGAAGAAAAGAAAAGAAAAAGAAAAAAGAAAAGAAAAAACTAAGCATCCTCTATGAGTGAAATACATCTCTGCTCGGTCCCTATTGTTTATATATTCCTATGGTACATTTGTCCCGTTGCTTTGTTTGTTTTGTTTTATTTGGGGTTCGGCCTCTGCTGTGCTGGGAGCATGGAGTCCAGGGCCTCAAACAGGCTAGATGAGTAGTCTATGCAAACCATACCTCCTGAAATCTGTGTTTTACTGCGCGCGCGCGCGCGCACACACACACACACACACACACACACACACACACACACACACACCGTGGGCCTGGGTGTGTGTGGGGGGAGGGGAGGTCAGAAGAAAACTCCTCAGAGTCAGTTCTTCCACTATGTGTGTCCTGGAGTGGAGGGAGGCAAGCACGTTTATTAGCTAAATCATCTTTCCAGCCCTGGCTCCCCTAGTTTCGAAGGGATGCCACTTTTGTCCCAGAATCAGTGCTCCAGAGTACATTTAGTTACCTGATTTGATTAGGCTACTCTTTGTGACAGTTTCTCATACTTTCAGTTTGATGACCTTGAGAGTTTTGAGGAGTGCACATAAGGTATTTTGTGGACTAACCTCAAAACACATTGTCTAATGTGAGCTGTGGGTTTCTGATGGGGAGCCACAGTGTTTTTTTTTTTGTTTCGTTTCGTGGTTTGTTTGTTTTTTTTTTGTTGTTGTTGTTTTTGGTTTTTCGAGACAGGGTTTCTCTGTGTAGGCTTGGCTGTCCTGGACTCATTTTGTAGACCAGGCTGGCCTCGAATTCACAGCGATCCACCAGCCTCTGCCTCCCAAGTGCTGGGATTAAAGGCGTGTACCACCATGCCTGGCTAGGGAGCCACAGTGTTAAAGTGCCAGGACCCAGGCCAGAATCTTACTTTGCATTTACTTACTTTATCTCTTAGACTTTTCTGATTTATGCAAGGCCTCAGTCCTTGTATTTTACCCGGTTCTAGAATAAACCATTTCCCCAGGAATCTGTGGCTCCTGTATTGAGTCTCATATTTGTACACCATACTCTAGGTGTACATATTGCTATGGAAACCTCACTGCTCCTTGGCCTTCTGAGGAGACAGGATATATATTTATGTCTGCTAATATATGTGTAGATGTATATATATGTATATATATGTTTATATATGTATATCAGACTGCCACATGGCCATTTTGGATTCCTGTTGTCACTGAAAGGCATCTCTCTCCTGGATGGTATGGCTGATCCCGAATTCCAAAGGGAATTTGGTGTGTTTTTCACAGCAGGGGCAGTGATCATGATCTCTAGAAGTTAGGGACTCTTGGATACAGTACTCAATATTTCCATGGCTGCTTAAAGTGTTAATGGAAAGCTATAGCAACCAAACAGGGCTCAGCTGAGGCTGGATACATGGCTTCACCATTAAGAGCACTGATTGCTCTTCCAGAGGACTGGTTTAATTCCCAACGCCTACATGGTAGCTCACAACTCTAACTCCAGTTCCAGGAGATCCAATGCCCTCTCCTGGCACCTTTGGGAACTTCATGTACATGGTACAGGGAGACACACATGCCGGCAAAATACCTATACATAAAATGTATGTATGTATGTATGTATGTATGATGTATGCATGCATTTATATTTAAAATCAGGAAGCTGAGTGTGGTGGTGCACGCCTTTAATCCCAGCACTTGGGAGGCAAAGGCAGGCGGATTTCTGTGAGTTCGAGTCCAGCCTGGTCTACAAAATGAGTCCAGGACAGCCAAGGCTACACAAAGAAACCCTGTCTTGGAAAAAAAAAAAGAAAAAAAAGAAAAAGAAAATAAAAGGAAAGAAAAGAAAAAAATAATAAAACAAAATCAGGACTATTGAACATTCCGACTTTGGAGAATTTGGGGCTCATCAACTGAAGACCCCCCCCAACCAGCAGCCAAAACTCTGGCTGAAGGTACGGGGAATAAGACAAGGGAGTCTGAGATGTCAATTATATCTTAAGGAAAGTACATTCTCTACCCGTGTTAAATGTGTGTAATTATGCATATTGAATATTTTCATGTTATAAAATTAATGGCAACTTAAGTTTGTCTTTTGTGGGTTGGGGCCAAGGGTTGCAACAGGGTCTCATGTAGCCCACACAGGCCTCAAACTCACTATGTAGCTGGCTTGAATTCCTGGTCCTTCCTTTACCTCCTAAGCTCCGTGCCCAGCTTTAGTTTTGTTTTTAAGTAACCAAATAGTCGATGGGATAGTGACTAATTAATATAGCTAGCAATGCATTCGATTACTGTAGGGACTGTATGCCTTTTCATTTTGGAGAGGGCTTCTCCCAACAGATGGGAGGGAGTATCTGTGTTCCTATAATGAATGGCTGTATCCTATTAGAGATTCCGATATGTGCGAACAGGAGCACATGGAGCACCCAAATGGAAGCGTTTCCCAGTTATCGATTTGTTGCCTCTTTTAGGTTCAAATTCACCTATCATTAACTGATATGCAAAAAGGAAGCTGGTCTATTTAAATATTTTCCTTTGTCAGCTAGCATTATACTACATTTTCAGTAGAGGGCGATGAAGAGACACTTCACGAAGAAAGAAGCAAGCTCTTGGAGAAACGGTGCCGCAGTCTAGAAGGTCCTGAGAGGTCTTCTCCGGAGCGCGCTCCGCCTTCACCGGGTAGCTCTTCCCAGCTCCGGAAGCAGAGGCTGGTTTTGTAGGGTCCGGCTCTGTTACACACGCAGCTTTCCCGATACCAGTCTCTACAAAAACTGCGACCCGTAATGCACAACACCCAGAAGCGCCAGTGGCCAGAGCCTCTCCTGCTCTCCTTGTTGGGAACTTTCATGAGAGAGAGCAAGCGGCCTTGCCGCAGTACCAGAGCCACTGGCTCTCAAGACAGCACAGCATCACAGCAATTGCTCTGCCACCTAGGAAGCACGACTGCCCTCCTCAGATCCAGGGCTCTGCTCTGGCAGAGGGGCTGTACTTTGGGTTGTCTTTCTTTCTCAACCCTGAGCAGTAGTTGTTGCCCCCTCCTCCCCTGCCCCCCTTTATGGAAAAGGGGATAGGATATCTTTCAGGTTCAAAATCTCCCTGTTTCATTTCCCAAGTGCTGGATTTACAGTTGGGTGTCACCGTGTCCAGCTTATTGTTCCTGTAATTTTTTTTCTTTAAAAAATATTCGATTTGTGTGTGTGTGTGTGTGTGTGTGTGTGTGTAGAATTTCATGCAACGTGTTTTGATTATACTCGTTTGTTTGTTTGTTTGTTTGTCTGTTTGCTTGTTCAAGGCAGGGTTTCTCTGTGTAGCCCTGGCTGTCCTGGACTTGCTTTGTAGACCAGTCTGGCTTCGAACTCACAGAGATCCTCCTGCCTTGCCTCCCCGAGTGCTGGGATTACAGGCCTGGGTGCCACCACGCCTGGAGATCATACACTCTTAAGTGTTCCCTCTATTTTTTATTAAACAATCCCTCATTTTTCTTGTTACAGTCATTAGTTCCTTACATCAATTTTTTTTTCCTCGTTCAAATTATGTCTGTCTACTGATTGGACCCAGGCTCGTATGTACCTGAGACAGTTCCAGAACTCTGGGGAGAAACAAAACTGAGTTAGGCAAGTGTGAGAGACACCTCAGTACCCTGGAGCCCTCACTTAGCTTTAGACTGTGCGCACAGCACACTCTACCTCCCTGTAATAATACATATGGCAGCCTGGTTCCTTCCGCTGTGTGTACTGGCCACATACACCCCTCTCCAAATGACCCGCTTGGCATTCTCAGAAACCTCTCAAAACTCCACCTGTTTCGGGGATACGCTTACTCCCATCTCTGGGCAGTGGTATGAGTCCCCTCCACCCAATAAAAAAAAAACAAAAAAAAAACCGCAGGTAGTTTCTGTTCCAGTCTATTCCAAATGTATCCAAATATGAAGAATTTAAGGGCTGATGTCACCTGACCTACTTTTGAGTGCTAAAGCAGTGAGCAAAATTGTGTCTTCTAGAAGAGAGAATCCCTTATTTGCCATCGTATGCCTATGTGTAATTGGGTGTGCGTGTGATTAATATCAAATGCATTACAGGACAGGACAAGCATAGTAGAAAAATGAGTGTGCAACCTAGATTATCAACTGAAATAGAGAGCCTCTTAGAAACCAGAGCAATAATCCGGGCCCTTGAGCTCACGCGGCTCCTTGCCAAGCTTGTGTGTCTCTCTTTGCTCCAAACAAAATTATGTTGCTTCTTCTTTTGTGAATCTATTCGGGCCCTCATTCTCCCCCCACCTTTTTTTGGAGGGTTTTGTTTTTGTTTTCTGAGACAGGGTTTCTTTGTGTAGCCTGGTGAATCTCTGAGTTTGAGGGCAGCCTGGTCTACAAAGTAAGTCCACGACAGCCAGGCCTACACAAAGAAACTCTGTCTCAAAACAAACAAACAAACAAACAAACAGGGATGTGGGAGGGGGGCTGCTCACATAGTCGTATTTGGTTACAGGTAGGGACCGAGGGATGCCAGGAGAACCTGGAGGCCAGGTCTACTTTGATACCACGTTAAAAAGGCACCTCAGCTGCTTGTCCCAGGCTTGAAACTTAACAGTGTCTATCAAGAGAGACACCATTGCTGAGAACACACTTTGGAGAAGCTAACCAGGCATATGACACAGACTCAACAGTTGTGTCTGTTTCAGTAAGGCAGTATGATGAGGACAATGACAAAGAGCCTTTTCCTGGCATGCACTGTGACAGTCCTAAACCCATGTGATTGTTATGTTGTCTGCTAATAAAACCAGGTTGATGTGCGTAGAGATGCCCACCGTCCACTCCCTCCGTCCACCTCCTACCGCTCCCTGGGGAAATCCCTACCTTCCCAGCAGCAGTGTCTGCTTCATTTCTTCTTTCGGAGTCACAGTATATTCCGCTTGAGAATGACAACTCATGGAGAATGGACCTCAGGTGTTTGGGGACCTCTATTTTGCTTGGTTGCTTCATGACTAAAGTGAGAAAGACATCAGTGCCAAGCTCATTAATTAACCATACCACAGTAGATAACGATCAAACTTCTTATCGCAAAGTGAAAAATAAAAGCCTTAGCCTTATGACATAAAAGAAAAGGCAGTTAAGATGATATAACAAACCAGCCATCAATCCAAGATGGAGCTGGAAAGACACTTAATGTTTTAGGTCAGTTTCTTTGAAGATTCCTGGCAAACCGGAGGAGGCTCACGTGGGAGCCCAGCCCTGCCAGGATGCAGGAAGTCACTCCCTGTTACAGCACTTTGCTTTTTATGAGGCTCAGGTTAAGACCGTGAAAAATAAACAATGGAGTTCTGCCCTGGTATCACATTCCCTTCTGGGAGGAAATTGCTGCGCTGACTTGTAGCTCCTCTGTTTGGAGTATGTTTTCTGGTATTTTAATTTTTAAATCTCTTAGTCCGTCCCTTGACTTTTAAGAAAATTACTTGTCTTTTCTAACTTTAGAGACTCAAAAGCTGTAGCTTTCAAAGGTCTTAGGAGACAGGCATGAGTGGCAAGGGAATTGTGGTGAATGGAATTCTGTTTTCCTTCATTCCGTGCAGGCTGTGTGGAGGTCTGAAATGATGACCTTTCTGTGGGGCTTCGTGTGTTGTTGTTGTTGTTTGGTTTTAGATTTCTGTAATCATAGCTCTAACACCACCACCATCATCATTATTTTGGCTTTTCAAGACAGGGTTTCTCTGTGTAGCCTTGGCTGTCCTGGCACTAACACTGTAGATCAGGCTGGCCTTGAACTCAGAGATCTGCCTGCCTCTGCTTCCCAAGGGCTGGAATTAAGGGCATGCACCACCACCGCCTGGCCCGTTATTAGTTGTAATATTAACTTTATGAAACACAATCTCATGTAGCTCAGGCTGGTCTTGATTTCACTATGTAGTTGAGGATGACCGTGAACTTTTGATCCTCCTGCCTCCACTCCTAAATACTAGGGTTATAAATTGGTGCCACCACTCCTAGTTTATGCTGTATAAGGGATTGAACCCACGGTCACATGCATGCTAGGCAAGCACTCTGCCAACTGATTGTAGCATTAACATCTTAAAATTTTATTTGTTTTATTTATTTTGTTTGTATCAGTGTTTTCTGTTCACCTCTGCACACCACATGTGTGCTGCTTGTAACGTGTTATATAATAAATGAAAGCTCGGGCTGGAGAGATGGCTCAGTGGGCAAGAACGCCGCCTGCTCTTCCAAAGGTCCCAGCAACCCCAGCAACCCCAATCCCAGCAACCACATGGTGGCTCACAGCCATCTATAATGTAATGTGATGTGATGCCCTCTTCTGGCCTGAAGGTGTACATGCAGGCAGAACACTGCATACATAATAAATAAATAAATAAATAAATAAATCTTAAAAAAAAAGAAAAAAAAAAGAAAAAGAAACGAAAGCTCATGACAGGCCTGAGGAAATGACTCAGTGGGTAAAGTGCCTACCCTACTGCATAAACATGGGGGCCTCAGGGGCAAAGACAAGGAGAACTCCAAAGCTAACTCACCAGCCAGTCTAATCTAATCCGTGAGCTCAACGTTCCGGGGAGACCCTGTCTCAAAAGTAAGGTGGTCCTACACTCTTTCAATCCCAGCACTCGGGAGGCAGAGGCAGAGGCAGAGGCAGAGGCAGAGGCAGACCGCTGTGAGTTGAGGCCAGCCTGGTCTACAAAGTGAGTCCAGGACAGCCAAGGCTACACAGAGAAACCCTGTCTCGAAAAACCAAACCAAAAATAAATAAAAAGTAAGGTGGAATGCAATTGATGAAGACACTGGCTGTCAACCTCTGGCTTCTGTGCACACATCCTTGTACCTACATACACACATCCATACAAACAGGAACATACACACTCAGCACATACATATGCACCAACAATATAAAAGTGCATGTGTGACAGGAGGCTTCTTGTGCAAGATGCATGGGCTTGTAGCATGTATGTAGAACCCCATCCTACAGAAAACCAGAGGGTAGCCAGGCACGGTAGCCCATGCCTATAATCCCAGCACTCGGGAGGCAGAGGCAGGTGAATCGCTGTGAGTTCGAGGCCAGCCTGGTCTACAAAGCGGGTGCAGGACAGCCAAGGCTACATAGAGAAACCCTGTCTCGAAAAACCAAAAAAAAAAAAAAAAAAAAAGAAAAAGAAAAAGAAAAGAAAACCAGAGGGTAGCAGCTATTCCAGGATCGTAGGTTCCTGATTAGTGACTTCTTATGTTTTAAAATTTTAGACATTGAGAATATGTTATTTTCACAATTAAAAAAATTCACTTTGTGAAGGAGAGATAAACCTGTTTTTTAGGATCCCAAGTGTGGGATCGGAACAGTCTTGTGAGAGAACAGGTGAGGTTAATCCACTAGAAGACCAACCACCTCATGCGGGAGCTTAATTGACGTCAGCTGAAAAGATCCTGTGAACAGACTCTGGGAGGAGATATATAAATGAGCCAAAAAACTGGAGGCCGGTCTGTTTGGAGATTTCGGGTAGTTTTGGTTTTTCCTTGCTGCACTTCGAGATGCTCCTTGAGAGAACTGCTGAGGGAAGGGGCTCTAGCTCCTGCTGAGGTTCTGAGTTCTGGTTACTCCAGGTTCCAGCAGAAGAAATCCTGCTGATTACGCCAGGAGAATCGATCCTCGGAACTGATATCCTTATGGTTTTATTATTGTGTTACTTGATTCTCTTTTCCTATTGGTTTGGTTAGTCGGGTTATAAGTGCCGTACGCTTGGTTAATAAGTTGTAATAAAATATATTGGTTAAGAAAATTGAGCCTACAACTTTGAAACAGCAATGAAGAAAGGTTGAGGAGGTACGGACTCTAATAACTGGAACAAAAGAAAGTGAGAAGAGGCTGGGCCATGGTGACAGGCTATATAGTGTTGCACGCCTTTAATCCTAGCACTCAGGTGGTGGAGGCAGGTGGACCTCTTTAAGTTCGAGGCCAGCCTGGTCCACAGAGAGAGTTCCAGGACAGCACGTTTGAAAAAGTTCAAAGCCAAGCCGGGCACGGTGGCACACACCTTTAACCCCAGCACTCGGGAGGCAGAGGCAGGCGGATCGCTGTGAGTTCGAGGCCAGCCAGGTCTACAAAGTGAGTCCTGGACAGCCAAGGCTAACACAGAGAGACCCTGTCTCGAAAAACCAAAAAAAAAAAAAAAAAAAAAAAAAAGTTCAAAGCCTACAAAGGTCCACTGAGAAGAGACTGAGTCAATAGAGGTCTTTGAAGGTCTCGGGGATTTTCAATGATTGTGGTGCCCGCGCCACCGAGGTACCGAGTCGAAGGAAAGGGACTGTGGATTTAACTCATGAACACACACAAACACACACACACACACACACACACACACTAACACACACTAACACACACTAACACAGCGGGTCCTTCGTGCTAAGAGAGCAGCAGCCACAGCAGCAGCCGTGGCAGCGGTTTATTATTCTCCTCCCAGAATTCCAAAAGAGCTGCCTTATAGGCAGCAAAACAGGAATCCTCCTCCCAGGTGAAATCCCTCCAGAGGTGATCGCACACAGGAGGAAAAGTCTCGAGGAAGGGAGGGGCGTTCTCAGAGCAGTAAACATGACTAGCTAACCAAGATAAACGCAGACACGGAAGCTGCTAGAAACAGGACATGAAACAGCAAGACAAGCAGGCAGCCCAGTCGGACCTGGTTCCTACAAGCGATGTCTCTGGGGTTCTACTCAGTTCCTATGCCAGGTTGTCCATGGGGGCTAGATGACACAAGAAAATGGGTCCCAGCCAGTTATATGAGGGCTGACAGTCCCCACAGGAACTGGTCATAGAGCAAAATGGGTAGGTCAGGTTTATTCGACATGATTTCATAACGTATTCCCACCTGGGAGGCATAAACAGAAATCAGAACTTGAGAGAGTCTGCAGCAAGGTCAAGCGGAGAGACTCGCTTTTGTGTGCGTGCCAGCCTTTCTTCTTTGTGCTTCCTTTTGAGAGCTCTGTCCCCACTCTTTGTAGTTCCAGGGGCAGCTGGTGAAAGTGGGCCGCCTCCCTCGGGTAAGAGTAGCTAGCTCGGGGTTGGAGAGATGGCTCAGAGGTTAAAGAGCACCACTGACTGCTCTTCTAGAGGTCCTGAGTTCAATTCCAAACAATGACATGGTGGCTCACAAGCATCTATAATATGATCTGATGCCCTCTTCGGGCCTGCAGATGTACATGCAGGCAGAGCACTGTATACATAATAATAAATACATAAATCTTAAAAAAAAAAAAAAAAAAAAAAAAAAAAAGAGTAGCTAGCTCCTAGACTCTTAGAACTGGGATTCCTAGAGACTTCCCTCCTGGGTCTGGCAGGTTGTCCCTTATTGAGTTTCCTAAAGTGGCCAGAGAGGAGCCCTGAGCCTGTTTCCACCTTGTCCATTAGCAGAGGAGCCCGTGATAAAGGGAAGGATGCTCGGATGCTCCAGACAGACTTTAGACCTTCCCATCAGTCCTCCAGAGCCTATAGGTCCCCTTATTATTACTCCAGAAAGTTTCAGCTCATTTCTTCTCTTGCATCAAGGAACTGTCTGACTCACACACTGGCCTTGGATGTTTTCTTTGCTATTGTTCCAAGTCTCAAACTAAAAGGTGCCTTTTGGCAGATAGTCATCTTTGTAATTTAACAGAGAGGCCAAGCTTGGAATGCAGTTCAGTGGTAGAACTCTGCCAGGCATGTGCAAGGCACCCGGTTCTGTATGCAGCACTAGAAGATTTGAGTGAGAGCACATGCCGAGGCTCGACTGTCAGCGGGCAGATGCAATCCCACCGAGCGTGAGGCTTCTACAAATGCTGGCCCAAGTACAAGCCCACCATTCACTGCTCTCAAGTGCCGCTTTAGGGTACAGCGCACAGAGCCACAGTCTCTTACTGCCAAACACCCTGCTCCTGCGCACCCCAACTCAACCCCAGGCCAACAGTCCAGGGTTCACACCAGCCTTCCTCCTTCCACACCTGTGAGAAATCGGATTGCATCTTCCTCAATGTATTCTGACCTGTGCAAACCTATAATGTACAGAATAGTTTCAGAATGGCCGATTCATAAAAAAACCAAGCCTGCTAACTAGACACAGTGTTTAGTATGCATGTGTATAAGAGATCACACTGAGGGTCTACCACACTTCAGGTAAGAGCTCTGCCACTAAGCTCCATTCTCAGCACTTAGAATTCTTTTTTTTAAAAAATATTTTATTTAATTTTAATTTATGTGCATTGGCATGAGGGTGTCAGATCTTGGAGTTACAGTTGTGAGCTGCCATGTAGGTGCTGGGAATTGAACCCTGGTCCTTTGGAAGAACAGGCAGTGCTCTTCTTAACCACTGAGCTATCTCTACAGCCCCACACTTAGAATTCTTGATCTTGAAAAAGTTTAAAACTGTGTGCATGCACGTGTGTGTGTGTGTGTGTGTGTGTGTGTGTGTAATACTTGAGTGCCTTTGTAAGGTACCATGTGCGTCCTGGGATCAGAACCTGGGTCCTCTGAAAGAGCAGCCGTTTCTCCAATCCAGTGCTCTTAACTGCTGAGCCATCACTCCAGGCTCTACTTCTTTTTTTGTTTGGTTGGTTTGTTTTTCAAGACAGGGCTACTCTGTGTAGCCTTGGCTGTCCTGGACTCACTTTGTAGGCCAGGCTGGCCTTGACCTCAGAGATCTGCCTGCCTCTGCTAGGAGTAAAGGCATGCACCACCATCACCACCCAGTTCTTTTCACCTTTTTTAGTTTTATTTTAGACTGGATCTTCCTATGCAGCATTGGCTGTCCTGGAACTCACTGTGTTGACAAGGCTGGCTTCACATTACAGAGACCCACCTACTTCTGCCTGTGATTAAAGGCATGCACCACCATGCCCAGCAGCTAACTATTCTGCCTGGTTACCACCCCTCGAATTTGTGTTGCTTTTGGCAATGATGAAAAATGAACCCAGAATGAATCCAGGTGAGCACTTTGCCCCTGAGCTGTGGTCTCTACCCTCTTAAGGGCGGTTTCCTTACAGTAAAAGGTTGGACTATTGCCTTGGGAAGTCTCTTACTAGAAATGCCATTGACCTGGGGCTTTGTTCTGTTAAGTATTCTGTGGTTGCCTCTCACAAAAATTTAATATATTCTATTTTCTAGCTTTGTTTAAGGCTTCCCCTTTGACCTACAGGTCTTTTGGAATGGTGTTTACTTCCCAAGTATTTGGGAGGGCTTTCCAGAAATGTTTCTGTTACTGATTTCAGCCTAGTGTTTCAGAGCAGGCAAGTTCCCAAGACTGTTCTCAGATTCAGTGACTTAGGTTCTGTTGTTTCTACTGGCAGGAAGCAGAAAAGCTGGTTTGTTTTTTGTTTTATGAGCCGGGTGTGGTGGCGCATGCCTTTGATCCCAGCACTCGGGAGGCAGAGGCAGATGGATCACTGTGAGTTCAAGGCCAGCCTGGTCTACAAAGCTCGTCTAGGACAGCCAAGGCTACACAGAGAAATCCTGTCTCGGAAAAAACTAAAAAAAAAAAAAAAAAAAGTTTTTCAAGACAGGGTTTCTCTGTGTAGCCTTGGCTGTCCTGGCCTTGCTTCGTAGACCAGGCTGGCTTTGAACTGACAGAGATCCACCTGCCCCTGCCTCCCAAGTGCTGGGATTAAAAGTGTGCGCCACCATTCCCAGTTTATTTTGGTTGTGAGCCTAGCCTTTAATGGCTGAGCCATCTCTCCAGCCTCCATGCCCAGTTTATAATTAGACTTTTCTACCACAAAAAGATGAAGATTGAAATCAGCAAAGGTAAGGGCCTCAGGTGTGTTTCAGTTGGTAGAAGGCTTGCCTAGGAAGCACCAAGCTCTAGGTTTGATTTTTTAACACAGTGTGAAACAGGCCCATGTCTGTAAGGATCAGAAATTCAAGGTCATCTTCAAAGATTCAGTAAGTTCCAGGTCAGACTGCAGTACATGAGATCTTGTCTAAAAAGAAACAAAATCAGCAGATATTAAAAAGTATATAACACTCCAGAGGCAGAGGCAGAAGCAGAGGCAGAGGCAGAGGCAGGAGGATCGCTGTGAGTTCGAGGCCAGCCTGGTCTACAAAGTGAGTCTAGGACAGCCAAGGCTACACAGAGAAACCCTGTCTCAAAAAACAAAACAAAACAAAGCAAAGCAAAAAAGTACATAAGACAAAGCCCAAAAGAAAGCAGAAAAGCTTCTCAACGACCTATTTCACAACAGCAGTACATACAGTCCCCGTGTCTTTCAGCAATGGGTGACAGGACATCATCTGCCAACCAAGGATGCTCACTGGAGTTCTGGAATCTAGGATTTCCATTGGGGTTGGTCACACTGACATGGACTACCCATGTGTTTGACTTTAGTCTCTCAGGTTTAGTCTCTCAGGTACAATGTGGTCTAAGCTACCACCTTATATTACATGGTTTGCATAACTTATCTAGCATGATCCCAGACAAAGAATACAAAAAGACCTCTATCAGGCAGGATATTGCAAGGGCTCAGACATTATCTCCTAACAGGCCTACAAAGGTCAGTTTTATTTGGAATGTGCAGGGTTGGAATACTTGAAACTTGGTGAGTTAACCTTTACTGTGTAGGTTAAATCCATTCTGCTCAGGAAACATATTTGGTATCCTTTCGGTTCTTATCAGTTTGTTAAGTTTTATTACCCAGAATACAAGCATTGGAGATCATGTGCATGTTTGGGCTGGGGGAGGTGTTAGTCAGTGGCTGAAAGCATTTTCCTGAGTTGCATGAGACCCTGGGTTTGATACCAGCATCCTCAACCCCAGCACACACAAATGACGGTGTGCTCTGCTCTTGTATTGTAGAAGTGACAGCTATGTTTGGGAGTGTTTGTTCTGCACACGTCACTGCTATTATGTGTTCCCATAGCTACTAGAGTCTCCAGTTATACTAATGAATCTGTTCCTCCTTGAAGTATTGCCAATTTCTGTTTCGTTAATTTTGTTATTATGTATGAGTTGTTTGCCTCTGGCTCCTTTCCCTGCCTTTGAGTTTTTGTTTGTTTATTTGGGACAAGGGGTCTCTACATAGCCCTGACTGTTCTGGAACTTGCTATGTAGACAAGACCGACGTGCAACTCATAGATCTGCTTGCCTCTGCTTTCTAAGACTTGGTGAGTGCCACCACGAGGGCTTTATTATTTTTTGTATTTTTTTCTTTTTCAATATAGGGTTTCTCTCTGTAGCCTTGGCTGTCGTGGACTCGCTTTGTAGACCAGGCTGGCCTCAAGTTCGCAGCGATCCACCAGCCTCTGCCTCTTGAGTGCTGGGATTACAGGCATGCACCACCACGCCCGGCTGAGAGTTTTATTCTTAATTAGGTTGACTTTATTGGCATGGATCCATGGAGACTAAGCACATGCATTCTCCTTTTAAGTATACTAACATGCTTTGCTGTATTAACTCATTTCCTAGTACTGCATTGCTCTTGCATTCAAGGAATACAACCCCTATTTGGTCATATAGTGTTATCTTGTTACAATGGTGTTGATTCGGTTAGCTAATGTTTTATTTGGTATTTTGCGTCAATATCCATTAGTCATAATGGGTAATCTTTTCTATTTCTTTCTTTCTTTCTAAGATTTATTTATTATACAGTATTCAGCCTGCATATGAACAAACAGGCCAGAAGAGGGCACCGGATCTCATTATAGATGGTTGTGAGGCACCACGTGGTTGCTGGGAATTGAACTCAGGACTTTTGGAAGAGCAGCCAGTTCTCTTAACCTCTGAGCCATCTCTCTAGGCCTTTCTTTGCTTTTCTTGATACATAAAATAAATTAGAAACTTGCAGTCCTTTTCAGCGTTCTAGAACAATTTATGGTGTTTGTAGACTGTAGACCTTAAACCTTTAAAATTAGAGATTTAGGGAGATCATCTGGAGCTGTGAAAAAAGTTGTTTGTTTTTAAAATAAAGTTTTTGTTTTGTTTTTTGTTTTTTGAGACAGGGTTTCTCTGTGTAGCCTTGGCTGTCCTGGACTCCCTTTGTAGACCAGGCTGGCTTCGAACTCACAGTGATCCGCCTGCCTCTGCCTCCCGAGTGCTGGGATTAAAGGCGTGCGCCACCACTGCCCGGCTAAAATAAAGTTTTATTTCTTCTATAAGAATTAGTTGGGCTGGAGAGATGGCTCAGAGGTTAAGAGCACTTGACTGCTCTTCCAGAGGTCCTGAGTTCAATTCCCAGCAACCACATGGTGGCTCACGGCCATCTGTAATGAGACCTGATGTCCTCTTCTGGCCTGCAGGTGTACATGCAAAGCAGTCAGAGCACTGTATACATAATAATAAATAAATAATCTTAAAAAAAAAAAAGAATTAGTTATTTCGGGCTGGAGAGATGGCTCAGAGGTTAAGAGCATTGTCTGCTCTTCCAGAGGTCCTGAGTTCAATTTCCAGCAACCACATATGAGGGCTCACAACCATCTATAATGTAATTTAATGCCCTCTTCTGGCATGCAGGTGTACATGCAGGCAAAGCACTGAATACATACATACATAAATACATCTTAAAAAAAAAAAAAAAAGAATTAGGGCTGGAGAGATGGCTTAGCCGTTAAAGGCTAGGCTTACAACCATAAATATAAGAGTTCGGTTCCCAGCACCTGCGGCTGTCTCTCCAGCCACGCACGCACGCACGCACGCACACACGCACGCACGCACACACAGAATTAGTTATTTCTAGGCCAGCCAGGGTTAGTTAGGCCAAGTCTCAAATTATAACAGCAGAACAACAAAACTCAACTAGCTCCAAAGAAATTAAACTTTATAAATCTGGAATTTAAAAGGCTATTTATTTTTATTGTATGTGTATGAGTGTTTGCCTGCATGTATGCATGTGTGCCACATGCGCTCCTAGTTCCCATGGGGGCCAGCAGAGGGCCTCAGATCTCCTGGAAGTGCTGCTACAGACCCGTAGGAGCTGCCGTGTGAATCCTGGAACAGCAGCAACTTGTCCTAATCTCAGAGCCAGGTCCCTAGTTCCTTTGGAAGTTTTATTTTATTTCTTTGTTTTTTTTTTGTTTTTGTTTTTTTGGTTTTTCGAGACAGGGTTTCTCTGTGTAGCCTTGACTTTCCTGGACTCACTTTGTAGACCAGGCTGGCCTCGAACTCACAGCGATCCACCCGCCTCTGCCTCCCGAGTGCTGGGATTAAAGGCGTGCGCCACCACGCCAGGCTATTTCTTTGGTTTTTAAGACAGGATTTCCCATGTAGTCTTGGATGTCCTAGACTTACTTTGTAGACCCAGCTGGCCTCGAACTCTGCCTGCCTCAGCTTCCCAAATTCTGAGATTACAGGCGTGTGCCACCACACCTGGCTCCTTGGAAGGTTTTTGTTTGTTTGTTTAAATATTTATTTATTTATTTATTTATTTATTATGTGAGCAGTGTCTTGCCTGCCTGCCAGAAGAGGGTACCAGATCTCATAGATGGTTGTAAGCCCCCATGTGGTTGCTGGGAATGGAACTCAGGAGCTCTGGGAGAACAGCCAGTGCTATTAACCTCTGAGCCATCCCTCCAGCTCCCCTCCCCCCTTTTAAAGTTAAAAAAAATAATTTAAGTGTTTTATTCGCATTTATAACAGAAGAGGGCATCAAATCTCATTATAGATAATCATAAGCCACCATGTGGTCCCTGGGTATTAAACTCAGGACCTCTTTTTTTTTTAATGTTCTTTTTTTAACATATACATTTATATTGTTACACATGAATAAAATAAACTACATACAGCAGGAAGAACCATGAGACAATCAGGAATTATATAAATGTTACATTCATAGTGATTTCGCTATCTGTATTTGGCAGACTTGAAGTAAGCATCTTTCCTATCTTGTTGGGTCTAAATTTCTGAATGAAGATCAATATCTATCATATCTCATCTCTATTAACGTAAAACACCTATCTTGATCTAAAAACATCTTAACCCCTAACCAACTAAACTTAATTCTAAGACTAAACTATTTGGTCTTTAACCCCATCAGAGACTTGAGAAGGAATAAAACTTAAATACCTGAGTGAGCTAAAAGTGCAGGTTCACAGCTTCCAAAATGAAAAAAAAAATGAGACAGTTTACTGCCTGAACAGTCACCCAACACTCTCTATAATGTTGGAGTATCATCTTCGGCCTTCTATCCCAATATATCTGACAGATATATATATGTGAGGCAGGAACTATTGAGGACTTGCTTACCCTGTCTTGGCAAAGTTCGGCCGTTGACTCTGCCTGCATTTAAGCTTGCCTATTTTTTCTTTATATATATATTTTATTAATTTATTCATATTACATCTCAATTGTTATCCCATCCTTTGTATCCTCCCATTCCTCCCTCCCTCCCTCCCTCTGTGTTTTCCCCTAGTCCCCTCCCCTGTGACTGTGACTGAGAGGGACCTCCTCCCCTGTATATGTTCATAGGATAAGCTTGCCTATTTTTAAACATAATTCTGTCTGTGGTAGAAATGAGGACCTTTTGCCCAGTGGCTGGTTTGTCACATTTGAAGCCAACTCCATAAGGAGGTTCTTTGATGCTCATCATCTTCTTCAAGGCAGGCTGGGTGTTGCCAGGAGTTAACTTGTCTTGTTGTCAAAGAATCTTTAGAATAATAAAAACATCTTTAAATGCCATATTATATAGGTCTCTGAGGCTTTTGAAGACCTTATTTAGCTATTTCACCTTATATATCTATAGAATCATATCTATCTATTAGACCTAGGATATATATTCTTGTGATAGAATTAGACTAGTATTTGACATGACATGATTTGCATCAATATACAAAATTCAATAACAATGAATTAAAATAACCTTATTTGTAAGTAACAATTAAGGTCTAGGTTGAGTAGTAGATTCAATAATCTACCTTTTGTTCTATCCTCCCTCTATATTTCTATATCCCCTTCTTTCTTTCTTTTCAACTCCTATCTCCTTACCTACAAAAGAAAGATAAAGGAAAAGAGAGACATCTCTGGGTCCAACCTAATTTTCTCTCTGTATAAGACCAATAATAACTTATAACCAACTCCCAATGGAAATAAGCATCAAGAGACCAAGAGAGCAAACAGAAACCTACCCACCCACCTTAGAGGAAACAGGACATCGTTCTCTTAAGGTTTCTTCAGGCTGACTTAGGGCAAATAATACCTTTGAAGGGGCCCCAGAAAACATTGGGGAAAATGGTTCAGTGAGTAAGGGATAGCATTGAACTCAGGGCCTCTTAACCACTGAGGCCCCCTCCTTGGAAGTTTTTGTTTTTATTTATTTGGTTTTTTGATGCAGGGTTTCTCTGTGTAGGCTTGTTTATCCTTGACTCAACTTTGCAGACCAGGCTGGTCTCGAACTCACAATGATCCACCTGCCCCCCCTTTCTGTGTGTGTGTGTGTGTGTGTGTGTGTGTGTGTGTGTGTGTGTGTGTGTGTGTACACACGCATGCATGCACACAGGTGCATTTTTTCCACAGCACACACATACTGCTCAGTGGATATGTTTTAGGGAGTCTATTCTATCCTTCCACCTTGTTGTGAGATGAGCTCTCTTTTTATTTCTGCTACTCCAAGTTAGCTGGGCCAGGAGTTTCCAGCTGATTTTCCTGTTTCTGCCTCTTGTCTGTCCTTAGGAGCACTGGGGTTACAGATTCACATCACCATATCTGGCTTTGTATGTGGGCTGTGAAGACTGGACTCAGGTTGCTAGATTTACTTACATGACAAGTACTCTTATTGGCTGGACCCATCTGGCTGGCCCTCTTTCTTTTCTTTAAATTTTTTTCCATTTTTCGAGACAGGGTTTCTCTGTTTAGCCTTGGCTATCCTGGACTTGCAGTGTAGACCAGGCTAGCCTCGAACTCACAGCGTTCCGCCTGCCTCTGCCTCCCGAGTGCTGGGATTAAAGGCGTGCGCCACCGTGCTTGGCCCCTCTTTTTTCATACATGTTTATTTTTATTTTTATTTTTTATGCATGTGTTTGAGCCTGTTTTACCACATGTGTGCAGGAGCCTGCAGAGGCCAGAAGAGGGCATCAGATCCCCTGGAACGCAAGTCACCAGTAATAGTGAACCACCATGTGAGTGTGGGAGCCAAACCAGGTCCTCCACAAGAGCAGTACACTTTCTTTTTTCATGTTTGTTTGTTTTGAGACAGGGTTTCTCTGTGTAGCCCTGGCTGTTCTGAAACTCATATTGTAGACCAGGCTGCCTTGAGCTCACAGAGATCCACCTGCCTTTGGCTCTCAAGGGCTGGGATTAAAGGCGTTTAGCCACCACTACTTTGTTGTTATTCCTTAGTTGTTTTTTTTTTTTTTCAAAACAGTGTTTTTCTGTGTAGCCCTGGCTGTCCAGGTCTTTGAAAACCAGGCTGCCCTTGAATTCACATAGATCTGCCTGCCTTTGTTTCCCAAGTGTTGGGATTAAAGGTTTGTGCCATATGCCTGGCCTTTTGGGGGTGGCGCAATTTAAAGCAAGAATTTATTAAATATTAAATGCTGACCTTGGTCAGGACCATTCCCTTGGAATTTCCCAGATGGAAGGGTTGTAGTACACTTTCTTAACTGCTGAGCCATGCCTCCAGTCTCTTGGTTGGCCCAAATGATTGGCAGAGAAAGGGTCTTACTTTCTTGTTCAGCCTAGATTTGAACTACTGGGTTCAGACAATCCACCCCCTTCAGCCTCCTAAGCATCTGGGAGTAAGCACCACCAGCACCAGATAAAAAT
This sequence comes from Acomys percivali, assembly GCA_907169655.1. NCBI lineage: Eukaryota > Metazoa > Chordata > Mammalia > Rodentia > Muridae > Acomys > Acomys percivali. Next base: position 102,048,415 of record OU015746.1, on the reverse strand, counting down.
AGCCTGGACCCTTGCACAGTTACATCCCAGAATATTCAAGGGTAAGGCAGGACAAAGAGCAAAGATCTTGGGCAATTTGGGTGACATAGCAAGATCACATCTCAAAAAAAAAATTTTTTTAAGAGGCAGGCGGATCTCTGAGTTCAAGGCCAGCCTGGTCTACAAAGTGAGTCTAGAACAGCCAAGGCTACACAGAGAGACCCTGTCTCGGGGAAAAACAAAACAAAACAAAAAAACCAACAACAACAATAAAAACCCATTTTCTTTCCTTAACTCATTTGAAAGTATGAAGTGAACTTGTGCCTTAATTCTCTAAGAGCATCTCCACAGTACAGGCTTGATAACAAGAAAACAACACAACTCACACACACACATTGTGTTTCTGTGCAGTCTCTGAGGGCACCTCTCCATTCTCGCTGCCCTTTTCTCTCTCAGCAGAGACACCCATCCAGATGCCGCCCAGTCCTCCTCTGTAATCAGGGCTCCCATACGTAAAACCTCTTTTTACTGCCTTAAAAATAATAAAGCAACGAGCTAAGGATGTAGCCGAGTAGCGGAATGTTTGCCTAGTTTGCTTGGAGACCTTGTGTGCAATCCCCAAAATTGCAGAGTTGTTTTTTTGTTTGTTGTTTGTTTGTTTAGGTTTTTGGAGACAGGGTTTCTCTGTGTGACAGCCTTGGCTGTCCTAGACTCACTTTTTAGACCAGGCTGGCCTTGAACTCACAGCGATCCACCTACCTCTGCCTCCCAAGTGCTAGGATTAAACGTGTGTACTACCATGCCTGGCTTGAAAAAAATTCTTGTTTTCAGATAGAATTTATATACCACAAACTCACCATTTAAAAGTAAACAATATAGCAGTTTTTAGTATACTATGCTAGCTAATTTTTTTTTTTTTTTTTTTTTTTTATGCTAGCTAATTTTACATGTCAACTTGACTAAGTCATCCATGGTGTCAGGATAGTTGGCTAAACATCATCTGTTTACTTCTGTAAAGACATGCTTGTTCTTTAGGGCTGGATTTTGCTATGAATCCTGGGAGGAAGGGCAAGGAAAGGGGGTGGTGTCCATCTTTCAGCGCTTCCCTCACCATCCATCCACTTCCCAAAGGCTCCACCATCAAATGTCATCACACTGGGATTGGATTCCATATATGAGTTCCTGGAACTGAGGTGGTCATAAAATTAAAAGGCAAGCATTCAGAAATGAGGAAAATATGGTCCATCACATGTCTACTCCACACAGACTGGACACAGCACTAAGAGAGTCTAGCCACTGCAGCCTTAGTTTTGGAACTCCTAAAACAGAGAGGTTGAAAACTTGCTTCCAAGTCTGTGAGTCAGCAGGGGTTTGGCAGAATAAACCAGGCTCAGACCCACAGTTATCTGCCAGTTTTGTGTACACACGTGTGTGTGTGTGCGCGCGCACACACACGCGCGCACGCTCATGTGTAGTGTTTGTGTGTACATGCATATGAGGGGGCAATAGATCCACAACATTCCATTTCTCAATTGTCCTTCACCTAAAAAAAGCAAAACAAAACAAAAAAAAAACCCCTTTTTAAAAATGTATTTAGTTGTGTGTTCACATATGCCATGGGGATTTGTGTAGCCCGTGTGTTCATGCTGTGGTGGTTGTGTGGAGGTCGGAGGACAACTTGTGTAAGTTCCCTTCTTCTACCATGTGTGTCCCTGGGAACAAACTCAGATTGTCTGGTTTGGTGCAGTGAGCCAAATCACTGGCCCCGAAAGGGCTTTCTCCCTGAACCTGGAGGTCGCCTGCTCAGCCAAGCTGGCTGGCCTGGGAGCTTCAGGCATTGCCTGTTTCAGCTCCTACTCCACACCCCAACTAGCAATGGGCTTTACAGACAGGTGCCTCTGTCTTGGCTCCTATGCTTGCTGCAGCAGGTACCTTACCAATGGAGCTACCTCTCCAGTTCCCGTTTGTTAGTTTTTTGATGTGGCCAACAGGACATAAGCTACGTAAATGTCTCTTAAAGCAGATGGTCCTGTCAGCCATCCTAGGAGACAAGGTTGTTTGGTTCCTAATGTTCGTGATTTTACAACAGCCAGAAGAGAGCAATGAACTGTGCTTTGCAGAGTTCTTTTGGGAGGGGCTCATGGGGGGACTCATTCAATAAAGCTGGTGGATACCACCATGCCACCATGCCTGCCAAGGCCAATTAGGATCGAAGAGTGAGAATGGGAAAATGGCAAGAGGTGACCGTCACAGGGTTGGGGGGGGGTCTCAGCGGGAGTTGCCTCCACTGCACTGTGTGGGTGCAGCAGAGCTTTTGTCCTGTTTGGGACTAGGAGAATAGAGCCAGCAAAGTCACTGATCATCTCCGTGACTTGGGTTTCACATCAAGTAAACAGATGACCTCACTCTCCCTGTTTCAGAGTTGCCCGGCTGGTGCAGGGTGCTGGGTGCTGGGTTTGTAGTGGGAGGTTGTGTGATGTGCGATAAGATGGGAGAAGAGAAAGCTGCTATTAACACTGATTAACTCTAAAGCTGGCCACCAGCACACACAACCATTGTTCCCACCAGAACCCTTTACTGACAGGGCTTTGTCTAGCTGGTTCAGGAGACACAAATGCCATTACAGGAGACCAAGTAGCTTCATTTGGGTGGACGTTAGATAATAGAGACGCTGCAGGTATTAGCCCGACTGCATTAGTTTGATTTGCTACTGCTGTTCACCTTGTCCCCAGCTTTCAGGGAGACAAAGGCCTGGAATTACCAGCAGCAGAGATAAGCTGTGGATTAGAGCCTTGTGCTCAAGGGGAAGAGAATTCTACCCTAGCTTTGCATTTGCTTGTTTTTTTTTTTCCCCTCCCCTCAAAGTTAACTTCCAGCTTTCCCCCAATGTCATTATAGTTTTTATACATTTTAGAAATTTTAATTCCAAAAGTGTTACTGACTCATTATTTCCTGTAATGAGGTCAGCCATTACCTTTTAGGTTTTTGAAAATAATTTTAAGGGAAATAAAGTGGTGGTCTTGTGTTTTATTTCGCTTCTTGAGTATGCTAATATAATATGAATTTGTCTCATAAGACTCATAATGGCACTGATATTATTATTAATATTTAAAATTCAATGGTTATACATCTCATTTATATTTATCTTTTCCTTCATTTTCTTTCCCTTTATTTATTTTTTTTGTTGTTGTTTGTTTTGCTTTGTTTTTTGATATAGGGTTTCTCTGCGTGGCCTTGGCTGTCCTGGAACTCACTCTATAGACCAGGCTGGCCTTGAACACACAGAGATCTGCCTTCCTCTGCCTCTCAAGTCCTGAGATTGATATTAATATTCAAAAGTAGTTTCTTGTTTTGTTCAAGACTTGAAATTCTATGAACTAAGCAGATACTGAGGCAAAAGAACAGAAACTCTGACACTGAAAGACATTGCAAACTGTGATCATACTGAACAGACAACAGGCACAATCAACAAAGGCCAACTTTTTATGATATATCTTTTGTCTATATCACAGGACACACTGCCTCCTCCTGTGCTCTCATTAGCTTCCAACCATCACACTCAACATTTTCACAGGAACCCAGTGGAGAGCAAGGAAAGCTGCTAGTGGAGAAATGTTGGCTGTGTACTTCACAAGAGCTGCTCCAACTCTTTCCTGGTAGAAGAGGCCCAGCCTGCCTCAGAAGCCCTTTAACCCCCAGGCCGTCCTAGTGACAGCTCTGTTTGCTCACATTCTTTTTTCTCCTCCTTCCTTGTCTTGGCAGTAGTGAAAAACAGTAAGCAGTTTACTGCTGACCGATTGTTGGAAAACAGAGCTCTCTGCCCGAAATGTGCTGGCAGTCTATTATTTTAGAAAGTTCCGAGTCAAGCTCAGAAATAATGGCAAGCTGTCTTTCAATAAATAAATAATCCCAGAAAAAAAAATGTGTAGTGGTAATGGATTTGATAGCTCAAGAAGAACCTTTACTCTAGTATTCATAGGGAAATAGGATGGACAGAGGAAGGAGATTTAAAAAGAGAAGGGAAAATTCAATTCAGGAGGAGAAAACTGAAATCTAGCTGGCACTGGACAGAATTAGAACGTTCAAACTAACATTTCAAAGCCAAACCAAACCCTACCCAGTTTTTTTTTTTTTTTCTTTAACTGGAAAAAAGACTCCTAGGTTCCTCGACCCCCCCCCCCCCCCCCCCCCCCCCCCGATAAGACTCCCCCCCCCCCCCCCCCCGCCACATATCCCCTCGCTCTATCTTCAGGCAGCAGGTATGGTTTTTGTCCCCCAGAAAGTGCCCTGATTCTTTCCAGTAGCTGTGTCAGAGCACATGCGAAAAGCCAGTGAGCATAGCATGGTGCTGAAGTACACAGTTGACTGGAGTCATTAAACTGAAAACAGAAACAAACCAGATGGTCACTAGCACTTAAAACAGCAAAAGAAAGCGTATTAAAGGAACTGCAAAGCTATTTGAACATTTGCATTTATTTTCAAATTTATTCATTTAAAAAAAAATGTTAAAGATACACACGTGTGTGTGTGTGTGTGTGTGTGTGTGTGTGTGTGTGTGTGTTTTCACACAGGTTCATGATGCACATGTGGAGATAAGAGGACAATTTTCCAGTGTTGATTCTATCATGTGGGATCTGGGGGAATTGATGGACCCTAGGTCTCCCGGCACCTGCCCTGCAGCTTAATTCTTTTTAGTAGTAAAATGCAATGGTGGGACTATGAGAACCAATGTTCTTATGTCTGTACTTTGCCATATTTAAAAACAAAAACTTGAAATTGGTGTGCTGTAATTTGTTTGAACACATGGCCAGAAATCAACAGAAGATTCACAAATAACTCATTCTATAATATAGGTGTGTATAATTGTACTTCAAACTGTACCTGAAAGAAACTAATTTAAATAAGTTAAACCCTTCATTATCATTATTATATATTTGAAATAATTTGCAAGTTACAACCAGCCTGTGGAATCACCTAGTTATGAGCTTAGTGATTTTAATACACATACTTGTTAGATTAGTGCTACTCACTTGAAAATATTACTGTTGAGGTTACGAAGGAGTGGGGAGAATGGGGTGAATCTGGGAAGTGTTGGGGGAAAAGGGTGGATATGATTAAGATACATTGTATACACCTGTGAAATTATCTCTCTGAAACTCTCAGAGTAAAGTATACTAAAATAGCTGTCATTTCTGAAAAATTTTATTAAAATATATAGGAAAGTTTTTTTTATTATAACTAAAAATGTCCAGATATAATATTACTATGCTAGAACCATAATTATTTGCAATGTTTTCATAGAGAATGACAATATTCAGATTAGGTACAGGAAAGAAACTGGAACATTTTAAATACTTGGTATTTCCATTGGTTTCCTCTGTTCTGCAATTGGAAGAGAGAGTCCCACATGTGTAAGTTTCTAACTATTTCCGAAGATCTGTGTTGGAGGGTTTTTTTGCCATTAGAAACTGTGATTCTCGACGGGACCTTTTCAGCTTTGCCCGACGATTTTGGAACCAAATCTGAAATCAAGGGAGAATAAAACAGTTCTCAGACACATGAGTGCATCCTCATCACAGGTAACAGCTGTGTTTGACAATTACCTGGATTCTGTCTTCCTCTAAATTCAGCTTCTGAGCTAGGTCCTCTCTGATATCAATGCCTGGATAGCAGTTCACTCTGAAGACATTTTCCAATACTTCAACCTAGAGGAAGGAAGGGATTCTTTAAAGTGATAATACTCCTTATGTCACCAAAATTGGGCTTTTATTTGTACAGATAAAAAATGCACTTAACCTTGGGCAACTCATCTAAATACATTTTTTTTAATGGATTACCCAGAAACTGTTAAAATATGAGTCCATTCTTTCACTAATGCTGCTTCTCATTGCCAGAGCCAATGGCATTTGTTCACCAGGTTATCATTTGTAGCTTTTGTGTTACCGCTCTTGGGTAAAAAACAAAAACAAAAACAAAAGCAAGCAAGCAAGCAAACAAACAAAACTTCCCACCTGATTTTGGGTAAAAGCAGTTCTCGGTCTTCGTCCTCTGTACCAACTCAACTCTCTTTTCAGAGAGAGTGTTTCTGAGGTTGAAAAATACTTTTCAAATTTCGAAGCCCTTTCTTCCGGCAATGGGCGATCCACTGGACAAGGCAATGAGATCTCCCTGGGAAAATCTGGGGCATGGAGGCATGGCTTGTCATCTTTCTCTAGAATCAGAAGAATAAACTCCCATCTCAGATTGCCTGTGTTCCACAGAGTTCTGGAGAAAGTCATTTCAGTAACTTATTTTGAAATTTCCTAGAGAATTCCTCAGGGTTTCACGAAACAATCGCCTCTCCACACACCCCACCCCCATCAACCAAAAAAAAAAAAAAAGGAGAGAAAAGAGAGGGAAGGAAGGAAGGAAAGAGAGTGGGGGGAGGGAGAGAGGGAGAGAGAGAGAGGAAGAGAGAGAGAGAGAGAGAGAGAGAGAGAGAGAGAGAGAGAGAGAGAGAGAGACTGCCTTGGTGATTAGTGATAGAGAACATTTGGACTCTACCCTTTATTTTTCAATGGAGAGAGGCTTAGAATGCCTGATGTGTTGAACACACAGAGAGGGGGTCCTTCTGAAGCAAATGCTAGATCTTTCTGGGAGTGAACTAACGTCCACTCCCATTCTATCCCTTATGGCCTTGTTGGAGGCCTTTCCCCCCCCCCCTAAATATTTATGGAACAGAGTGAGAGCATAACTTCTAATTCTATACTGGGTGAAATAAAAGGCAAACTAAAAATGCAGATGAATTTTAAAATTAAGTTGTGGCATACCTGAGTCGCTGCAGGTGTCTGTCCAGGGTCTGTGGGGTCTTATAGACGTTACACAGTCTTTTTTCTTGTCCAGTCCTAAAATGCTCTCAATTGAGAAGGAACAGGGTGAGGGCTTACTTTCCGGGAGCTGAGCACCTTCCCGGAGGTTGGGAGACATTCTCTTCTGGGTTGTACAGAGCTGGAGGGCTCCTGCCCCACGTGTGCAGAGCTGAGATCTTCCAGCAGTTCACCTTATAGCTTTGCAGACTAGGGGGCTGGGTTTCCAACGTCACTAATTAAAATCCTGTTTTAGAAAGTTTTAGCAAGTCAATGAACACTTGCCCAGCCAGCAGCTTAAGGAGTTAATTGTTTATTTGTTTGCAAGTAATTAGCAACTAATGGCTACACCAGGGGGCCACCTACAGGGACAAAAAGTGTTATCTCTCCTAAGCAGAACACAGACTTAACTTTCTCGAAAGAAGTGATGCACAAACGCAGCACTCCTCTTTTATTTGAGATCATTAATGTATAAAATTGTGTTTTTATTCTCAAGTTTATGTTTTCAAGGATTCTAGTTACCTAAATGTACAGAAAAGACAGAAGAGCAGTCAACTAATAAATAATCTGGTTTAGTGAATGTTCTTCCAAGGAAACTGGAAAAAATAATAATCTTTTAATGCTATTACGGTAATTCTGATAAAAAAATGCCTGTTTTCCATATGCATATGTAATGGTGAATGTTGTCAATGAAAACAGTAGTCTTTGGAGTGCAGCATACTGGAAAAGCCTGGCAATGTTATTAACACAGAGTGTAATTGTCTTCCAAGTGCCTTGGATTAATTCATAGGAACAGTTGCACCACATATTTTAAATAATTAATAAGCTAATTCCTTTCTTTCATTCTTTCTTTTAAGTGGGAGAGATACAAGCTTATGTGAGGTTCATATGCTATAGAGAATAATTTTTTTCCATAACACAGTTATTTCAAAGAACATAGTTAAATATACATTTTTTGTTTTGTTTACTTTTATTGCTTTTTGTTTTTTGTTTTTCGAGATAGGGTTTCTCTGTGTAGCCTTGGCTGTCCTGGACTCGCTTTGTAGACCAGGCTGGCCTCAAACTCACAGTGATCCACCTGCCTCTGCCTCCCAAGTGATGGGATTAAAGGTGTGCACCACCACACCTGTCTTTTTTTTTTTTAAAGACAAGTTCTCATTATATAGTTAGGGAACTAAGTCTCTAGACCAGACTGGCTTTGAACTGACAGAGATCTGCCTCCCTTTGCCTGATGAACACTGGAATTTAAGGTGGAAGATATGGTGTATTTCCCAGCTCTTGACTTAGGGCTTGTCTATGTGACTTGCTTTGGCCAGTGGTAGGAATGTGAGCAAAAGCTCGAAACATGTTAGCATGATTGGTTTGTCTCTGTGGGCTTCTGGTAACCCCGTGACACCATCCCTGTGGTAGCTACTGGTCTTCAGCTTTCAGCCTAAGCCCTAGAGTGGACCTGTGGATAGGACTCTAACACATTTTACAAACTATAGTCAAATCAGCTGAGTCCAGCAAAGCTTAGGCAATTGGAAACTGGACTCTCTCTCTCTCTCTCTCTCTCTCTCTCTCTCTCTCTCTCTCTCTCTCTCTCTCTCTTTCTCTCTCACGGTTTTGTTTTTGAGACAGTTTCTCTGTGTAACAGCCCTGGCTATCCTGGAACTTGCTTTGTAGATTAGGCTGGCCTTGAATTTACAAAGATCTGTGCCTCTGCCTCCTGAGTGCTGCTGGGACTAAAGGTATGAACTACCACACCTGGACTTGGCCTGATATTTTATAAGAAAAACAAACATCCAGTTTAAGCCACTAATATTTGTGGAAACTTTTATATGCATAATCTTTTTTCTTAAACAATTAAAAAATAGATTTATTTATTTATTTATTTATTTTATATGTATGTGTGTGCACCTGGGTGTATTTATGTGCACTATGTGTGTGAGAGCCTGTAGGGGTCAGAAGAGGGCATTAGATCCCCTGGAACTGGATTTATGGATCGTTGTGGGCCGCCATGTAGGTTCTGGGAATTTAATCTAAATCCTCTGCAAAAATAGTAAGTGCTCTTAACTGCTGACCCATCTCTCTAGTGCGACCCCCAACCCCTTTTTAGATGGGGTGTTGCTATGTAGCCCAGGCTGATTTTGAACTTACTGTGTAACCCAGGATGGCCACAAACTCACGGCAAACTCCTTAGCGTCACTGGTACTGGAATTACAAATGTGAACAGCCATGCCTAGCTACATATAGCATTTTAGCAAGAAATAGCTCTTCTGGCATGCAGTTGTACATGCAGTCACAACATTGTATACATAATAAATAAATCTTTAAAAAATAATGATTCTGGTGAGCTGGGCATGATAACACACACCTTTGATCCCAGAACTTGGGGAGGCAGAGGCAGGTAGATCTCCATGAGTTCAAGGCCAGTCTGGTCTACAAAATGAGTCCAGGACATCCAAGGCTACAAAGAGAAACCCTGTCTAGAAAAGCAAAAAACAACCAACCAAACAAAACCAAATCAAATAAAGCAAAACAACAACAACAGCAAAAGGATGATTCTGGCTGGGCATGCTTTCACACGTTTATGGTTCCAGAACTTAGGAGACAGAGGCAGTGGGATTGTGATCATGAGTTCAATAGAAGCCTGGGACACAGAGCAAAACCTTGTCTCAAAATACAAAATAAATGAAAAGAAATGGTTTAAAAAAATAGTTTGCTTAATATTCACACACACACATTTGTGTTTGAGTTCAATCTACTTCCCATTTCTTTCCCTCCAATTCTTCCCTTTCCCCCTCCTTACCCCCCTTTGATTTTCTGAGAGACGTCTCTCTGTGTAGTCCTGGCTGTCCTGGACTCCCTTTGTAGAGTAGGCTGGCCTCAAACTCTCAGAGATCCACCTGCCTCTGTCTGCCTCCTGAGTGCTGGAATTAAAGGCGTGTACCACCACATCCCCCCAACCCCCACTCCCACTTTTTCACACTTCATATGTTCTTTCTCTCTCTCTCTCTCACACACTTCATATGTTCTCTCTCTCTCTCTCCTAAAGTTAATATCCCCTGAGGTCCATTTAGTGGTGTTTGTTTGTTTGTTTGTTTGTTTTTGGTTTTTCAAGGCAGAGTTTCTCTGTGTTAGCCTTGGCTGTCCTAGACTCACTTTGTAGACCAGGCTGGCCTCGAACTCACAGCGATCCGCCTGCCTCTGCCTCTCGAGTGCAGGGATTAAAGGCGTGCGCCACCATGCCCGGCTGTGGTGTTTGTTTTTACAAGGCCTTCAGGAGTATCATTGAATTATTAGTTTGAGATCTTGCAAATGTTTTGATGTAGACGTTATTGCTACAAGTTTCCCTTTTTAGGACTGCCTCCATTGTGTCCCAGTTTTCATTCATAGCACTTACAGTCAAAGTGAATCATTTATCTTTACTGTTTGTTGTCCATTTCCTTACTTTGGGATTTTTTTTTTTTTTTTGTCAGTTCTCTTCAATCCCTTGCATTCAAGATGCTGTATGGCTCACTTAAGGTTGAAGATTAATAAGTGGCCAGCTGGGTCAATGTTAGTAAGAGGTTAAGATGAAGACAGAGATGTGTTCATTAAGTTCTTTGATAAGAAAGTTAACTGGTGTCTTTGGCAAGCTTGAAAACCAGACTTGAAGGTAAGTGAAGTGAATGGAATGTGTCTGATTTAGTAACATCTGGGCCACATTCCTTGAAAGATCCTTTTTCTAAGAAACAACTAGATTCTAAGTAAAATATACCTTAAATGCATTGGTGAGATCTCAAAAAGTATGGAAACTTTATTTTGTTCATTAAATAAAACCAAACCCCCAACCCAACAACAATGCACTGAAATTAGAACGTGGAGCGCTGATGGTACACATGGGGTCACCTCCAAGAGCAAATATCTTTAGCATCACTGGAGCTAAGAATCCCAAGTCTAGCAGTAGGTAAGGAAGCTGAAATGAAGACAAGTATTTTAGGCCAGGACCATCAACCTCTTGATCCCTGTCAGAAATAGACCAAATCATTTCAGGAGGAAACTAACCCTAAATTGAGCTTTATAAGAGTTTTAGGGAGCCAGGTGTGGTGGCGCATGCCTGTAATCCCAGCTCTCTCGGGAGGCAGAGGCAGGCGGATCTCTGAGCTTGAGGCCATCCTGGTCTACAGAGTGAGTTCCAGGACAGCCAGGGCTATATAGAGAAACCTTGTCTTGAAAAACCACAAAAAGGGGTGGGTAAAAAGCAAGAAAGTATAGGCTAATAAATAAAGATTATCAAACACCTGAGGTCAGGCACCATCAGGGATAACCAGCAGAAGCAATGAGGTTTGCACCCTGTACAGAGACCACTATTTATCTCCAGTATCCATTTTATATTCCCTTTGCCACAACAGGACTTTCCAGGGTTAATGATTATTATCTCTACTAAACCACACTATACATTCATGTGGCCTTCGGACCTTTCATCTATCCTGTGACTACGAGGAGAGGCAATGTGTGTAAAATTTAAGGTCAGCTATCAAAAGATAGAGCTGTTTCTATTCTGTCTCTTGCGTCTGTACCACGGAGAAGGTGGTAGGTGACGGTGAATGTTGAGTAGTGTTTAAAGCGAGAAGGGAGCTTGGACCTTGTTTCTCAGGCTCTCTGATGTCTAACATCAAATCTACAATGTAAGAAGTAACAGTTCTAGAAGCAATTCAGCTGCTGCTGATAGCTCCAGCTGCAGACAATAGACTAGTGATCAATGAAAAGGTGGGAAAGTAAGGTTGAAATTATATATAGGGACAATCAATTAAATGAGCACAAATGGCAGGAAAGACTTGGAGGAAGCTAAACAGAACTTAAGAAATGATTATGCAAACATACATATTTAATAATTGAAATGTACTCAGTGCATAAATGAAGTAGTATTTTAAATTATAAGTGTCATTATCTTTACCCTGGCAAACACTGAATTATTAACATCTTAAAATAGTGTCATGTGAAAATTACATTTATTTGCTTATGTATTTATACATGTGTGTGCGTGTGCAGCAAAGGACAGCATGTGAGTTTCTTTCCCCATGCAGGGTTGTGAGATAGCACTCAGGTTGTCAGGCTTATTGGCAAGTACTTTTACCTGCTGAGATATCTGGCCGGCATCCACTATGGTAATTTTAAATCATTGCCCATCAAGTACAGGCAAAACAATCTTACCACCATTCTTGTATTCTTCAAGTAAAGCTGGGTGTTTGCTTTTTTATGTTTGGTCATTATGTACTTCCTTTGTGAATGATACAGTGTCCTTAGTCCACCTTTCTATTAGGGTGAATTTTTGTTGTTGTTTCTTTCTAAAAAAAAATATGTAGCCAGCCTGGCTGGTGGCACATGCTTTTAATCCAGCACTTGGGAGGCAGAGGTATGTGGATCTCGGTGAGTTTGAGGCCAGCCTTGTCTACAAAATGAGTCCAGGACAGCCAGGGCTCTATTACACAGAGAAACTCTGTCTTGAAAAACCAAATCAAGAAGAAAAATATTTATTTAATGCGCAGGGGTGTGTATGCCTGAATGTATGTATGTGTACTACATGTGTGCAGGAGGCCGAGGAGGTCAGAGGTGAGTGTCAGATCTAGTGGAACTGAGTTACAGGCATGTGAGCTGCTATGTCGGTGCTGAGAATTGAATGTATGTCATCTGGAAGAGCAGCAAGTATACTTAAACAGTGAGCCATCTCTCCAGCTCTTTATTTTTTTTTTTTTAAACCTATCCAGTAAGAGGGTGGTGGTATTCATAGGGTAGAAGTAGGGAATCAATGGGAATAAAGATGAGAAATTTAGCTGGGCGGGGTGGCACATACTTTTAATCTTTTTAAACTTGGGAGGCAGAGGCAGGCAGATCGCTGTGAGTTTGAGGCTAGCCTGGTCTACCAAAGTGAGTCCAGGACAGCCAGGACTGTTACACAGAGAAACCTGTCTTTTTTTTTTTCAAGACAGGGTTTCTCTGTGTAGCCTTGGTTGTCCTGGACTCGCTTTGTAGACCAGGCTGTCCTCAAACTCACAGCGATTCGCCTGCCTCTGCCTCCTGAGTGCTGGGATTAAAGGCGTGCGCCACTGCGCCCAGCTTCCTGTCTTAAAAAACCTTAAAAAAAAAAAAAAGATGAGAAATTTAGGAGCAAGTGCCTTTAATCCAAACACCCAGAAGGCAGAGGCAGGCAGATTTCTGAGTTTTTGAGGCTGGCTTGCTCTAATAGTGAGTTTAGGACAGTCAGGGCTACACAGAGAAACTCTGTCTTGAAAAACAAAAACAAACAAAAGGTGAAGTTGATTGTAATGCCCGTGTGTTCTATATTTTTGATGGGGTTTGGATCATAGGTCTGTGTATTTGTCAGTACTCACTAATCAGTACTTGGAGATTTTTTCCCTTTATCTACAAAAGCATAAGCACGTATTAAACTATAGTTGATGCGACAGTTACTGTAGAATTTAGAGGGGATGTGTACTGATGTCTATAATTTACTTTAAAATGTATGAACCATAAAATATATTTATGGAGAGATAAATCAGTAAGACTAATTCGGTAGACTTTTCTGAGATGATAGACGCCTATTTTTAGCTAACCTTGATTTGCATTTTCTGTTTCCATAGTTTCTGTTCTATTGTCTTTACCAATTAATAGTCCCTGTATATCTTCATCAACAGCCTCACAACATCAGCCTCAAAGCATACTAGTCAACTAAAAAAAATATTTGCAAGTCTTACATGTGCTAAATTATTACTACCTTTAAAATTTTGGATTTAAGAAAAACCAGTCTGATGATGTACTTGGCACTAAAAAGACTTAGCAATAAGAAAATTGTTAAGTCTATATTTTATTATTTATTGCTTTGAGACAGAGTCACGTATCCCAGGCTGACCTCTAACTTGACTTTGTAGCTGAATATGACCTTGAACTCCTGATCTCCTTATGCCCAGTTTCCCATTGCTGGGATTACAGACAGGAACCACTATACCAAGTTTATGTGGCACTAGGCATTGAATCCAAGGCCTCATGTATGCTTGGTAAGTACTCCCTGTTGTACTACAAGAATTGCCAGACAAACCACTTGAGCACCAATCCCAGTGAGAGAGTGATGGCTTATTGAGTGAATACACACCCCAAGACAAAGTTGATTCCAATCAGGGGCACAGAAAAGACTCAGGAGCCTAATTGACATTGGTCTGCTTCTAAGGCAGGCCTTTTATAAGAAAAACTGTAACCAGGTAACAATCAGGTGGGCTTCCCAGGTGGGAAGCAAGGGAGAGGGCCCAGTTAAGTCATTTGACTAGCTAACCACAAGAAGAATTGATTTTGTTCTGAGCACAATGTATCCAGGTAGCTAGACAAAGCATTTTAAGCTGATTGGCTAGGATATGGGCCTGGGGTCTTTCTAGTTCCCCACTGTTCTAGGAGAAAGGAACATAGCAGTGTATTGTGGTTTTTTTAAAAAGTGGAACATAAATCATTAATTCAAACAGAACATTCAACAAGTATTGAATTGTAAATAAAAAAGCTATTCAAAGCCGGGCGTGGTTGGCGCATGCCTTTAATCCCAGCATTCTTAATCGCTGAGCCATCTCTCGAGTATTGGGTTTTAGGCACAGATTTGTGTAAATCAGCCATGTAATTATGATACAGATGCTTTGTGAAAATAAAATAAGAAATAGGCAACGCTTTAATAGCACTTGCCTATTCCTTATTTCTGCATACGGATTATTTTTCAGTATTTTAAAATGTTAAGATGTGGTTTCTAAGACAAAAGTCTATTGGATGCCGGTGGTACAACTTAGGAGTGAGCTTGTGCTAAGAGTGCTCAAGGCTCTGGATTCAATGCATGAGATTGTCAAATTATGGCCAACGTCTGTCTACTAGGACAATGCCTAAGTATATGTTCAGTAAATTTTTCTTGAGTTAGTGAACAAACAGATGGATAGCCAGATCCATGAGACTAGCTAGAGGGTAACGTTTGTAAAGCGGATAGGCAAGTTAAATACTTCCGGTGAGCACTTTTGCAATTGCTCTAACACATTAGGGCAGTCTCAGTTTCCTGTCCACCAGCCTCAGAGGTTGATGTTATCACAGGGCAGCTCAAACAATAAAGGGCTTTATGGGCCCAGGAGAGGAACAGTGAGTAAAGGTGCTCGCAGCTCCAGGCCTGCCTGAGGCCTAGAATCTGAGTGAAGATGGAGGAAAAGTTTCCCATAGCTCTACATGCACACACAAACACACACACACACACACACACACACACACACACACACA
>OU015746.1:102000988-102018269 GCA_907169655.1 Acomys percivali | reverse complement strand
CTCCCCGAGACAGGGTTTCTCTGTGTAGCCTTGACTGTCCTGGACTCACTTTGTAGTCCAGGCTGGCCTCGAACTCACAGCGATCCGCCTGCCTCTGCCTCCCGATTTTTTTTTTTTTTTTAAGATTTATTATTATGTATATACAGTGCTCTACCTGCATGTACACCTGCAGGCCAGAAGAGGGCATCAGATCACACTATAGATGTGTTGTGAGCCACCCTGTGGCTGCTGGGAATTGAACTCAGGACCTCTGGAAGAGCAGTCAGTGCTTTTAACCTCTGAGCCATCTCTCCAGCCCTTTGCTGGCTTGTTTGTTTGTTTGCTTATTGAGACAGGGTTTCCCTGTATATCCTTGGCTGTCCTGGAACTTACTCTGTAGACCAGGCTGTCCTAGGACTCAGAGATCTGCCTGCCTCTGCCTCCTGAGTGCTGGGGTTAATGGTGTGCACCACTACTACCCTGTTCTCTGTCTCTTTTTTAAAAGTTTTGATTTACGATAAAGTTTGCACAGTCCAAATCTAACTAATTTAACATAAGGGTATTTTTTCTTCTTCTGGTTTTTAGAGACAGGGTTTCTCTGTGTAGCCTTGACTGTCCTGGACTTGATTTGTAGACCAGGCTGTCCTCTTAACTCACAGCGATTCACCTGCCTCTGTCTCCTGAGTGCTGGGATTAAAGGTGTGTGCCACCATACCCGGCTAACATGAGGGTATTTAAAGTTATATACCTCAAACACACCAGTCTGGCAAAAGATCTGAAGGAGAAAAAATTTAAGCCTGTACTAGGACATGCCTTGTCTGTGTTTTGAAAATAGGAATCACAGTGAATCTTGTTAGTTAATTAATTAATTATTCCTATTCTTGTCTTTTAAGACAAGGTTTCTCTGTGTAGACCTGGCTGTTTTGGAACTCATTTTGTAGACCAAGTTGGTTTTGAACTCAGAGCTCTGCCTGCCTGTGCCTCCTGTGCTGGGATTAACAGCATGTGCCACTACATCTGGTTTTCTTCATATTTTTTAATGTTTTAAAATAGCACTTGGCAGACAGGGAGTGGCACCCTACAGTGAAGAGGAGTCTGTCACATCTGGCCACTGGTAGTTTCAGCCACTAAGAAGTGAGGCAAGATGATGGGGGGGGGGCGGAAAGAAAGTCTTGGAGGAGTAGAGTACTGAGACTAGACTTCGTATGTCATAAAAGGTCTTGTGCCACACCCCACACCTACTTGCTTAAGTTCCTCCTTTGAATACAGGAAGTTAGTGAATAAAAATATAAAGTCTGTCAGGTGGTGTGGCTTAGTCTCAGCACCTCAGAGGCTGAAGCAGGGTTGTCATGACTTTGAGGCCAGCTTGACCCTATGTTAAAATGAACACATTCTGGTCCTCCTCTTTAATCCCAGCACTCAGGGAGGCAGAGGCAGGCGAATTGGTCTGAGTTCGAGGCTAGCCTGGTCTACAGAGCAAGTCCAGTATAGCCAAGGCTACACAGAGAAACCCTGTCTTGGAACTCCCTTCACCCCCAAAAAAGTTCTATGTGTGTGTTTGTCGTGCGTGTGGGAGAGAGAGTCATTCTTTGGATTTGAAGCTTTAATTGTTCCCTGCTTTTTTTTTTTTTTAATATGGCCACCATGCGTTGCTCCTGTTTTTAGGTTTAATTATAGGAGTTTTAATTTGTAAAGGCACACCTTTGCTCTTCTTACTTATGCTGCTTCTTTTTTTGTTTGTTTTGTTCTTTGAGGCAGACCTTCTGTGTAGTCCTGGCTCTCCTAGAACTTGTTCTGTAGACGAGGCTGGCCTTGAACTCACAGAGATCCACCTGCCTCTGCCTTTGGAATGCTAAGAACAAAGGTGTGCCCTACCATGCTACTTCTTTAATGAAAGGAAACAGAGTAGAACCCTTTGACTTCTTGACATTGTTATCAAAAGAGTTTAAATAGATTAAAAGTCAGAATTACTAGAGTTCTAGTATTTTACTGCTTTGAGGAAAAAATGCTTCATCATCTGATTATATACTGATTTATATAAACTTTAATTTTTTTTTTTTTTTTTTTTTACAGACAAGATCTTTACTGGGTGTGTTTGAGGAAGATGCTACGGCTATTTCTAATTACATGAACCAGTTATATCAAGCTATGCATCGGATTTATGATGCACAGGTAAAGAACTAAAAGGCTAGCACAGTACCTCTTAAAAGAATCTCTCAGCACATGAGGACAGAGGTCTACTTGGCTTGCTACTATGTACCTCACTTGTTCTTAGGCCCAGAGTAGTATCTATTGAAAGGATGAATGCATACTAAGTATATTATAGAACTTACATTTCAGTTAGATTTGTAATACTGAAAAAGTGACAAGATTGAAGCATCTGTCCAATCTCGTCAGACATTGTGAGACCTTTCTTATAGGAATGCACTGATAGTGAATTGACTGAAGATCCTATATTGTTGTATTTTCCTTAATCATGCCTTTAACTTTTGATGAACCATTTTTTTTTTTTTTGTTTTGAGTGAAGGTTCCAAAAGTAGAAGGCTAAAACTAATTTTTCTTGCAGAATAGACATAAAATTTGAGGCTATATTTATGTAATATATAAGCTTTAATAGGAGCCTGCTGTTGTACTTTGATGTACTTTATTTGGTATTAGTTAAGAGTATTAATTTTGTTTTCCTTTTATTCCTATCTATTGCTGTGGTAGTTGGGTTTTTTTTCTCCCTCCATTGTGATAGGTTTTACAAGGCTTTATCCTGGCCACCGATGTTCATTTAATAAGTGAAGTGTTTTATTATATCATGACTGAAAAAACTGAATTAACCAGAATACCGTTCATCTGGTTGTGTTGCTTTATGTTCTATGTTAAACAATTGTTGTTATGTTATTGTATGCTCATATTCTCTAGATTGAAGAATAATCAATCTTTTACATAGAATCCCTATAAGTTTTTGTTGACTTTTTTTTACAGTTTACTTGTAGCTTTAAATATATTTAATGTTTAGTTTTCATTAGCAGAGACCCTTAAAACAAAGCAAAAAACAAATAAAGCACATACCTGAACTGGGTATGGTGGTACATGCCTCTCCAGTCCTTTTTTTGGTTTTTCAAGACAGAGTTTCTCTGTATAGCCTTGGCTGTCCTAGACTCGCTTTGTAGACCACGCTGGCCTCTAACTCACAGCAATCTGCCTGCCCTGAGTGGTGGGATCACAGGCATGTGCCACCATGCCCTGCTATTAATCCATGACTTAAAAAAAAAAAAGAAAAAAAAAAAGAGGGGGCTGGAGAGATGGCCCATTGGTTAGGAGTGCTGCCTGCTCTTCCAAAGGTCCTGAGTTCAATTCCCAGCAACCACATGATGGTTCACAACCATCTATAATGAGATCTGATGCCCTCTTCTGGTGTACAAGTGTAAATGCAGACAGAACACAATACATAATAATAAATAAATAAATCTTAAAAAAAAAGTATATAACATAAAGTGATAATAAATGAATGTGGCCTAGATATCATCAACTAAAACATTTTTCTTAATCTGTTATATTGTGCTGATTTGAAATTTTTTCCTTAGAATGAATTAAGTGCAGCAACACACCTGACTTCGAAACTTTTAAAGGAATATGAAAAACAGGTACGATTTAACATATGTAACCATATACTATATGTATAGATAAACTTTCATTTTTGTTTTTTGTTTTTCAAGACAGGGTTTCTCTTGTTGTCCAGGCTGGCCTTGAAATCACAGAGATCTACCTACTTCTGCCTGTACTACCACGTCCATCTTAGATAAACTTTTTCAATCAGAATATTTTATTTTAGTGTTTTAGAGCAAGGGTCTCACCAAGTAGTTCAGGCTGTTCTCAAACTCCTGATTTTTCCACTTTGGCCTTCTGTGTGCTGGCATTCCAGGGATTCACCACCATGCATGGCCTCTTAGCACTTCATGAGTTTACAAAATATGCCATTGAAAATTCACTAAGTCCTAGCCGGACATGGTGGTGCACATCTTTAATCCCAGCACTCGGGAGGTAGAGGCAGGCAGCTTGATGCGAGTTCGAAGCCAGCCTGCTCTACAAAGTGAGTCCAGGACAGCCAAGGCTACACAGAAAAACCTGGTCTTGAAAAACCAAAAAAGGAAAGAAAGAAAGAAAAAGAGATAGAGAGAGAGAGAGAGAGAGAGAGGGCGAGAGAGAGAAAACTCACTAAGTCCTTATTGTTAGTGACAATGTGAGAACAAAGGTTATCTGCTTTTCCAGATTTTTTTTTCCTAATTTTTGTTTTTTGAGACAGGGTTTCTCTGTGTATCCCTGGCTGTTCTGGCATTCTCCCTGTAAACCAGGCTGGCCTCTAGTTCAGAAGTTCACCTGCCTCTGCCTCCTGAGTGAGATTAAAGTCATGCAGCACCACCACCTGGAGATGTCTTTTTAGTAACAAAGACACTGAGCTTTTTCAAGGTTTCTCTGTTAGTTGTTGGAGGAACTTGAGTGAAAGCCAAATCTTTGAACTCGTAGTATTGAGTACATTCCAGTTAATTACTTAACAGACATTTTAAACAGTGTTTATTAATTATAAAGATTATTTTATATTTTGGAGCATGTTCAAAATCTTAGATGTTTCTAAAGTTATTTAAAAGCCCAAATTGTGTTAGTCACAAAGAAAATACAGCATTGAGCATTGATTTCATCTATATTTCTCACTTTCAGCGTTTTCCTTTGGGAGGTGATGATGAAGTTATGAGCTCTACTTTACAGCAGTTTTCAAAGGTTATAGATGAGGTAAGTTTTGATCTTGCTTGAATAGGTGGTTTTATAACTAAGTTACTGACATTCAGGTTTTTACTAAAAATTATAAAGCTTTTTATTACATTTGATTTGTGTGTGTGTGTGTGTGTGTGTGTGTGTGTGTGTGTGTGTGTGTACACACGCACACAGGTACCATACTGTGTGTGGTGGTTACAGGACAACTTGAAGGAACAGATTTTCTCCCCAGGGTTAACAATCAGGCCATCAATCTTACTAGTAGGTGCTAGTACCCCCTGAGCCACCGCTTCAGCCCTCATTGGGAAACTCATATAGCCGGGAGTCTATGAGAAGTTTTGTTACAAACAATAGTATTAAAAGGCACTGTTTCCACATCTTGGTGTCTCATAAAGATCAGTATTTTCTTACCTAATTAAAACATTTTCCCAAGAATAAACTTAGAAACAGGCTTCATTATTCCTAGTCCATGAATCATTAATTTTTTTTCATTGTTACGTGATGTAGACAGAGAAGAGGGAAGTCGTCTGCTGTAGCTAGCTGCTTTGTGGTTTTTCCTTTGCCATTGAGCAACACTTAATTGTTCTGTCCTCATTAATCCATGCAAAATAGCCAAAATTAGCTCTTAATTCTCAAACCATTAACTATAACATCATACAGTAATAACAACATGAAGGCCTAGAAGTTAGAAGAAGAAAAGAGATGAGGTTTATGGAGAACCATAACTGTTCTCTACCTTGCTGTAAAAGCTGTGTGTGTGTGTGTGTGTGTGTGTGTGTGTGTGTGTGTGTGTGTGTGTGTGTTTATTCTCATGTACATACTTTTTTGCCATGTGTGGGATCCAACCCAGGGCCTAACATGTGTTAGGTAGGTCCTTTACCACTGAGCTATAATCTAGCCCCAGTTTTTCTAATATCTTAATAACTCACTATAGCAGAATATTATCCTAGGCTATCAGTGTAAGTGCTAATACTGGGTTCGGAATTAGCTTAGTGGTAGAGTGCTTAACTAATGTGTGAGTAATGGGTCTGACCTCCAGCACTTCAAGTAAACAAAATAAAATGCTTATAGGAAATGAAATATTTTCTATTTTTTAAAATGATGGCAAAATACATTGATACTTGTGATGTTTAATCCATTCACAATGTTGTACAATTGTCATAGGCATCTAGGTCAAGAACATTTTCATCATCTTAAAAGAAATCACAGTCCCTTGAATTTCCCCAGGTCATTGGCAATGATTGCATTATGCTATCTACGGATTTGCCTCTTTAGATATTTCATATTAGTTAACCTGTAGAATTTGTGGATTTTGAGGTGTGTTTTCTTTCATTTTGAATATAAGTTTATTTGTGCCAGCGCTTCATTTTTTTGGTTGAATAAAGTTTTACTGTATAATATATATTACCACGTTTTGTTTATCCATTTGTGGGTGTTCTGTTGTTCTTACTTTTAGTTAGACCATTCATATACTAGTTTAATTTTTTTATTTTTTATTTTTATTTTATTTTTATTTTTATTTTTGGTTTTTCCAGACAGGGTTTCTCTGTGTAGCCTTGGCTGTCCTGGACTCCCTTTGTAGTCCAGGCTGGCCTCGAACTCACAGCGATCCGCCTGCCTCTGCCTCCCGAGTGCTGGGATTAAAGGAGTGCGCCACCACCGCCCGGCAAGTTTAATTTTTTAAACACTAACTTTCAATTCTTTTTTTTGGTATAAAGTAAGGAGTGAGATTGTTTGGTTTTATGGTAATTTTATGTTTAACTTTTTGAGGAATCAACAGATTACTTTGTATGTGGCCTGTGAGGAGTGTAGGAGAGCTTTGCTTTTTCTTTATCTTTTCTAGCAAATATTTTCATTAAAAAAAAAAAATTTAATGGGAATGAAATGGTATCTCATTGTCTTTTTGACTTGCAGTTATTGGATATATAATAAGATATTGAGCTTTTTTTTCATGTGATTATCAGCCATTTGTAATCCTTGGGGAAATGTCTGTTCATATCCTTTGTCCATTTTTAAGTTGAGTTTTGTTTTGTTTGTTTGTTTGTTTGTTGGTTTTAAGATTTATTTATTAAAAAATATTTATTATTATGTATACAGTGCTCTGCCTGTACGTATATCTGCAGGTCAGAAGAGGGCATCAGATCACATCATAGATGGTTGTGAGCCACCATGTGGTTGCTGGGAATTGAACTCAGGACCTCTGGAAGAGCAGTCAGTGCTCTTAACCTCTGAGCCATCTCTCCAGCTCCCTTGTTTGTTTGTTTTTTAATTGTAAGAGTTCATTACCTAGAGGTAGGTTTCTTTTGAGATGTGGTTGACAAATATTTTCTTATTCTCTTTGTTATCTTTATTTTCTTGATAGTATCTTATGATGCACAGTTTTATTTTAATAGAGTTCATTTTACATTTTATTTTGTTGTTTGTGCTTTTGGTGTCATATCTAAGAAGTTATTGTCAAATAAAAGATCTCCCTAGGTTTCCTTTTAGAAGTTTTAGGCTGGGCATAGTGGTACATGCCTTTAATCTCAGCACTTGGGAGGCAGAGGCAGAGGTCTCTGGGCTTGAGGCTAGCCTGGTCTACATAGTGAATCCCAGGATTGCTAAGGCTATGTAGAGAGACCTTGTCTCACAAAACCAAAAAAAAATAAAAAAATAAAAAAAGTTTTAAAAAATCATATAATATTTTGTATTATACTACATAATTTTAAAAAAGATTTATTTATTTATTATTTATACAGTATCCTGCCCGCATGTGTGTCTACATGTCAGAAGAGGGCACCAGATCTCATTGTAGATGTTTGTGAGCCACCATGTGGCTGCTGGGAATTGAACACAGGATCTTTGGAAGAGCAGGCAGTGCCTTAACCTCTGAGCCATCTCTTCAGCCCATACTACATAATTTTTGTTGTTTTCATATGTAAAATGTATCAAAGTCTCTTAAAAGACTAGCTTTTAATTTATATAGCATTGGCAATATCTCTGTGTAGACATTTATTAGTTGTGTTATCTGTTAGTTATTTTGTATTTTTGTCTTTCTTTCACCAGCTTAGTTCTTGTCATGCAGTACTTTCAACTCAACTTGCTGATGCCATGATGTTCCCCATTTCCCAGTTTAAAGAAAGAGATCTGAAAGGTATTGGAGTTGACCTTATGCTTACTTTCACCAGTTGTCAGAAGAGCAGTGCTAGCAGAGTGCATTTTATATCATATCTAAGCCGGTTCCGAACACAACATGCTACGTTAAGCAGTTAGTGAACATTTATCGAAGTGCCTGATAGATATTGAACTAGTTCCTAACAAATAATAATGTCCTTTCCTCAAAAAGGAGATGGGTTAACACTGTGACAGTGTCTTATAATTAGAGAGTGAGAAGGTGCAGTGGAGCTCAGAGGAAATGGTCAGAAAGGCTTCACCAAAGACACGGCACGAGCATTGAACAATGAAGAGGAATGTGTTAAGAGAAAGGACTTGTTCAGTTAGGGAGGATGGAATGCACAAAGGTATAAGATGTAGAAAAATATCACTTGGTTTGAGAATGATAAGAAATCCAGTGCTGGATGTACTGCAGCTAGGCAAGAGATGAACATAGAAATAGATGAGGTGGACCTAAAGCGTGGTAGAGAGGTTGGACTTGAGTGTATGAACACAAAGAATCCAGTAGACTCTGAAGGAGTATCGAGACAGAGTCGTTTTTGTTTTTAGAGGAGGGAATAGAGTGGATTTGGTACCTAGATGACTAAGAGGTTGTGAGAATCCAGTGAGGGAATAAAGGCACCTGAAAGATGATAGTGGCACAGAGTAGGCTGGGGAAACTGGGGGCCTAGGCACATCTAACAGCTGTAGTTGTTAGTGGACTTACTGGTTGGTAGGGGTTTTTGTCCCTTAATGTTAGTAGGTGACCAAGTGAGTATTTTATAGATCTGATTCTTTTTATAATTTATACACGCAAAGTAGATAGGAAAAACATCAAGCATATCAGTGAATGGTGAAGTGCTTAAAGACAAGTGTCTTTCAGAGATGGAGCTAATAAATGATCTTTAAGAATGGTCAGTTCCAGGCTGGCCATGGTGGGGCACACCTTTACATCCCAGCACGTGGGAGGCAGAGGCAGCAGATCACTGTGAGTTGAGGCCAGCCTGGTGTACAGATTGAGTCCTAGGACAGCCAAGGCTACACAGAGAAACCCTGTCTTGAAAAACAAAAACAAAACCCAACCAAACAAAATGAATGGTTAGTTCCAAGGTAGAAACAAGAATTCACAATCTAAGGAGCTTGAGTGGCATAATCTTTTCTTTTTCACACAGTATTTGAATTTCTTAGTCATATATAAAAATGAATTAATGTTAGGTTCTAGTATTGTCAGTATTTGCATATCATAGCATTTAAAATGGATTTTAATACTTATTTGCCTCATATTCTTGGTACGTAGATTTCCTAGTAGTCTATTGCTAATTATTTTGAATGTTTTATAGATTAATGAAGCAGTAACTTTTTCACCTTGAATACATACCATAATAAAATTTTTGCTTGAGTTTTAGTTGTTTTAAGTGGTACTAATTGCTTTATAAGTAGAATATTTTATAAATAGGCTAAACTGAAATTATTTTTGAACTTTTTCAGAAATACTGACACTAAAAGAGGTATTTCAGATTGCTAGTAATGGTAAGTCCTGAATGTGTTACCACTAATTTCTTTTACTGATCTATTTATCAGTGTATATCATATACATTGTTCTTAGTAATAATTTTTAAAAATTAACTCAGTTAAATGGTTAAAATAGCAATATCTGGGCCGGGCGTGGTGGCGCACGCCTTTAATCCCAGCACTTGGGAGGCAGAGGCAGGTGGATCGATGTGAGTTCAAGGCCAGCCTGGTCTACAAAGTGAGTCCAGGACAGCCAAGGCAACACAGAGAGACTCTGTCTTGAAAAATCAAAAAAAAAAAAAAAGAAAAAAGAAAAAAAACCAACAACAACAACAACGAAATAACAAAAAAAACCAACAACAACAAGATAGCAATATCTAAATCAATTGTAATATTTTGAATATACTTTTTACAAAAAAATGTTTTAATGGCAGTTATATCAGTCCAATAATTTGACTATCTTCATAATGCATAAAGTTATAAAATATTTTACTTATTTTTAAAAATATTTCAATTTCTTTTTTTAAAAACATTTTTATTTTTAATTTATGGGTGTTGGTGTGAGGGTGTCAGATCTTGGAGTTACGGACAGCTGTGAGCTGCCATGTGGGTGCTGGGAATTGAACCTGGGTCCTTTGCAAGAGCAGGCAGTGCTCTTAACCACTGAGCCATCTCTCTAGCCCAATATTCCAATTTCTTTTTCCTCTTCTTTTTTTCCTCTCATCATCTCTTCTCTTTCTGTGCCAGGTCTTGAATCCAAGGCCGTGCACATGCTAGGCGACCACACTACTGCTGAGATATGTTCTTAGCCTCAGTCGGCCTGCCCTCCCTCCCTCCCTTCCTCCCTCCATCCCTTTTTTCTACCTTTCTCTCTGCTTTTCTATTTTTTAAGAATTGTAAATTTATTTTCTTCTTTCTTTTTGTTTATTCTTCTCTCATACAGTACATCCGGACTCTGTCCTCCCATCCCTTCGCTTCTCCAGACCTCCTACCCTTTTCCCTCAGATCCACTGCTCCTCCATTTTCCTTCAGAAATGAGCAGGCACTTTTAATAGATTAATAGTTCCTTTGGAAGTTAGTATTTTCTATCAGTTTGATACATAGTCACATAATTTAAGGTAAACTAGGCTGTGGGGAAATTTGAACATAGTGATCATGTGTAGGGAATTCTTACCTAGCTCTAGTGTAGGTGTAATCTTGCAAAGTACTGTTGTACTGTTAACACTCATTTCTGTTTTCCAGATCACGATGCAGCAATTAACAGATACAGCCGATTGTCCAAAAAGAGAGAAAACGACAAGGTGTGTGTACACACTCTTAAAAACATTTGAAACTTACTTTTATGTGTCTAAGTGTCTTGCCTGCATGTATGTCTGTGCACCATGTATGTTAAGTAGCTGAGGAGGTCAGAAGGGGGAGTCAGACCTCCTGGGATTGGAGTTACAGATGGTTGTTAACCACTGTGTAGGTGCTGGGAGCTGACCTGGATCCTCTGGAAGAGCTGTGAGGGATCTTAACTGCTGAGCCATTGTCTCTTTGGCCTCTGCACACTTTTTCAGTATACAGTTAATGGCTATTTCCTTAGGTGATTTCTTTTTTCCTATTTAAAAATAGAACCAACAAATCACTGTTGTGCTATTACTCTCAAATTACTTTTTCCTAGTTATTCAAAACCTCTCTTGATACTGGTCTTTTTAAACAAAATGGTTTTCTTCTGCTAGTATTTGATAGTATAAACATAACTGTTTTTAAAATTATGGCTATTCTCAGTATATAAATTTTGTTCTTTTTGATTTGTATTTTAATAATAATGCATATGTTCTGTTTTCATCTGATCACATGTATATTTAGGCATACTATGTGAGATACAGTATATGCATGCAGTAACAAGGAAAAAAGCACATGAATCTGAAAGAGAATAAGGAGAAATATATGGGAAGGTTTAGGGGAAGGAAAGGTAAGGGAATGTTGTAATTACATTACAATCTCAAAAGAAAAAAAAAAAAGAAAAGGAAAGGAAAAAATCACAAAAAATAAATAATTCAGTTTTGTGTTCAGGATATATGAAAGTATATAAGTGTTTAATAGGTATTCACAGTAGTTTGGGTAAGGAAAAAGTAACCTTAAATTGGGTAATACTCTGTCCTGAAAACATTAAATATCATATGATTAAAACAAAAAGAATGTAGGTCAAACACATACCTTTGTGAATTGTCACACACAAAATATGATGAAATTCTGGTATAAGACCTTCTCTTCTTAGAAAGAATATTTATGTTTTGATATTTCTTCAAGGAATATTACACAATACTTGAGGGTGAATACATTTAAAGATTAAAAAAGAGAATATTAACAAATTCTAGGTGATTCAAGGCTTGATATAATATCCTATACCAATGCTTGCAAACAAGATGATCTCTGCAGGACTTGGTCTTTGGAGCCCTGGCCACACTGCTTATAGGACTGCTTATAGGAATCAACAACCGAGTAGGGCTCACTGTGCAGCAGCCACTGTGGCAGCTAAGGGGATGATCCTCACGCAGTGATCAGTCTCCTAAATGCTTTCCACTTCTAATTTTAGTTCACAAGTAACCCAGCAAAACATACACAATTTGAGATCTACAGTAGTCATTTTGCCTTAAAGAGGTACTTAAGGGTCTAGGTTATAAAATTTGGCATATTTTATATTGCTTTTGGATATTCCAAGTATTTTTAAAAAGCATTCATCTCTTTTTTAATTAGAAAAATTATTGAGCATCTATTTATCAAGCAATATGTTGGATACCTTGGGGGAACAATGTGAGTAGGCTCCACTCTTGCTCTCATATTTATTGAAGGCTTTGTGTGAATGCATTCCAGAGTACAGGGATGAGGAAACTGTGGATTAACATGAGTTAAATGCAGTAATAGAGATTTTGCTAGAAGGGGTACAGACAGAGCTTTATTGGTGAGTTGGAAAAGATTATACTTTGGAGGTGACGTGTGCATTGTAGATAAGTAGACAACACTTTAGGACTTTCCTAAAAAATGCCCCAAACCAAACAACAAAAATCCCCCAAACCAAAACAGTCTCTCTATGGAGGTATGCTTTTAGAGTCTGGAGACTTAAAGGTTTAGAGTACTGGCTATGGGGTAAGATTTTGGGGACATATCTGAGGTCTGCTACTACTTTAAAGTCATGTACTGATTACTTAATTCCATGCTTTATTTTTTATGCAAAACAAAAATCCACAAAACAATAGTGAAAATGAAATAGTGAATGCAGAGTAGCAGTTTTAGCAAGTTTCACTAAAATCTAAGCATTATGGTGATAGGAAGTCACTACCTTTCATTTTTCGGATATGTTCAGGGAAAGATGGCAGAAATTACAAAGTAGTTGGGCACTGGGTGATATGTTTCTCACATGGGATCCTAGTATTTGGGAGGCAAAAGAAGGAGGAACACTGAAAGTTAAGGCTACCTGGGGTTACCAAATGAGACACAGTTTTAAAACAGACCAACAACCACCTTTTATCAACGCCCAACAAGAAATAGTTTGGGGCCAAGCTACTATATTTATGGCCTTGAAATTTGTGTTAGAGGAAGTGAGTAGTCATCAAAGGATACAGTTATATTACATAACAAAAGCAGTAATGAAAATGTGAAAGCGATAGTACTAGAGAGATTACAATAAAAAAGTACTAGAATAATTTGCATAGTCATAATGAAGGTTATTATTTATTTATTAAGTAGATAGTGTTTGCCTGCATGTACACCTGCAGGCCAGAAGAAGGTACCAGATCTCATTATGGATGGCTGCAAGCCACCACATTGCTTCTGGGAATTAAACTCAGAACCTTTGGAAGAGCAGGCAGTGCTCTTAAGCTCTGAGACATCTCTCCAGCCAATGAAGGTTGTTATTAGAAGAGGAGAAGAAGGAATACTTTAGAGTTGTTTTTCATCCTTCGCTGGGAGTTGAACCCACAGCCTTGTGAATGGTAGGCAAGCCCTCTACCACTGAGACACACTTCCTAGCCCTGCTTTGAGAGAAAGAACTCCTATTATAGGAGGTAAAATCCAAACTGACATTTCCTAGAGAGAAGTAAGAAAAAATAAGGAAGGACAGATGTTTTGAGGAAGAGGCTATTTTCAATTTTGTGCATTTCCAGTACAAATAAACACTGAGTTTTATACATAAAAGAGCCCAGGTTTTTTCTGGTATTGGGAGAGAGAGTGCCAGAGAGGAGATAAAAATTTACTACCACCAAGTCACTGGTGCATTGGGATAATGTTGGAACTTGATAGGTATTCCAAGGAAAGAAGGAAAAGAGCCTAATACATATTAGGCCTCTTTAAATGCTCAAGGAAAATTGTTGTTTGAGTGAAATAACTCAGGGGAGCATATGTATTTTAAGTGCAAGTCAAGGAAAATAAGCAGGTAGAAAAAAAGAGTGGTAGGGAGGAACCAGGAAGAGAGACTATGTGCTGTGAGTTGATGAAGATCAGACATTACTAGCTAAACAATAA
This sequence comes from Acomys percivali, assembly GCA_907169655.1. Taxonomy (NCBI): domain Eukaryota; kingdom Metazoa; phylum Chordata; class Mammalia; order Rodentia; family Muridae; genus Acomys; species Acomys percivali. Next base: position 102,004,379 of record OU015746.1, on the reverse strand, counting down.
TCCATATGGTGGACTCTCTGTCATGCTTATATATAAGCATGCTTATATGTCATGCAGATAGGCACTTTGTAAATGATATGCTTGGTAAACAGAAAAATCAGTTTACTGAGTGTGTTAATGGATTTTCAATAGAGTAGAAAGACAGGAAACTGTTCAGTAATTATTGATACATCATTTTCTTTGGTAGACTCTTCTCTACAGTTTCTATTGAAGATAGTTCAAACTTAGTTAAAGAATATTTTACTCTTTTCATTCAAAGGTAAAGTACGAAGTAACAGAGGATGTATATACTTCCAGGAAGAAACAACACCAGACCATGATGCATTATTTTTGTGCACTAAATACTCTTCAGTACAAGAAGAAAATAGCTTTGCTAGAACCTCTGCTTGGATACATGCAGGCTCAGGTAAGTGCTACAGTATGTTTTGAGTTATACCTGTCCTAAAAACCTTGAATTTAAGCTTGATATTTGTACTAACTATAAGGATATTGCAAACAAACTATTAATCAGCTTACTAATTTGTATTGTGGTTTAAAAAAGTAATTTTAAAGACTGTCATGAGTTTCTTATTATAAGGAGGTTGGGAGAATGGCTTTCCTTGCAAATAAAGATCTAAAATGTTGTAAATAAATGGAAATGCATTGTAATTAAGACTTCTTCCTCCTCAGTTGGGGACAGGGAACAGAAAGCTAGATGAATTTCAGTGATACCTATTGCTAGAGCTTCTTTTAATTATTGCTTCATATGTTCAAAAAAGAAAAAAGTTTGAGCCAGGCATGGTGTCTCACACTTTAACCCCAGTACTTGGGAGACAGAGACAATCAGTTCTCTGTGAGTTTGAGGCCAGCCTAGTCTACACAGAAAGTTCCAGGACCATCAGGGCTCTTACACAGAGAAACCCTGTCTTAAAAAAGGAAAAAGCATGAGCAAGTTTGCATTTGTCCTATGTTCCTTGCATACTACCCGAGTGAAAAATAATAGATGAGGGGGCTGGAGAGATGTCTGGGTGAAAAAAACACTGACTGCTTTTTCAGAGGACCCAGGTTCAGTTTCTAGCATCTACATGGTGGGGGACCTGACACTCTCCTGACCTCCAAGGGTCCTTGTCATACACTTGATGAACAGACTACACACAAACAAAACACCCAGATGCGTATAAACATTTGAGTTTGGGGAAATATATCAGTTCCTTAAAAACCAAAAAATTTGGATAGCCCTTCAGGCCTAAGAGTACTTACTTATTTATAAACTAGTTGTGGTAGCCCTAGGTCAGAGAAATATTTGAGGCCACCCTGGATTATACAGCAAGACTTTATTATTGTTGTTGTTGTTATTATTATTGTTGTTGTTATTATTATTATTATTTTTTTTTTTTTAAGACAGGGTCTCTCTGTATTAGCCTTGGCTGTCTTGGACTTGCTTTGTAGACCAGGCTGACCTCAAACTTAGAGCGATCCACCTGCCTCTGCCTCCTGAGTGCTGGGATTAAAGGTGTGCACCACCACGCCCAGTGAGACTTTATTTTAAATAACAACAACAGACTGCCTAAAATATGGGAAAAGATATACAGTAGAATTTAATTCTAGTTTCCTTAGTAGCTCTGTGTCTGGTAGATATTGTAAGCCACAACCTATTATTGCACAAACTACATAACACAGTGTCATTTCTATGTAATTCTGTGTCCTAGAAATTGTTGATGTGATCCATTCTAAATATTCTTTGTGTGCTGTTTGTATTGTGCAATCTTCCACCTCAGATAAGTTTCTTTAAGATGGGTTCTGAAAATCTCAACGGACAACTGGAAGAATTTTTAGCTAATATTGGAACAAGTGTACAGAAGTAAGTATTTTGTTTTCATTAAAGTGAAAATGAAATGTCAAAAAATTAACAGCTAAATATTTAATATTTACATAATTAGTGTCACACACCTTTAATCCCAGCACTTGGTAGGCAGAGGCGAGTGGATCGCTTTGAGTTCGAGGCCAGCCTGGACTACAAAGCGTCTAGGACAGCCAAGAATACACAGAGAAACCCTGTCTTGAAAAACCAAAAGAAAAAACCAAAAAAACCAAGATTATGTAATTTAAATATTTACAACTTAACTTTTTAAAGGTTAGTTTTCCTGCCATGAGTTTATTTTACAGTTTTATGACTATAAACTTGGGATTTTTTACTATTGTTTCTTTGGATTTAAACTGGTTTCATAACACTGAATTTGATGACAGTTTTAATGATACGAAGCTCGCTTTTATGTCTGAATAATATAAGTATATATGGTAATTATCTATAAGTAAAATTTTCTTTAAAATCTCATTTGTAAACATTGCTTAGAAAATTACCAAGCAGGGCTGGAGAGATGGCTCAGAGGTTAAGAGCACTGGCTGTTCTTCCAAAGGTCCTAAGTTCAATTCCCAGCAACCACATGGTGGCTCACAACCATCTATAATGTGATCTGATGCCCTCTTCTGGCATGCAAGTGTTACATGCAGACAGAGAATTGTATACATAATAATAAATAAATAAATCTTTAAAAAAAAAAAAAAAAAAAAAAAAAAAAAAAAAAAAAAAAAAAAAAAACAAAAAAAAAAAAAAAAAAAAAAAAAAAAAAAAAAAAAAAAAAAAAGAAAATTACCAAGCAAATCGTGTTTTCTATGCTCTAGTGTTTAGAGAGAGACAAAGCAATTCTAGTCACCTTTGATATATGAGTAACAATACTGTTAATCTGAGGCAGAAAGAGATAAAATTTTGGATTTTTCATTTTATATTTTTGCAGTGCTGGGGCTTGAACAAAGGACTGTGGTGTACTACAGAGCAGTTAGAAAATTATTCTACACTTAGGTGTCCAGTTATTTTATTAGTATTCAAATTTGATATTGTTTCCAAAATATCTAAATTTTAAAAAATATTTAAAATGAATTTATGTTACTCTGGTCATCTCTTGATTGCTTCTTAATAAAATTAAATATATGGGCACATAAGATTCGTAAGGTATTCTTGGTTGTAGCTGGTAGTAACTAAATCTGTTCTCTGTATTAGTGTTCGAAGGGAAATGGATGGTGACGTAGAGACCATGCAACAGACAATAGAAGACTTGGAGGTAGCCAGTGACGCTTTATATGTGCCTGACCCAGATCCAACCAAGTTCCCTGTCAATCGAAATTTAACCCGGAAGGCTGGATACCTAAATGCTAGGAAGTAAGAAAACTATTACTATTTTCACATTACATCTTGTAATAGCAAATCAATATAATGTATAATTATATTGTTTGCTAGTTGTTTTGATTTTACTAAAGGTTGAAACTTTTAAAAAATATTTTATTTATTTGTGTATACATTTTTACGTGTGTGTGTGTGTGTGTGTGTGTGTGTGTGTGTGTGTGTGTGTGTGTG
>OU015746.1:101963726-102000978 GCA_907169655.1 Acomys percivali | reverse complement strand
GTGTGTGTGTGTGTGTGTGTGTGTGTGTGTGTGTGTGTGTGTGTGTGCATGTGCGTGCTGTAGCACAGCTTACGGGTGGAGATGAGAAGATGGCATGCTGGAGTTGGCCCTCTCCACCATGTGGGTGCCTGGGATATATTCAACTCACCAGGGGTGGTGAAATGCCTTTAACCATTATGCCATCTTGGTAACCCAAGGTTGAAACTTTATAGTTATGTTTTATTTAGATAAGCTTGTTGACAGATTGAGGTACATGAAAACTTTAAAAATCCTACCTTAATATTTTTTTGAATAATGCGAGTTTATAAAAGGGATGAAACCAATTTGAGTTTAAGTAAGCTTATCATGACGTGTAGATGCTATTAAATATTATATTAACAATCACATACTTAAATATGTGATTATATCAAGTCAAAATTGAGTTTTTATTTGAAAGTGGGCCAAACTTTTTTTTCCTTTTTACTATTTTTGTCAATTTTCAATGCTGTGTTGGAATGCAGACACTTGAGCATCCTAGGCATACACTATCCCATTGAGCTAAGTCACTTGATGATAAGATGATGAAGTAAATTGAGTTTCTTTCTTTGAATATTGAGCTGTAACTTGGATTTTTTAAAAAAAATTATTTATTACATACACAGTGTTCTGCCTCCATATACACCTGCACATCAGAAGAGGGCACCAGCTCTCATTATAGATGGCTGTGAGCCACCATGTGGTTGCTGGGAATTGAACTCAGGACCCCTGGAAGAGCAGACAGTGCTCTTAACCTCTGAGCTATCTCTCCTGCCCTGTAACTTGGATTTTTGATGTATCATTGTAACAGCTGCAACTTAATAATTTCTAGCCTTGTTTTTAAAACTACATACATCCACACAAGTGAGTCAATGCGCACAAAATCATTATAGAGTCTGAAAAAGTGTATATCCTTTTGACTTCTTGGTGCCTTTTTACAAATTGTTTTGCTTTCACATGCTTTTTCTTGTGTCTGCTGATTATTAGGGATTTTTAAGGTGTCGTTATTAAAATATCAATGTACTTTCTTTAGTAAAACAGGCTTGGTGTCATCTACCTGGGATAGACAGTTTTACTTCACGCAGGGTGGAAACTTAATGAGTCAAGCCCGTGGAGATGTGGCAGGAGGCCTGGCCATGGACATAGACAACTGTTCAGTGATGGCTGTGGACTGTGAAGACAGGCGATACTGTTTTCAAATCACTTCTTTTGATGGAAAAAAGTTAGTATTTTTCTGCTGCTAATAAGACATACATTTTAAAATAAAATGGTGAATAATTCCTTTTTGTTTAATATAGACTCTTAGAATTACTATGAATTAAGGTAATTTACTTTGTAATTTAATAAACATGAGTTCAGTTTTTCTGACTTTAATGATTTTTAAAAATTATTAATCTATTTTGTGTACATTGGTGTTTTGCCTCATGTGTGTTTGTGTGAGGGTGTCAGATCCTCTGTAATCAGAGTTACGGATAGTTGTGAGCTGCAAAGTGGGTGCTGGGAATTGAACCTGGGTCCTCTGAAAGACCAGCCAGTGCTCTTAGCCATTGAGCCGTTTCTCTTGCCCCATTAAATGTTTTTAAAAAAAATACTTGGAAATTGTCAAAGCAACAAATGGTGCAAAGCTGTGATTTCATGTTTGAGACTAGTCACTGAAAAATCCTGCACAGTATTGGGAAGGTAGTGTAAATTAGAATGCTAGCCATGGCATGTCCATGTTTCTTGGACAACTTACTTATAACCCCTCTGTTCTCCATTTATCTGTGCATCAGATGTTGGCAGAGGAATAGAAATCTAACAAACATAATATACCTATATAGGATGTGTAGATTCTAAAAGTTTATTCTGAAATGTTAATGAGTTGCTTCTGGTTAGGTTATTTTATCCACTGTTGTTGATCATGCCCTTAAAACAATTCTGTTACCTTTGCATTAAATGAGAATCTATAGAGTAGAACAATAAAGAAAGCTGTTTGTTGTAATTAATTTTATAAAACTGTGTTTGTTTCTTTGAGCATTTCTTTTTTTGCACTTTTTTTTGTACTTTTTATTATGTTTCTTTTTTTAACATATACATTTATGTTGTTACGCATGAATAAAATAAACTACATATAACAGGAAGAACCACAAGACAATCAGGAATTATATAAATGTTACATTAATAGTGATTTGGCCTTTTGTATTTGGCAAACTTGGAATAAACATCTTTCCTATCTTGTTGGGTCTAAACTTCTGAATGAAGATCAGTAGCTATCATATCTCATCTTTATTAACTTAAAACATCTATCTTGATCTAAAAACATCTTAACCCTTAACCTCTTAAGCTTAATTGAAAGACTAAACTATCTGGTCTTTAACCCCATCAGAGATTTGAGAAGGAATAAAACTTAAAATATCTGAGTGAACCAGAAGTGCAGGTTAGCAGCTTCCAAAATGAAAAAATGATTGAGACAGTTTACTGCCTGAACAGTCACTCAACACTCTCTATAATGTTGGAGCATCATCTTCAGCCTTCTGGTCCAATATATCTGACAGACGTATTTGCGAGGCAGAAACTATTAAGGACTTGCTTACTCTGTCTTGGTTGAGTTCGGCCGTCGACTCTGCCTATATCTAAATTTGCCTATTTTTAGGCAGAATTCTGTCCGTGGCAGAAACGAGGATATTTTGCCAGTGGCTGGTTTGCCGCATTTGAAGCCAACTCCATAAGGAGGAGCTTTGATGTTCATCATCTTCTTTGAGGAAGGGTGGGTGTTGCCAGACTAAAATTGCTAAGCCCACTACATGGGAATAGCTCTGAGACTGGCTGAGATATGCAGGTCTATGCATAGACAAGGCTTCACAGGTTCTCTGGTACGTATAACTAGAGGCCATTCTTAAAATGACATAAGGGAAGATTTGCAGATGTCTTACTTCTCCTCATACAATGAGCAGAGAACCAGCCTTAATTGCTCTGTACATCCTGTGCACCCTATACAATCATAGTGTTAGAACTGTATAATGCTTGTGAGAAATTATGTTTTCAGAACAAAAGAACTGGACACTGATGCTGGATCAGACCTGACAGGATTCATTCCTCTTGGCAATCTCGACATCCTGCACCGTCCATGTTCCATCCCCAGGCACCTTAGTTGCTGTTACCCACCAGAGCAGGACAGCTTCCAGGACAACATTGTAGAAAGCTTCTGATCCCAATTGGTCCAGCATTTCAGACTGTCCCACACAGGACTCCTATTAAGCCTGGAATTTTCTTTTAGCATATTTCTTAACCTGATTATCACACAAATAATTGAGACTTTTATAATACAAGGCTTCACACCACAATCTGAGCAGTTTAAGACTGTTCTTAACCCTCTATGCCATTTTGTCTTACATCCTAGCAATTTATGCACTTTGTAGCTTCCCTCGGCTCCAGCTCCTTCCTCCTGATCTTCCTTGGACCTCTCCTGGTGGCCTACTCCTCTCGCTTCTCTCCCTGACTCCTCCTCCCCTGGCTGGCAGGAAGTCCAGCCCTATTCTCTCCCCTGTTCATTGATTGCCTGTAAGCTGCTTTATTGACATAACAGGAGGGTAATTGGGGAGATGTTTACACAGCATTGAGACAGAAAATCAGAATTTAAACTACACAATAACCTTATGCCTACATAAATGTAAATGGGAGAATGGAAAAACCCAACCTGTAATTTTATTTATAGAATTTGTTTGTTTCCTTCTAGTTTTTATCCTGAATACATTTTCCTTCCCTTTCCCTCCCTCATCTTCACCTTGAACCCACAGCTTTGAGCTTGCTAGGCAAGACTCGGCCATTGAGCTAGAGCCGCAGCCCTTTTTATAAAACTTCATTTTGTGACAGGGTCTCAGTAAGTTGTCTAGACTGGCCTTCATCTTGTTGTCTTCCTACCTTAGCCTCCAGAGTAGTTTAGAGCTGTGTGTTACCATGCCTGGCCTAAGTGCATTTTCATAGATAATTGAAGAATATTTTATACATGTAAATTAGATCTGCATCCATTAAAAATGTTTATAGGGCTGGAGAAATAATAGCTCATCAGTGAAGAACACCTACTCATACAGAGGATCCAGGTTGAGTTCTGAACACCTACATGCAGGGATCAAAACTTCATTAGCTCCAGTTCCAGGTGATCTCATACCCTTTTGTGGCCTCCAAGGGCATCTGCATTCATGTGGTACACATAAACTCACATATAAGTAAAATGACTATTGAAAAAAATTCATAATGGCTGCATTATAATCTTTCAGAAACCATACAACGTAGTTTAAATGTTATCCTAATGATACATATCTAAATTAGCTGAGATTGATTTTGACCTTTGAGCTTTCTTATTATTTAGAAGAAACCTGGGTTTTCTGAAAGCCATTTTTTCCTCCATAATATTTATGTATATTAAGGCACCTTTGTTCATAAAGATAATCTTGTTCACTGTCTTAGCCATGTGGTTATTTTCCTAGTCCTTCTACAGACATACAGTGAATGTCAGTGCTGTATATTAGAGTTCCTGTTTTCTGTTAGTGAAGCTAGCAAGTTGCTAGCATATTAGTACTAGTATTTACATTTTTGTTTTTGCTAATGTTTGGAATGGTTTCTCATTTTCCTGATAAGATAGAAAATTAGCAGTATTTAGAATTTTTCTTTAAATATCAATATATAGACAGAAGCCATATATTTCTCTTATGGTTCATGTGTTGGAGTTTGTATTTAAACTTAAGGGAGAAACTGTCAATAATAAAGTTAACATTTTCTATTTAGGGCACCAATAGAAATGCCAGTAGGTTGAAGTAGATTTTCTTCTTTTATGTCTGTCTTCTGAAAACTGGCATTCCTTTCTGGTTTTACACATTTTAGATAGCCACTTGGGGTTCTTAAGTCTTAAATCCTGATACTACTGCTGGTCTTTCCCTAAAGTACTGTCACTTGTGGTTTTTTTCTTTAATTTTAAAGTTGAGGCTAACATTTTCACTGTTTTCTTCCTAGATCTTCAATTTTGCAAGCAGAGAGTAAAAAAGACCATGAAGAGGTAATATTTTTTATTATAAAGTTATATCATTCATATTACATATTCTAATAGAATATATTTTTATATTATTAAAATACATTTTGTTTTTTTTGAGACAGTGCTTCTCTGTGTAACCTGTCATGGAGTTCACTCTATAGAGCGGGTCTGCCTCTGCTTCCCAAGTGCTGGGAATAAAGTTAATTTCTTCAGCAGCACTTAAAATTAGTTTGTTTTTTTTTATTCTGAAAACAAACTATATTAATGTATTTATTATAGAAAATTTGAGAAACTCCTAGTTAATTAAAAGTGACTTTTAAAGTCCTCTGTTCTCAAGCAGCATTCTTAGTTTTCTTTCAGAATTGTGTAGCTGGAGGAACCTTAGACACCATTTCTGCACTGTCTTAAAGTGTTATATTCAGTGATGACCTTCTAAGTGCCATCTTCTGGCATGCTTGGTATCATGAGTTGGCAGTTTCACTTGTTCTCTGTTCTCACTAACCTTCCGGACACTCCCTGCTGCAGTCAGAACGTAGTGGTAGCAGATGTAGTACAAGAAGAAGCAACTAAAGCTTAGAACAGTGGGAGAATGAAAGGCAGAAAAACAAAGATTTGGGAGTCTCTGTTCTTCCTCACAAGCCTTTTAGTTTTGGCTCCAGTTTTACTCCTATTGTACTACATATGGAGGGTAAGGTACTATCAAGACTGATACTTTAAAAACTGTTTTCAGAAATAGCCTTCGTCTTACTAAGTATTGTAATTTTAATGGTAAAAGACAGTTGGAAACTCAAGGGAAAGAATAGTGTTGGTGTTTTGAGGACACAGGTGTTTCTGCTCTCTGCATGGTTTACCAAATAGAGGATTAGTTTTGTGAGGCTTGTTAGGCTCTAGAGTCCTTGAGAGTGAAGTAGAGCATGTGGAATAGTGTTTTCTGTTTAGAAAGAAGGAGAATATATAGTGTACACTTACCAGGAAGAATTTGTGTTTTAATTTTTCACATAGGTATTATGGTAACTGAGTTCAGACTGCCATGTTTGGTGGCAATTAAAGGAGGAAGTAATATAAAATATACAATATTAAGTTGATTTAACATGATTACTGTTTATTTTGTTGTATAAATCTATTTATTTACAAGAATCCAATCTGCAGATCTCTTACATGCATGTGCGTATAGCAGATGTCTTGTTTTTGTTTTGTTTGTTTGTGGTGCTGGGGCTTGAACTAGGGGGCTCACATATTTTGTTAAATATGTGCTCTGCCACTGAGCTACATCCCTACCCCCCAAGGTGTTTTCATATGAAGATTATGTGCTGTTCTAATGAAAATTCTGTTTCAATTTAGTATTGAATAGTCTTCCTTATTAGAGAGGCTTTATTGAAAAAACATAAGTAATCATATTTAATTTTTTCCTTTTCAGTGGATTTGTACAATAAACAACATATCTAAACAAATATACTTGAGTGAAAATCCAGAGGTAATATTTTTATTTTGTTATCCAGATCTATCAGAATGAAGTAATTTTGTGGTTTATACGGTTTTTATCAATTGACTCATTTCTCAAGATCTGTAATCTCAAGTACAGAATTCATATGATTTTCTTTGGGTAGCTACAGTGTGTTGTGTATTGTCTGTTACAGAACTGTGTTATTTCAGAATGTACTGAAATCAATTATTCAACTGATTTTGACAATTATCTTTATGTTGAGTGCCATGGGGTAGGTAAAAATGTAGAAGAACTCCATAGCCTCCTCTAGAAGTTACTGTGGTAAGTCGACATGGAAGCTGTGTGACATTTATGTATAACATGTTGTGATTAGAAGCACATGGGTAAAAAAACATACATGCTAATCACTTACTGGCTTACATTTTGAGAATGTTAGGATCAATGAGGACTTTGTTTTAAAGAAAATTTTATAGAGATGATGGAAACCCGAGCTAAGATTATTTAAGGACAAAGGAGACACTGTCTATAATACAAGAAAAACTAAAGCTCAGATACAAAAGTGACATATGGATGGAACTAGCAGTGTAAATGAAAGGTTTTGGTGCAGAATGGAAACTGAAATGTGTACACAGATCGCCTGTAAATCTTGTTCAGATACATGCTGTGATTTTGGTACATCTGTAATGATGCAGCTTGAACTTTCCATTTCAAATTGTTCTTTGAGTAGAAAGTGTTTCAAACCTGGTGAACCTAAGCTTGTTAACTTAGCCATAGTTACTGTTCAGTCATGCAGGTAGAATCTAAGGGTACCAGGAGCTGAAAGAATGGAATGAGTCTGTGCTATATAAGAGTTGGGAAAAGCCTTAGTCCTACACAGGAGCTGTATAACCTCCTTTTTAGACCTGGATTGGCTATACTGTAAACTCAGGTGCTTCTTAGAGCTGAGGGACACTGATTTCATTTGAAAGTCTTAGTCATGAGCTTCCCCCCCTGACACCAGACAGGGTTTCTTGGATCTGCCTGTTTTTACCTTCCACTTTCCAACCCAGATTACTGCCATGTGCCACCATACCCAGTTTAAGATACTATTGATGTAATGGAACATTTGATAGGGCTAGACTAGTTAGTAACTAAGTAAAAGATAAAGAAGAAAATGATAAAGATGACTTCCAGGTTTTAAATTCAAAGACTTCCGTTTAGAAAAAAAGAGGAATTCTGTTTTTGTTAAAATGAGAAGCCATCAAATATATTAATGTAATTTTATAAATTAATAACTGTATTCTAGAAGAGTTCTTTTATATTTGATGAACATCCTCCTAAATTTTTATGTTCTATAAAATATTTTGAGTGACTAGGCAGTGTTCTAGGTGATAGCAGTACAAACCTTAATCCAAAATAATTGGTAGTTAAAATTAGTAGAAAAAGAATATGTTCTGTTTTGTATATTAGTAGAAATTGGGATTATTCTTGAATTGTAGGATGTTCATAATGTTTGAAATTAATGTACCTTACTAGTAAGGGCAGAGAATGGAGATACCTCAGTAGTTTTAGTTTATGTTTTAAACACAACTCAAGAGCTTAATGACAGTTTTGAGAGTCACATCAAATTTTTAGTTTCTTATATTATTAATATTAATTCTTTTAAAAAAAATAGGAAACTGCTGCACGAGTAAATCAGTCTGCTTTGGAAGCTGTCACTCCTTCCCCATCCTTCCAGCAGAGACATGAGAGCCTGCGTCCAGGAGGGTGAGTTAGTACATGGGGTTACTTAAAGTGTTACCGAGTCCTCTGGTTTAACAGTACTTCTTAGGTACGTACAAATCATCTCTGAATAATAGAAGTATACTTTAAAAATGATAAATTTATGAGTAAGGGTGTATTGCAGGCCAGAGGTTGATGTGGAGAATTTGATTTTTAAGACAGCCTCTCACAAACCTGGAGCTCATTGATTTGGTAGGCTGACTGGCCGGTGAGTTCCTTGACTCGCCCTGTCTCTGTACTCTAGTACCTTGCAGATACATGCTGCCAGGGGCAGCTTTTTTATGTAAGTATTGAAGATTAAACCGCAGGTTCTTGCTGAGCATGGTGGCACGTGCCTTTAATTCTAGCATTTGAGAGGTAGAGGCAGGTGGATCTCTGTGAGTTTGAGGCCAGCCTGGTCTACAGAGTGAGTTCCAGGACAGCCAGGGAGGTGGTGTGCACTCGGGAGGCAGAGGCAGGCAGAGCTCTTGAGTTTAAGGCCAGCCTAGTCCACAGAGCAAGTTCCAGGACAACCAGGGCTACACAGAGAAACCCTGTCTTGAACCCCCAGCCCCCACCGTTGTACCTTTAGTAAGGTACAAAACAAACAACAAAACCCAAAACAGGTTCTCCTTTTCAGGCAGCAGGCACGTCACCACCTGAGTCATCATCTTCCTACTCCTAGTTCCAGTTTTCTTTTTTTAATTGGAAAGAAAAGAATCTTTTACTGAATAAATAGCTAGCTCATTTGTGGTTACATTTTTACCTTCGAGTCAGGGTCTTAGTTGATAGGCCAGGCAGGCCCAGGACTGTGATCTGCTGCTTTTACTTCCTGAGTCCTGAGATTACAGATAAGTGGTTCTATGCCTGACTTGGAAATGTTTTTCATTAGAGTTTGCTTTATAACCTCATTGACTTAAAATACTGTTTTCTTTTCTTATAGTCTGCTAAGCATTGAACTTCTGAAAGAAAAAACTAAATTCAGTGCCTTCTTATTTTCCTTATGTTTAGACAATCTCGACCACCAACAGCTCGAACCAGCAGTTCAGGATCCTTGGGATCAGAGTCTACAAATCTAGCTGCCCTCTCTCTAGATTCTCTTGTTGCTCCAGATACTCCAATACAGTTTGATATAATTTCTCCTGTGTGTGAAGATCAGCCTGGCCAGGCTAAAGCCTTTGGCCAAGGAGGCAGGTGAGTAATAATGTCAGGAGGACAATGTGCCGTGGTTTATAAGATTTATAATACATTTCTGCATCAGCTATATTGTCTTCTGTGTAACATATCATAGTTAGGGTAGAGCCATACAGGTTTTTCTGTTGGTCTTCTGCATCTATTAAAGGTATTAGGATAATTAAGTGTCAAAAAAATTTAATTCTGAATTGCTTATCAAGTCTATTACTTGGGCATTTGCCCTGTCAATTACAGTAGTGATAGTTCTAGCTTTAGGTTGTAATACTCTTAAAATTCTATCTCAGGCTGGGCGTAGTGGCACACACCTTTAATCCTAGCACTCAAGAGGCAGAGGCAGGTGGATCACTGTGAGTTCAAGGCCAGCCTGGTCTACAAAGTGAGTTCAGGACAGCCAGGACTACAAAAGAAACCCTGTCACAAAACAAAACAAAGCAAAACAAACAAACAAACAAACAAAACACAGAAACCCACAACAACAAACCAAACAAGAACCAAAACCAAACAACAACAACAACAACAACAAAAAAAAACCCAACCAAATTCTATGTCAGACTAATAAGGGACTAGGGTTGCAGCTCAGTTGGTAGAGTGCTTTGCATAGTGAGCATGAAGCCTTGGATTCAGTCTCTGGCACCATATAAAACCTGGGCATTAGCCCCAGCCAGTAGCAGTGATACTTGGGAGTTGGGAGTAGCAGAATCACTGCTCATGTAGAGTATCAGGTTGAGTTCATAGCACCCACATTGCAGGTCACAACTATCTGGAATTGGTTCCAAGGAATCTGAAACCAACTTTTGGCCTCCACAAGTTCCTGAATGCATGTGGTGCACAGTAACTCATATAGACAAACACATACAAATAAAGAAATGGAACTATGGCAAATAATTTATTAAGGAGGTTGGGCACTCAATACATTAGATTTGGATATGACATCAATATTATCACAAAGTTTGTATAACTATAGCAAGCATGCATAGCATTTGATATAATATACCAAACTGATGTAGAAGAGATGAGTATTGGGCTGGAGAGATGGTTTGGCAGTTAAGAGCACTTGCTCTAGCAGAGGACCCAGGTTAACTTTTGGTACCCATATCGTAGCTCACAATCATCCATAACTCCAGCTCTAGGGAATCTGAGGCCCTTTTCTGGCCTCCACCAGCACTGAACACATAAGTAGTGCATCATATATTTAACATGTGACACATCTATATATGTAAAATAAAAATTAATAAGTCTTTTAAAAAATCAATAACATCCTCATTTTTGTGAATGTGCGTGTGTGGATGCTTATGTTTGCAGATGCACACATTTATGTGCATGTTTGTGGAGGCCAGAGGACAATTCAGGTGTTGTTCCTCCATTGCTATTCCTCAGCCATTGACCTATTTGATAAAGAATATCCCACTGGCCTGGAGCTTGTCAAGTTGGCTGGCTATCCCGTAAGTTCCAGCACTCTATCCATTTCTGCCTCCCCAGAGCTGGGATTGCAAGTGTGTGCAACATTGCTTGGCCTTTTTGTGTGTGTTTCGGGAGTGGGTGGGGTAGGCGGGGTGTCAAGACAGGATTTCTCTGTGTAGTCATGGCTGTCCTAGAATTTGTTCTGTAGACCAGGCTAACCTTGAACTCAGAGATTTGCCTGCCTCTGCCTCCTGAGTGTGCCACCACCACCCTGCTTTTTTTTTTTTCTTTTCCTTCTTCCAAACAGGGTTTTTCTGTAGCCTTTACCATCCTGGAACTGGCCTCTTAACCCAGAGATCTACCTGTCTCTACTTCCTAAGTGGTGGGAGGTGTACCACCATGCCTGGCTGCTTGACCTTTTCTTTATATAGGTTTTAAGGGTTGAACTCAGGTCTAATTGAGCCATGTCCTTAGCCCCTGTCCTGTTTTCTTACTGTCATTACTATTTTAAACCACTGCTTCTAAGACTTCCTTTGAATTGAACTTTTCCTTTCCATCATTGTGATTGTGCCACAAGCTAAGAAGAGGAAGGGGGGGAAGCAGCTTTTAGGTTTGGTTTACTTTTCTCCTTGCATTGTTACTTATACCTTGAGAAATAGAGTTCAGTTTTGTTTTACTTTGTTTGTGGTGCTGGAGATCAAACTCAGGCTTTATGTGCATCACAAGTCATTCTCTTTCTCCCCCCTCCCCACCATCTCCTTCCCTCTCCTCTCTGTCTCTCTGCCTATCTCTCTCTCTCTCATGTGTGTGTGTATGTGTGTGTGTGTGTGTGCTCGCGCGCGCATGTGAGTGCGTGTGTATAGAACCAGGAAATACAATTAAAAAAAAAAAAAAAAGAAATGCATGTTTTGAACTAGAAACTGTCCAAATCTTTATAGTTAACTTGCAGTTTGCACTTAAAAAAATCCAGACTTGGGATTTTTTTTTTTTTTTTTTTAACAGTTCTAGGAAATCTCTGCCGTTTTCTCAAGCCTCAAATATTGTCGCCACATTAGTTTTCTTCTGTGTTGATTTTTTTTTTTTTATTAGAAAACTTTGGAAGATAGGTTAGTATGAAGATTTTTGTTGTTGTTGTGTGTGGCTAAATTCATGCCTATTAAATAAAACAGAGCAATAAAGAGCTGCAGTGGATAAATCAGAGCAGACACGTTGGGTTTGCTATTACTTTGTGTGAGAGTGCAGCTGTATAGTGTTTTGGCCATCTTATTGTTCATTAGCAGAGTGGGATATTCTAGAACTTTTCTTTGTAAACATATAAAGTTTTATGACTCACTTATTAATTTTGGTTTCTTCTATGTGGCTTGTGCTGACTGACCCATTTGTTCATATTTTGTCCTAAACTTCAGGCGTACAAATCCATTTGGAGAATCTGGAGGAAGCACAAAATCAGAAACTGAAGGTATAAAAGATTTCAATATTCATTGTAAAGTGACCTAGTAGTAAACTTTGAAATGTGTCATTTGCAAGTATCCTGCTGCTGTGCTCAGTTTTGATGTTGTTTTTACTTCAGAATTTTCTCAATTTTACTCATAGTACTCTTAGGGCAACCAGAACCTAATCTGACTTCAGAAGTTACTCATGCAAGATTGTAGAATGCCTTAGACTTTTGACCTCATAGCAAATTCTTAGTACATAAACTATCCCTTAAAGCTTTAAAAAAAAAAATGTTTGTGTTTTCATAGTTTCCACCCCCAAGATCCTTGACTTCACTATCCCTGGGTGGATGGCCAGGTTTCCAGTACTTGGAATGCTCCCCCTCTTGTTGAATGGGCTCTAAGTCTAATTAGAGAGCTGTGACTGCCAGGGTATTCGCATCACTATTGTACCTTAGGGTTATCCCGCCATGCTGGTGATGGTGGTGGTTCATAGGCATCATATCTGTGTAGGACTGTTGAGGTTGCTTTTCTCTTCTGGAAGCTTGCATGGTGTCTTCTGGTACTCTGAAAGCTAGTTCTCAGGAAGAGGCAGTTCCAGCTCAGGGGTCTGTGAGCCAAGCATCAAAAGTTCATGGTGTCTTCAGCACTAGGAAACTTAACTTTCACCTCTTAGGGGTAACCAAAGGCAATATGTGTAATATTGGGAGTCTCTTGGACAACCTGCCCAACAATTTGAAATGGCTTCTCATGCCTCATGTTGGGGTTTTGTTAGATGGTCTTTGGCCCTTTGAAGGGCGCATTGTCATCCCAGATGAAAAAAAATTATTTAAACTATATATGTGTATTTATGCACAGACTTATGTGCATTAGTTTTTTTTTGTAGTTAGTAGTCTGATTCCTTATGACTTTTTCAGACATCCTTGTTACTTTTCCCTCCTTCCTTTTCCTTCTGTATCTCCTTCCTGTGCGACTAGAGCCTCAATCTTTTTCCATTTCCCTAATTAGATCACTTGTACTCTGCTATTAATCCCCTCTCTGTAGCTACTCCCCAACCCCTATCTCAGCAGTGATCCCTTTTGTTTTCCTGGTTTCTATATTACTTCAGGAGATATATCATATCTGAACATTAGGGGCTAGGAGCCTCTGATGAGAAAACATGTGGTGTTTGTCTTTCTGGGTTTGGATCACCTCACTCAATTTGAGCTTTTCTAATTCTGTCTATTTACCTGCAGAGTTCATGATTTTGTTTTTCTTTACACTTTTCTTTACACTTTTCTTTGCAGTATCTCATAGTGGAAATGTACCACATTTTCAATATCCACTCATCAGTTGAAGGACATTTTCATTTCCCAGCTTTTGTGACTAGCACAGCAATCTATATGACAGAACAGGTGTCTGTAGAGTAGGATGTCAAGTCCTTACGGCATACTCCAAAAGAGTGGTCTAGCTGGGCCATTTAGTAGATTTACTATTAGCTTTTTGGGAATTCTCCACACCGATTTCCAGAGTGCCTGGACTAGTTAGCAATCCCACCAACAGTGACTGAGGCCTTTTTTCTGTACATGTCCTCCAGCATTTTGTATCTGTTGTTGATCTTTGCCGTTCTGACTGGGGTAAAGTGAAACCTCAGTGGTGTTTTAATTTGCTTTCCCTAATACAATGAATATTTTTTGAGATATTTCTTAGCCATTTTTTTTTCTTCTTTTAAGAACTCTGTTCAGGTCCCAAGCCCATTTTTTGGAATGGTCATTTGGTTTTTTTTCTTTGTTTGTTTTTGTTTTTTCTTTGTTTTTAAACCTTTGTTCTTAGTGTTTCTTCTTCTTTTTTATTTTTATTTTTTAGCTTTTTATTGATTTCCTGCAAATGTTCACTGTAACAAATTACTGGTCTGGTTTGGAGTCTCTGGCTTTTGTGACACCATCAATATTGGATCCTCATCAGGACTTCTCCTGGTATCCTGCTGTTGCCCTGTCATGGAGCTCTTGAGTCCCTGGAATAGCAGGACTGGCCCTTTCACATATCTCAACCATTTGCAGATAGTACAGATTTTGGGGTGGGCCAATTCAGAGCCTTGGATCTGGACCTGGGTGGCAGCCGATCTATCTGGTCAACCTGCCCACTTTCCCTTATAGACACCATCAGGGCAAGCTCTCCACCACTGCTCTGGCTAGGCCACTAATGCTGCCATTAACAGGAGGCAGGGTCAGCTTTTCTGCGCTCTTGCCTTCGGCGCCAGCTCACACACATCCATGCCTCCAGAGCCAGCTCCCCTGTGCTGCCCAGTCAAGGTCAGGGTTCACTTTCCCAAGTGCTGCAGCCTGTGAGGAGCTGAGCCAGCGCTCCTCTTCTCCCACCCTCCTTCTGGCTCACCCATGCCAGCTTCACTGTATTGTTAATGTGAGGTACAGGACCCTCTCTCCTGAGTGTGACAGGCAGTGAAGGGGCAGGGTTAGCTCTCCAGCTCTCATGACCCCAGGGTCTGGTCTCCTGGCTACTGCAGGTGGCGGGAGGTGTGGGTGGGTGGGGCACAAGAGGATCGGATGTCACTCACGCCAGATCTCCCATGCTCTTGCCCTCAGGGCAGCTTACCTAGTCCCTCTCTCCCCCAAGGCCAGCTCTACTGTGCTGCCCAGGGGAGCTGCAGGGCCCACTCTTCTGAGTGCTGCAGCAGATAAGGGACAAGGCCAGCTCACCTACTCTGATTATGTCAGAGCCAGTTATCCTGACTGCTGTAGGTGGTGAGGGGCAAGCAGGGGAAAGCATGCCCCCTGCATCCACACCACCTCATGGCAGACCAGGGCCAGCTCTTGCTCTGTCATCAGGGCTGGCTCACCTGACTACCAGGGTCTGCTTTGCTGTGCTTGTCAGGTGAAGTGCAGGCCCCACTCTCCCTAGTGCTGCAGCTAGTGAGGGGTAGGGATAGCTCTCCTGAGCTCATGACCCTGTGGGCAGGTTTCCTGACTGCCAGGGGTGGCAGGAGGCGAGGAGGCATCATGTCTGCACCTGTGCCACCCCATGGCAGACACTCATGCTCTTGGAAGTGGCTCATCCACCCCCCCACCCCCCACCCCTGGTCAGGACTAGTTCCACTGTGCTGCCTGGGGAGGCGCAGGTTTAGCTCTCTGCATCTAGTGAGGGATGGGGCCCGCTACACACAGCCCCTGGACATCTACATGGTCCCTGGTGGCTGCTCCAACCAGGGACATCCCATGTTCTCTAGTAGTGATACGAGCTACAACATTGGCACTGACTCCTGTTGCTGCATAGCCAATGACTCAGATGTGGCCCTCAGTGGCAGCTCAGGCTGGGACCTCACCATGGCTCCAGATGGCAGGGCTGGCCACTCACAGTAGGGTCCCTCCCCACCCTTAAGTCTCCAGCCTTTCTCTCTCATAGTGCTCAAGCTGTCCACTTCTCTTTCTCTTCCATCTTATTGCCACATACTCTCGCATTGTGGTGGTTCCTGCTGCAGACTGGTCACATGGATGTCAGACCCCTGGATGACACCCTTCTTCCAAGCTGCATGGTGTGGCAGCAAAAGCATGTCTCTGGCCTGTCTGTGCTATGTGCTGGTGGGCAGGTCTGTGGGTGGCATGGCGGTCTGCAGTCTGTCTTTCTCTTCCTATGCTGTGCTGCCTGGATTTGACTTTTATGAGTCCTAGGCATAAAGCAGCTTTGGCTATCAAGCTAGGGTGAACAAAGGACTGCCGTCTGGTCGGCCCCTGACTGATATATAAGAACAACACTACCAACAAGGTGTCTTTTTTGCCCATTGCCAAGGGTAGAGTTCTTTATATATTTTGAATATTGATTCTCTGTTGATGTAGAGAAGGCACAGATTTTTTTTCCCCATTCTGTGGGCTTCCTCTTTAACAGTTTGGTTATTATTTTTAGTTGTGCAGAAGCTTTATGGTTTTATGAAGTCTCACTTTTCAATTATTGGCCTTACTTCTTGGGCATATGGAGTCTGTTGAGAAAGTCCTTTCTGACGATTAAATTGTGCACAGTACTGTCTATGGTTTCTTCTAGCAGTTTCAGTGTTTTGGGCTTCACTTTTAGGTCTTTAATTCATTTGAAGTTAGTTTTTGTGCAAGATGATAGGAGCTTAATTTCATTCTTCTCCAGGTGGACACTCAGTATTCTCAGCACCATCTATTGAAGATGCTCTCTTCTCCAGTGTATGTTTTGGATATCTTTGTCAAATATTAAATGGTTTAACTTACATATATTCATGTTTGGGTGTTCAATTTTGTTCCATTGGTCTGTCTGTGTTTGTGCCAGTACCATATTGTGTCTATTACTATGGCCATATAATATAGCTTAAGATCTAGAATTGTAATAATCCCTCTAGAATGGCTCTTTTTCCTCAGGACTGTTTTGGCTATTCAAGGTCTTTTATGGTTTCATATGAATTTTAGGATAGTTTTTTTTTCTTCTGATTTTGTAAAGAAGTATTTTTGTTGGGATTATATTGAATCTATAATAGCTTTTATAATTTTCACAATATTAATTCTACCAATCCATGGGCATGGGTTGTCTCTTCCATTTTTCTAGTCTTTTTTTTTTTTTTTTTTTTTAATCTTTCTTTAGAGGTTTAAAGTTTTTATTGTTTCTTGGTTAAGTTTATTCCTAGTGTTATTTTTTTGAAGCAGTTGTGAATGGGAGTATGTCCATGGTCCCTTTCTCTATATGGTCATTGTTTTTGTTGGTGGTGTATAGAAAGGCTACTGATTTCTGCAAGTTGGTTCTATATCTGCTACATTGCTGATTTTGTCATTTCTAGAATTTCCAGGTTAGATTTTTTTAGAAGATCTCTTAATGTATAATATTATGTCATCTGCAAATAGGGATAGTTTAATTTCTTCTTTCCCTGTTTGTATTTCTTTAATTTCTTTTTCTTGCTTTATTGCTCCAGCTAGTGCTTTGAGCTCAATAGTGAAAAGGAGTGGGAAACTGGGGAACTGGGCATCCCTATCTTGTTCTTGGCTTCAGTGGGATTGCTTCAAGTTTCTTTCTACTTAGCATGATGTTGGCTGTGGGCGTCTCATATCTAGCTTTCATTTTGTTCAGATGTGTTCCCTCTAGTCCTACTAGGACTTTCATCTTGAAGGCATGTTGAATTTTGTCAAAGGTTTTTCCTGCATATATTGAGATGATCATGTGGTTTTTGTCTTTAAGTCCATTTAGGTTTATTACATTTGTTGACTTGCATATTTTGAACCATTCCTGTATATCAGGGATAAAGCCAATTTGGTCAAGGTATACATCTTTTTGATTCAGTTAGTATTTAGTAAATATTCTATTGAGAAATTTTCAACCTATGTTCACCAGAGATACTGGGCTGTGGTTTTCTTTTGTTGTTTTTACCTGGTTTGGATATTAGAGTGATACAGGCTTCCTAGAAGTAGTTTGGGAGTGCTCCTGTGCTGTTTTCTTGAATAGTTTAAAAGGATTGGCTGTAGATCTTTAAAAGTCTGGTAGAATTCTGCTGTGAATCCATCTGGCCCTGAACTTACTTTGGCTGAAAGTTTTTTTATTAGTATTTTAATTTCTTCATTTGTTATATATGTTCAGGTTGTTGACTTCTTGGTTTAATTTAGGTGGTTTAGCTCCATCTAGAAATTAGTTTCTTCTACACAGAGAAACCCTGTCTCAGAAAACCAAAAAAGAAAAAAGAAAAGAAAGAAAGAAATTTATTTCAGGTTTTCCAGCTTAGTAGAAAGATTTTTTTAGAATATTCCCTTAGACCTAGAGGTAACAAGAGTTCCACAAGAAGACCAACAGAGCCAACTAACCAGGGCCCAGAGGGGCCTGTGGAGTCTGAAGCACCAACCAAGGACCATGCATAGACTGGACCTAGGTCCCTTACACGCATGTAGCTGATAGGCAGTTCAGGCTTCATGTGGGTTCTCTTGTAAGAGGAGTGAGGGTTGTCCCTGACATGGACTCTGCTGCGTGCTATTTGATCACTGGTCCCCACCCCCCCACCCACCCCCGCCACAGGACTGCCTTGTCAAGCCACAGGGGAAGAGGATGAACTCAGTCCTGATTTGACTTGATGAGCTGGGGTGGATGGGTAGAGGGGCTCCCCTTTTCCAAAGATTAGGGGAAGGGAAGTAGGGAGAAAACATGGGACTGGGAGGGAAGGAGGGAGGAGGCTATGTAAAGTGAATAAATAAATAATTTTTAAAAAGAACAAAGAGATGCAACAAAGGGGGCTGAAGAGATGGCTCAGAAGTTAAGAGCACTTTCTGTTCTTCCAGAGATTGTGCCCTGGGAATCCTGGGAATCCCCCTCCCTCGCCCCAAACACACACACACACACACGCACGCACGCACGCACGCACGCACGCACACACACACGCACGCACACACACACTAAATAAATAATAAATAAATTCATTCCAAATACTGCATTCGTGAACAGATGTAAATATCAAAGCAGAATGGCACGTGCTTGTAGTACCAGCATCTGGGATGCTAAAGTAGGAGAGTGTAGGTTTAAGGCCAACCTGTGCTGCAATAACACAACAACCACAACAACAACAAACCCTCAGCCATAATGTACCATTTTCTGTTACAGACTCTATTCTTCATCAGTTATTTATTGTCCGATTCCTTGGTTCTATGGAGGTAAAGTCAGATGACCACCCGGATGTTGTCTATGAAACAATGCGCCAGATCTTAGCTGCTCGGGCCATCCATAACATCTTTCGTATGACAGAATCACATTTATTAGTCACTTGTGACTGTTTGAAGTAAGTAGTAACCCTCTCTCAACAAAGTAATATGAAAAATGATTTTTATTTTTAGTCTAATTAAAAAGCTGTTTTCCAAAATTTTAATTATTATAGGTTAATTGATCCGCAGACCCAAGTTACAAGGCTCACAGTGAGTGCTATTTGATTAAAACTTTTAAGTATTATTTGTTCATATGTACATTTTATAGTTTGATAATAACCTGGTCCTATGTATACTAGTATGACAGTATCAATTAAGATTGGTCTTTAGGCTGTTGTTACATATACAGCCAGCTCCAAAAAGTTACTGAGCACTCTGTAACTTAAAGAGTTAACATTTTGGTGTTTTTATACCTAGAGAGTTTATATGCCAAACAAATTAGCAGTAGTAATCAAAAACATGAACATAATTGAGTTTATTTTATAATTCTATATTCCTTTGTACTTGCAAGTATATCTATTTAATCATTTATTAAGTAGATCTCTTTTGTAGTTAAATTTATATTGGTAAATATGCTGTTGAAAAGTAAAACTCAGTATTTAATAACCTCTTTTTGATAAAATCTAAACCAAATGTGGCATTATTTGTTCTTAGAATAATACTCTATTGAAAATTTGTTTTTTAAATTCAATTTTTGATATTTTTAGAATTTAGAATTTAGATACATGAGAGTGTATCATCTGAATGTTGCTGTAATGAAGATCTCATGTTTGTTTGTGGTGTTTTCTGTGGCAGTTTCCATTACCATATGTAGTTTTGTATGCTACACACCAGGAAAATAAACGACTCTTTGGATTTGTTCTCCGGACATCAGGCGGAAGAAGTGAAAGTAGTTTGTCATCAGTCTGCTATATATTTGAATCAAACAATGAGGGGGAAAAGGTACTTGACTTTCAAAATGTTTATTTTATAAAATGCCTATCAGAGTCACAGTTTTAGCCTAAAATTTCTGGAAAAGGCTCTCAGGTTGTGCCTAGTCTAGCTGAGTTGCTTGATGAGAGAAAGCCCTCTGTGCAAGAGAGTGCCATGCGGATGAGTGGAGCCTCTCAGGCTCTGCAGGCTGTTGATACCTGGTTCAGTCTTTTTTTTTTTTTTGAAGGACAGAGTTTCTCTGTATAGCCTTGGCTGTCCTGGACTCACTTTGTAGACCAGGCTCGCTTCTAACTCATAGCGGTCTACCTGCCTCTGCTTCCCAAGTGCTAGGATTACAGGCTGGTTCAGTCTTCTTGCCTGATCAACCTATCCTGGGAATGGGATAATTACCATAGTAATTTTAGGTGTCATGAGCTTATACCAGTATCATCAATCAAATCTTTCATTCTTTGTATGACTCACTATTTCAGTTATGTTGTAAATTTTTAAGTATTTTTTATTTTTCATAGCTTTACATATGAGTACTATATTTGTGTTATTTCCTCCCGCCTCCCCTTTCCATCTCCTCCTGTGTCTGTACTTCTCAAAAATCCATGACTTAAGATGGGCATGGTGGAGCACACATTTAATCCTAGCACTTGGGAAAGCAGAAGCAGGTGGATCTACAAAGCAAGTCCAGGACAGCCAAGGCTACACAGAGAAACCCAGTGTTGGTGGGGGTGGGGGACACCCCCCATCATGACTTTATTATTGGTGTGTGTGTAAATCTTACTGAGTTCATTTAAGTGTTTTTATGTGTTTAGATTGGACCACTTAGCATTGGGTAACCTCTTGGGCTTGTTTCTGGATAAAACAGATTCTTCCTGTCTCAGCAACTTCTGGTTGCTTGTAACTTTTTATCTAGGAGTAGGGCCTTGTGAAGTTTGCTCCATCTACATTTGCATATCAGTTATTATCAATTTTCCTATCTTGTTTAGGCAACCATATTGTTGAGATTTCATAGATACAGCTTCCCAGCCATATCTGGGAGACACTTATCTTATAGCTGGTGTTCTGTTCTTCTGGTTCTTTACAGTCTTCTCAACACCTTCCTTATGACTTTCCCTTAGCCTAAGTGTAGGGATTGTGCTGTAGATGTATCAGTTGAGCCTGGACACCCTACAGTTACTTACTGTCTGTGATAGTCTCCATCAGTAGTGAGTTCGATATAATGAGCAGTAGGATGGGCATATGATGCAGAGGAAAGCCAGCAGTGCAAGTTCATCAGTTCTGAAGAAAACATGCTGAGATTTTTAGGGGGTTGAAATACCTTTAAATTAATTTTTATTTAAATTAGTATGTTATCTTGAATTATTATAAAACTAGTTATGCCATCCATTTGGGTATTTGAATTTTTTTGTTTAATATAAAAGTATTCCGTTTAATATAAAAGTTTTTAACTTTTTCTTCCTTTTAGATTTGTGATTCTGTCGGATTGGCAAAACAGATAGCTTTGCATGCTGAACTGGTAAGAATCAGAGCCACTTAATCTCCAAGGATGTCTAAGCTAAAGCAGT
Organism: Acomys percivali; assembly: GCA_907169655.1. NCBI lineage: Eukaryota > Metazoa > Chordata > Mammalia > Rodentia > Muridae > Acomys > Acomys percivali. The sequence continues at coordinate 101,979,571 of OU015746.1, read as the reverse complement.
ATAATAAAAGCTCTTTCACACTAGCAAGTAAATAAAATTGTTTTGCTAAACAAGGTTATTAGCGGGTGCTATTGCTCAGAGAGCATTTAGAATCTGGAGCCAGGCAATGGTGGTGCATGCCTTTAATCCCAGAACCCGGGAGACAGAGGCAGGTAGATCTCTGAGTTTGAGGCCTGCCTGGTTTACGGAACGAGTTTCAGGACAGCCAAGACTACACAGTGAAACCATGTTGGGGGGAAAAAAAACCAATCAACCAACCAAAAAAAAAAAAAAATCTGGATTAATGTGTGTTATAAAATGAAAACTATTGGTATGCCTTTATGTAAAGCACTGAAAAGTTACAAAGCTCATATTAATTGAAATATGTAAAATTCTAAATTACTTCCTATTTAACATATTTATTTTATTTACTCTCCCACTCTCTTTTTAGGATCGTAGGGCATCAGAAAAACAAAAAGAAATAGAGAGAGTAAAAGAGAAACAACAGAAAGAACTCAGCAAACAAAAACAGATTGAGAAGGTATCCTTTGTGTGGTATTGACTAATTCAACACTCTGACTTTCAGATTTTAATTTCCAAATGGTAGTCTGTTTCTGATTGTTCAGCTATCTCATAACCAGATGATTCATTGCATAGCAGAAAAGAGTTGATATCTGATTTGTGCTGTAGCTGCTGTGAAATATAACATAACTTGCTATTAAAGAAACCTGCTAGAATTTTCATTACCAGTTAGGGCTATTTCTGCAAAAGAAGTTCTTTTGAGAGACTTTAAATAGACTTAATTCTCTTGCTGAAAGTCACATTGACTGTGAAAGGGAAAATAGTAAGAGTATCATATTCATATATGTACACATACATGCACACATACATTTTTATAAATGTGTGCACATGAATGCACACACACAGACAGACACATGCCTGAGCACAGCGTTCAGCACAGGTTGGTTTTGGAAACCTGACTGGGGCAACAGGGAATGAAGAAAGAACAGATACTGAAGAAAAGACAGACATACACACAGAAAAGCTAGGATGGGGTGCTCTTTCTGATGGAGTAGCACCTACTACTACACAGCAACCCCAAAACTCACAGTTTTAGCACTGGAGTATATAGTACTAGAGGTTGGGTGGGTGAGAGTCTCCGTAGGTCTCTGTAGGGAGGTGTTCCTGAGCTAGGAGGAGGGAAGATAAGGCTGTGGTTGCAAGATTTGTGTACACTCTCAGCATCTACGCACAGACCAGAGGAAGGCTTTGCTGTTTCCCATGGGTTTGAGACATTGTAGACCTTGTCCAGGCTCTGCTCATGTCCATAATGTACGTTCACTCAGGGCTTCCTCCATTCCCCCTGCAACACACTTTCTAAATTTTTTTGGTACTAAGGATCAAACCTACAAAAGAATAGTTAAAAGTATACAATTTTCAGAGCCAGACTTTGATGAGGTGACTCATGAGGATATAGGGTCCTGTTACAGGTGGTGGCATTGGTGGTAGGAAAACAAAAGAGAAGATAACTGGGGAATATGCATGTGAGAGACCAGAAGGAATTGGAAGTGAGTTGGATATAGCACGAGAAGCACACAAGTTCAGCCCAGCTGAGGGAAAGTGGCACTTGATTTAGCAAGATCAACAGGACAAGAGTAGCGACAAGACCTGGAGAGGAGCGGGAACGGGGTGTGCAATGACCATGTAACTCTTTGTCTATGAGATCCTTTACATTGTGTATAATGAGAGGTGGAGACAGTCAGAACTTGGTTATTACACACACACACACTCAAAAGGAAGAAAGGGAGGATTAAAAAAAAATCAAATCAACCTTTTTTTAATGTTTGGTTTTTGGGATTATTAAAATGTTGCCGAACTTCACTCTGGTGTTGAATTTGTTGAATATCGCCTTTCTTTTCATCAGGTTATCAGAATTATGCATGTGACAGGGTTGGAATGGCTCTCAAGTGTAGTAAAGCTGACTAGAAAACTATATAATTTTCCATTTGACTGCTGACAGTTAACTTAGTTTCTTTTTTTGTCTTTCCACCAGGACTTGGAAGAACAGAGTCGGTTGATAGCTGCTTCCAGTAGACCAAACCAAGCTGGTAGTGAGGGCCAGCTTATTCTTAGCAGTAGCCAATCAGAAGAGAGTGATTTGGGAGAAGAAGGGAAAAAAAGAGAATCAGAAGCATAAGTTTGTTGCTTTTTGATTGATTTCCCCCTTGCCCTGGAATGTGGCACAAGGTAACCATGCTAAAAGATCAAGGAGGAGACTAAGCTTTCTATTTGCTTGTTTCAGTTTCTTTTAAAAAGACTGAACTTGGTAACAGGTTATATCAAGCATTCCCCTTAAAAGTAAAATACTATGCATTATCATCAAACTCTGCATACCTAAAAAGACTTGCTTACTTTTCTGTAGTGGATTGCTGATGGATCACACTTGCTCAAGATATTTTTCTTTCAAATTGTTAACTTTTTATCTTGCATTGTAATTGGCTGTCTCCATAAGAAATCACTTATTCTTCAGAGTCTGACATTCGTGTCTGTGTTTTCTCCCTTTCACTGGAATGTCTTTTTGGTAGTGAGGGAGTGTTCAACCAAATGAGCTTAGAATCCTTTGTGCGGAGAATTCTACAAGTCTGCAAATATTCTAATAATATTAACTGTGCAATAGAATGTACAAAATCGCTAGGATAGTGGCAGGCGATAGTGTTGATTTCAGGGCATTTTCTGGGCTTACTCCATTTCTGATGACTATATCATGGCAGTAGGAAAGAAACTCCAGTGTCTTTGTTGGTGTTTGATACAGTCCTTGGTATTTTGCCACCATCTTCTCAGTTCTCAGGTTGGGACTTTACTTATTGATACAAAGCAGTAAGGGTTAGAATAAGATTTCAGGACTTATTGAAAGCTTTTTGTTGTTGCTCAAATATTTTATATTAGAATTGACATGTAAAGGGAGTGTTGTAGAATGATACATTGTATTTTCTGTATTGTGAAATAATTTTTATTGAATATAAGTGACATTTCAAGATGTTCTATAACAATTATGTTTATTACTTAGAATAAAAATGTGCAGTTAATTTAGAAAACATAATCTTTTAAATTTCAGACTGATAATCCCAGTATTTTCATAATCCCACATTTTGATAATGTATTGAATTGCCACTTTATAGCTACAAAGACAAATAATTAATTTATGAGTGTAGAATAATTTGCACTAATTATTGTAAATACTTTCACTCTCCAAATGAGTAAAAGATCTAATCCTATAAAAGACTGAAAAGGAATTGAACACCTCATATAGTATAGGACCAAGGAAGGAATTAGCTTGCTACCAAGGTTGACATGTCTCTTTCCAGTTTAATGTTCTGTCAAAACTCTTTCTTTTTTCAGATATTAAACTGTTTATAGGTTTTATTTTCATGTGTTCTACATGAAAATAACACACACACACAAATATATACTGGTTAAATATAGTGAGTAAAGTATTTTACATAGTCATGCATTTATAGATTTTCAAGAGGTTAACCACTAATTTCACAGGTAATTTTCTCTGAGTTCTGAATTAGAAGTGGTTTCACACTGTAAGTACACTGTTTTCTGTAGGAATCATTATATTCTTCTTATCCAGGTGCCAAATTGAAGTAATGGTTATTTAATACTCTTTAAAGTCTTATGTTTCCCAAACATACAGTTAATAAGTAGCAGTTTATGGAGTACATTTGGTTAAAAGTATATTTTTTGCTTATTAAAGGGAATGTTTTCATATTAGTTTTGTCTTCTTGTTAAACTAGAAATTGCTATGGTTAGAATTTGATTACTGGTGGCAGGACTTGCTTTTAAAACTTTTTTTTTAAGGTTTCGTTTTTGTTTTTGTTTGTTTGATTTTTGGCAGTGTAGAGATAAAACCCAGGGTCTTACACATGTTAAGTAAGCCCTCTACCATGGAGCTATATCCCCCACCCCAAGTCTTTTCTTGATATAAGATATCATGCTTACTTCAGATGACATCTGTTGTTTTATAATAAGAGAAACCATTAGGAGGCAGTTTTATTTTTTGGTGCTTTGCATGGTAGCAAAATGCTATTTGGATAAAAAGTTAGGTCAGAGGTAAGGATTTTCTAATTCTTTTAAAGTCATGTTTCATAGGAATTCCCATAGTTGCTGTCATGTCCACAGGTCAGACCAAAATGTGTTCCAATGCCCAGGACACATCATGAGTGGATTGAACAGTTTCAGGTGATTCAGCGTCTGTTCTGTCACTTAAACTGTGTGGAGTCTGCACATCAGCTTTAATAAGCTCTCCTGCTTGAAGAAAGCTGCCTGTGAGCTTTTTTCTAAATGTTGATACTGATCTTGTTCTGTTCTGCTGTCCTCAAATCTCTCCCAGCTTTTTAGAAAATAACAAAATTGCTTAAAAAAGAAAAGAAATTTAGCCTAATGCTACTGTTCATTCTGTTACCTATATTGATAGTACTAGCTTAACTGTGGTAATAAATTCAATAAAAATTACTTATTTCTGTATCCTTGCTAGAGACTCAAACTGTCCCTTTGAACAGAGTCCCTGAATCCCAGAAATTAATTTTGCTTTTGTCATATATTTAATGGTTACTTGGTGTTTAATTTCAGAAGAATTCCAGCTCTGCATTGTTGGGATGAGAAAGTTGCATTGTTTTTTAGAAAAAGCTAGTAGGATATACCTAACATTATAGGTAACTTTTTGTGTTGTGTACTATAGGAACTATATACTATGTACAGTTTGAACTGACAGTGTTGGCAGACCCTTAAAGCTAGAATATTACAAAGTCTTCTGACAAATGAATGAGGTGAAAATACTTGCTTTTGATAACAGATTCAGAGCATTCAGATTATACTTTCAAATAGTTAAACACACCAATGTATGAAGCAAGCAAACCTTTTGCTTTGTTTTTAGCAAGTTTATTTCTCTTTGATGGAATTTTTATTCTACGTTAATAGCATAAAGATTTAAAACTAGAACCATGCTGAACTTCTTATCAGTCTCTGGCTACACTTGTAAGTAACTGACTTCAGTTATATGAATACTGGGGATTAAATGATAATTAATGTGCAACACTGCTTTGTATGTTTTGTGATTTTTGTAATGTAAGTAAATTGATTGTTATTTCACTGATATTAACCAGCTGTGCAGTGTACACAGTTAAAAATCATGCATCTCTTTAAAATTGGATTTGTGGTCATGGTGTAGCTGTGGGGCAGAGAACTTATTTTTTCATTTGTCAAAATAGGTATTTGCTGACAAGGCTTCAAGAAATATGTTGTTGGAGTTTTTAAATGTATAATAAAGTCCATGGTTTTTATACAGTCTTTTTGTATAAAATATTTGGTAGTTACTCTGAATTCTTTTTCAGCAACTAATTTCAGATGTTTTCAATCTGGGGCTGTGTAGAGAGCTCGGCAGTCAAGAGCACGCTCTTCTCTCCGAGGCCTGAGCTCAGTGTCTAGCACCCACCTCAGAGGGTTCACATTTCCCTGCAGCTCCAGCTTCAGTGGATCCAACACGTCCTTCTAACATGGTGGACATTGTGCTCGCATGTACATACCTCCACGCAGACACACAATAAGATGAATATTAAAATTTCTTTTATTCTATTGTAACGCATTTGGCCCCATTGTAATTCCACAATAGCCAAAGGGGGTTGGAAATCATTTATCAGGAAGCGTTTGTTGACTTTCTTACAGCAAAGGAAAGAGACTTCAATAGTTACTCCAGTAAGTTATTTATGATGATATGCTTTATGCTCTTATCCTACCTGAAGAAATTCCTCTAGTTAAAAAGGCAGGTTATTGTTTCTCCAACTTAAGTAGCTTGGACCTTATGTATGTATTCCATGTGCTCTGTGTAGTTTATTATAGAACTTAGCAAGCTCTTTCCTTCTGCTGAGAGTTTGGATCCTAACCTATCTGAGGAAGACATACACTTTGTAAAAAGATTACAATGGCCAGGTATCGTTGTACACACTTAATTCTAATTTTCAGGAGGCAGATGCAGGTGGATCTCTGTGAGTTCCAGGCCAGCAGAGCTACTTAGTAAGAAAAAAACATTGCCAGAAGTGACATTTACTATTATAAGCGCAAAGAAATTGCATTCACACATTTACTATGAGATCAGCACATGGTCAAGGCTGGGTGTGTTTCAATTATTGAAATGTGTATTAACTCTCAAGGTCTTGTCTTATAGCCGGGGATGGCCTTGAATTTGCTGTCCTCCCGCCTGAGCCCTGGGATAGTTTGGATTGTAGGATGTGCACTTGGATGAGTTTTTGTTTTGAATTTTAATCACCTTATACTTCTAGCCGTGTGTTAAGAAGCTACACATGTGTGAAACTATCAATAGGAAATTAAAAAAAAATTTTTTTTCTTTTAATTTTTCAAGACATGGTTTCTTTTTCTTTTTTTGAGACAGTCTCATACAGCCAAAACTTCCTTGAATTTATCATGTAGCCATGGATAACCTTGACTTCTTGATCCTTCTGCTTCTCTGTTCTAAGAGTTAGGATTACAGGCATATATCACCATGCCTGGCTTCAGAGTTACTGTAATTTTTTTTTTTTAGATTTTCGAGGCAGGGTTTCTCTTGTAGTCCTGGCATCCTGGACTTACTTTGAAAACCCAGCTTGCCTCAAACTCACAGAGAGCTACCTGCTTCTGGCTTCCCGAGTACTGGTATTAAGGGCATACACTACCATGCCTGGCTCTACTTTAATTTTTTTTTTTTTAATTAACCAACTGTGGTGGTGCATATGTCTTTAATCCCGGCACTCAGGAGGCAGAGGCCAGCCTGGTCTACAAAGAGAGTTTCAGGACAGCCAATGCTATTACACAGAGATACCCTGTCTGGAAAAATTAATTAAAAAATGTATTGTTGACAGTTCCACAAATGTATATATTTTGATTATATTTACCCCCACCACCTTCTCTTATTCCCCTTATATTCCTGCTGAACCCTTCTTTCCTAGAATAAGTAACTTTTCTAGTTTTATTATTTATTCATTTGACTCACTGAGTAATTAGGGTTGCTTGCATGTGTACAATGACAGGGTGACACAAATGTAAAGGTTCCATGCAAATAAATAGCTTACTGGAGTATGAACAGCCTCCAAGGTTACACTACTGAAGAAAGTGACTCTCCTTTCCCTCAGCAGCTGTTAACTACCATTAGCTCTTCAGAGAGTAGTGGGGTCTCATGAGCCCACCATGACCCATGATGGTTTTTGGTTGCTTTGTTTTCATTTAAAGAGAGGGGGGGGAGGGAGGGGGGAGAGAGAGAGAGAGAGAGAGAGAGCGAGCACGAGCGCACCGTGGTGTGCATGTGGAGCTCAGAGGGCTTGTCAAAATTTGGTTATCAGGCTAATGTGGCAAACACTTTCCCCCCTCTGGCACCATAATGGAATGTTGGTAGGCCCAAGCTTGTGCAGGCAACCATAGTTTCTATGTTCATGAGATCATGATGACCATGTCACATAATACTTTCATAGCTCCCCTCCCCATCCTCTGGCTCTAGACACTCTTTCTGCCCCTCTCTGTGCCATGTTCTCTGAGCTTCAGAGAGAATATTATGAATGCTCTGTGTAAGGCTGAGTACTCAACAGCTGTTTATTCTCACATTTTCACCAGTTAGAAGTCTACCTTAATTGATACCCTTTGAAAAAAGAAACATCTTGGTCCAAGGCTGAGATAATGAATTTATGAGTATAACATATTTAAAAGGCACTTTAACAACATGTTCATTTAGCTAAATAGTCCTAAGGTTTTATGACCTCTGCAGTTTACGGCTTTAAAAACAACAGCATCACCCCACAACTCCAAAACAAGTTTATAGTACCAAGCATGAATTCCTTCCTGTGGAGTAAGTCTCAAATCTAATCAGAGCAGTTAATTTAGCCAATCACAGTCCTGCCTCTATTGCTTCAGGGGCACATCTTTCCTGGTGGCGCAATACTGTAACATGCAGAGTCCCCAGCTGTGTAAGACTGATGAATCCCACCACACTCCCACATGTCTGCATAGCAAGTTCTGGCAGTAGGAGAGCTAGCCAGCAAGGAGGAGACTTCAGCTCACTTTTTGATATCTCTGTGTCCTGCAACCAAAGTGTGTGATGTCTTCACAATAGCGTCTTGCCATCGAGCTATGGTGGGTGTCAGGAGCAAGAACAATAACCTGTATTATTTGGGGGCTTCTGAAACCTCTCTGACCAACAGCTCATAGGGAGGTATCCCACACAGAACAACCTTTAAAACAGAGTAGACTACATTGAGATTTTAATTACCAAGAAAAGAAAAACTCATCCAACAACAAGCAAATTAAGAAAATGCTGTAGAGCACAATTACCAGGTTCCCGTAAAACTTTCTTGTCCGTAAAGGTCATATTCTTTGTAAAGGACATAAGCTTTTAGACAATTGGGCAGTGGAAGAAATGACATGAAGACAGGGCAGCGCAAACGTAATCGTCCCATACACTTCCGGATCTTAAGGCGGCACAAATGTTTTAGCGAACGGGGGTTTGCTAAAACAAAAAGAAAGAATTGGGTGTTTGTTTTTGACCTGAGGGTTTAGTTGTATTTGATATCTGTGTTAGGATTTATATTTGCCCTCACAGCCTGTAGGAAAACAGCTCTTCAGTTCTTATCACAGCCTTTTCTGTAGATAGTTTCAGAAGTACATCAACTGTGAGTGTGGCTTCTGAGCCTAAATCCTTCCAGTATTTAAATATCAGCTCCTCCATCCTGTCTTTTGGGATTGGCTAAAAGCTCAGAGATCACCCCAGGAGAAGTGAGATTTAAGAAAATCTTAATTTGACCTATGTGAGAGAATTCATGTGGAAGAGCATTTGATATCCTACAGGGTTAGAACTCAGCTTTCCCTCTTGTTATTGCCAATTCCCCATAGCCATAGGCTAAGTGCATTGGGGAAAAAGGTACTACCTACCTACAAAGTGAGTCATTAGGTTTCATTTGCTGGGAAATGATGATAAACGTATATTACGTAGTTATGAATTGCACCATTTTAAAAGAATAGTACTTTGTTAGGTCAGCCTTTTAATCAGAAGAGTGTTCTAAAATTAAAATAAAAATAAAATTAATGTTTTGGTAAGAATTTTCTATAAAAACAATACTCACTCAAGATAAAATGTATTTCTGACCAGAGGTTCTGTTTTTCGAGCACAGCTTTCAGTTTTGAACAGATTTGAACTTGATCGACATAATCAAGCATCACACGAACAACTTTTCCAGAGAGATGCTGTAGCCATGACAAAGTTATGACTTCACAAAACTGCGAGGAAAAGAAGCAGAAAGCACATGAAAACCAGCCCCAAATGCCTGCAGTTGAGCAGAGAAATGAGGAGTCCTAAGCTCCGCCGTGAGCTAAGCATTCTTACTGATCTCAGTGTGGCCTCAACACCACACAGTGTTTGTTATATGTGTGTATATGGCTTGCTTCAACAAAGATTGCCTTGCAACTAGCTGTGGCCTTTTGACAGTTCTAGCCATCAGATGTGAGTTGGAGTCTGAGCAGCTACCCAGATACCATTAAAGAAAAGCAAGACACATGCAGCCTTCTGGCTAGCAGAAATACAGGTGTGTATTTCTCCTGTTAAACACAAAGCTATGAAGCTGCCTGGTTGGAAGACTACCTGCTTCTGGTTGATTTTTAAAACTTTTTTATTCAGATTACAACTCAACTGTTATCCCATCACTTGTATCCTCCTGTTCTTCCCTCCCTCCCCGCTTTCACCGTATTCCCCTCCTCTAAGTCTAAGACTGAGAGGGACCTCCTCCCCTACTATATGGTCATAGGCTATCAAGTCTCATCTTGGTAGCCTGCTTATTCTTTCTTTTAGTGCCACCAGCCTCCCCTCCAAGGGTAGAGTTATTTTTAAAAAGCATGTTTAGTGTATGCATGTGTATGTGTGTAGGCCTGTGTGTGTATGTGTGTGTTCATGCATGTGCATGTATTAAGCCAAAAGCTAATGTTCTGGAGTTGGTTATCTCCTTCCACTGTGTGGGTCCCAGGGATCACTCAGGTCATCAGGTTTGGTGTCAAACACCTTACTTTACTGGCTAGTCCTATTTTTGTTATTTGAGATAGAATCTTACTATGTTGCTCAGGCTGGCCTCAGGTAATGTCTCTTGAGCAGCTAGAACTACGTGTATTCCATCATGCCCAGCTGACTACTTATTAAAGCTTTTTTCCATTTTCTATTATTTATAACCTAAATCTGATCGTGATGGCTGAACAATATGACAGTTCCTGCCTTCAAATAATTTATGTGTCCTTAGACAAGATGCCCAAATGAGAATTGAAGTTATATTATCTATATGAACTGTTTAGGAAATAATATCAGATGGTGTATGTTTAAGTGGCAAATCAATGTAGATAATTGCTATAAAAGAAATGAGCTCCACAATAAGAGAGTAAGTGAGAGAGGGAACTACTTAAGATAAATAAGGAGGGGCCCCTGGGAGAGGACAGTGGAAAGTTGAGGAAACCATTTAAAAGCCCTGACAAAAATTGGAGGTAAGGAAAACAGTAGATGAGGTAAGGCAAAACGAAGAGGCCAGTGTGTGGTTCTCTTTTCTTTTTCCTTTTTGGATTTTCGAGACAGGGTTTCTCTGTGTAGTCTTGGCTGTCCTAGACTCGCTTGGTAGTCCAGGCTGGCCTCGAACTCAGCGATCCACCTGCCTCTGCCTCTCAAGTGCTGGGATTAAAGGCATGCGCCTCCACGCCTAGCTCATGGTTCTCTTTTCATTAGAAAGATAGCCAGAGGACCCAATGGAAGACCCACCCATGGGAGAGCCAGCCCCTGACACTAGTAACAGTACTCTGCTATGTTTGCAGACAGCAGCCTAGCAGAGTTGTTCTCAGAGAGGCTCCACCAGCAGTGCTTTGAAACATGCTGAGACGCAGAGCCAAGCATTGGGTGATGCCTAGGGAGTCTTGTGGAATGGGGTGTGTGTGTGTGGGGGGGGAGCTCTACAAGACCAACAGAGCCAACTAACCAGGGCCCAGAGGGGCTTGCTGAGACTGAGGCACCAACCAAGGACCATGCATTGACTGGACCTAGGCCTCTACACAGATGTAGCAGATGGACAGCTCAGGCTTCATGTGGCACATCTAGTAACAGGAGTGGGGCTGTCTCTGACATGGACTTTGCTCCCAGCTTTTTGATCCCTTCCCCCTAGCGGGATTGCCTCACAAGGCCACGGGAAGAGGACATGCTCAGTCCTGATGCAACTTGATGAGCTGGAGTGCATGGGAAAGAGGGCTTCCCTTTTTCAGAGGAATAGGAGAAGGGGGATGGAGGAGAGGGAGGGAGGGAGAGATGGGGCTAGGAATGGGATGTAAAGTGAATAAACAGAAAAAAAAAAAAAAAAGAAAGATGGCCAAAGGAAATATGCTGATCAGTTTTGAGAGCTAAAGGAGATAACCAAAGAAACCCAGTGATTACAGTATGGGGAATTTAGAAACATTTTAGCTTAATCATTGAAAGAGAAAGTAGCTAGAATACATGATTGTTATTCGTTGTTTAAAGTATCACTGTCATGTTGCGCTTGTGAACTGTCCTACCAGTAATGACTAAATCACTTTCTCCTCTGAACTATTTCTGTACTTCTTACATTTTCCCACTGTTTGGTTTAGTTATTTTATCATGTATCAGTCTTCCCCACATGAGCTTCTCCGAGGGCATATTGTGTCTACTGCTACATACAGTTCTAAGGCTACAAGATAATAAGTGCTTAGGGAATGCCAGCAGTACTATGGGCTTACCATAGTATCTTTAATAACTGTAGATGTCCAGCCTTCAAAAGTACAAAAACGATGAACCTTTTCCCCATGAGGACAATCAAAACATCGCTCAGTGTCATACCCATAATTTAACAGCATCCTGAGCATGACTTCATCTTTCAGTGTATATTGCAGTGCTGATGGGAAATGCAGAGGGTTAACTCTGCAGAAGTAATTGACATTGGCCCCATGCCTCAGTAACAGACTTATGAGCTCATAGTTGCCCATCCTGAGAGCTATCTGCAGGCAGTTTACAGGGTCCTGATTGGGTAGAGCTCCAGCACACAGAAGCAGCTTAACTGAAGAGAGGTCACCATTTGAAACAGCAAAATACAAGGCTGACTTCCTTTGGTCATCATAATGTTTACGGATTCTCTGATCTAGCATGAAATTCACATCAAATCCAGCCTGGATGAGAGCTTCCAGGCACTTGGGGTGTGCCCCGGCTGCCGCGCAGTGAACTGGGCTGATTCCACTCCTCTTGATGGCAGCAAAATCTGTAACTGGGATCAGTATCTTTAGAGCTCTGAGAAAGAAGAAGATGCACTTCAGGTTGTTACAATGCAGAGTTAACCTGGCTATGATACTGCTATTCCTACACTGAACGATATATGCAAATCAAGCAGTATTAGGACCCCCTAACAAAAGTGCTCATTTCTTCATCAAGAATCTCAGCTGTCAAGCAAAATGTAATAGAATCACTGTTTACTTTTTAAAAGCCTGAATTAGCCCAATCACCTGAGACACAAGGCTTCACACAAGGCTGTTCTTTATAAAAAGTTATTATGACTTCCTGTTACTTACAGTTACAGAATTGAACTTACAAGAAGTGGCCTTTGTCAGCGGCCACATGAATAGGCAGGTGGCCTGAGCTTTTAGGAATGTTGGCATCCGCTCCATACTCTAATAAGAGAGTCACAGAATCTGGATTCCCTCCTCTAACGGCTTCAAGTAAAATGGAGGAAGAATCAGAGGCCTGGCTGTGAACATCGGCTCCTGAAAGGAGGAAAAGTCTTATTAGGCAAAGATGATTCTTCTACTGTACTCTTTTCCCCCCCTTGAGATAGGGTTTCTCTGTGTAGCCTTGGCTGTCCTGGACTCCCTTTGTATACCAGGCTGGCCTCGAACTCACAGAGATCCTCCAGCCTCTGCCTCCTGAGTGCTGGGATTAAAGGCGTGTGTGCCACCATGCCCAGCTATTCTTAGGCAATCTTAATACACCACTACCTCCACTAAAAGCACTTAGGGCCTGGAGATGGCTTAGCAGTTCAGAGAAATTGTTGCTCTTCCTGTGGACCAGGCTTTGGTCCCCAGCACCCACGTGGTGGTTCACAACCGTTAGTAACTCCAGTTCCAGGGCATTTGAAGCCCTCTTCTGACCTCTGTGGGCAACATACATGCATGTGATGTACATACATGCAGACATCATGCTTAAATAAATATAAAAACAAAACATTTAAAAACAGCACTTGTTATAGTAGAGTACTAAGAATGAAAGATGGTATAAAATGTGCTCCCTTTTCTCAAGTGCTGTATAAACTAGGTGGGACAGAAAACCATGGGATAAAAGCAGTTTCTAAATAACAGTTTGGTTGATCTTCAAAGTAGTTCAATGTGTCCTTCGGCACTTAGGACTTCAGTAGGCATACTTGGTAAAGGTAGCCTGCTTTCTAGACTGTCTTATAGAAGCCACCCTAACCCATAGCACACTTGCATGTAGAGTGGCACTAACAAGCAACGATATTTCTATGTTTTCTAATGATATTTTGATGACAAGGGGCGGTTTGCTATTTTTTAAATTATTCAAGACTATTCTTAGTAAAAAAAACCTAATTCTTCCTAGTTAAAGTTAAGGACTGGTGTCCATGGAAGTCAGAAGAGGGCATCAAATGCTCCGGAACTGGAGTTACTGATGGTTGTAAACCATCATGTGGATGCTGGGAACCAAACACTGGTCCTCTGGAAGAGCAACAATTGCTCTGAACTGCTAAGCCATCTCTCCAGCTCCTAACCCTGATAGCTACAAAGATAAGTGTACCCATACTTCGTTAGGTTAAGTGTCCTCTAGGTCTAGGGCAGGGACTTGGAGGGGAGCTGGGAGGTAAAGAAAAGATGTCTGGGTCGATACTAGAAGTTGCAGCGAAGCTCAGTGCAGTCTGAGCATACTTACAACTCAACAAAAGGATGAACTTTTAATTTAGAAGAGACTTTTTCTCTCCCTGAGACAGCCTTGGCTGCTCTGGAACTCTTGTTGTTGACCCGCCACCTCCAACTCAGAGACCCTCCTGCCTCCGCCTCCAAGTGCTGGGATTAAAGGCCAGTGCGCCATCTCCTTATTTATCACGAGGGCTGCACAGAAACCACCTTCCTAGAGTGCAGTAAGCAGTCTAATAGACGGTTTTTGTTTTTGTTTTTTTGAGTGTTCACTATGTCCTTTTTATAAAGTGGTCCCTTTATCTGTGTAAGAATTTCCTAACTTGGGGCTGGAGAGAGAGCTCAGTGTTTAAGAGTGCTTGCTGCTTTTCCAGAAGACCTACGTGATGCTGGGAGCAATTACATGCTGGATTGGCAAAAGCAAGCAAGTGAGCTTGCTGGAGGCAGCCCACTCACGTCTTTCTGCATGGCTGACAGATGGTTGCATCCCTAGGTTAGGCAGAGCCCAGGGATTTTGCTGTTAAGACTACTTATCGTTGCTATACTGCCTTTCCATGGCTGTCTCACGTCTCTGGCATGACAGAGGCCCTCACTGCCTACTATACCTTCACTCTGTTGGGCAGATTTCCTGCAGATTATATTGAAGATGTACCTTCACAGTGCTGTTTAAACAAATTGATGATTTCATAATCCCTGATGATGATTTAATAGAATTTCTGACTTGACTCAAGTAATTTAAAAACCCTCCTGCTGTATATCAAAAAAATTCTAGGAGCTCTGTGAACCTCCATGTGAATTACACCAGGAAGAAAAACAAGATTGGAACAAATTAATCATCAAGGAAATGCATTCATTCTAGGTTTTAGTCCAAGGATAAGGCCCAAGTGTACACCATGATGAGAAAGACCATATTAATACAGAAACAAAGAATAAATAGCTAGCCATACAAAACAAGACAAACACCTGTTTCTTAAAAACCTTGACATTTAAAAAAAAGCCTCTTGCTTTGAACACATAACATACATTTAAAATAAGAAAAAGATAAAACTTCTGCTTTGAACTCATAATGAGCATATAGCTAAAACCACTACTTTAAACTTATACTGAAACAAAATATCTAGTTAGATATAGTCTTAATGAAAACTTAGATCAGTCAGTAGTCCTACTGTGAACTCCTTTTTATGTAATGATTCTATTTTTGAATGAAGTAATTTTTCTATACATAGTGAACATCTGTATTAGATGGTATAAAAACCCAAGACAGAATTAAAATTTGTTGAAGCCGTCTGCTTCATCCAAAAATGTGTCTGTCTGTATATATTTATATCTGTATGTTCACTTGTATGTGGATGAATGATATCTTTCACCAAGCTCCATTGTTTCATATATTGATTGTATGAGTGCATGTGTGTGTGTGAGGTTCATAAAATCTGTTTGCTTTGTCTACCAAATGTGTGTACTTCTTTGCGTGCTTCTAAGTTTAGTAAGTTTAGAAAGTGATAAGCAGTCTAGAGTGTTTTATTAGGTCTCTAGCTTCCAGCAAGCCTCTGTTTACTGCTAAGCCATTAAGTTAAAAGGAACTGGGGTTCTTTTTACAAACCCTTGTTGTTTATGTCAGGAAACTGTCAGGGCTGTGGCTCCTTGTGCTCTGAGCTAAAAGAGCCATCACCAAGGCTGCAACCCGCTTCAGTTTACCATGCTGTGCTGGAGCTGGACACTAGCAACCTGAATTCAGTTTCCAGCACCCAGATTGGGTGGCTTACAACCAGCCTTTAATTCCAATTGTAAGTGTCCGATGCTCTCTAGCCTTCTTGGACACTTACAATCTAGCAGCATACAGAGAGAGAGAGAGAGAGAGAGAGAGAGAGAGAGAGAGAGAG